>JASPKZ010003077.1:1152500-2352500 GCA_030220185.1 Diploptera punctata
ACTGTATATAAATAAACACACACAGAGACAAACTACACACTCTACATACATATAACATAGAAGTTATAATAAATCATAAAACCTTAAAAAATTACATTATGTCCTTTAACACAGTATATAGTGTGAATTAATTATAATATAGGATATTATTTTTAACTGATCACAGATCAGTATGAGATATGGGACAAGCTATCTGGAAAGTTAATCGCAGTGATTTTTTTCTCACCCTTAAATATACTAGGGCATTCGATAAGTAATGGCAACACTGTTGTAAATCAGCTATCTTAGTGGTGACCATTGTAATATTGTAGTATGTTGTTGAACAGTCTTTTTGTATAAATATGTAATATTGAAAATCTCGAAATTGCAATATTTTGTGAATACATTCACTCTTTCTCACATGTAGTAAGTAATATCGCCCTAAAAACATTTTCTGTAGAATTTGTTCAGAAGGCCAACGACAATAGTTATAACTAGATAAGATGAATGAGTTTAAAAAATTAATTCAACAACATTTTATTAAAGATAAAAAAACTTACACATGAGTCAATGATAAAAATATACGAAATTTTAAATATTATATCGTACAGTGAATAAGTTTTGAGAAGTAATCATAAAAACATTTTTTTAACATTACACATGAGGATGTTACATATACAGGGTGATTCACAATAAGTATTACAGACTTGTAGGGGTTGCAGTGGGGACTTACTAGATAAAGTTTTGATAAGGAACCCATGTCCGGAAACGTACTATTTTGATGTAAAATAAATGAAGTATTACATACTTATAGGGATTGTACTATACATATCGAGTCGGAGGAAGATCTTGCATGAATTCTGGCGGCAGCAGAAATTATTGAGCACACACACCACGTCTTGTAGGGCGTGTGTATGAAAACATGCGTCGCAGGTACACTTTGTTCAACGAACAACAGGGTCGTCACATGGAACCACACTTGTAATACAGCCCCTAGAAGTCTGTAATACTTATTCTGAAACCCAATACACGCGATATCAGCCCATTGTGTTCCGATCTTCAAATTTATTTTACATCAAAATGATACCTTTTCGGACCTGAATTCCCTATCAAAACTGTATCTACTAGGTTCCCTCTACAACCCCTAGAAGTCTGTAATACTTATTATGAATCACCCTGCATATTACAACACAATAATTACATAAGCCGAGGCCGGAAATTTTATTCAGATATTCATTACGTCACAATGTTTCACGGCAAAACGTTACGAACTTTTATTAAAGATATGGCTTCAATTTTCACAATTTGTTGTCTATTTCATTCACAAAAAGAGTAAAGACTGTTTTTTGTCTATTATTGAAGTTCTTCGCTCTGTTAAAATCCTCAAGGACAGCACCATACTTAATTTAACAAGCTTCTTAATATTCAGACAGAGCTCTTCCTCTTCTTTGTTTTCAGCGAGATAATAATAAATAACGAACCAGCTGACTCATTAAGCCACATATGTCTCTCTAAAATAGTACGATCGTTAAAACGAAATTGAGCGAACGTCAGTACTACAAACCGAAGCGACAATGTGACTCAAATACGACTAGAGTCGAGTCAAATTTGAACGGTGTATAAATCAAGGCTATTTATTGTTCATTGTTAGCTTCAGGTGAGGGAAGAGTACCATTAGGTCTTCGGTACTACAACTGAAAGTAAGTAATTATATAACATGTATGGTCATGCAAACTTAAGATGGGCATGCCTTATGTTGCCTGTATGTATTCTTTAATTGGAAGGAATAAACATAAGTTGCATGCCAAAATTATATAAAAGAACTCCATCATGAAGGAACTGCGCAAACTAAGCGCATTCCTCAGCAAGTTGAATTTATGGTTCGATTTTGCTTACATAATACATCTTTATTTTGTTAATTAAATCGTATGTATCGAATTTTCGTTGCGAAGAAACAAACATAGCAGTCACTAGAAATATTTTTAAATGTATGCTTTAAGGTAAACCGCCATTCCTAATGATGGAATTTTACTGATTAACGAATACGGCCTTACTTTTCTTAATTGGTTGCCATATGTAGAGCTTGGTTCCGAAAAAAAAATTGCAGCCGTTTCAGCATTAACCCACACAAATTTTACATCGGCAGAAACACTATGAATTTTAATATAAGATTTAATGAACATTAGAGATTTTAAAAGTAACGAGGAAAATTAAGCTTTGCTAAGCATATAATAGAAACAGGTCATCAGTTCAACGCAATCAATTACATGTTGTCAATTGTAAACAAAGAGGTTAAATAACAACTACAAAATCAACATCTTCCAGAAAAAAATCAATATTTTAAAAGAAGCAAAGAATGTGAACATGTTGAACGAGAACACACCGCATGACCTGAATCTTTTGTATAAAATCAACGAAAACATTCATACCATTTTACTAGCTGATGATAGAATACGTTTCTGAAAGGTCTACATTATATAATGTTTGACGAAGTTTTTAAACTGAAATTTGTTTTAGTTGAGAATGATTGAAATATGAAGTACGAATGTTAACATTTTTACCTTTTCACATAATAACCTAATCGGTGGTTTACCATGATTTTTAAAAGTATAGAATAATATGAATAAAACAGAAAATAAAATAAATATGAATGGGAATAAATGAAATAAGTAAATGGCAGAAAAACTGCATATAATTCTAAATTTTATTGACAGATGTTTACTGTCTTCTAATTATGTCTGCATCACTAAAAATGTTAAGAGATGTATGCTCATAATGATCTGGGATGAATGAAGCAAGTTACAATAATTAATCAGGGACTCAGTCACGAGAGTATTGTTGTATGTGTAATTTCTGATACAAGATAGTCACATGAATAGATATGAGTTTTTCAAGTTGAGATAAAACGTTAGAATTGAATGTTTATCCTAATGTACAGAATTATCACATATGTTATCTAATACGGATGCTGGTGAAACATTTTTTAAAACTTTCCATACTCATGAAAAATCCTATTTTACTCATAATGAATTTATTATTAAAATATTGTTCTTATTTAACCCTTCAATATATTCAGTTGTGCTATATCTTTAGTTTATTTGTTCAATCATTGATTTAAATTGACCTAATTTGTATTCCTTCATTGTTTCCATTTCAGCGAAATCTAAATTGAGATTTGTTCACGTGAAAAATATAAAAAAAATAATTTTTATCGATCCTACTTAAATTAGACACCAAAAATGATAATTACAAAAAAAACATGTATGTTTGTGGGAATGGGAGTGAGTGTATGTACGTATAGATTCATTTATGTATTTGTGGGGTTCAAATACAAGCGACGTATGTCCATCTAGGTCAGTTCAGAGATAAAGAATAGTTCTTTAAAAATGCTATGAAAAAAATAATCAATATATCAAAACATTTTGAAATGTATATATATATATATATACTAGCTGGAACGGCGAACGTCGTATCGCCTTTAAATATTTTTACGTTAATTTTTCCGATGTTTTAATAGTTATCTGCTATTCGGGGCGGAAACAAATCCAACAAATCAAAGATCATAAAAACCGGTCCAGTCGTTCTTGAGTTATAAATAGTGTAACTAATCCGACTTTGTTTTATTTATTTATATATATATATATATATATATATATATATATATATATATGTAAGTCCCGGCTACGCATTGCTGTGGCTAAGGTATACGTTAAATTATGTTGTAGTAAACTAAGTGAGAAATCTAAATCAGAAAGTTTTTGTTTTACACAATTTTTTAGTTCTGGTACGTTAACTACACCCAGTATAAATATGGGTGGTGGTTTATGTGGAAGTGGTTTTGTTGATTGAGATGAATTTATGTTATCTGCATTCTCACTATCATCCATAAGTGTCTCATAAGGATTATATACATTTATTGATGGAATATTTTGAGGAGGCTTGCTGATTTCATTATACTTTCGTTTTTTTCTACGAACTTGTTGGCAGTTTGGATTCTCATCATCATCAAGAAGTATCTGTATAGTAATATCATCTTGTGATATATTATAGTCATCTTGTTTTTCATTTAATTGAGGCATGGAGATTGTTTCTGTAATATTAGGCATATTATTATAACTAACAGACTTACTTACAGTTCTGTTATTCTGTTCCTTAGGACCTTCTTATGTATTTAAATTGACATTCTTCTTAAATGTAAGATTTATGTCACATAGGCCTATACCAATTTGCGGAAATTCACTTGATATCTTATCATTCATGGTCTCTGGAACTGATTCGCCATATTGTTCAATGTCTCTTCTCGGTCCAGTTAAATTTAAATTAAGTTGCTGTCTTTCAGCTAGATTACTCAACACTAATACTTACACACGAAATTAATATAATTAATAAAATATATTGAAAATAAAATAAACACAAACACACTTAAATTATGAAATAATCAATATTTGTAATTAAATTGAAATTCGCGGTTGCAACAAAAAGCACAGTCACCTGGTTAAATAATAAACCAATTACCTTACACGGCCATCTGTTAGAATCGTATGGAACTCATAGATAATTATAACTCTTTTGTTAAATAATAAATAAATAATTTGCAATAAAAATAATGCGACTATAAATTTAGTTATAAACTTCCCTAAGTCTCAAATTGGATCAAACTGCACACAGTGTGCAAAATTTTATTAAAATCGGTTCAGTAGTTTAGGATTCCATTGCGGACAAACAACGTGACACGTAATTTTTATATATTAAGATATATAGTAATGTGAACTTAAAATGTATCCAAATATGTTATAATAAGACATTTTTTATGTTTAATTACACTAAAATACAGTAATTGGAGAAGAGGCAGCTCCGTGGTGCAAGTGATTAGACGCTCGCCTCCCGCTGCTGGAGTTTCGAGATCGAAACTCGTCACTCGATGTGGGTTTCGTGGTGAACGAAATGGAACTGGGCAGGGACCAGACCATGATGATTCGGAGTCGAGCGTCAGCAGCGGTAGAGAGAGGTTCTCCTGGCAGCAGCGGATGGGAGTCTACAGTGGCGTATCTCGCAGCAGCGTTCCTCGCAGCATAGTCGTCTCATCGGCACCGAGCTGGAGAAACGACTCCCGCTACTAAAAAACTGCCTGCGCATGCGCGGCTAGAGCAAAACGAGTCCCGACAGCTTCTTTTTCAGGTTGAGTGTTCTATCCTACACATTCATCACGGTTAGCACCTATTCCTAAAAAGGCACTAGGCCTTATCCCGTCCGGCCCCAGGCTCGGCCCCGATACCAGGGTCTTTGACAGGGCAATTCCATACCGGTTAACCAAAAATTCCCGTTACCATATATCCAAAGAACACTCCAACATGGGTAGGAATGGCAAATCATCAGGCAAGTCATCAAAGACGCCCCCAATCGCGACTCGCACGCGTAATAACACGAAAATGGATAAAACCTCGAACTCAAATACGGCAGCAACGGCTGACGAATTAATCGAACAAGTCTCACCGACATCTAAATCGCCAGCAGCAACTGACGGAAAAAAAGGTTATAAATTGACTGTCGCTCTACCTCCGGTGGCATCTCCGCAAATCAGCGAGGGGGCCACCGGAGGTTCAGGGACACCGAACCAGCGCGAAAGCGTAACCAAACCTCCTTCCCTGCTCATCCGTGGAGAATTTTCTACCGAATTGGCAGCTGTGAACAGAGTGTTCAATAATCACCACCCTCTCACATTAACTTGTGAGGTTACCAGGGTAGGAAATAGGGTCAGGCTAGCTTCACTGTCGGCCCACAACAAATACGTTCAGCTCCTGCAGCGGCGTCAGATACCTTACTGCGAAGGTACCAAAAAAAATCACATCGCAACCAAAAAGATCGTGATTAAAGGAATAGACTCCCATGTGGATCCATCATTGATCCAAGAAGACCTAAAAAGTCTCGGGTTCACGGCCCTAAAGGTAGTCAATATGACATCCGGAAGGACCAAAGGCCCGCTGCCAATGTTCATGGCAGTCTTGGTGGATGATTCCACAGTCTGCGAGGTTCTAAAAATAAGAAGACTATATTATTACAGAGTTAAAATAGAGCTCTATCGTCGTGCAGCTCACACTGCAACTCAACGGTCTGAAACAGTTCCAGTTGAGCCATCTGCTCCTGCTGTGGAAAGACAAACAGCTCCAGCTAGAGTTGAGCCAGCCGCTCCTCGACCTGAGAGCAAAAAATCCCAAAATAGGAAAAACAGAAACTCAAGGAAAACTGGAGTTACTAATTGCAAAGAACCTGAGTTCAACTCTCAGGAACGAAACCCGGTTCCCTCTCAGCCAGAGGAGGAAATCGTCGACGATCAGCAACATGTTATATACATCACTGATCAAGAAACGCAAACTGATACTGAGATAATTCAAAGCAAAGAAACTCAGACAAACATTGAGCCTAAATTAAATAAAAGGACTCAGACAAAGGATCGATTAGATAAAGATTCCTGCCTATGCAACTACCACTGCCCTACGTTCAACACGTGGCAATCAGTAGACCATTTTCTTGGCAAGATCATAAATAAGATTTTAGTAGAACGTTCACGTACGAAATCTATCTTCATTGAACCATCATGGGATCATAATAGACTCACTGGTTGGACGATAACTGAAGATTATAAAGACATGACATACATTCCCAATTAATGACATGACAGGTGATTTTGACGGCTATTCGCCTATAAGAACCGTCCTGAATTAATTACAAACAGGTGAAAAAACCAGCTAATCACCTCTAAAAGCTGGAAGGCCCGACCGATTTGGCCATATTTCGATCATTCTCACTAACTTCAAACCTACTCTGCTAAGGTTACGGTGGTTCCCTTAGCGCTAAGATAAATATCGGAGTAGGCCCTTTGATTCCACCAATAAATATTAATCCCATAACTTTTCTAAATTCAAAATTAATGGGCTATTTAACAAAATTACACCTTTAATCTTAAAAATTACACATCTATGGCACGTGGCACAACGGATGGCCGATGGGCATCATCCTGTGTCATAGAACAACATTAGAAAATATTACATAAATATAATTATCAATTCTTTTTCAGATAACTACTCTGCTAAAGGTTTCTGGTGGTTTCCTTAGCGTGAAGGCGAATGCCGGAGTGGTCCCCTAGTTCCCACTAGTAAATTTTACTCCCAATCTTCACTGAGCCGGGTAAAGAGGATGGGAAAGATTTCATTTCGACTTGGCGCTGGTTTTTCGGTCTTACTTTTCTCCATCATAGGGTGCGGGCTTCCCTGGATCGGCTTTGGGCTGCTAATGTGCAAACTTCGCGACAAGAATCTAAACGAAAAATTTTACAAGTCCACGAAATAGGCGTGGCAATCTCACACAGCCTCCTGATTGGCTCAGAGACACTACTGCTTTTTAGGCATTTTAAATAATTGAACTTAATCGAAAATACATCAAACGCATTCAAGTAACATTCAATATATCTCAGAAAAGAAATAATATAATTAAATATTACTAATCGAACAAAATAACACAATTTCAAAAAAGGGGCGTGGCATCCCCAGACAGCCACGCGAATGGCTAACACATTATTCGCGATAACAATAATTTTAAATTAAACTAAACTAATAATATTTAAGCGTTAGCTTAAAACAATCATTAAGAACACCTTGGATATCATTCGATCACGATATCCTAACAAAATAATACAAAAATTCACACTTTAAAAAATCACCAGCCTCTGATTGGCTGACGGCCACAAGCGCCATATTCAAAAATCACGAAATTAAACACAAGTCGGAACACATTGCCGCTACCATGCAGGTTGGAATGCTGGTTATTCGTTATTTTTTATTATTATACCGGTATCTAATCATCTCTAAATCACACCGGGGCAAATGCTTAAGCAGGAACCCGGGGTTCTCCTTTCTTGGACATCCTGGAGAACCAAAAGGAATCGCTCACCGCTTGTCATTAACTTGGCTAGCCGCAGGGCCTTTCCACCAAGACTACTTAAGACCAAATTAATCTTCAGAAATTTGATCCTATGAATGCCACTAAGTGCAAAAAGTTGTTGTAAGTTTTCTAAATATTAATTATAGAAATAAGGAATGTAAGGAAGAACATATATCCTGTCCATTTTCGTGGTTGCCGTTATAAAAAATGTTGCCTTAATCCCTCACGTGTGTGTGTGTTTTTTAACGCTCTAGCGGTCGCAATTGTTGTTTCTTATTAGAACAGAACTTGGAAATACGGGAATTGATTAATAATAAATAATAGTTTTAAAAAACTAAAAGAACACGCTTTATTACAAAACTAAAAAATGAAAAATAATTTTAATCTCCAATACGCTTGGGATAAAATAAAGTGGTCAACAAAAAAATCATCTCCAACGCATATAGAATAAAATTAGAGTTATCAACAAAAAGAAAATAATTTTACCATCAAAAGCGTGGGGTGCTCTATATCAATTAATATATTTGATAATAAACAGATATTGGTAAAAGTAATATCTCTAAGAAGAAAATGTAAAAATCATAAAAAGCACCCCACGCTTTTGATGGTAAAATTATTTTCTTTTTGTTGATAAGTCTAATTTTATTCTATATGTGTTGGAGATGATTTTTTTGTTGACCACTTTATTTTATCCCAAGCGTATTAGAAATTAAAATTATTTTTCATTTTTTAGTTTTGTAATAAAGCGTGTTCTTTTAGTTTTTAAAACTATTATTTATTTTTTATATTTTAGTTTTGATATTTTACAGAATAAGATAAAAATGTAAATATCTTTAAATTCGATACTATTGTAGTATGAGCTAAAAGTAATACTCTTCTATAAAAAAAAACCCTCTCAGCCGGATTTGAACCAGCGACGTATGGATTACCGAAATTATATACGAGTACCACTAAGAGTTCACCGCTCTACCAACTGAGCTCTTACAACGATTAACTAAAAACTCGACAAGTCCGCAACCTATTATACCGGTTTTCATTTTTTTGATTTTCGGATGATTCTGGCCAGGATTTTAGAAACAAAATATGAAATGATTGTATTGTCACGGGTCCTCTACACGTATACAAAGTTTCAAGTCGATCCAATGTTTCTAAGTGGGTGAAAATCGCGTTGAAAGATTCCGTTACATTGATACAAAAACACGTTTTTTTGATTTTCTGATGATTATGGCCAAGATTTTAGAAAATAAATATGAAATTATTGTATTGTCACGGGTCCTCTACAAGTATACAAAGTTTCAAGTCGATCCAATGATTTTAAGTGGGTGAAAATCGCGTTGAAAGATTCCGTTACATAGATAGATAGATAGATAGATAGATAGATAGATAGATAGATAGATAGATAGATAGATAGATAGATAGATAGATAGATAGATAGATAGATAGATAGATATATAGATAGATAGATAGATAGATAGATAGATAGATAGATAGATAGATAGATAGATAGATAGATAGATAGATAGATAGATAGATAGATAGATAGATAGATAGATTAGATAGATAGATAGATAGATAGATAGATAGATAGATAGATAGATAGATAGATAGATAGATAGATAGATAGATAGATAGATATATAGATAGATAGATAGATAGATAGATAGATAGATAGATAGATAGATAGATAGATAGATAGATAGATAGATAGATAGATAGATAGATAGATAGATAGATAGATAGATAGATAGATAGAGGTCAAGCTAATATAAAGCATGTAAAAATAAGGTCGAGTTCGTTAATCAGCAAAATTGGACCATTAGGAATGGAGGTTAACTTGAAAGCTGGAATTTTAATTGGAGCACTTTCAATGCTATAGTAACGAACAAATTGAATCAGATGGTAGCGTTTGAGATTCATATTACGGAGGTCCCGAGTTCAAATCCTGGGGACGACCAACCAGAGTTTTTTTCGTGCTTTTAATCAGTTGTCAAGGCAAATTCTGATAGGAATTTCATTACTACGATCCATTTCTTCCTTAATGATATTTTGACACTTCATTTTAAAATAACATTCAATGAATTTACACAAGAAACATAAATACACAGTAACAGACAAAGTCTACATATGAATAAACATAGCCCGCATAGTCTTCTGTTATAACCCCAAATAGACGCTATATCCACAAACATGTTGAAGCATTTCTTAATAAAACTGAAGTTAACACGTTCTAGCAGCAGTAATTTTTTTCTCGCAATGAAACCCGATATATCTGATTTAGTTATGAAAAGAAGTGCATATTCCATAAATCAGAAAAATCGGAGAGTTAGGAGTGAAGGCTTAACTTGAATTTAAATTTTGAAAATTATTCTAGAGGCCGTAATTTAGGTTAGCACGCAAGGAAAGTGGATACAAACGATATAATTAACAATATATGGATATAGTGCCTATTGAATAAACCAGGAAAATCGCAGCATAAATTTGACTTGTTAAAGAATTTGGTTAGTTGACACATCACCTGCGTGACGGACGCTTATTTATTTCTGAAATTTCTCAACGAAAAATAAGTAGACCTAAACAGAATAACCGTCCCACGGCGTAGCCGAGCGCAGTTTAAGGAATCATGCCTAAATGTATAGTTACGATATTTTAGCTAGTTAGAGTCCCCATAGGGAAGAAATTTTTCTCATGAAATTTTGGTCAGTATGGGGCCGGTACCCACTTACGATCGTGAGGAATTATATAGCTCCTATAAGTAGTGTCTCTTGGTTGAGAAAATCAACGGCTGGGGGAACTCGATATGATTATTAGGTGTCACTCCTATACTAACTGGATGATCTCCACCTATGTAATTAACACATGTGGACATGAGGCCAGCACCGGCTGATAGGCCAAGGCCCTTCTAGGTCTGTTGCGCTTTGGGGATTCTTTATAGAGAATAATCATTATATTCCACACATGAAATTAGATTATCCACATCTAGACGGTGAAAATTTCTTTCATTTTAGGGGATTAAGTATGAAAGAAAATCAACCTTTAAGAAGTCTGAATATTTGTAGCTTCAGTATTATTGACGACCAATATCCTACCATTTTTAACTCGTTTCGGTTTCCTGCTTGACAGGGTCACGAAGATGTTTTGAGGCTCCATAAACGCTATTATTTGTGATACATGTTGAAACCGATTGTCTCTCTGAATGTGGAGATATTCTTCTCCAGTGGTCACATATTGAGTTCTCTGCACCTATATAGCGCAATTGTTTTGACTCCTTTATGGCCGATAAGCGGTTAGCTACAAATATTTTAATCACTCATAGGTTCTACAATCTATTACAGGCCGTGACCGCTTTAATTTTATATATTCTGAACCTGGGATATTTTTCTACCATATTTTGTTTTAGAGTAGAATTTAGTGATACGTACTAACATTTGCAATAAAATAGAATAATGTATTGTAAAACTCTAGTTTTTTAAAACAAAAATGTCCAGGGCCACTAGATTGTCTTACGACATTTCTGATGTAAACTTCCCATTTCATTGGAAATTCTTCGTTATAATCGGTGAATAAATAAATATTTTTCCTAGGTGAACACTGCAATACCACAATTTGCCAATAAGAGGGTTCTATAAATTATGTGACATAACGACAGATCGTAACCATAAATAATATGAGGACATACTGCAATTATCATGGAGTAATTAACTCCATATTGTATGTATATCCCTCCCCATCACACTATTACTTATTATCCTCTACACTGTGCAGAGTTAACTTGGAATCCTCTTTCGCCCTACGTCTGAGACATCAAACCAAAACTTTAAAAAATAAATGTAATCATTTAATAACAACTATCAGAAACATTTTAATAATTGTATCATTTTAGTGATTATTAATTTATTTTAATTTTAAATAGTCAAACTATAACAAGTTTCAAAACCAAATTTGAAAAATTATTAATAACAAGTCAACCGCTGTGGTTTAATTCAGTTCATGTAGGCCCCTATATTATTCATAAATTGACAACGCATGGCACGTCCGCATGCAAGTGCACTCGCAACGAAGCATCACAACTGACTAGCAGTTCCTTACTTTCTCAGCTTGTCCCACAGAGTACCAGAGAAGAAAGTGGACGAGTTGCGCGTACATGCCACAGGCGGCGATAGTGTAATACAACTAACGACACCTAAATTTTTTCGGTTCTTTTTTTGGTACTAATATGAAATTCAGCACCGCCTGGTGGTAAAATTATGAATTATAATTATATAACGCCATCTGGTGAATAATCATGGAATTTAACTTTTATAGGAATAAATAACGTATTATTTAATCTTAAATTGTGGAATTATGTATACCCAGTCTCTCAGACCTACAGATTTTCTTTAATTTTAACAGAAAGGAAGAATGGAAATAAATAAAAAACATGTTAATTTATTTTCGTTTATTAAAATTTTAAAACGTGCATTATGAGCTCTTTTAATAAATATGTACAATTGACCTACCCCCTTATTCTCACATACATATTTTATACAATATTTATTAAATAACCTTAGCCATGTCGTACATCTGTCCATTATAAAGTCACATTTTTAAAATGTTTATTAGAAATGGCTGTACACTAACATCACTCTTCCTAACCTAACAAATCTTAGAATTTTATCACTTCTAGTAGGTTTATCTTTGAAAATAGATTCACATTAAAAATGTAAACAAGCTTGAATTTACTTACAAATTAGAGTAAAATAAAATCTAAGTAATGATTTTAACTTTCGATAATTTACAGTACCGTCTACATAGAACGAAAGGATAGCAGTTAAAAATTTAAATTTACAAAATGGCTAACTTCCCATAATCCCGAGTGAACACCGTTAAACACGTGAACCGAAACTCTGTGGCTGTGAACGACGCCGTGTGCCTTGCATTTGTTTTATTTAGTTACATATTCTGTTACTACGAAACAGCGCTACCATTGTAGTTTGCTCATTGTAGTTCATCGTAAACGACCGAAATTTTTTAGATGTCACTGTACTCAGTTTCCCCTCTATTCGAAGTTTCTCTATGGCTTGTCCGACGTAGATTTGAATAGGAGAGGGGAGGCATATCGGTTCATACCTTATGAGCACTGATCAACAGCCCTGGTTTAGACGACCGCCCCTCACCGCTGGAGTCTCGAAATCGAGTCTCGGCCACTCCATGTGGGTTTGATGGTGTAAGAAACGGAGCTTGGACAGGTTTCTCTCGGGATTTCTCCCGTTGCGTTGCCTCAAATTTCATCCTACCATTTCTTCATACATACTTATATTTACCGCAATGAATTTAAACTCAAACTTTGCCCTTTATAATCCACTCTGTACTATTCAAAAAATGTTCAAAATGATCAGCTACTTGAATCAAGTAATATAAGTCACAAAATCCACTGCTTAGAATCGGGTTGTTATAACTCATTTCAGAAGAGCTCAATTAAGTTTTGTTATCCAATTCACAATAATAGTACTGTTTAGAAGAAATATCTTTAACACTTTCTGACCATAAAACGTACAATTTTATGTGTGAAAATGATACAGAAGAGGATATAGAATATGATACATTTTTTAAAGTGTAGTTAGATTAGAACAAACCAGTTCTAACCAGACGATAAGGGGAAATACTGCAAGGCTATGATAAATTAATTCAACGTGTTAGAGAATTCAGTCTAAAGTGTGCTAGTGAATTCTGATGGACTGGAAGTTGTTCTCATAAAAACATTGTAGAAAATGGTTTAAAAATATTCATTGATTCTTCTGTGTGTGTTATTTCTCCAGTTATATAATATGGAAGCGAAACCATGGACTCTTACTTTAAGGGAGAAGAAAAGTTTACGAATATTTGAGAATAAAGTTTTTAGGGAATTTTTTTGGACCAAACTCAGACGAACAATCAGGTGAATGGAGAAGACTTCTTAACAGTGAGCTACATGACTTCATGAGAAACCAGATGTAATAAGAAAAGTTAGCACCCATCAGGAAACACGTACCGATAGCAACAAGACTGGAAAAGACAAAGGCCAGAAATAGACCAAACAAGGAAACCCCTAAAAACAGGATATCAAGAAAACTAGATATAGAACAAATACGAAAAAACACGGAGAACATAGATAAAGTTAAAACGAGAATAAAGGAAGGCCAATTGGACAAAGCACTAGACATCACTAACAACCTTATAAAGAACGCCTGTCAACCAACATCAAAAAGAAGAGCACAACCGTGGTTCGACAGGATGTGCTACACAGAACGGAAGGAAACACTAAAAGCACTAAACAAAGCAAAGGAATCCAAAAACCAAGTAGACCTGGAACGATACGCCCAGAAAAGAAAACAGTACAAAAACATAATAAAATACAAGAAAACTCATTACATAGAAATGAAAGCCCAACAGCCAGCCGAAGAAGCAGAAAAGGACGCTTTCCTGGTCTTAAGGAGGAAACCCAGAGGAGTGATGAAAGAAATACCGATAGATGATTGGGAAAACCACTTCACAAAAATACTGAATGAAGGAAACAGAACAGAAGCTTACGAAGCCAATACTACCAGGAACCCAAGAACCCTGAATCTGGAAATGGAAATCACAGAGGATGAATAAACAAATGCGTGAAAGAAGCAAAAATAAAAAAAGCCACAGGACCGGATCAAGTAGCATACGAACACCTAAAGGCATCAGCTGACGTGCTAATATCAATATGGAAAGAACTGTCTTAACAAATGCCTAGCGACGAGAATCCATACCATAACTAATGGGAGAAGGGCTACCCTGAAACAGCCTGTATAAAGGTAAAGGAAACACGGGAGACATGAACTCATACAGAGGCGTTGTACTGGAGAACACCCTGTTCAAAATCTTTATGAAGATACTTACAAACAGATTGATGGACATCACAAAATTAAACATCCCAGATAACCAATTCAGATTTAGGAAAGGAAAATCCACTCTGCAAGCAGCATCCGCATTATTATATGAGATAGAAGCAGCCCTCAACAGACCGAAAGGGAAATACTACGTGGTCTTCATAGATTATGAAAAAGCGTTCGATTACATAAACAGAACAAAACTACCCACGAAGATGAGGGACATGTTTGGAAACGTGCACCCCATTGTTGGAATAGTACACGACATAATGAGGCGAAACTGGTTACAAATAACAGATGAGGTTGCGGCATCAGACGAGGTTATGCAAACTAATGGGATACTACAAGGAGACCCCATCAGCCCGCTACTATTTAACATAATGACGGCTGACATTGGGAAAGCAACAAACGGGACCACGCTGGTAATGTATGCGGACGACATGGCCATTGGGGCAGAAAACAAAGAAGAATTGCAAAAAGGCATAGATGGGATACAACGATGGGCTATGGAAAATGAGTTCAAGATAAACAGCAACAAGACCGTACAAATGGTTTTCAAGAAAGGAGCAAGAACAGCGGCAAGTGATAATCTAAAACTAGGAGAAGAACCGATAAGAATAGTCAACAAAATCAGATATTTAGGCATAACACTGCAGCCAACAACAAAGTCTTTCAGCGCACATGTGCAGGAGAGAGCAGCAGCAGCTATAAGAGCTATGTGCAGTATCAAAGACATCACATCGTTAAAATTAGTCACAGCCATGAAATTATTCGCATCAGTGATCACCCCGATCGTCACCTACGGGATAGAACTGATATGGGAGAAACTATCGACCAGCGATTTGGAGAGGTTAGAAAAAGTAAAACCAAGATTCATCAAAAAGGCATTAGGTGCAAGCAAATACACACCAAATAGAATGGCCTATATACTAGCCAGAGAAACCTTCTTCCTAGAGGACCTGAGGCAAAGGATACTACTGCCAGCAACGGAGCCATATAAGAAAGTCATCGAAAAAAAGAAACAGAGAGAAAAAGAGATCGACGAAGATTTCTACGCCTCAGACGCCATGGTAAACAGAGAGTGGACTGGAAGTAACCAACCACAAAGGCACAGAATCATAGGTTTAGCAACACACGGATATCATCACAAAATGTGCAAATATACAAAATTCCACCAACCGAGTGATTCGTGTGAATGCAAGATATGCGACCAAAAGTGTGAGCGATACCATTACAAACAATGCAGAATATGGACAGGATCACTGAACGAACTCATAAAAGACAAATCATAAACTTATAACTTAATGCTCTTTCGAGTGCCTCTTACCAATTTATTATTATTATAAGAAAAGTTACATCGCGATGGGCTGGACTGCGGCATAAATGGGGAATGAAAGAGGGACATGGAAACTCCTTGTACGAAAACCAGAGGGAAAGCGCCCAGAAGGTAGGCCAAGAATAAGATGAGTGAATAACAGTAACTATGATCTTGAAGAAGATTTTCGGGCTGTAAGGCCGTGGTCGTGAGGCTTGTAGCTCCACGACGTTTCGCCAGAGACTGCGTCTGGCATCCTCAAAGGTTGTCTTGAGACTGCCAATTCTGTCCACTGTCTGTCCTGTTTATACGTTCATCGCGATGTGTTCGTAAGTTATATCTGCCTTCTGATTGGTCAGCGGTAGGGACTTCCATTGCTGCAATGCGATTGCTGTTTGATGGTCTAGTCGACTGTGCTTGTAGAGGTTTGCATTCTGCGTTTTTTAGAACCGATGTCATACTTTGTTGACTTTTAATGATTCTTCTTTTCTATTGAAACTGTTTTTATGTTTGAATATTTCGATGGCTTCTCGTTGTAGACGGGTAAAATAGTGTGTGCAGTTAGATAATATGTCTGTATTCAGGTATTGTACTATGTGGCCATCAAGTAAAGAGTGTTCTGCTACTGCCAACTTATCCATTTGTTTAAGACGACTGTATATTTCTTGCTCCTTAAGTCTGGTTGCGATGCTGCGTTTGGTGGTGCCTATATACGCTTTTCCACAACTGCATGGTATCCTGTATATGCCTGCTGTCTGATGGGGATGGAGTTGATCCTTTATAGGTCTGAGAAGGTTCTTGATTTTCTTGGTAGGCCTGTATATTGTCTTTATGTCTTCTTTCTTTAGTAGTTTTCCAATGCGGTCCGTTACATTCTTAATGATCGGTAAAAATGCCCTGGTTGAAGTTTTTCTTCTGATTGCTTGCTGCTGTTGCTGTTGTATCGTCTCAGATGATTGGCTCGGTTGATTCCTTTTCTGGTGTATCCATTGGCTGTGAATATCGTATGGAGGTGTTCAAGTTCCGTTTTTAATAAATCCGGATGACAAAGTTTCTTGGCTCGATCTATCAATGATTTGATGATTCCAAATTTTTGTTTAGGATGATGATTCGAGGTTTTATGAAAATACCTATCCGTGTGGGTAGGTTTTCTGTAGATAGTGTGATAAATGTTGCTGTCTTCTTCTCTTTTGATCAGGATGTCTAGGAATTCTATGCTGTTATCTGTATCTTTTCCTATGGTGAATTGTATACTGTTGTTGATGTGTGTCAGAAATTCGTCCAATTTCTCTTCCCCGTGGTTCCAGATTACAAAGGTGTCGTCTACATAGAGAATCCATATATTGGATTTGAGAGGTGTCGTATCTAAGAATGTTTGCTCAAAGTTTTCCATGAAGAAATTTGCAACTACTGGGCTCAAGGGACTGCCCATAGCTAATCAATCTGTTTGTTCGTAGAAGTCGTTGTTGAATAGAAAATAGGTGGTGGTTAAGCAGTGTTCGAAAAGTTTTGTGATGTCATGAGGAAACTTGGCAGCAATGAGGTGAATAGTCTCATTTATTGGAACTTTGGTGAATAGTGAGATCACGTCGAAACTCACTATTATATCTTCCTGTTGCAATGTTATCTCTTTAATTTTTCTAAGAAGTGCGTTAAGTCTTTGACATAGGACTATTGTTTGTGTGTGGTTTCAATAAAGATATCTAGCCAGGTTGTAAGTAGTGATTCCTCTTTGGCTGACGATCGGTCTTAAGTGTGTTCTTCTGAAGTTCTTTCTTCACGTCGTCGGGAAGCGAGGAGGCCTTTATTAATTTGTTAGTTTCTCGGAGTATGGATGCCGGTTCTAAAAAAGCGCATAATGTAAACTTCTACAAGCACAGTCGACTAGACCATCAAACAGCAATCTCATTGGAGCAATGGAAGTCCCTACCGCTGACCAATCAGAAGGTAGATATAACTTATGAACACATCGCGGTGAACATATAAATAGGACAGACAGTGGACAGAATTGCCAGTCCCATTTTGAAAAAATTCAAAAGTAACGTAATGGACCAAATGGTCTAAAATATAAAGCAACTGACAACGTAAATACTATTGCTGACTCTCTAAAGGCTGGGTTTAGACCCCATCTCCAGGATGACTGGATAGATGGGGTGGAATCGGAGGCGGAGCGGATCTCTGAGAGAGCTCCCCTACAGAGATTGCGGTTGGCCTCCCTCACTGAGGTTAAGAAAATTATTAAGACGCTTCCTAAGAAAAAGCTGTTGGTACAGTTCATGTATCAAACAGATGATTCAGCACCTCCCATCTGGGATGACGCTCTATTTAGTTACTATGTTTAATAGATGTTTAAATTTCAATTATTTTCCGCGCAAATGGAAAGAAGGCAAAAATCCTATTTTTGTTTCTAATAGACGACTGATCAGTCTGTTAAGCAATCTTGGCAAATTATTTGAAAGTATGGGCAGTATGTTAAAATTTTACTTAAAATATTTCAGATTTTTTTTATTTTAAAATCTTACTGTAATGTTTTAGTTATTATAACAATAAAAGTAACAATGATTAAATTAGTATATGAGGAATTAATTTATACTTTATTTGGTAAATTATTTTAAGGAATTAGGCAAAGGTTTGTTCTCCTGTTTATCAAAAACATCGCTTCATGGTATAATATGAAGTATTATCGGTATGACCACTTATCTGCGCGTCATCCCACAAGAGCAATTTGGGTTCATGCCGGTTCGTTCCACGACACAGCAACTGGTAAGACTCACGGAATATATAACCTCAGGTTTCAATTATAGAGAGAGCACAGTTGCAGTGTTCTTGGATGTCGGGAAAGCCTACGACACGACCTGGCATGAAGGCCTAATATGGAAGATGGATTCAATGGGATTTTCGGATGGGATGGTGGGAATCATCTCGTCCTTTTTAACGGATAGGAGTTTCGTTGTCAGCGAGGGGGGTGCTACCTCTGATAGACGAACTATTCTAGCTGGAGTGCCTCAGGGATCCGTACTTTCACCATTGCTATAGAATATTTATACTGCCGGCGTTCTTGGGAGCACACATACGCAACTAGCCCTGTATGCCGATGACATTGCGATATATAGTAAAGACAGATCCTTAATTACGTGTAGTAGAAAGGTGCAGAGAGGCCTTCGAGATATTGGGCGGTGGACTGATAAATGGAGAATCGAAATTGGTAAAGAGAAGAATCAAGGAATAATTTTTACTCAACGACCAAATATTAATGGTGCAGAAATACTGGAATATGACGGAACTCTAATCAGACATGAGCCCACTGTTCAGTATCTCGGGGTTATATTAGATCGCCGCCTCACATGGGCTAAACATGTCGAGAAGATTCGAAATAACTTTTATAAACGTTTTTCACAACTCAAGCCTATGTTGAGAGCCCACTTTCTGACACCTCAATCACGTACGTTGGTATACAGGGCTTGTATACGCAGCCAAATGATTTATGCATGTCCCGCATGGCTGACCTTATAAAAAAGGATAAGATAATCCTGCTTCAGGTTCGTCAGAACAAGTGTTTACGAAGTGCAGGAGACTATCCATTTAGGACGAGAATCACCAAAATTCATGAAGATTTAAACATTAACTTTCTTCAGGAAGTGATGACTAAATTGGCAAGAAACTTATATCAAAAAGCGACTCTGAGCGACAATGCTCTTATTAATAGCCTAGGGGCATACAACTAAAAGGAATGGACGAAATATAAAATGCCAAAGTTCTATCTGGCCTAGAAAGTTAGATGTTCCTAGGCCTACTACAAAAGTAAAAATAACTGATTGAACTTAACACTTCCCGTGATTACACCGGTATCCTAGAGAACCTGAAGCGAGCATACCTCAAGAATTGCCAGTCTCAAGACAACCCTTGAGGATGCCAGACGCTGTCTCTGGCGAAACGTCGGGGAACTACAAGCCTCACGACCACGGCCTTCAGCCCGAAAATCATCTTCAAGAGCATCATGGCAATTCCGGCCGTGAAAGTCTACGTCAATACGACAGTAACTATGATTTGAGGAAACTAAATTATACAGGGGATGATTGAAAATATTTAGATTTATTTATTTAGCCTGGTGGAGTTAGCTCAGGATAGAGATCTATAGACAGCTTATGTATGCACGTCCATACCCCTACAAGTTAGATAGTGGCAGTAAGTTTTATATATATACACATACATACGTCTATGTGTCAACGATCTAGCACCCGAATTTTTTTTCGGTACCAAATTCGCCATACAGAGATCGATTAAGAAACGTAACATCGAGTTCTTTATCCAATAAAATCGGACCATTAGAAATGAAGGATTCATCTAAAAGGAAAATATAAAAATATCTCCATCGGTTAAAACAATTACAATTAGTAGTAGAGGTTTACAAAAAAGCAGCAATTGAAAATTCTCTAGTAACCGCCATGTTAGATTTTTCTCAATGAAACTGGATGCATACGATTTAATTAACAAATAGAAAATAATATTCTCTAAAACTGAAAAATCGTACCATAAATTCGACTTGCTGAAGAATTCGCTTAGTTTTAGCAGTTAGACCTACTCCGTGACCGGCTTTCTAATTTCTGAAGTCGTCCAATTACAATGGCAATAATAATATTAGGCTCTCATATTTGAGAATATAGAGTACATAAAAATGCGATCCAGGAAAAAGAAAAAGTTATGATAATGGGCACTTCTCCAATAGTATTAAGGACTAATAGTGACCACTGAGCAATTAGTGAGGGAAATAAGCTAAAAACGTACAGGGTAAATCATTACACTCCATAATATTTTATTTTATATCTTGATTACATCGTCAATTAAACACAAGGAAAATCATTGCATGCAGTATATCAACTATTAACAAAAACATAATTGTATTAGTTACATTATGTCTAATTATCATTCAGATATATTTCAATTAAGGATGCCTTAAATACAACATCACACCTAATTACGCCAAAATTAAAAAAAAAAGGTATACAGCATCAAAAACACAAAAACAAGCGAAAATTAAATGGCTAAAGAATGAAATTAGATTCCTTTACATAAAGAAACAAAACATTAACAACCTATTATACTTCTACTCACAAGGAGCTGGTTTAACATTTGGTAAATGTTGGTCAATAATAGAAAACCAAATACACGAAGAAATTAATATCATGGAAACTAAATACGAAATATTAAACAATAAAATTACGAAATTGAAAACAGAAAACCACACGATAAATGCTGAACAAAATCACAAGCCTAACAACATATCTGACAATATAATATTAAATCTCACAATATTAATATTAAACAAACAAGAAACAAACGTATTAGAAATGAGATATAAATTCAATTATCCCACAAACAATATAAACAATCAAACAAAATCTAATAATTGAAAGCGAGATTGGAATAAAAAACTACAAATAGATGATAGAAACTATGCTGGATACGAAGCAGCTAAAGTCATTAAAGATATTTCACCAAAAATAGACAATACCGATAAACAAATACCTTAAAACATATACAACAAAAATCTAAACTTAAAAATAACAATATAATACACACGAAAGCAGACAAAGGCAATATGAATTGTTCTCGTGGAAAAAAAAAAAAAAAATATATATATATATATATATATATATATATACATATATGAACAAAACCAAACAATTCATGCAAGAAAATAACCCAAAAAGAATCAAAAAGGACCCAACTGGAAAATACAACAGATCATTAAAATAATTAATAAAATCAAGTTCTTTAGTCTTTAACGCAAATAACAATAATCAAAACTCATTCATATAAAATATGGATAAATAATAATCCATCACCACCTACAAAAATACATAAAAATAATATTCCAATGCGACCAATTGTTAATTGCATAAATGCACCCAACTACAAAATGTCTAAATTCATTACCCAAAAAATAAAAGACGTCAAGTTAGATAAACAATTCACAATTAAAAATTCATTCGACTTAGCAGAAAAAATACATAACCTACAAATCAACAAAAACACAAAAAATGACGTAATTTGATATAAAAAACTTATACACCAACATCCTAATAAACGAAACAATAGATATAATCAAGCAAAAATTAATAGACAAAAACTTGTAAACAATTACATAAACCAAGTAAGTAATATCATAAAGACAATAACACAATAGAATTATTTCCAATTCAACAACGAACTCTTCATCCAAGAAGATGGACTCCCCATGGCAAGCCCCACTTCGGGGATCCTAGCATAAATATTCTTACAAGAATTAGAAAATAAACACCTCAAAGAATTAGTTACTAAATTCAACATAAAATTATTCACAAGATATGTAGACGACTTATTAATTATTTACAATGAAAATAGAAAAGACAAAGAAATCTCACAAGAATTAAATAACATGCACAACAAAATCATCTTTACCGAAGAAAAAAAATCAACAACAGTGAAAACTATTTGGACCTAACACTAACAAAAAACTTCACGAACAACAAAATATAAATTGGCATTTATCGAAAACCGACAAGCAACACACTAGCTGTAAACAATAAATCCAGACATCCTTTTGAACACAAATAAGTACATTCAAGAGTCTAATAAATAAGATGTTAAAACTCCTTTAAAATAAAGACAATTACAATAAGGAATTAAATTATATTAAACACATGACAAAAATTAACGGCTACAATAAACAAATTATAAATAAAATCCTATTTAACAAAAAAGAAAAAAATTACATTACCAACATAAACAAACTTGAAGAAGAATCCAACGAAAATAACAAGAAATGGATAACTCTCACATACACTGGTAAAGAAACATTAAAATTAGTAAACACGTTAAAAAAGCTTGACAGGAATATAAATATATTGGGAGGAAATCCTGTCCTAAGAGAAATTGACAACAACCTGTTCCTTAATGAGAACACACCCACTCCACACAATCCACTATACAAAATACCATCAAGTCAGTGCTTCAACAAGGGTCAACATGTACGGACCTAATGCATTCTGCCGATGATGGGACTAGTCCCGAAAGGCCTACAGAGTTTTAAAAGAACTTAAGTTGAGGAGACGGACCTACAAGGTAAGTATTTTATAGTTTTTAATCGTACATTATATTACTGTGTAGTATTCTCAATTCACACAAGAGGTAGCGGGAAGTCGTCCCAACTGCCATCTAGCAGCCACCATAACAGGTAAGTAAATTTTAAGGAGAATATTTACTTTATAACAGTAACGCAATATATATATATCAGAAAGTTGTTAGCCTGAAAACCTTCTTCTTACGATGGAACCAGCTTCCGAGAGACCCACAGAATTTTAAAAATCTTTAATTAGGTTAAAGTCTTACAGGTATTAGTTTTATAATTTTATCTTAAAAACTATTTTTCACTGTGTTTTGCTGATTAAAATCGAATTTTAAATAATTTATGCAAGAATCTATCACATACGTTATATATATATATATATATATTTTAACAATTTAAACGACAACAAGACAGATGATAATAATAATAATAATAATAATAATAATAATAATAATAATATTTTATAATCTGGTAGAGTTAAGGCAACAAGGACTTCTCTTTCACTCAACCAGCGAAAAAAAAATGTCTACCCATAATTACATACATTTAATATAATTTTAAATTGTATTAAAGTATAGCCTAAACATATACAGCTAATCTAATGGAATAGTAATATTAATTAAACAAGTATAAAAATAAATAAGAAAATATATTTTTAAATGTGGAAAGACAAATAAAGATAAAAGAATGTACATTTTATTTGTTGCTATTTACTGACGATCAGCTACCGATGGCAGAAGATTACATGACATAAAACTGAAGAAGGAATACGAAAAATTGGGATTAAAGATAAATTTGGAAGTGTATGGTAATAAAAAATAAATGAAAAGATCTGGTTTTAGAAGACGGAATAGGGGAAAAAAGTGACGAATATGTATATTTGGGGACAAAAATTTATGCAATGGAAGTCATGATGCTGAAATTAGCGAGAGGACAAATTCGGGTAAATCTGCAATATCAAAATTGAATGTGTGTTTTATGATAAGAATATCAGTTATACAATTAAATTTAATATTTTTGTTACAATAATGAGTAAAATGGTATACGGTGCAAAAATATGGGAATTCAAATCTACAACAATAGGTCAATTAAATCTTGGAGAAATTAATTTTTGGAGGCATTCAACTGGAATTTATAGAAGAGCTAAAATAATAAACAGTGTAATTAAATAAAAGAGGAATGTTTAAACTTCAATTGTGAATTTCATAAAAAAAGCAATTAAATTACCATGATCGTGTAAAAAGGATGACGGACGACAGATTCCCAAGAAGAATATTAGAATGGGTGCCACTTGGTAGAAGAAGAAGAAAGGACGGCCAAAAATAACATAGATTGATGGTGTATTGAGCAGCATGAGGGAAAATTGATTGAACATGGAGTTTGGAATGGCAGAGAGATGTGGAGGAGAATGACAGTAGATTAATTGGGCGCAGGAAGATGTTATTAAATATTGTGGAACCTGCTAAATAAAGAAATGTTTTGAAACTTGAAGATATCACGAATATTATATAATTTACATCATAGATAAATATTTATATGCACGGTACGTACATAATGCTGAATATACTTGATATCCAGATAGCATTTTAATTATGTTGACTTTAATATGTCAGTATATTTAGATTTAATAATGATAGTGATTGCAGTCCCTGACATGACAGGGAAGTGAGTTCCATGCTCTAGCCATAGAAATCGTGAAGGATTTAGAATACAAACATGTCCTGTGCTGTGGTCTCGGAATAAATACGTTTCTTGTGTATAAATTATGAGCCGATAAATTCTGAAAACGTGTTTTAGATAACTTGGTAAATGTGTATGCAAAATTTGGGCTAGCAAGATATTATGTTAGTGTAGAATTATTTTATCATTTAGACGAAATCAAGATAGGGTCTCAAATGAAGAAGATACGTGATTATAACGACGGAGATTGAATACAAATTGAATATATTACGCAATATGAGCACGCAGTAAACTGTCACTTAGGTCAGTTGTCAAGTCGGTCAGTAACATGACAGTAATCGAAGTGCGGCATTTCGAGAGTCTGTACAAGTATTTGTTTTAATTTTGTGGAAAGGAAGTTTCTAAATATATTTAAGGCGTGAAGAAATGAGAACACTATATGTCTACCAGGATCGAAAAAAATTCAATATATTTATAGTTACTAGGCTATAGCAATAAACTTGAAATTCTCATGCTTGTTTGAGAGAAATTCATTTCTTATCGATTCATTTATGTAAATAGTTGATTATGTGTTTTTTTTAATGACCAATCATTTAATTACCTGTCATCGTGTTCGGCGGTCTTGAGTCTGGTGGAATACCTGACTTTCTTTCCACTAATCTGCAACATGGACGATATAACGTGACACTGCGGCCTGACACTGAATAGTTATCACATCAGTCAACACCTGGTCGCCTTCCTTATCATTCTCCTCTTTGTTTGCCTTTACAAACACCCGCTATCGATTTGCACGCCCATATTCATTTCCCTACAATTCAACTTAGTCTATATTATTGATAATAAAATAGCACCAAGAAATAAGTAAAGAAAACAACTTCAATAACATAATTACAAATTCAACATAATTTTACACAAAAACCTTTCCTTTCTTATTCTTAGTCTTAGTTAGCCTTCTCCCCATTTTAGGTACTTTTACGTGCCCAAACATATTTACTTATATTCTACGTATAACCGTTTTAATATTAAAACCAATCTTACTTTTTTCTTTTCGGGTTAGCAGGACCGAATTCCATTGATCTCAAATTATTTGCCATTTTGTTTCAAACGATTGTAATTTCCAGTGAAATTAATGTATAGTGTGACTATCAATAAGGTGCAGGACTAAACGTTCCACTATTGCGAGTTAATTTTAAAGAATCCTGTTTTTCACATGGTGACCTGTACATTGCTCTTTCACTTGTCGGACAAGCAGAAAATATATTTGTACATTCGCCAGACAACATGACACTAAATGCAGTGTGTAAGAATGCATTTTGCTGGAATTTCTTTGTTAGTATGTAAGATATTTATGTAGGCCTATACCGAAAAAATGGTAAAAATAAAATATGATAATACTGGCTTGATATTACTGGCAATATCATAAAGAAGTGTGCAGTATCAGCTTAATACCAGTGCTGAAGTGCACACATCATTTCCGTTTCTTTTGAGAACATTTTCGTTATAGAAGAAAGTAACAGATTTTATACTCAACATATTCTTAAGTGTCTTTGGCTAAAAAACATGGAAAGCAGTGATGTAAAGTAACTTTATCAATATTATATCACATCTTAAGCAATTATTAATTGATACATAGGCTTAAAACCTTTTAAGGTTCATGAAACATGGTCGGTTTTGGCTTTAAACACCAGACGTATACCTAACAAAGGCACCACTAGGAGCAGTTGACTAGTAGAAGGCTTCAGCAGACAGCATCACGTCATTAATGGTCTCTCGCAGATGAACGCGAGACGTCAAGTAATCTAAGCCATAAACTAGCACGGTATATTAATTTGAAAAATGTATTCACTACCGGTCTTAAAAATCTACATTCTACTATCAACAGATAAATTACTGTAATTAAGGCATCAATAAATGTTGAAAAGGTTTTAAATTGTATATCAGTTCTAGAATTATGATGTTTATGATCTTTGCAATATCTACTTCAGGTGATTAGCTGATTAATTTTAAATTTGTTTTAATTTTTCTTTGTAATCTAACAGAACCCACCTTAATATGTCCAAAGAACATGCTACATGTTTAACACATGTACTCTGTAATAAAGTCATCTCAGACAATGATGAGTTCCTCGTATGAAAACATTTATCCATCAGCTATGAACAAGCCGTGGAAGTGTTCCACTCTGTATATAATTAGATCCTACTTGAATGCAAGTGTCAATTTAGAGCTGAATATGATTCTTATATAATCTAGCGGCATTAAATGAAGGATAAGGGAAATAATCAGGTAAGTCACTTTTTTGTCGAAATGGAATTCGAGGTGTCATTGTATTCTCCATATAGAAGTGTGAAAACATTAAAACATACAGTTTAATCACTGGTTTATTTATTTCCAAAATTTGGCTTTCGGGAAAGGAGGTATATATATTTTGCACAACAAAAAGTATATTTTCAAGAAAAAATTACTTCTCTTTTTTTTCTTGTGCCCTTTAAATAATCCTAAAAATAATATATGTTCAGTTTTAGAGATTTTATCCCAGGAAATTCCCTACAAGCCCATACATTTATAAGGAGAATGAGTAGATATTAAAAACAATTTGATAGGAAATACTTGCAATGGACATAAATGAATCTACAAACTACAATATAACGAATACAAATTCTTACCTACTTGAAGAAAACGCAATGAACAACAAAGATCCAGTGCAGAAATCTTCTTGCTTCGAATGTACACAGCGATAATACATCACATGTTTATCGTAATGTGTTCATGTTTATAAGTTTTTCTTGTCGACACGGTTTCTGATTCGTTGTTTCGTGATAGTATCTTGGTGTTATAAAAATAACAAATTATACACATTTTTATTTTAATCAACTACATCCTCACTGATGAATTTCGGAGTATTCCTGAGAGTAACCTCGCCATTTATCTTAAATATTTAAGGAATTTATTATTATATTTATTATTATTATTATTATTATTATTATTATTATTATTATTATTATGGCGCTGTATTATGGACTTTGACAAGTTACAAACTAACAAATTACTGAATAGCCTGCATAAATGAACTTTTAGCGTAGAACGGTTGAAGAAATCAGAAAGATAAAAAAATTTAAATTAAAGAGTTAGATTATGGAAGTTGATAAGAATATTTTGGAAGTGATCGAAGAACGGGAATTGAGACGTTCTCAGGCATGTCAAAAGGATGAAAGAAGGAAGAATTCCCAAAATAATCTTGAAATGGAATGCCGACAGCAAAAGAACAAGAGGAAACCCACGAGAGGAATGGATGGATGGAGTCAGCACGAATATGAATAGGAAGAATTTGAGAGAGATTCTTAAGATTGAAATTTGTGGAGTAATAAAATTACCTTGTGTTGATTAAAAAAACTATTGTATTGTAAACAAGTACTAATTATGATGAAACATCGACTTCATCCAATACCCGATGTCATTCCATACCCCGATTATTTTTATACTAGATGATGATTAACATATGCAAACAGCTCAGTTATTTTTCGTCTGCGACCTTACGTTCCTCGTCTCATATTGCTTGTCCGAAAACTGCTCTATAACCAGATAAATATATTCGGTTTAATTAATTTACATTTTTTTATTCTTATACACAAGAGGATGTTAAAAAATCCAATATGTATTTTGCAGTAACGGTTTGACAATAAACATCCGCTCATCCGTAAAGCCTAATTTTAAATTATTTAAACTTGCTTCTACCCCAAGGACCCATTAAAGCCTATAGTGGGACCGTTTACTTTATTATATATATATATATATATATATATATATATATATATATACACAAGGTGTAAATTAATTATTGTATTGTAAGCCCATGTTTTCCCTTTCCAGAGATTTAGGCGCTCTCCCCCTACAGGGAAGAATTTGAACCATACTAATTTATTTACACTTGTTTTCGTATAGATGTCATTTTGAGTAGTCCGTGGTCAGCGTTCCGCCTCATACTGACATCTAGGAAATCAAGGTAGTACTAGGACGGGAAAATTCGGTAAATTTTGCTTAGAGGCCTTTTCATTCAGGCTTAAGGATTTTTTACGAGCCTAAAAATCTTCAGACTCGGGACCCACGGCTTAAAGTCCCTCCCGGAGGACTTGCTCCTTGGATTTTTCCGTCCTAAAAAATCCATCGACCCTGGCCGGGTTTGAACCCGCGACCCTCGGGACCAGAGGCAAGGAGCATAACCACTAGTCCACCACGGCCGATTGTAAATTAATTATACCGCATAAATTTGACTATGTATAGAGGGTATTATATAAGCATTTTGAGATAATGAACTAATGGTCTACGACTAAAAATGTCCAAGTTATGATTCGATTTGTAAAATGGTTCGCACGCCACTGATTATTTCAAACTAAAATGGAAATAATATGATACAGAGACTGTATGTGGTAACGAGTATGCGCCTTCAGCTCAGTGGTTATAGCTTCTCACTACCAATGCAAATGTAAGATTGTTGCATCAAGTTCGAAACTCCGTGCAGTATGTGTACACTTTTTTCCTTCGTTTTTCCTCTATTATGTATGTTGTAAATCGGTTTGGTACGTAGATTTACTTCTGGTTAATTGATTTATTCATTATTTTACAGAATACGATACTGGAATTTCGGCGCAGTACTTGAGTTACAAAACTGTCTACTTACGTATTGCACAGAGAATTGTTTGAGTGGATCTAATAATAGACCCTAATGCACAATGGTTTTGCAAATAAAATGTGCAATTTTACTGTACAGTACTTATGTACTTAGATAAATCATAGTGCAGTAATCACAAAATTAATAACATGTACATATGGCATACATAATGTTGTTTTTGAAATAAGAAACAATACATTTGAGTAAACAAAAAAAAAAAGTAAAGCACTGCAGCCACCTCCATTCTTACAACTCAGACGACATCGGTGACTAATGGATTCTCGTACCCCGTTCAAGATACCAGATATCTCGCGGATCACATGACATGCTGCAATTATGCGTGCAACTAACAGTTCATCTGTATCAACAGGGGTCGCATACACCAACGTTTTCATGTGTCCCCACAAAAATAATCAATTGGACAAAGATCTGGAGAGCCAGGTGGCCACACTACAATTAAAGTACCCCTTCCTATTTCCAGCCGCCGGGATACACTTCATCCAAATGATTTCGCGCATTCCGGCAGAAATGGGGAGGAGCTCCATCGTGCTGAAATGACATGTTAAGCTTGATGTGAACAAGAACTTCTTCTAGCAATCTAGGTAGGACGTGCTCTAAAACGTCTTATAAATGACAACATTTAATCTCTGGGGAAGAAGATAGGGGCAAATGATGTGGTCAGAAATTACGCCCACCCATATGTTCACCGAGAATCTCTGCTGGTGACGCCTCTCAAATATGGCACGAGGATTTTCATAATCGCACACATGACTGTTCTTTGAGTTCAGGATTAGCCCATCCCTATTCAATACTGCCCCATCGATGAATAACATCGAGGAAAAGAAGTGCGGTGGTTGCAGCAAAGCCCAATTACAAAATTGTACCCGTTGAGTGACGTCCACTGGCCGTAAGGCTTGTACTTTTTTTGCTGATAAAAGGGATAGAGCTGGTCTTCGTGCAAGGACTGTTCGTGACCATTACATGCGCGATAGCACAAATACTAGAAGAAGGATCCTCATTTACCCTATGAAGAACATTTTATTCCACGTCTTTCACCGGCGTCTACTCTGTTTACCGTCAACATTCAATGCTCCCGCAGACGCCTATCACCAGACTCGAAGGTTGTTCGGTGAGGATGGTGTCCAATCGGATACCGCTCACATACATGGGCAGCAGCTTTTCCATCATTATCTTGTGCTGCACCATAAATGTGATGCATACCGGCAAGTTCAGCACAACTGTTCCGTGATGTTTTCATGTAATGCGACTGATACTGAAGAAACTCTAATCAGGCGTTAACGTAATAACCAATATGGGAATAAGTATTTTGCGCATGCCCAGACTGAACAAATTTCAGTGTAAACATATCAGAGTACATATGCAAGAGAAAAAATTATAAAATAGTACACTGCCGTGACTTGAACCACCAATGTTCGAATCTCAAATCCATCGCTTTAACCGTTAAGCCATATGTCAACTACACAGTTTCTGCGTGTTTCACTCTAAGCTAAGGCTCTCATTGCACCGATTCTATTGTAAGCAGTGCAGTGGCGTGCAATCATCTGCTAAGTTCGAAATTTTAAGGAATTTGGTAACCCAATATTTCATAAACGTTGATGATGAATTATTAGCAATCAGGATCTCGGAATTAATACCAAGATCTGAAGTTATTCTCGTATAATTTTCTCTCCTACTTTGCTCTCCTGTTGATTTATCTGCATAAATTTTCAATTAATTTGATTCCCCATAACTCACCCATTTTCCCCCGTAGACCATTGGTTACTTACTAACTAACTAACTGGTACAATCGAACCCGTAGGTTTATGGCCGCGTGGACATAAGCTCTCCATATATCCCTATCCTGAGCCAATATTTTCCAATCATCCCCTGTGTAATCTACTTCCCTCAAATCATAGTTAATGTTATTCTCCCACCTCATTCTTGGTCTACCAACTGGGCGTTTTCCCTCTGGTTTTCCTACAAGAAGCTTCCATGCACGTCTTTCATTCCCCATTCGTGCCACATGTTCTGCCCATCGCAGTCTACGAGACTTAACTGTTCTCATTATATCTGGCTTCCTACAAAGACCATGTAATTCACTGTTATGCAGTCTTCTCCATTCACTTGTCTGTTCATCTCTCTTTGGTCCAAAAATTTTCCTAAGTATTTTATTCTCAAATACTTGTAATCTCCTTTCCTCCCTTAAAGTAAGAGTCCATGTTTCGCACCCATATAATATAACTGGTATAATAATAGTTTTATATATTTTCAGTTTAACGTTTTTTGAAAGGAGTTGGGACAACAAGAGTCTCTGCAATGCATAATAGTACGCATTTGCAGAATTGAGCCTATGTTTAATTTCTTTGTGCATCTCATTCCTATTTGTGATTATTGTTCCTAGGTATTTGAATTCAGCCACTTCCTCAAAATTTCCCTCACTTGTCATTAGCTGCCCATTTCCATTATATAATATATTTCTACGAGTGACCATATATTTAGTTTTATAGATATTTACTTCCAGTCCTAATTTCTTAGTGTTACTCAATAGTGTGTGTGTGTGTGTGTGTGTGTGTTGTCCTTTAGTATCTCCTCGTTATCGGCCAATAGTACTACATCATCAGCATAAACTAACAGAGACCATTGCTTACTTGTATAATACCCATCTATAAGCAGTTAAATTTGTGCGGTATAATTCATTTACATCCGGTATAAGCGTTACTGCTGTAAGTAAATATTCACTTTATATAAGTTATGCTTACTTGTTATTGTAGTCACGAGATTGTAGTTCGACCAAAGTCTCGCTGCCCCTCATGATATAACGTAGAATCATATATACGAAGAAAAATAAATGTTTGCGCTGGAGTGTCCGATCGCCGCAGTTGGGAGCGCGCTAACTTATGGATTTAGAGGACTCGGGTTCAAATCCCGGCTCAGACGTTTATTTTTCTTTTCATGTCATATATATAATGCTTCAGTTGGGAGTATATAATAGCCTATGCATCTTCTTTATTGGAGCTACTCAAAAGGTGATCCCGATCCCCATTTTTTTTAACCACGAACAAGAATAGACACGACCGGCCACCCGCGCTGTTAATGTTTGTCTACGTATTTTCAGATTTTATTTTCGAAATGTCACTAAACACCAGTGTCATAGAGGCAGAGTTAAGCATTTAGGCCTACTGGATAGATCCGATTTCTATGAATAAACTCAGCTGCTTCGTCTAAAATTAAACGGAGAGCATTTTAGTGCAATTGTAAACTACATACTTTCTGATTTTCTTTTCGAAATCTCACCAAATTCCACTGTCATAGAAATAGAGTTACGCCTGTACTTGAATAGATCCCGCTGTCTATAGGGATGTATATAAACTCAACTGTTCTGCCCAAAATTAAACGAAGCATATTTTAGCGCTACTGTGGAGTAAGTATAAGTAACATAATCTCAAAAATGTTATTCTTCTTTAGGGAATGGACTTTCTTGATAGTCTCTGCTAATAAATAAAGTAATAAATAGTTTTAGTTCAAGGAAATTCAATATTAAGATGTCGTATTCAATATAATAAGAGTGCATGAATATATATGGGCTCTCACGACGATGATCAGATGGAAGGGATTGTCGACTCATATCCTGCCATAAATTAAACAGAGTTAGGGAGAATGTTCTGTACCAGAGAAATGAATATAACATTATGCATGAATCTGCGTTAACGGTTCTCTAGAGGGAGATATTTTTTATTACACTTGCTGTTAATACTGAAAACGCATGAACATTTTAATAGACTTTTACCACATATAGGCCTACATGAATAAAAAACCCATAAAAACAGATATTTATAAAAATCCATAATTTCCATATTAGACTAAGATGTAAATAAAATGCGAAAGCTAAACGAATCGAAATTATTTCCACACCAACTAGGCTATACATTTAAATTTATCATGCCATTTAATATTAATTCTTATTAGGAATAAATTAAACATAGGATCAAGACTCGAAACAAATGATATTATGTATTATAGAGTCTATTGTCAACCCAACTTAATAATTAATAGGGAGCTATTGAATTTTATACCTAGAATATCTTTATGATGATTTTTAGCGTAGTTATAAATAGGATCTTGGCTGAATTATTAGAAATTAGAGAAGAGAGGTTCTCCCTCAAAAAAAAGTTAAACTTAAAAAATTTAAAACGGCGATTTTTCTAGTTATACTATATGGATGCAAAACATTGTCTTTTACTTTGAGAGAGGAGAGAAGTTTACGAGTATTTGAGAATAAAGTGCTTATGAAAATGTATGGAATAAATAGAGACGAAAGGCGGGTAAATGGTTAAAATTGCATAACAGTGAGGTACATGATCATTATGGGAAACCCGATGTTATAATAGTTATGTCTCGTAGAAAGAGATACGCATGACATATGGTACGGAGGGGGAATGAATTAAGGGGAAAGAAACTTATTGTAGGAAATCCATAGGGAAAAAGCCTGTAGATAGGCCGATAATGGGTTAGGAGAATAATATTAACTATGATTTGAAGGATATGAACACATGGAATGTTTGGAAATTATTGATTCAGGAAAGGGATTATGAAGGGCTTTTGTCCGCACTGCCAGAAAACTCCGTATTCGATTGTGACAGTGACTTAGGTAGTTTGTACGCTAAAATCAGTTTAATTAATTACCTTTACTGGGTAGTAGGAAGATTTTATAACAAATTATACTGTACATAACATTGATCAAGATAATAATGATTAGGCTTAACGTATCCATTCAAATGCATTGTATTATTTTATAAATTCTAGAGTTAAACAAATAAAATATTTAATTAAAAGAATCTAAATTTTAACTTTCAAACCTATGTCCCTCTTTATGTGAAAAATTGTTTAAATGCTGTTCTAGAATGAAAGTAAATCAGTGAATTTACAAGATATGAATTTATCATAAGTAATGCCACGAGTGATTTCCAATTTATCTAGAGAATTTGGAAATCAAGAGTGGCATTTGCTAGGACTATTTAACGAATAAAATTAAGCTGTTTACTCACAAATCATTATTTAATATAGTTATTTTAAAATATTCATATATTTAATGTAAACGGCGATGTTTGAAAACAAATGAGAAATGTTGTTTCACTTGTTCATCACTGCAACCAGATCATATTATTTATTGCCAAAGGATCGCAATATTGTAAGAATGCACCCTAGTGGAGAAAAAATGAAACACATCTAACTGTATATTAATTAATTTCTGATGTTTTATGTGTAAATATGTGAATTATATTTTTCTGGAGAAATGATACATTTAAGAAAGTACAAACAGTGTTTTTCTTATTTGCTACAAATGTTTTTATATTATATACTGCAAGTACTATTTGGTTACATTCGTGCACTATATATACAATCTGGCAGCCACATGCATCTTAATATATAAATAGTTACATTCAACGTATTTCTTACAGAGTCAGTCACTGCATAATAATGGTCTGACTTATTCAGAATGTTAAAAAGGAGGAGCTTGATTTTAAAGTGATAAAATTAAATTCATAAAATCGAGGTGAAAAACGACTGTGATTGGTTGTAAATCAAAGTTTATTGAAATGTGATTGGTCATTGACTCCCATTTGGGGCATGAGTTAAATAGTCAGTGTAAAAATTTCACTAGATACTCCTTTCATATTCTCCTCAATTTTTTTCCAGTATTCTGTCATTCGTGTCCTATGCCCTGTATTAATTTTATTTCTTCTGTTCACTTGCTGCCTGATTTTATTTAGGTTTTTCACTTTCATGTTAGATTTTTTAATGTATATTTTTGTAAGTTACAATTTTTAAATAATTTGTTAATAAAGTATTTTTTAGATAAGACTAGACAAGATGAGCAGAAATGTAAAATAATACTTTTAATGAAAATTTATATTCATCAAAAATATATAATTCAACATTGACAAACCATATGGTTTTTACTCTAATCTATTTCAGACTACACCAAACTTCGTCGTTTTCTAATTGTTTTGAAAGCTTCCAAATGAAATCGATCCTAAAAGTATTTTAGCTGAAGATATTTAGGTATCTGTATTTTAAAAGTAATGTAAAATTTTACTTAATCACGTTTTCATCGGACCAAGTTGCTGCATTTTTATTATTTTATTTGTGTACTATTTTTTGTTAATTACTTGAATAAACTGAGTTTAAAATTAGTGAATGAATGAATAAGTAAAATAAATAAATAAATAAATACTTAAAATATGGTTTGCTTGATCATCGATTTTAACCAATTTATAACACCAATTTAATATACGTAAACAATTAAACAACAAAGAGAAAATTAAAATACATTACAGTAGGTAAATCTAATGTAAGAGTAATAAAATATTAGTGTAAAACATATGTTAAAGTTTTAATAATTGTATAACAGTACCTGATATCTCAGTCGTCCTCAATAATTTGCAGTGTTGTTTTATAGGAGGCCTTTCGATAACTTAAGTATCATCTTCTGCTTTCATTTTGGTACTGACTGTTGTTGGTAATTATTTTGTACAGAGGGTTTATGCTGGGTATGTTCTCGTTCACCAGGTATTTATTTGTGGTTTCCTTGATGATTTCTAATTCTTCGAGAACGTTGATTTTCGATACATCGTTTTGTCTATGCAGGATCGATATACGTTGTCTGTTGTGTTGGATTGATGTCCTGCTTCTACTACATGTTTTGAAAAACTGGATTTACCTTCATTCTTTATGAAATCTCTGAAATGTTCATTAAATCTTGTTGTGAAGTTTCTAGTGGTTCTTCCTATGTAAAATTTGTTACAGCTATTGCAATTTAATTTATAAACTCCTTTATTTTGATATATGTTTGTTTCTTCTATTTTATTTGAAATTATATTATTTGGTTTGTTATTTGTTCTGTAGGCAATTTTTATATTTGTTGTCATTTTTTTTTAGGATTTTTATCTTTTGTGTTTCTATGACTGTGTATGTTAGGATACCCACTTATTATCTCTTTTAACAATTTTCCTACTTAGTTGTGTGATGTTTGTTAATTCTTCTTTTTCTCTTTTGTTTCATAATTAATTTGTTAATCATTTCCTCATTATATCCACTTTTGTGGGCCAGGAATTTTATATAATTTAATTCTTTGTTATAATTTTCTTGTGTAAGTGGTAATTTCATCATTCTGTTGATTAAGCTGATGGAAGTGCTAACGTTTTGTTGTGGAGGATGTCTGGATGTTTTATGGATGGCGATTGTGTTGCTTGTAGGTTTTCTGTATATGCCAATGTCCAAACTATTATTATTTAATTTTTTTGTTAGGATAAGATCTAGGTAATTTATTGAATTGTTTTCTTTTTCTGTAAACAGGATGCATGAAAAAAATAAAAAAAAGAAAAATTAGATAATAGGTGGGTATCCTAACATATACAGGCATAGAAACACAAAAGATAACAAAAATCCTCAAAAAACATGACAACAAATATAAAAATTGCCTACAGAACAAATAACAAACTAAATAATATAATTTCAAATAAAATAGAAGAAACAAACATATATCAAAATAAAGGAGTTTAGAAATTAAATTGCAATAGTTCTAACAAATTTTAAATAGGAAGAATCACTAGAAACTTCACAACAAGATTTAATGAACATTTCAGAGATTTCATAAAGATGAAGGTAAATCCAGTTTTTCAAAACATGTAGTAGAAGCAGGACATCAATTCAACACAATAGACAACGTATTATCGATCCTGCATAGAGAAAACGATGTATCGAAAATCAACGTTCTCGAAGAATTAGAAATCATCAAGGAAACCACAAATAAATATCTGGTGAACGAGAACATACCCAGCATAAACCCGCTGTACAAAATAATTACCAACAACAGTCAGTACCAAAATGAAAGCAGAAGATGATACATAAGTTATCGTAAGGCCTCCTATAAAGGCCTCCTATAAAACAACACTGCAATTTATTGAGGACGACTGCGATATCAGGTACTGTTAGACATTATTAAAACTTTAACACAGTAACCTCAACGGAGTTTCATAATGTATTTTAAAAACATTAAAACATATGTGTTATCTAAGTTAGGGACTGTTTTCTTTATTAGCTTCCCCACTGTTACGATTTTATCCTGGACACATTCCGCTTTGAAAGTATTATGCACATAATACATTATATTTATATAATTATATTTTATTGTATACAGTATATTAGTTGATATCGGACATTACACTATAATTAATTTCTAATTCAGTTCTATTTGTACATACGTTTAATAGTACCACGCCAAAGATAGATAAGGAGTATTTGGGGTGTCTAATTAGGTCACAAAATTGACTTCGAGTTAACCCGAAAGATCGTTTTTTATAATTTTCAAACTGATGTATTAGGTTAAGAAAATAATTTGTTTTAATATTGTACATATTATATGAAAGACAAACAATACTCAGATTTAAACATGTACAGTACTGGAAATCAGGAAATATATTCAAGTGCAAGGATAAAACCCATGATGCATAGGAAAATATGAGTAACTATTTTAAGTTGGTAACAATGAATAATAGAGCATTCTTATGTTGCAATGTACACAGAATTTTATAAATTCATAAATGAAGTGCGCTCGTCTGTACTGGCAATAAACTTTGAAATGTCAACTTTTTAAAATTCTTTATACCATATAATGATTTATAACTTAGGCCTATAACATTATGCATTAGAAAAAAAGTTTAGAGTTATTTTCTTCGATACGGAATTTTTTGATGGGTACTTTTTCACTAAAATGAGTTTTTTTTTTTGTAAATTTCACAATATCAATATGTTTAATTATATACATGCCATATTAAAAGTTTATTTTAATGTGTTTCAAGAAAGGTGTAATATATATATATATATATATATATATTAGGCCTACCAGTGAGTTTTATATATATATATATATATATATGGCTTAATGCACACATGCGTAAATATTAATACTAGTAAAATTCATATCAAATTCCGTTGAGGTGAAGTCATTATGATGAAAGTTAAAACGTTAAACTGTACCTTTAGGAAGGTGACGTCGTCCTCAACTTTGTTAAAATATTGTATATAAAGTTAACTGGAGCGTTTTCGGAAGTTATCGTCCATCTTCTGCAGGTTGAACTTCTTCTACTCGTCGTTGTTGTGTACGATGATATATACTCCAAGTGTTTGTAGCAGCAATTAACGTGTTCTTGACGATGTCGTGTAATGGGTTTGACTGGGGTGCGTTCTCGTTAAGAAGTGAGGTGTTGTTTGTTTCTTTTATAATTTCGAGGTCTTCAAATATATTTATCCTAGCTGGAATGTTTTCTCGGTGGATTATCGTGAGAGTATTTTCGATTGTGTTCATTCGATGACCTGCGTTAATGAGATGTATAGCATAGCTTTATTCATCACACGCGTGTATGAAATCTTTTAGGTGTTCTTAATATCTTGTATTGAAATTTCTGCTTGTCCTGCCAATATAAAATGTATTGCAATATTTACATGTTGGTTTGTAGATTCCCTTATTGTTGAATTTGTTGTGTTCTTCTATGTCATTGTATATTATTTTGTTTAATTTGTTTCCTGTTTTATAAGCTATATTAATGTTTTTATTTATCTTTTTCAAAATTCTGGCTTGTTTTGTGGTTTCATTTCCTGTGTATGTTAATGTTACCCATGTTTTGTTATTATTAGATTCTCTTTCAAGTTTTGTTATATTGTTTGCGTCGTTTTTTCTTTTTTGTTTCTTTATGAGCTTATTAATGATATGTTTGTTGAATCCGTTGCTTTTCGCCATGTGTTTTAAGATATTGTAGTTCTTTGTTATAATTTGTTTTGTTCAAGGGTAGTTTTAACATTCTGTTGATTAAACTATTAAATGTACTGATTTTATGTTGGTATGGGTGTCTAGACTTGTTATTAATAGTGAGCATATTCATTGTAGATTTGCGGAAAATACTTATTTCAAGCTTCTTTTTTTTCTATGTTTTTCGTTATGGTAAGGTCTAGATAGTTTATTTTGTTAGTAAGTTCTATCTCTGCCGTAAATTCTATTTTAGGATGCATATTGTTTAGTTCTAGCATAATTTCGTTTTCTTTTCTGTTCTCATTTTCATAAATAATCATGACGTCATCTACATATATTGTAATTAGCTTTATATTGAATTTATTTATCAAAATTTTATAGTATTTGTTTTCCAAATCTTATAGAAATATTTGACATTATACCTGATGTGGATCACTTCGGATTCCATCTTCTTGTTCATATATTTGGTTATTAAATTGGAAATAATTTTGCTTCATTATAGTATTTGTGACCATGTATAGTTGATTTATGTATTCTGTATTTAAGTTACTGCTTTCTAGTTTATTTTTATTATGTTCAAAGTTTCATTTATTCGGATGTTAGTATATAAATTCTTTATGTCAAATGACGCCATTTTCGTATTCTTGTTTATTTCTATTTCTATTTAGAAATTTATGTCAAATGACGCCATTTTCGTATTCTTATTTATTTCTAAATAGAAATAGAAATAAACAAGAATACAAAAATGGCGCCATTTGACATAAAGAATCTATATACTAACATCCGAATAAATGAAACTTTGAACATAATAAAAATAAACTAGAAAGCAGTAACTTAAATACAGAATACATAAATCAACTATACACGGTCATAAATACTATAATGAAGCAAAATTATTTCTAATTTAATAACCAAGAAGATGGAATCCCGATGGGATCTCGCACATCAGGTATAATGGCAGAAATATTTCTACAAGATTTGGAAAACAAATACTATGACATTTTGATAAATAAATTCATTATAAAGCTACTTACAAGATATGTAGATGGCGTCATGATTATTCATGAAAATGAGAACAGAAAAGAAAACGAAATTATGCTAGAACTGAACAATATGCATCCTAAAATAGAATTTACGGAAGAGATAGAACTTACTAACAAAATAAACTATCTAGACCTTACCATAACGAAAATCATAGAAAAAAAGAAGCTTGAAATAAGTATTTTCCGCAAACCTACAAATAATATGCTCACCATTAGTAACAAGTCTAGACACCCATACCAACATAAAATCAGCACATTTATTAGTTTAATCAACAGAATGTTAAAACTACCCTTGAACAAAACAAATTATAACAAAAAAACTACAATATCTTAAAAAAACATGGCGAAAAACAACGGATTCAACAAACAAATCATTGATAAGCTTATAAAGAAACAAAATAAAAAGAAAAAAACGACGCAAACAATATAACAAAACTTGAAAGAGAATCTAATAATAACAAAACATGGGTAACATTAACACACACAGGAAATGAAACCACAAAACTAGCAAGAACTTTGAAAAAGATAAATAAAAACATTAATATAGCTTATAAAACAGGAAACAAATTAAACAAAATAATATACAATGGCATAGAAGAACACAACAAATTCAACAACAAGGGAGTCTACAAACTAACATGTAAAGATTGTAATAAATTTTATATTGGCAGGACAACCAGAAATTTCAATACAAGATATTAAGAACACCTAAAAGATTTCATACACGCGGGTGATAAATCAAGCTATGCTATACATCTCATTATCGCAGGTCATCGAATGAACACAATGGAAAATACTCTCACGATAATCCACCGAGAAAACATTCCAGCTAGGATAAATATATTTGAAGACCTCGAAATTATAAAAGAAACAAACAACACCTCATTTCTTAATGAGAACGCACCCTAGTCAAACCCATTATACGACATCGTCAAGAACAAGTTAGTTGCTGCTACAAACAGTTGGAGTATATATATATCATCGTACACAACAACAACGAGTAGCAGAAGCTCAACCTGCAGAAGGTGGAAGATAATTTCCGAAAGCCCTCCAGTTAATTTTATATACAATATTTTAACAAAGTTGAGGACGACGTCACCTACCAACAGGTACAATTTAATTTTTTAACTTTCATCATGTGTTAAGTATATTTTTCGGTCGAATTAAGTACAAAATCAGTATTCTCTGAGGTGTATCTTTATTGGGCAAAAATATAGTACTGCAGTTCTGTGGTGGCAGTTTGTTATATTTACCATTGTGTGATATTGGGAATTGAAAATTAAAATTCATTTTTCTCAAAACTAAGGAATTAGTACTTATAACATATGTGCATTAGGCCACCGATACATGCTGTTCTTCCTTGTATTTTAAAATTGATTTAAGTGAACATATGAGAGCAAACTATTATTTTCATAATGTATTGAATAAAAGTCCCTGACTGATTTTCAAATGAGATTCGAACTCCATGTTACTGAAGGTGCCAATGACTTTTAGACATTATTCATATGCATGCATATATATATCGTATTTAGATCACACGTGTCATGTTAATAACTTCACAACACTGAATATGCTCACTTGTAGAATTAAGCACATGCTTGTGTACAGTTCTGCACTACACCACTGACTGCGGGACCATCATTACAGCGTTAAATTAATCCACTCCCGCTCTATTATTTCAGTACGAACGCATATACTTAATTTTGCTCTACTCGTCTGCACTGACCTAACTCATAAAAATAATTCTTTCCACTTTCTCGTACATAACTTAATTTCAGTATTCTCATTTTCAAATCCGTGTTATTTAATTCAGATTCACCGTTAATATAAACATACGTACACAATGTTAATACTTACATGTAATTATTTAAAATGTATTATTATTTACTATTATTCGCGAGTTCGTCCACATATAATTACAAAAGGAAAAATGAAACCCTTAATATTGCCCACGAGTCACGACAAAATATCAACATTGTACTTCATGTGGAAGTAAATAATATGCGAACTGATTTTAAAGTTGTGATTGTGGATAATAATTTATAGAGAGGAGTTTGATTGTACTGGACTGACTTATAGATTTTTTTATTGAATGCCCCAAGTTGTTATTTCGACATTTCTGGTGTTCTTTTCTGCCATTGGCGTAATTATAACCCTCTTCTGAGGATTGGACGCTGTCCCGATGATATGATTGGTGATGATGATAATGTTGCGCCAAGAAAGTCCTTAATCTTAAACCTTAATCTAAGGCGAATGAATGAATGAATGAATCAATGAATGATGATTATGAGAGCCTTATGATGTTCGGGGACCGTTTGGGCCTAAAGTTTTCTGACATTTGGCTTAAAGGTGAGGAAGAACCCCACAAAAAACCCAGCCAGGAACCTTGTCCTGACCAGAGATCGAAACTGCTACGTGACAAGTCAGCACGCTACCTCGAGATCACAGGGGTGGATACTTATAGGATGTTATTTAGTTCATTTAAACCGTGGAGGATGTGATACTACTCATCAAAATGAATAACTTTCCTCATAAAACAAAATTAATTATCTAATAGGGTGATCAGTATGCGAGGTCGAGAAAATTATCGCGGTGACATGTTTATTTCTATTCCCCGGCTAATATTTTTAATCCGGATGAAAAATAACATACGTCTTCATCCGGGCTTCAAGTTACGTCTCTGCTAAGTCCAATCAGAATAAGAATCGGTTCGATAGTTTAGGTTCACAACGTAACAAACACAAATCCATTTGGAATTTTAATACATTATATAAGGGGAAATTTAACACGGGTAACGTACTTTTGCGTCTACTAAATAAATAGGCTCTATTAGTTAAACTAATAGTGCAATTTAACAATCTCACTTTCTAAAATACATAAAAATACGCAATAATGTTGACCCCGAATGAATGGTCAGCTCAATATAGGGCCTCCTCCGAGACAACACAACAAGGAGAAAATACAACATTAACTCACATATTCATAATAAACATGGCGAATATGGTAGTGATTATGACGGTCAGATAAAGTTAGAGGATCGTTTGGGCTTTAAAGTTTTCTGACATTTGAGAAAAAATCCAGGAATTTCGTCCCGACCGTAGATCGAACCCAATGTACTCAGTGACGAGGCAGTGATGCTATCCCAAGACCACAGCTGTGGACCTGCATTTAAAATATGGTAATTAATTGTAATGTTTAAATACTGATATGTTTTCTCTTTCTTTTCTTTTTGTATAATTTAGTTTAACTTATCCCTTTGTATGTACTTTTACGTGTCCCACGCCAACCGAGCTTTGTTTTTAAACTCACATACATAATTTACATAATTTTTAACCGCACAACTACATGGAAGGTCTCCTGGATGAGTAATCAACTCAATGCCCGGGTCCTTCCGAGACAGTATGAATATATATATATATATATATATATATATGTTATAATTAAATCTTTAACATTGAGCAATGCATATATATATATATATATATATATATATATATATATATATAAAATGTTGGAGCTAAATTATTTTTATAGGATGCATAAATCTGTATTAAACTATTACAATGTAATTTGAATTAATTATAATATTTTTCCATTCAGGTTGCTCGCCTCTCACCACTGGGATCCCGAGATCGAGTCTCGCTCACTCCATGTGGGTTTCGTGGTTGACGAAACGGAGATTGGGGCAGGTTTTTCTCGGGGTTTCTCCTGTTTTCTCCTGCCACAATTTCATTCTACTATTTCTCCATACTCATTTCATCCATTTCATTTCATTTCGTTCATCTTGCCCCTGTGATGGTGCGTCAGATGTGGTCAGCCGGCACCCTTGCCATTCACAAACCTTTATATATATATATATATATATATAGGGGTTCACCTCATCTCATCCCTCGATCCTACCCTGAATTGGACACGAGTTGAGGATATTTATTTTTACTTTCCCATTTTAATAAAATAATTTATTTATAATAAAAATATTAAAATAAGGAATAAAGTTTGGAATGGAATTAAATAGTTTATTAGCTATTTTGGCTGCAATGATAAAAAGCTCTATTCGATTTTGGGAATAGAGGGGATCGATGCTCCAATGGTGGATGGGTAATGTATCCCTGTTCTAATGTACGCAGACGACTTATGTTTTTGTTCCATAAAAGTGGATGGTTTACAAAAGAGTTTAGATATATTATCGACATAATGTACGACCTGGAATCTTAATGTTAACAAAACTAAAGCCACGACTTTAAAACTGAGTGGATCTACAGCGAGAGGGAGAAGTGGACAGAGTTTAGAACATGTGAAAGGCATTGTCTACTTTGGTACCGTGGTCAGAGTTTAGAACATGTGAAAGGCATTGTCTACTTTGGTACCGTGGTCAGAGTTTAGAACATGTGAAAGGCATTGTCTACTTTGGTACCGTGGTCAGAGTTTAGAACATGTGAAAGGCATTGTCTACTTTGGTACCGTGGTCAGAGTTTAGAACATGTGAAAGGCATTGTCTACTTTGGTACCGTGGTCAGAGTTTAGAACATGTGAAAGGCATTGTCTACTTTGGTACCGTGGTCAGAGTTTAGAACATGTGAAAGGCATTGTCTACTTTGGTACCGTGGTCAGAGTTTAGAACATGTGAAAGGCATTGTCTACTTTGGTACCGTGGTCAGAGTTTAGAACATGTGAAAGGCATTGTCTACTTTGGTACCGTGGTCAGAGTTTAGAACATGTGAAAGGCATTGTCTACTTTGGTACCGTGGTCAGAGTTTAGAACATGTGAAAGGCATTGTCTACTTTGGTACCGTGGTCAGAGTTTAGAACATGTGAAAGGCATTGTCTACTTTGGTACCGTGGTCAGAGTTTTAGAACATGTGAAAGGCATTGTCTACTTTGGTACCGTGGTCAGAGTTTAGAACATGTGAAAGGCATTGTCTACTTTGGTACCGTGGTCAGAGTTTAGAACATGTGAAAGGCATTGTCTACTTTGGTACCGTGGTCAGAGTTTAGAACATGTGAAAGGCATTGTCTACTTTGGTACCGTGGTCAGAGTTTAGAACATGTGAAAGGCATTGTCTACTTTGGTACCGTGGTCAGAGTTTAGAACATGTGAAAGGCATTGTCTACTTTGGTACCGTGGTCAGAGTTTAGAACATGTGAAAGGCATTGTCTACTTTGGTACCGTGGTCAGAGTTTAGAACATGTGAAAGGCATTGTCTACTTTGGTACCGTGGTCAGAGTTTAGAACATGTGAAAGGCATTGTCTACTTTGGTACCGTGGTCAGAGTTTAGAACATGTGAAAGGCATTGTCTACTTTGGTACCGTGGTCAGAGTTTAGAACATGTGAAAGGCATTGTCTACTTTGGTACCGTGGTCAGAGTTTAGAACATGTGAAAGGCATTGTCTACTTTGGTACCGTGGTCAGAGTTTAGAACATGTGAAAGGCATTGTCTACTTTGGTACCGTGGTCAGAGTTTAGAACATGTGAAAGGCATTGTCTACTTTGGTACCGTGGTCAGAGTTTAGAACATGTGAAAGGCATTGTCTACTTTGGTACCGTGGTCAGAGTTTAGAACATGTGAAAGGCATTGTCTACTTTGGTACCGTGGTCAGAGTTTAGAACATGTGAAAGGCATTGTCTACTTTGGTACCGTGGTCAGAGTTTAGAACATGTGAAAGGCATTGTCTACTTTGGTACCGTGGTCAGAGTTTAGAACATGTGAAAGGCATTGTCTACTTTGGTACCGTGGTCAGAGTTTAGAACATGTGAAAGGCATTGTCTACTTTGGTACCGTGGTCAGAGTTTAGAACATGTGAAAGGCATTGTCTACTTTGGTACCGTGGTCAGAGTTTAGAACATGTGAAAGGCATTGTCTACTTTGGTACCGTGGTCAGAGTTTAGAACATGTGAAAGGCATTGTCTACTTTGGTACCGTGGTCAGAGTTTAGAACATGTGAAAGGCATTGTCTACTTTGGTACCGTGGTCAGAGTTTAGAACATGTGAAAGGCATTGTCTACTTTGGTACCGTGGTCAGAGTTTAGAACATGTGAAAGGCATTGTCTACTTTGGTACCGTGGTCAGAGTTTAGAACATGTGAAAGGCATTGTCTACTTTGGTATGACTTTGACACAGTGAGGGCTAGAAGTCAAAAAGCGATTTTTTTTAATATGGAGAAATTGCGAAACAAACCAGTGCGTGTGATAGATCAGGTTTATTCTTCAACTATGAGAGCGACTATGCTGTATGGCTCGGAATTTTGGGGCTGGGAATGAACGGGGACGCTAGATAAAATTCAAGTTACGTCTTTTAAGAGATCGTGTTGGAATTATTTTTAGATTTAATTCATAGGTTATGGAACTCGTATAATAAAATAGATTATTTTAAGTCTAGTATGGAGGATATTCTGATGCACTCGAAAATCCGAAAAAATGCACGAATTTTTCGAAAAATGGCTTAAAAAATCGAAAATTTGAGATTAGCAATAGGGACGTCAAATTATTGCATATGGTACTTAAAGAATTCGGTCATGATATGGAGCAAAATTATGGCAACCAAATATTAATTGGAACCAGGACTCGCTCAGAGCAGAGCGTTACAAGGAACAGAGAAGGCAGTATGTTTCAGGGAATTAGAAAATTAATGTGGAAAGGGGAATGAAGGGCATAGAGATGAATTGGGCCTGCAAGATGGACATGGAGAATAATATAAATGTTTCGCAGAAAGTTAGGAAGAGACTAATCTATATAGACAGACAGTGCGTAGAGTCCGAGTGCAGACAAAAAATATCACTTACCTTGCAGTCAGAGCTTAAATGATCTTCAGGGAGGGAGAAATGTATTGACACTTTGGATGAAGAGGATAAAAGTGCTATTACATGGTTCCATTTGGAACGATGGATAACCCATAATTTAACAAACGATGACGGCATCAAATTATGCCCTCTATGCAACAAGCAGGAAAACTGGCAACATATAACAGCATTTTGTAGAGAGACAGAGCAACTTAGATTACAGTTGCTGCCGGAGAAATCTCTCAGATCGGATCGTGGGAGAGTGGTGTGTTAGGATATTTTAGGAGGGGTCGAACACGAAGTGAAAACATGCACATTTTTGGGCACAGTAAGGAAATTTGAGGGATAGAAAAATTGAAGATCAATAAATAACTATATCTTATTAATAATGCGAACTATAATATGGTATTTGTTTCCGATTTTCAACTGTATTTTATTATACGACACAGCGGAACGATTACCTCCAGTCATAGTACCACTGTTGCTGCGTCTCGCATGGGAGTAGATACTAATAATGTATAGTAAGGAACAAATAGCAAATGAGGCACTTATCCAGCTTGCTTAGGGTAATAGCTGCTCCACACCCACGTTTATGACTGACGTGAAGCGAATATACGCGGGATGACACGACATTAGTTCGCAAATCATCCACAAAGGAAGCAGGTCAGTGTTCCACCCTGTCGAATAATATAATATGTTGTCTCAGGTAAATAACCTTCTAGTGCCTTTGCTGTTTTTATGTATGTGTGGGGTGTTATATATATATATATATATATATATATATATATATATATATGTATGTATGAGGGTAGCCTTGTATGTATTTGTTTATATATTAGTTTTTTTTATTCGAGGAACAGGAATATTCATATAAGGCCAAACAGCCTCGTGCGCAAAGTATATGAAAAGTGTGTATTTACTTTTATTCGAAAAAAGTCAATAAATTCCACTACTACTATTTATTCAAATGCTTCTTTAAGAGATACCATTCACTCATACACCCATACCACATATTGTCTCAATTGTATTTATTTGCTTATTTCTTTGATCTCCAGACAAGGTTTTCAGTACATAAAATTTTATCCAGATAAAATTCTTCGAGAAATATTTTTTCTTCAAGAAACATAAGACAAGATACATTTTAGAAGAAGGGAAAACAAAAGAATAATAATGTAAACATGAGTATGTTGAGTAGCCTATGAGTAGGGACACACGTCTAATAGCGACATCCTCATTGAAGCCCGCGAGATCCCACGCTTTACCGCACAGCAATCAACTAAATTGACTACTATTTATGTCAACATTGTCTAGTATTTTGTTCAACTGGGCATGAGAACTATCCCCCACCTTTTTATAACATTATGAGATGGTTTTAATTGGAGATAAATTGTGATTCGGAGCCACACTGATAATCAAATCCCTCTTAGATTTATTTTTAATCAAAGAAAACTTCTTGGTTGGTACTGATGATAATTCGACCCAATTGAACGTTAAATTGCCAATATATCCTCTAGGATATATTGGTTCGATTTATTTAATAGTTTAATAAAACAATAAAAAACGAACGTGTTCAAATTGCTTAAATTTGGATCTAATTACACAATATATGTCTATGGAAGCATACATTTGCATATAAAGTAATGAAACAAATGAACAAAAGCGAAAAACATACTGCAAAAATAAATAACATTAAAGAAAAAGAATGGATAAAATATTACAAGGATTTGTGATTTCTAGAAGACAGAGATGAAATGGAAAGAAATCCAAAATGTAGACATTACGATTCAGGAACTTCAACTAGCATTCAAATAATCAAAGAATAGAAAAGCAACAGGACCGGATAAAATAAATATGGAACTTTTAAAATATAGTGGCACATCTGCATTTTAGAATATTACATATATTGAATCAATGTTGGCAAACTTATGAAATACCAGAAGAATAGAAAGTAGCTGAAGTAATATAACTTTTTAAGAAAGGCGATAGAAATGAATGTAAAAATTATAGAGGAATCAGCCTTCTCAATGTGTTATAAAATATATGCCAGAATTATAAACAAAAGCTGAAACACTCCTAGGAGAAGAGCAAGATGGATTCTGAATAGGACGATCCACAACAGATAATGTATTAATGTTACAACAATTATTTGAGAAAAGGAGATAATTAAATTTATAAACACATATTGCCTTCGTCGATTTTGAAAAAGCATTTAATAATTTAAATAGAAGTATATTATGGCTCATAATGGAAAGGCCTAATACAAATAATAAAACGCATAAACCACAAAAATAAAATAATAATCAACACAGGACAGAAGAAAACAGAAGAAATTTTAACAAATACAGGTGTTCGACAAGGGTGTAGTATATCACCCACCCTTTTTAATATGCATATATATATATATATATATATGACCACTATATTTTAAAAGTTATATATATATATATATGACCACCGCTGTGGTCTCGAGATAGCGTGCTGCCTTGTCACGCAGCGCGCCCGGGTTCGATTCCCGGTCGGGACAGGCTCCTAGGTGAGGTTTTTTTCGGAGTTTTTCCTCACCTGTAAGACAAATATCAGGATACGTAGGGCCCAACGGTCCCCGAAAATCATCCGGCCATCATCATCATCCTTATCATCATCATCCTTCACCGATGTGTGGAAAGCAACGGGAAGTTACCATACCTATAATTCCCTAGTAAAGTTGCAAAGCATAGCATGAAAATGGTATGATTGCAGTGAAAGACCTGCCCTCGGGAGAATTACTATGGAGAATGGATATATATATATATATATATATATATATATAATTCCATGGCGCGACAGGCCTAGAAGGCCCTTAGCCTAACATCCGGCTGCTGGCCTCACATCCACATGTGTCATTCACAGAGGTAAATGATCATATAGCCAGTATAGAGGTGACATGTGGTCAGCATTTCAAGTCCCCCAGCCGTTATAGTTGGTTTTCTCAACCTGGAACCGCTACTTAATGCCTCACGATGCTGGCCGAAATACCATGAGAAAATTTCTTCCCCCATGGAGACTCGAACCAGCGCAAGTTCCGTAGCTCTACGCCAAGGCTTCCTGCCTTATCCACTCGGCTACGGCGCGGGACATATATATATATATATATATGGTATATATATATTATTGACCTAGTACAAAGATTGGCAAAAAATATTGTTAAGAAAGGAATAAGAATAAATAATATAACAAATTTTAATATTTTACTATATGCTGACGATGTTGTTGTAATGCAAAATACAGAAAAGATTTACAATTCTCTCTACACTGTTTAAATTAAATAAGTAAATAGTACGATTTTAAAATATCTATAGGGAAGACAAAAACAATGGCCTTTATAGGAAAGTCGCCCATAAGGTCGAAAATAATAATAGAAAATAAACCTTTATCACAAGAGTTAAATTTAGTTATCTAGGTTGGATATGGAACAAGAAATAATATAGACAATAAACTATCAAAATTTCAAATGGCATGTGGCACCATTCATAGAACACTAAAACATAAAGCAAGGAAGGATAAAATATTGAAGTTCTACAAAACAATGGCGGTAACGGTACTTTTATATGGTAGTGAGTCCTGGGTAACTAATAAGAGGAGTTCAAGTAGAATACAAAGTGCAAAAATTACCTTTCTAAGGAGGACCAAAGGATGCACAAAGTTGGACCACATAAGAAATGAAGAAGTAAGAAGTGAATTAGAAATATACACAAAAAATGATGGAATTCAACAACACCGCGTCGGCTGGGAACAGCATGTGGGAACAGCATGTTCAGAGATTGGTCAGGTTTGGAGAAGACTCGGAGCAGAGGAGCAATGTAATTTGAAATATACTATGTATAAAAATCAGATCCCATTGAACCGATAGGCTAACCACATGTAACTCGCTGAAATATTTAGGTAAATAAGCGTAATTAAATTAGACCTGGTTAAAAACTCCTTCTAGGGAGCACCCGTATCCTCATATGGGGCGTATGGGGTATATCCATACATACAAATCAGGACGTTAGACAAACAATTTATTGAAACATATTCTTGCGTTTGTTTTATTTCATCCTTATTCATGTTTTAACATCTGAGGTCAAATTTCGCCTTGAGACTTTAGACATACACTCTCTGTGCCACGTATTATTGTAGATAATCACTGACTTCATTTTTTAAATTATATTATGAAATGGATCCTGAGAATTATGTCCAATCCCAATATTTGTCTGGCGACTTAAGAAAACTAGGTGAAAAATCCTCAGTTCGGCCGATACCGAAATTTGAAACCGGAATGTCCCGAATACGAGACTGAAACACTACCGCTTAGCCAATTCACTCAGTTTGTTTTATTAGATCGTACATCTAATAATTTATTATTATTCTTAGGGTTGCAGATTGCACTTTGCTTAGGAATTTGAATATACAGTAAAACCTGTTTAATTCGGAATGTAAATAATGCTGAAATCTGTCCAATGTGAACAAATTGATTGTTCCCGGCGAAATAATAATAATTTTACGTGTATTGATTTTGCATAAAACGGGATCTGTCCAACGCGGAAACGGAAGTATATTCCTACACAATTCATGAAAAATATGTTATAAAGCGGAAAGACAGAGAAATAAACTAGTTTCCACTTTATTCGCGTTAGGCCAAAAATATAATAAGGAATGGTTCCTTCCACCGGGTGAAGTAGAGATTCTAACTGTACCTGAAATTTTATTTCGGCCTCACTGCACACCCGTTATACGAAATACCGATCGATACCTGTCTTACAAATAATCATTGCACTGTAAAATCGTAAATTAGTTTCAGTTCTGAGACCGATCATTGAAGGATAGCGTTTTGAATTTACGGAATAAAGAATATGGCTAAAACATATGTAGCATTGTCATTAAACGAAAAAGTGAAAGTGGTTGAATATAAATCTCCAAACTTCCGGACCGATGCTCTAAAGTAAGCTCCAGCTGTTGCTAAATCCTTAGGGAATAACGATTTCAAGCATCTTTAGGTTGGCTGGTCAGTTTTAAAAGACGACACTATGTAGTGTGTAATGAAATTTAGGGGGAATCAAAGGATGTGGACGTAAGTGTTGTTAGTGAGCGGAAACCGAAACTACATACTTGAATTTCAGAATACACGATTAAGAGATATTTTTAACGCTGACGAAAGGGGACTGTTTTTTTTTCGCACGTTATCGTCGAAGTCGCTCATACATACTATACAGCAAATGTTCCTTATTCGCGGGGGATATGTTCCGTAAATATGCCGCGAATACAGAAAGCGCGGATATGGAATGGTAATTTGTATGGGTATATATGGGATACGTTCCAAGGTTAGAGAATAAAATAAAAATTATCAAAATAAAATTAATTAATGAGAGATATGAACAATTTCTATTAATTATTACTCTCAAGTTTATTCAAGGCCGCGAATCCAGAAAGCGCGGATATGGAATGATAATTTGTATGGGTATATATGGGATACGTTCCAAGGTTAGAGAATAAAATAAAAATTGTCAAAATAAAATCAATTAATGAGAGATTCTGAACAATTTCTATTAATTATTACTCTCAAGTTTAGTCAAAGACTTAAAGAACTTAGTAATTTTGTTTCCTGTTTTGCCGCTTTTAAAAAGCCCTTTCAAATAAGATTGATATTCAGCTGTGAATTCTCGATAGAATTCCTTATTTTGTCTTCGAATTTCTTGATTCATTAACATTGAAACAACGTGATATAGACGCAAACGACTCGCCAAAGGGTACAAACGGTCAATCATTTCTATTTTTACTATAAGCGGCAACACTAATTTTTTCCTCTTCTGTACAAATTTTTCTTTCTTTTTACTCGACATTATAAACTGGGAAACAAAGCACAAGGGACACGTGTTATTCAATCAAAATTATTGCAATGACAAGTTTAAACAATAATATACCGATCGTGGTGTTGGAGGCATTTATCAAAGTACGTATCAGCACGTGAAATACAACAGCTTGTAACAGTGAACTTCAGAGATAGTGTCAGTATGGTTTGTTTTGTTTTTATACTTATTTGTCCATTTGGTCTAAATCACTATTTATAAAAGCCGCCTTGGCACCTGCCTGCAGTAAAAAAAAGAAAAAACTGCTGATGGTTAACAAAGGACACTAAGCCTTCTAATATACCGACTGGATCCGCGAATAAAGAACGTTTTTGCCGCAAATACAGGAAGGTGTTGAAATTTTTTAACCCGCGAATAAGGAGCTTCACTTTTCAAAGGCAGCGGAACTTAAATTAATCCAAGGTCCGTAAAAAGACATACACGGTACAGATTATTGATAAGTTTTAGTTTTTTATAATGCGGAATTTTGTCTAATGAGAAAAACATGGTCCCATGCGATTCCCCTTTGAGTAAGTTTTACTATATTTGCTTCTTCCGTGCATTGTTTATGAGAGAGTTCGTATTGATCGGCTTACTAGGAGATCTCGCCGCCTGTCGCCCCACACGTATCTTCAAAAAACATTGTTTATTTAAAATATGATAGATTCCTAGTTTATCCTTCTCCCTTTTTGAATACTTTTATGCGTTCCACACCATTCATGCCTTACAATAGGGCGGGGGAATATTTTTAACTCGGGGGCACATACACAACGATCAAATTTAACTAAGGTCCCGGGACAGACTATTTCGACCAGGGTTTTCTCCTGTTTCCCCTGGTACAAGGGCAAAAGCCGAAATAAGCAAAAAGCTCGCCGCAGCGGCAATAGCTATTAATTTAACATCCAAAATTTAACACTACCGGGGAATAGTATGGGTTCAAGCCTTTGAACCCAGAGTTCCGCTCTCTTCAAGAGAGGAATCGAATAATTGGTCCAGCATAGGTTATTCCAGTCGCAGGGATATTCATTGTATATTTGATCACATACATTACAATTTTTGGCCACCCAAGGACATGGAAGGACTTCCGCGAGCGAGTGATCAACTCACTGGTAGGTCACCTCCGGGACAACACGAATATTTAAGATATTTCATACAATTCATTCATTCACTCGCATTAAACAAGGCAAATAGTATATGGATGATTACGATGACCAGATCGGGAACTATTTATACCTTAAAGTTTTATGACATTTATATTACGGGTGAGGAAAATCCTCGAGAAAAAATAAATAAATAAAACTCATCCAGGAAACTTGTCACGACCGAGGATCGAACCGAAGCCCGCTAGTTCTGAGGGAACGACATTACACCTAGAGCACAGCGGTGAACATGAAATGTTAATAATATATTGTTTTAATTAGCCGATAAGGATAACGAAATGACCGCATTATTATGTGGGGAAGGGGAAACAGCAATTAAATGTTGGCAAGTTCTACGTCATGGTCAATGTCGAGTTCAAATTACAAGATGAAGCCAAAAACTGTATTTGGACGATGACAGCAACACACGAGTAGGAGGGCATGTGATGAAATGTATGTAACTCAGTAGTTACATCGTGATGTGGTAACACATGCTTCCCTCAAAGGTGTAACGGGCTGCTTATATTCGTCACCAAATAATTGGTTACGAGTTTTGAAAAAAATTATACAAATTAATACTCTCTATTAAACATTGTCTTGACACTTAAAACACTGAGATAAACGTATTAATTACAGATATACCTGTAGCTCCAGATGAACTAAATAGTTTATTGACGATCAGCGAAGGACATATTAAATAAATTAATTTTCTTTTTATATAACAACAACAAAAACATCTGTTTCATAAAAATTAAAATATAAGCATGAAACCTAATCTTATTTCTATAAATTTAGAAACTAAAAATGTATAATTTGAAAATGTATTTGTTTATTATAACTAGTGTTCGCCAAGTGGTCGAAATTTGACCATAAATAACACGTCACTTTATTATATTAGATAATACCCGGCGTGCGCTGACACACCTAAATAAATGAAAATTAATGTGTTTTACGTATGTTTAATTGAATAAGTAAAAGGAAAAGTAATTATAAATTTATATCGCAATTATTTTTAGATACCTCGTGATGATTAACCGTTGTTGCTCGGGAATCTACTTATCCCGATCTTCTTGGTATAAATGAGCTGAAAAACGAAAATTAATGTGTTTTTATGTTTAATCAATACTGTTGAAATTCATATTAAAGCACCGTTGAGGTTATGTAATAAGGTGTTAATTATGAAATTGAGACCCGGTAAGTCAGTCGTCCTCAAATATTATTAAACTTCATCAAGTTATTCCAATATGGAGGCCTTTCAAAAAACAATGTTTCATCTTCTGCATTTTAACTGGTACTGATGGTATTGTATAGGTTGTATAACGGATTTGTCTGCGGGTATGTTCTCATTGAGTAGGTCTTCATTCTTTGCTTCTTTTAGAATCTCTTTGTCTTCAAGGATGCTGATCCTGTTGTTATTATACTCTCTGTGTAGTACTGACATAGAGTTATCGATTTTTTCAAATTGATGACCTGTTTCTAGTATGTGTTTGGAAAACTTGATTTTTCTTCATTATTAATAACATTTTTGAAATGCTCAGAATATCTGGCGTTGAAATTTCTTGTTGCTTTGTCTATATAGAACCTTTCACAACTATTGCATTTAAGTTTAGTTTATAAAGTCGAAAAAATCGATAACTCTATGTCAGTACTACACAGGTAGTATAATAACAACAACAGGAATAGCATTATTGAGAACATAGAGATTCTAAAAGAGGCAAAGAATAAAGACCTACTTAGTGAGAACATACCCGCAGACATAAATCCGTTATACAACCTATACAACACCATCAGTACCAGTTAAAATGCAGAAGATGAAACAGTGTTTTTGAAAGGCCTCCATATTGGAATAACGTGATGAAGTTTAATAATTTAGTTGAGGACGACTGACTTACCTGGTACCAATTTTATATTTAACATATTTTTATGTTTAGTTGAATAAGTGGGAGGAAAAATTTATATCGTAATTGTTTTTAGACACCCGTGCTGATTACCCGGCGTTGCCCGGGAATCTACTTATCCCGATCTTCTTAGCATGAATGAAAGACAAAAATGGTTATTGTGGGTTATCCGTAAAAGATAAACACATGCTGTCGAGGACTTTTTGTAAAGTTTTTTTTTAGATATTCAATTCTGTGTATTTGTTATGGTTTAGGTAGCGTAAGCCATTTAAGCGTCCAAAAATCTACTTTTATCACGTTTTTCACTGCAAAGGGCGATTTTTAAGTGTGTAGGAGTTGAGTATCACAACTCTCTTATAGCCTATAACAATTCCGGGAATCCCCTGAACATTTTGCCATAAGCCCCATCACAATAGGATGAACGGTATGGCAGCGCATAAAATACGAACAAATAAACAAGCAAACATTTTTAGATATTAGATTGTTAGTTTTAAATTGTATTAGACCATAATCATAAAAATACAGGATATATATGTATCTTGGAGTATAAATGATGTAATTGTATTATAATTTAGCACCCAGCATCGTGATGAATTTGGGGAGCTACAATAAGTATCGCATCTCGTTGAGAAAACCATCTATAACAGCTGGTGAATCCGACATGCAGGCCACATTTCACCCCTACACTGGCAGGATGATCGTCTACCTCTGTAATTAACACATGTACATATATTACATCCCTATAGTTTAAATGGGAGTTTTGATGCTGGATTTTAGTGCCTTGCATTTAAAAACAGCAGATAATTTTTTGGACATGTCCTTTGTACATTACATGCTTCTCAGGAACCATGGCGATTTTCCATAAATACTGCCTCCCAGTTAAACACGGCAGAAATAACTGTTTCTAATTTTTTATTGATACACTAATGCTCGTTAATAGCTACTAAACAAAAAATAAACAAATAAAATAAAATCGGTTGACAAACAGAGGAGAAAATGTTACTTAATTCTTTCGTCTTTTCCTATTTATATATAGATTATATTAAATCCGATATCGGAAATGAATGTAAAGGAATTAAAACAATATTGCGGATAAAATTAGTAATAATCATGTTTCTATCGAAACTATCTATATTTTATAAAAAGGTTTTCAATTTTCTTGGAATTAAAAAATTAAGTTATTGCTGAAAACTGATATGTCATGAAGTATTGATTTTACAAATGTTTATTTCCTGACGAGTAATTTTATTTATTAATTTGTTCTGAACAAATTTAGGAATCAATTTCGCTAACTATTTAAGGATATAATAATAATAATAATAATAATAATAATAATAATAATAATAATAATAATAATAATAATAATAGTAATAATAATAGCAATATTAATAGTAATAATAATAGTAATAATAATAATAATAATAATAATCCTTATTCTTTCTTGTTACTAATTTAACCTCTCCCATTTGTGTAAGTACAGGCCTACTTTGCCACTTTCGGATGTTAAATAAATAAATACGTACCTATTCAACTCGGGCCTTCCGGTCACACGACTGTCGGGAGAGGAAGTTTAAACTGTGAATCACGTATATGTTTTTCCGAGCACACAAGGGCATGAAATACTTCCACGATGGTGGATAAAGCTCAATGCGGGGGCCGCTCTCTAGAGTACAAACTTTTAAGATAAAAGACAACATTCACCCACACATTAATTCTGAACTTGGCAAATATGATAGAATGATTATGATAGGTAAATGATGTTCAGGGCCTTAAAGTTTCCCGACATTTGTCTTCCTGATGACGAAAAACTCCACAAAATCCTCACCAACCAAAATTCTCCCGAACGGAGATCGAACCCAGTCCCGCTGCATAGGAGGACTACACCGGTGCAAATAATAATAATAATAATAATAATAATAATAATAATAATAATAATAATAATAATAATAATAATAATAATAATAACAATAATAATAATAATAATAATAATAAACTAACTCACTGGTACTATAAGCTTATCCACATCTTGAGCTAATATTTTCCAATAATTCCCTGTATAATTCACCTCTCAAATAATGTATCCTTCTACCTCGAAGCATTTTCCTTTTTGTTTTCCTATAAGTTTCCATTGCCCTCTTTAATTACTTATTCATGGCACATGTCTTTCCCATAGCAGTCTACGACACTTCAAAAATAATAATAATAATAATAATAATAATAATAATAATAATAATAATAATAATAATAATAATAATAATAATAATAATAATATATTTTAATTACATCTTTCCGAAATTAATTACACAACTAAATACGATCAATATTATAATACCGGGATTTACAACAAACGAACGAAGATGTGATATAGCACATTTGACTAAAACAGTATTAGGTCTACTACAAGTAAAATGAAAAGAAAAAGTATCTTTTAAATCCCCAATAAATATTCTATAATCATATTTTATCTTTTATATTGTTGCAGCTTTAACCCTGAACAGTTAACGCCATCTTCTTTATTCCTTACAACAATCCTCCAATCTATATTTTTCTATTAAGGTGCATACTATTTTCTTTCATTAAACTCTCTAAAATTACGTATTTCCCAATACCTTTGGCTCCATGACTTGTATATACTATTTTCTTGAAATGCTTCCTTTCGTTTATATACGACTTCCTATGCGAGCATTTAATTGTAACATCGTACGGGTGCTTCTAACCATCTCGATCTATTTTGTAGCATATGGCGATTTTTCTATGACACAATATAATTCTTTATTTTACTTTATTTCCTCTTCAGAATTCATGTTCAAAAACTGATTTGCATATTCTTCGCATAATTTTTGCTTTCAAATCTTTATAATATTTTTTCGTCATTTTTAGTTAGAGTACAAGTTTGTAAAGCGTATGTAAAAATTGTTTTATGATTGTACAAAACACAATGTTGTTTCCTGGAACAAAGATGAAACCTAAATTAATTTATAAGTCTAAGATATATGTCGGTCCTGGTGGACATTTGCGAGATCAAACCCGACGGGACAGGAGGATCTTTAAGGGCATAAAATCTCTAGTGCTGTTTCATTTGGAATGGAAGTAATGCTTTGGGTCCCGTTCCCTGGATTTATCCGCTGGTAAAAGAACCTCGAGCTTGAAATAAGAGGCCACTAAGGAAAATGTGTCGTCCTATCACACCTTATGGCATGAGTTGCTAAAAAGCGTTGCTAAAAAATCCTAACCTAATATTTTATTTATTTCCTTAGTTTAACCTCTCCCTTTCTAAGTACTTTTACATGCCCCACATCAGATCGGCCATACAGGAATATGACCTAGCAGAAGATGATTTTAAACTCTGGATTGCAAACACGCTTTTTTTTATCTTACAAAGACATGAAGGACCTCTCCGGATGAATGATCATATCAATGCCAGGAACCCCCCCGAAAAACTATGACATTTGAGGTAAAACACCATTCACTCATACATTTATCCGAACAAGATGATAGAAAACGAATGATTATGATGATTAAATTTCATTCGGAGACTATTTGGGCCTTAAAGATTCCTGACGTTTGCCCTTGGTGTAAGCAACTCTGTGTAATGTGAATAAAAGTTCATTATCAGGGTCGTGGGAATTTCAAATACAGTGGAGCTGTGTCTCTTCCAGATTGCCTGTCTAAAATAATAATAATAATAATAATAATAATAATAATAATAATAATAATAATCATAATTAGAGGGATGGTGATGGTGATGGTGATGGTGATTATGATAATGATGATGGTGATGATGATTATGAAGATGATGAGTATGATTATGATGAAGCAGATGATGATAAAGCTGATGATTATGATGATGATGATGGTGAAGCTGATGATGATGAAGATGATGATGATGAAGACGATGATGATGAAGACGTTGATGATGAAGATGATGATTATGATGATGATGATAAAATGATGAAGATGATGATGAAGATGATTATGATGATACGGTGATTATGATGACGTTAATAATGATGATGTTTATGATGACGATGATGATGATGATGATGATTATGATGATGATGTTGATGATGATTATGATGATGATTATGATTATGATGATGATGGTGATGATGATTATGATGATTATGAAAATGATGACTATCATGGTGATGATGATTATGATCATGATGATGATGGTCATGATGATGATTATGATTATTATAATTAAGATGATGATTATGATGATGATTATGATGATTATGATTATGATGATGGTGATTATGATGATTATGATGATGGTTATGATGATGATGGTTATGATGATGATTATGATGGATGGCGATTATGATGATGGCGATTATGATGATGATTATGATTATGATGATTATGATGATGATGGTGATGATTATGATGATGGGGTGATGATGATGATGGTGGTGGTGATGATGATGATGATGATGCAGATGATGATGATGCAGATGATGATGATGATGATGATGATGATAATGAAGCAGATGATGATGAAGCAGATAATGATGATGAAGCTGATGATGATGATGATTATGATAGTGATATGATGATGTGATGATGATTATGATGTGATTATGATGATAATTATTATGATGATGATTATGATGGTTATGATTATGATGATGATTACGATGATATGATGATGATGATTATGATGATGAGTATGATGATGATTACGATGATTATGGTTATGATGATAGTGATGATTATGGTGATGATGGTGGTGATGATGCTGATGGTGGTGATGATGATGCAGGTGATGATGATGATGCAGATGATGATGGAGACGATGATGATGATGAAGGAGATGATGATGAAGCTGATGATGATGAGGATGTTGATGAAGATGATGATGATGATGATGAATATGATGATGAAGATGATGACGATGAAGCTGATGATGATGATTATGATTTTTATGAATTTTATGATGATTATGATGGTGCTTATGATGATGATTATGATTATGATAATGGTGATTATGATGATTATGGTGATGATGGTTATATGATAATGATGATGATGAAGCTGATGATGATGATGATGGTGGTGATGAAGATGATGATGAAGCTGATGATGATGATGATGATGAAGCTGATATTGATGATGATGAAGCTGATGATGATGATGAAGCTGATGATGGTGATGATGATGAAGCTGATGATGATCAAGATGATGATGATGAAGCTGATGATGATGATGATGATGATGATGATGATGAAGGTGATGAAGGTGATGATGAAGATGAAGATGATGAAGATGATGATGAAGATGGTGGTGGTGGTGGTGGTGGTGGTAGTAGTGGTGACGACGACAACAAAAACAACAACCAACCAGACAAACACAACATCCAACCAACAACAAGCACAACCAACCAACAAACAAACACAACATCAACCGACAAACAAACACAACAACCAACCGACAAACAAAAACAACAACCAACCGACAAACAAACACAACAACCAAACAACAAACACAACAACCAAACAACGAACAAACACGACAACAAACAACAAACAAATACAACAACAAACAACAACAATAATAATTTGTAAAACGCCCAATGGACAAAAGAAAAGTGACTCATACTGAGTCTAGTTTAATTGTTTATCATAACTGGTTAGTGCACTAGCGTTTTAAAGGTGGAGATTCCGAGTTCAAATCCTGAAGAAAATAGAGAGAAAAATTTCATTAGTTGCATTTATTACTGTACTATTACATGCACAGAAGATTGCCTGCGTAGCATTAATTTCAATACTACTGTGCGTCATGAATTGCCTTCATATGGAACGGAATAAATCCCATTATAATGTCTTCTTAGTGGAAACAACCTTGTTGTAACGTGAATACAAGTGCACTACCAGGGTCCACGGAGATACCAAATTAGAGAAGGAATTTGTTTTCTGCTCCTAGATTACATAACTAGCATCGTTAGTATGTCAGCGCGTAAAGCTGGATATCTTGGGTTCAAATCATGGAGTAGATAGGCTGACCATTTTTCTCATCAGATTGAGTTAAAATTAACTATTTGAGGCATGCGAAAAGCTTGCCTTGGGTTAACATTTATTTTAATATTGTGTTCATTAGCCTTAAAAGCTATGGAAATTTTGACGCTACCGGAGGTTAAGATCGAATCTGGGCCCACTTCGTCGGGGGGGAGGCAACGATAAGGTTATACCACCTAACTAACAGGCGGTGGGCGTTACCCTAATCAGCTCTATAATAAGCGTTTCTGTCGGCAGTATTAAATGCTATTTGGAACATTTCTATCAGTTCGTAACCCTATGCATGTCTAGCACTGACGATCCAAGAATCCTAAGATACGTCATAATAATAACTGGTCTATTATTCATCATTGCAATTACTACAAAATATGAAGCAACTGCTGGTGAGTGTTATGATCCGACATAGGTCTTTCTGTTATTTAAAAAAAAAACAAGGACTACAGGGAAATATTGCTGAATAAATTTAATTCTATTTTTATATGTAAACTACTAATCTTTATGATAATGCAAACCAATTTCATGAGCATAAATTTTATAAAGACAGAAAGAGACAAACTTCTTTTAATGAGCTTACCGACGATACCATTGATCTGATTGCTTAAAGCCGAAAACGAATTGCGTATTCTAATCAAATAGCGTCGTTTATTTGTATTTCTCCTTTCCGGATTACAACTTATTACGCTGTACCAATAAAACTGTCATTGCATTAGGAGTTCAACAGTCTACAAGGTTTATTCATGAGGAATTGATGAGCAATAAAATGCGTTTAGTTTCCACTGGAATTTCCTTCCTGGTAAGTAGAGTCTTTGCAAATAAAATTAAGATTTAGATTCAAGTCATTTTCTATTTCATTTTCCTTCGAGAAAGTGCTTTACAATTTCACAATTCCTTTAATTTGGAACCATTTTGTGTAAGAAAACGTTTCACTAGAAACGATAAATATAAAACAAGTTCCCAGATGTGATTTTCTTGTTTAGTTAGCTAGATTTTTTTTTCGCAAGTGGATATATAAGTCCAAAAACACACTCGCACCCGTATACAAGATAGGCCTATATACGTATACAACACTTCTTCTCTCCTATGGGAGTGAGTTACGGACTCTATGTAAAAGCGGTGAAAGTAGATGTACATATAGTGAATGATTCTTTCGGCGAATATTAGGCTGTACCGGATGGGATCATAGAAGAAATGACATGCTTTAGAAATTAACATGGTGCCCATAATAATAAATTTCATCCTTCAATATCAACAGAACAGGTGTCAATATGTGGGCCTTTCGTCCTGAATTCAGAACAAGGATTCATAAGGCAATTTTAAAATACAAAGCAAATGATAAAAAATCAATGGGACGGTCTAGGAAAAGATGGCTGGAAAATTATAGATTGTAACAATCATTTCAGGACAACTACATGAAAGGAAGATGACGATTATCATTATTACATATTAATATTACATTAATATTATTATTGTTGCCCCATTTTATTCCATTAAATCAGTGTATTACAGATACTTCTACGTGCCACACGCCACCCGGGCCTTACAATGGCACGATCTGTCATGAGAGGGATTTTAAACTATGGATCACTTACATAGGCCTACTTTTTTGACCACGCAGGACATGGAGGGCCTCCCCGAATGAGTGATCAACTCAATGTCAGGGGCTCCTCAGAGAAAACACAATATGAAGATGAAACACGCCAATAGCACATACACTAAGCATGACGAATATAATGATGTTATATATGATATTCGGAGATCGTGTGTGCCTTCAGGTTTCCTGTCATCTGTCTTACGGGTGTTATTATATACATACATACATACATATATATGAATGTATGTCTGTCTGTCCTTCATGCGCTGCAAAACCGTTCATCCGAATGTGATGGGGCTTTCTGCAAAATGCTCAGGAGTTTCCCTGGAAGGTTTTAGGCTACAATACTCGTATAGTTGTACTCAACCCCTTCACCCCTAAAAATCACCCTTTTATAGTAAAAACGTGAAAAAAGTAGCTTTTTGGCGACTTAAATGGCTCATGCCGTCTAAACCATAACAAATATATCAAATTAATGTACACAGAATTTAATACTCAAAAAACTCTACAGAAAAGTCCGCGACAGCATATGTTTATATTTTACAAATAACTTACAATAACAATTTTTGTCTTTCATTGATGTCAATAAATTCGTGATAAGTAGATCCCGGGCATGCGTAGCAGCGTACGGTGGGTATTCTTTTACGGATAACTCACAATAACGAATTCTGTCTTTCAGCTCATTTAGGCCAAGAAGATCGTGATAAGTAGATTCCCGGGCAACGCCGGGTACCGGTATCAGCGCGGGGCATCTAAAAATAATTGCGATATAAATTTATAATTATATTTCCATTTACTTATTCAACTAAACATAACACAGTTATTTTAATTTTTTAGACATAGCAGCGCCCGCCGGGTATTAGCTAGTTAGCAATAATAATAATAATAATAATAATAATAATAATAATAATAATAATAATAATAATAATAATAATAATAATAATAATAATAATAATAATAATATAATAATAATAATAATAATAATAATAATAATAATAATAATAATAATAATAATAATAATAATAATAATAATAATTGTTATTATTATTATTATTATTATTATTATTATTATTATTATTATTATTATTATTATTATGTCAATCAGTGGCATACTTTCATCAAACCAACAAAAGCACGTAATCACGAAATAAGCTAAAACTAATTCAAATCGTATTTCTTATAATATAATTTATTGGTATTGTAGATATCAGCATAACGGTCAATGATGCATAAATATTTCAGTTGCAGCGTGGGTTGCTTACGGCTGGATGAAGTATCAATGCAGATAGTCTAGTCTTATTTAAATGACTAGTAAGTTTCGCATCTTTTAGAAACTTGAGATTTGAAGTATGATTTTTTTAAATAATTAAATTTGAATGACTCGCTGTAAAAAATCAAGGATTTTATTATTTCATTTAATTATTTTGTTTCACGTATTACCTAACCATATTGACTAAACTATATTGTTTTGCTGTTATTAATTCAGTCACAACGTAATTAATATTTTTTTTATATTTTATGGAATGGTAGTATTGAAAATGATATCCTGCTCTCTGTTCCAGACTGTCTTCAGCCTCGGTGTTCTAGTGGTTAAGTTCCTTGTCTCTAGTCTCGAGAGTCGCAGGTTCAAACTCGGTCGGGGCCGATAGATTTTTAGAATGGATAAATGCAGTATAACCCCTTGCAACATCATTTTTTTACCATGGTTCCCATACATAAATCAAACGGGACATTAATGAAACAACGGGCATCCTGCATGGTGGAGCAAAGTTTTCAAATATCCTTTATTTTTAGGGACGAGGAAATCTCGCTATGGCTCCATTAGACATGTGTCATATGCGGGCTAGAGGAGGATTTAGGTTAGGAGTTCAAAATTATAATGATGCAAAAACAACACTGCCATTTCTCACATGAATGTACACTTTATTTTGTAAATAAACATGTATTACAATTTTAAGCCGCAGCTCCGGAGTCTGAAGATTTTTCGGGCTCGTTAAAGAAACCTCAAGCCTAAATTAATGCCTCAGAGCAAATTTTAACCGGTATTCCCCATTCAAGTAACGCCTTATTGCCTGCTATATGTCTCATTGAGGCGATGTGCTGACGATGTGTTACTTACTGACATCTGTAGGGAATTAAGCGTAACTAAATTACTTGGTCAAAAAAACATCCGCTAGGGAAACATCCATATCTCCAAGAGTGACGTAAGGGGTATATATTCTGTTCCTGACTTGGCTATGTTAAAGACATCGATATGTTTATTATTTACCGTATTTAATACAAATTGAAATGTGACTTCTAGAGACCGGATTTTAAAGGAAATATATTTTAAAGCGTATCACAGAACATAAAATAATCTATATAACAGTACGTAACTGTTTAAAATACCCAAGAACGCATGATTTTAACTTCATATTTTTTCCCCTATTTTTAATGTATGTTCACTTTTTCTGCACATCCGTCTCTGCTACCCCTTTTTTGGCAATATTTGACACAAATATCGATAATTTACTTTGCTTTAGTACCGAAACCATAAAAATGACTATTTAACTCATGCCCCAAATGGGAGTCAATGACCAATCACGTTTCAATGATTCCTGTTTTACAACCAATCAGAGTCGTGTTTCACGAAATATTTATCAGTGTTAGGATTATCATATATTAAACAAAGCTCCTCCTTTTTAATATTCTGAACAGGTCTGACCGTTATTTTGCAGTGACTGAGCCTATAACAAATACGGCTACCAGATTGTATATAATAGTGCTTACATGTCAACATTTGTAGCAATTGATTATACCACCAAAAAAAGAAACCACTGTTTGCACTTTCTTAAATGTATTTTTTCCCAGGTAATAATCGAGAAAAATATAATTGTCATATTTACATCATACGACATCAAAAATGAATTAATATACAGATTGATGTGTTTCATTTTTTCTCCACTAGAGAGCATTCTTACAATATTGCGTTCCTTTGGCAATAAATAGTATGATCTGGTTGCAGTGATAAACAAAAGAAGCAGTAGAAGCGTACCTATCGTTTCTCATTTGTTTTCAAACATCGCCGTTTACATTAAATATATAATATTTTAAAATAACTATAGTTAAATAATGATTTGTGAGTAAACAGCTTAATTTTATTCGTTAAATAGTCCTAACAAATGCCACTCTTGATTTCCAAATTCTCTAGATAAATTCACTCCTCACTTCGTGAGTCGTGAATTTATCGATAATTTGGAAATCACTCGTGGCATTACTTATGATAAACTGAAACAAAGTTTATTAAATCAGAACTTGAAAACTAGTAAAGAGCAATGATGTGGATCTCAGACTGGCTGATGGCTTCTATAGTGGATGTATATTTTTTGTGCATTTCATTATTCATTCGAAGATACAGAATCTAACCTTTAACATATTTAAATTCTGAATATAATTATATTCTCTATACAGCAATGTCATTGGAAGCAATGTCATAAATAGGGTCCGGACGTTCATGTTTTTATAAGCATCATTTTAGGATTTTTAAACTAATGGTTTAGTCCTTTTTTAGGATTATATATTTTTAGCCATAATTTTGTAAAATTATAATACACACAAAAAATCACTAGGAAGAGAAAACATCAAACACAACAATCAACTGTTCACTGAAATTAATGTAAACTTTTCATATTTTTAAAATAGGACATAACTCAGCATAGTTAAAATTTGTATCTTTTTAATATTCCGTTAAGCATTAGAATATGAAACGTATTGTTCGTTTTTAAATTGAATTGTTACAACAGTACCATATAGGCCTAAACGAACAGGATTTCTATCGTGAAACACTTCCTATTGTCCCTTAAACATTTGTGTAAAAATTTTAGTAAATACATACAGTAAAACAGGAAAAAATCTACAGCAATCAATTAATTAGTCGAATTTTTTTTCTAGAAATCGGAAGTAACAAAGCTTATCCAAATTTGTATTTTTTAAATATTCAGTTAAGATATTGACTTAGGTTTTTACGGCCGGATTTAGTATGATGATCTTGTAGAAGATTTCCGGGCTGTTGGCCGTGGTCTTGAGACTTGTAGTTCACCGACGCGACGTCGGGCATCCTCAAGACAACTCTTAGGATGCCGGACTCTCTACTGATGATTCCCTAGATTTATAGAAGGATTAAGATTAAATAAATGCTTTATTTTTATGACAATTCAAAAAATTGCCCCATGCACTCTCTGGCGAAACGGAGGGGAACTACAAGCCTCAAGACCTCGGCCAACAACCCGGACATCTACAAGATCGTTATTCAATTAAGGATTGGAATACAGAATGAAATGTTCTGTTTAAATTAATTGTTGCACTGTACAACCGTATACGCGCATAGATTATTTTTCGTGAAAGACTTTTTATTGTCCTGTATGATTGTAAGAAGAAAATGTTCGCTCCACAACATATTTCACATATTTCATAGATACCACCGCTTCCGGGCAAATTCCCCCAATTTATAATTGGTTTCAATTTTATAAAAACTTTCTCGTAGGTGGTGTTGAAAATATTTAACTTTGCTCGTAAGGACATTGAAGTGTGGGTTTCATTAATTAATGCAGAAACAGGTTCCATTTACACTGAACTTAGCTGGAATAATTTAGCATACCAAGTGTATAGTCGGCATTTTTTACTGAAGGCTGTAGGACGATTGCTGGCTGGCAAGACTGTCAGCCTCAGTGCACCAAATAGTATTTAACTATGTTATATGTATTATAATTTTACACATACGTTCGGCAAACTGTTTTGAAATTCATCACATCAGACTATATTGGGAAATGAATTAAAATATATCAGCTTTAAATAAAATCGTACAAAATAAGGATAATTGCTATATTTAGCCTCTTTTAAGTTCACATCTCATTTTAGCCGATTTTAAGTTCTATAAGATTAATGTATTTGACTCAGAAACAACTAAAACGATAATATATGTTAAAACATTGACATTACTAATTACGGAAGAAAATAGGTAAAATCTAAGAATCTGGGTCCTAGTCATAAATAACGAGTCAGACAGAATAAGTTATTTCGGAAAGATATTTTGACTCTATGATTCAGATGAAGGGAAGTGTAAAATAATTCATCTTTAGATTCAGAAATGAATTTATTTATTTTGAAAATTAAATAATGATTCGTTCACTTTAAACGACTCGTTCACAAACCGCCTATTTTTATTACGAATCCAATGGTGTCCCATAGTGAGAAACACTTCGTTCAACATGGGTTCCTTCTCATAAAATTATTTTATTCTTACTTACATTGCCCTTTGTAATTTTTTTCAAAATAGGCCTACCCCATAGCCATAGGATCAGTTCTGAATAGTTATCTCATTTCATATTACTTTTCATTTCTATGCCTGAAACGGCCGGTTTGATCTAAAATCCATATGATTTTCACTCTCATCTATTTTATTTCATTGACTACCGGTAATTTATGTCTGACTGTAAGAATATATGTTGATCAAGTCTAGCAATGCCAATGTGGTTTGGTAGAATTTCAGAAGCAGTTTGTGTGTCTTTACAGTTATAGCTCTCAATCAGATCCCATTTGATCGCGAAGAGGCTAATAAAGAGAGGATTTAACAGCACAGCTTTATATTCATGAGGTCAGCTTTCCACTTGTGTGGCAAATGCTTTTCCTTCTCCTCACCAGTTGCAATTCTGTATCGGATCCAAACCGATTTCCATAATCTCTTAATATCCAGGCGGAATAGCTAAATAATATTATATAGGGCAGTTCGATCTTTATCATAGATCGACAAAATTGAACAATATTTTACACGTCAAGACTAAAAATAAGATAACAAGAATTAAATCTTGGTTTTGATTTAAACGTTTCATTACAAAATGCTCACATTGGAATATATGATAGGCCTAATTGAATTTCGGAATTATCCATTAGAGAAGTTTAACTGAATAGATGCAAGATACTCTCAAAACATATTACTTAGAGAATATGTAACACAAGGCAAACTATTTAAAATATACAGGAGCAGAATCCAGTTATACTAAACATATAACTATAGCAGGTAACCATATGGGAAAAGGGTAGAAAATACTCTTACTGTAGTACACAAACACAGTAAAGAAGATATTGGAAGAGATGGGACTTTTTAAATAAATTCACAACAATATAATATTTTAATAGAGAACATTCCCAGCGCGAATAATCTTCTATAATCTTCAAAAGCAACAGTGAGTAGTCTAACAACCTCCTTCTGAGGTTGGAACGGGTTTCAGAGCCTATAGAATTATATTAAGTTTTATTCAGTTGAGGTAAATTGTATCTCAGAAGCATTAATTGTATAATTTTATATTAAAAACGTTATATTGTGAATAATACCTCAATGCAATTTTATCACGCAATGTATTAGTATCAACAACATTTTAGGCCAAAAGTGGAATGGACTAAAAATGCCCGTAACTTGGTCTGCTCATTCCTCCGATATTAATCATTTAGATATTTCGTTATAAGGATATTTAAAATCATGAAGTGTGCGACCGCAAGAATATGGACAAAAATACAAGAATGGCTATCCAGATCTGGCAGAATGAGCGAGAAAATTGGCAACATATGGAATTTGCAAAGAGAGAAAAAACTTAGATTGCAGTTACTACAGGAGAGATTTCTTAAGATGGATCGTGGGAGATTGGGATGTTGATTTCTCTTAGGAAAAGGGCCAGTGCTAAGAGAAAACATGCAAATTCTTGAACAAAATTGAGAGAGGACAAATTGGGGCGCAATGAAGACATTTATATTATATATAATAAGATCTTCAATGTGTAACAATATTCGGTTTTTAGATATATTATTTGGAATGTTATTTAGGCAATGACAGAAATTTAGATAAACACACTAAAATACAACGATTCAATTATCTATGTGGCACAATTAAACGTACTTAATTGAATAAAACTAGAAAATAAACTATTTTAAAATTTTATAAAGTATTGGCAGTTCCATCTCTTATCTATGGATGTGAAACCTGAACATTAATAAAGGCAGATAGTAAACAAATAGGGACAGCAGAAATGAGGATCTTGAGAGCAATAGCAGGATACCAAAGGACCGATAAAAAGAAAAACGAAGATATAAGAACAGAACTTAATATATTTAATCTCTGTAAAATAATAAAATGCTATCAAAATGCTTATCTCCAGCACGTATTACGAATGAATGAACAGCGCATACCAAGACGAATGTATAATTATAAACCAAAAGGGAGAAGATTGTTGGGAAGACCATTGAAGAGATGGAAGGACCAATTCGACCTATAATGAGATCGGAACAGGTCATTGGGCTTAATCCTTGTTGTTGTTGATGATGATGATTATTAATATATTATGTTGTGTTAGTTGTACAGTATTACATTACATTGTATTTACTGTGTGTGTGTGTGTGTGTGTGTGTGTGTGTGTGTGCTTTCAAGTTTCTTTGTAGGCTAAATTTTAATTGATCAAACAAGTAAGTCGCACTACAATGAGAGAGATTTATAGAAGTATGATGAGAGAGAGAGAGAGAGAGAGAGAGAGAGAGAGAGAGAGAGAGAGTATTTCATACCTTTTACGTATTAATGTGTGCATATATATATATATATATATATATATATATATCCATCCATAGTAATTTTTCCCGAAGGCAGGCCCTTCACTGCAATCATAGCATTTTCACGCTATGCTTGCAGCTTTACTAGGGAATTGTAGGTGTGGTAGCTTCCCGTTGCTTTCCACACCGGTGAAGGTTGATGATGATGATGATGACGATGATTGCGATGGCATATGATTTCGGGGACAGTTTGGGCCTTAAAGTTTTCCTGACATTTGTCTTATAGGTGAGGAAAAACCCGATAAAAACCTCACCCAAAAAAACTGTCCCGACCGGATCGAACCCGGACCCGCTGCGTGACATGGTAACACGCTACTTCGAGACCGCGGTGGAATATATAAGTGTCACTGCTATGAAGTAAAAATATTCTCTTTAATTTGCTTACTTATGATAGGAGCTACCAGATGGCAGTGGAGACAGCGTTCCCACCACATCTGGTAATAATAGAATATATAAGAAAAATGAATGTTTGAACTAGATTTAGCGTAATCGGTAGCGCACTGGGATATAAATCCAGATGTCCGGGTTCAAGTCCCGTCCGAGCAATTATTTATCTTATCATGTCATATTAAGCTTGCATTGTTCAATGTAAAAAATGTAATTTAGTATATAATATATATATAAACACACACAACACACACAACACACAAACACACACACACACACACACACACACACACATATATATATATATATATATATATATATATATCTGTGTATTTGTGCATATGCATGTGTGTATGTATATATGTATACGTGTGTCCATGCATGCATATGTATTATTTATGTGCGGGTGTGCGTGTGTATGTGTTGTGCGTATAGGCACGTGCGTGCTTGTGTGTTTGTGAATGTGCGTGTGTGTTCTTCAACCAGGGAGGAAACTGTAGGCCGCTATATATATATATATATATATATATATATATTGGTATGGGCATGTACGACGAATGCAAGAAGAAAGATTACCCAGGAAAACATTGGAATGGTGTCCACCTGGAAGAAGGAGGAGAGGAAGACGCTCGAAAAGCCGTGGAATGCCGGAAATTAAGAAGCTGGTAATAATTAGTCAAGAGGACTGGAGTCTACAGATTCGGTGATGGAGAGAGACTAGTGGAGGTAAGAAAATAAAAACTTTATAGGCACAGAAAGGTATGTGTAAACATTAAAATTCTGTAATTTGAAATAAATAAATAAATAAATAAATCAAATAAATATATATCTGTATAATTTTCTAATATATACTATACAGCTCGTCTGAGCCGCTGGTGGTCTCGAGGGTAGCGTGCTGCCTTGTTCACGCAGCGGGCCCGGGTTCGATTCCCGGTCGGGACAGGCTTCTGGGTGAGGTTTTTTTCGGGGTTTTTCCTCACCTGTAAGACAAATGTCAAGAAGCCCCCTCCCGAAAATCATCCGGCCATCATCATCATCATCCCTATCAATACCATCAACATCCTTCACGGTGTGGAAAGCAACGGGAAGCTACGCACACCTAGAATTCCCTTAGTAACGCCCAAAAGCGCAAAGCCACGGCATGGAATGGCTATGATTGCAGTAGAAAGACCTGCCCTCGGGCAGTATTACTATGGATGGATGGATATATATATATATATATATATATATATATATATATAACCCTATTATGAAATTTTTAGGGAATCCATAATTTTATATGGTACTTATAAAGTAATTCTATTTCTCATCAAATTATGTCTCTATATCCATTCCTTCCGTTGACTCGCTGGGGTCGTCCTGGTTAAGTCAATGCGAGTCTCTTCATTTTTGGTACTCTGACCTTAAATGAAAACACACCTCGAGTGGCTTGCTAAGCTGGCTGTTGGCAATGTTAATAAAATATCTGAGTATTGAGAAAAATACATCTAAATCTATATTTACACTAAATATAGCTTGATCATTACCTCGTGTAATGTACCGGTTCATGTACCCTTTACATAATCATAATCCTACTGTTATTATTATTATTATTATTGTACTTCATATAAAATGTTGTATGTAAATGAAATTTAAATTACAATTTTAATGTAGCCTATTTTTAAACCATTATAATTAAGTATACCGGTATATATATATATATATATATATATATATATATATATATATATATAGTAGTAGTAGTAGGACTTTATTAGACAAAAAATAAGATATTTACAATATTATTTACAAATATGGGTTGCACGGGCAGTAAGCCGTACGTGCTGTTTACAGTCCGTTACAAAAGAGTAATAATTGGTACTAGTGTAAAGAAAAATAAACAACAAAAACAGCAATAACATTACAATTACATAAAGAAAACACAATAATAATATTACAATTAAATAATAACACAATAGCATTATACACTAAAAACATTAACATTACAATTACATAAAGAAAACACAATAATATTACAATTAAGTAATAACACAATAGCATTATACACTAAAAAAACATTAACATTACAATTACATAAAGAAAACACATTAATATTACAATTAAATAACAACACAATAGCATTATACACTAATTAATTTATTTATAATTGTTAATAATTAATGGTATTGCATTTTGATAACATATATTTATTCATGAATGAGTGTTGTCCTTATTTTTCGCGTTTTGTCCAGAAACTTACCGAGGTTTATCCAATTTTCTGGATTTAGCAATAACTCGTAGCATGCCAATCTTTCCCGATTTGAATTTAGAAATCTTTCCGGTAATAACTGACGTCTCCAATATTCTAAATCATTACATTTTCCTAATATATGTATCTCATCTTCAAAGTTCCCGCACATTGGACATATTCGCATATCGTGATCGTCGCTAATTTTTAGAAATTTCCATGCCCCTAGCCTAAACCAAGCAAGCCCTGATCTCTCCTTAAATCCTAGGTTGAGTATATACGATTCTTTTCCCCAGACGTGTTTTAGGTATCTTTGTAAACACAGTGAGCGTTTTCCTGTACATTCGGCGAAGTATCTTGTTGGTTTATATCTAAGTACCTCCTCCTTATTTTTCTCCACACGTTCTTGCGATTTTCAGTCCCTTTTTCCCATATCCAGCCCATCCCAATCTTTGGAGTTCTCTCCTAACCTCGTCTGCCCAAAATTTAACATCTATGTTTTTAATTTGGTGGTCGTAACAAATTGCTCTAAGCATTGTTTGTTCACCTTGGATTACTCGCAACCAGTATTTGAGCACACGAATTTTACAGTTAATGTTGTCCTGGAATGACCCGAATTCATATAAAATTCCACAGTTAGAAACGGCCTTACTAAGTCCTGTAATATACTTTAGAAAATGCGTATATACCTTATTTAGTATTTCCGTTCTTTGGAAACCCCAAATCTCACTACCATAGTGCAATACTGGCCTGACCATCGCTCCATACATTTTTTCTAATGTGCTGACTGGAATATCAGGCACTAGACCCAGAATACCGAGTACACTGTTAAGTTGTCCCCTCCCTTTAAATAATACCATATCAATATGTTTTTTCCACTTTCCGTTCATTTTCAACGTCGTACCAAGATATTCAAAATATTTCACGTTTTGAAGTACTTGATCTCTGTATTTCCATTCCTCTGCTCTACCCAAAACCGTCCCATTTTTAAAGGTCATTGTTTTTGTCATTAAATCATCTGCATACAACAGGACTGGGATTCTAACATTTCCTATCTCCGGAGCCTCAATTTCTCCTTCTAGCATTACGTCTACAATATCATCAACGAATAGATTAAATAGCATTGGTGATAAAATGCAACCTTGTCTCACTCCCCGATTGGCTTCACTGCTCTCTGTAATGTGCCCTTGGTCTACTTTTATACAAAATTTAACATATTTATAAATTGACATTAAAGCATGTATCATTTTATGAGACAATCCTTTCCGATTTAATTTTTCCCAGGGTGCGCTTCGGTCCACAGTATCAAATTCCATCTTAAAATCAATGAATGCACAAAATAATTTACCCCCCTTCATTTTCAGATTGTCATCAATTAATGTTCTCAGAACAAATAGGTTGTCCACCGTGGAGTACCCTTCTCTAAAACCTGCCTGATATTTTGAGAGCCTATTGTTCTCTTTAGCCCATTGTCTTATTCGTTCGTAAAGTACTTTACAATATATTTTTCCGAACACTGACAAGAGACAAATTCCCCTATAACTTTCTGGTATCTGTGCCCCACCTTTCCCTTTGTATAGCGGTTGGATGACACCTGTCGCCCAGACTTCCGGATAATCTCCTCCATTAAAAAGTTTGTTGAACGCAGTTTTCAAAACGTCTAATAATTTATTAGATGATATCATATTTTTCAAGAATTCCCCTGGTATTCCATCAATTCCAGGTGCTTCTTTAAACATTTAATGGAAGAAACCACTTCATTTTTCGAAATATCCTTATCCAGTAATTGAATATGAATTGGGTCAGGGATCTCAACTATATTTCCTTGATTATATCTTAACCTCTCATTTCCCAGCACCCTATCAAAGTAACTTCTCCATTCCCCGGGCATTATTCTTGTCCGATTTATGGACTTTACTTTGAGTTCCCTTAACGCTTTCCATATGTCCGCAATGTTCCCACTTTCAGTCGCGACTCTCATTTCTTCGGATATATATATATATATATATATATATATATATATATATATATATATATACACTGTAAAATGCATATTTGTGCTGGTATGGCCTTAACTATGTCAGAATAAAGAAAGTATTATTATTATTATTATTATTATTATTATTATTATTATTATTATCCCCGATGGTTACCAAAGCAATAATATGCAGTTAGTGTAGAAAGTATTGATAAACTTAATACTTTCACAGACAAAAACAAATAATTTAATTATTTCTTCATTATATATAAAAACAAAAATATACACTTTTTAATTGCACTCTGTGAAGTTAGATACATGCAACGTTCTCTATTTTAGCATAAAAATTAACAAACAAAAAGTATTGATACAGTACTAAACAGGGAGCAGTACCTCAATATAGGACAAATAGTTGTCTCTTGTTGGGAAATCACAATATGTGCATTATAAAGAAGACTATCAGAACAGTTGACATATAAACTTTAAGGTGCAATGGACAACAGGGAGAGATGCTATAGTCATATGGATGAGCACTTCGGTTCCCTTGTACGTATACTTATACGGTTGTTACACTGCAATGTTTAACTATTTAGCTATGGTATTCTTTTCTTTTCTTTCCAGAAAGTAGCTACAAAGGGAGTTTTGTTTGTACAAAAACTACAATGGAAACCATGAATCCAGCAATATTAGTAAAAATATTGGCAGATTTCTTCGGCCTGTCAGAGGCAACGTCAAGCCAAGTTGATCTTGTGAAATTTGATCACATAAACACGGAATGTTTTGAGGAGGACCTAATTGTGGAGGGTGCATACACTCGTCCATGATGATTTATTTTCGTCTGACAATGACGAGGACACAGACAGCGACTTTGGAGATGACACCCCAACATACCACGGACAACTATCGCCACGTCACGAAAGCAGTAATTCCTCATACGCACCATCTCTAAAGAGGAGGCGAACCAAATTTCAAGTAGGATACGTGGCAGACGCGTACAAAATTTTGACAAAGCAACCAAGGGCAAAATATGGCAACACCAACCCTCCTCAATTGTGCCTTCGAGGATTGGTCATTGATTCGTCACGTCGAGTGCACTACAAGACCGATATGACCCTAAAGCGGAAAATAAAAAAAAAAAAACAATATTCTATTCCAAAAAAACTGAAGAAGGTTTGAAGATGTCGGATGCTGTCCTTACAAAATTATTGAAACGACAGTTAAACAGGGAATTGTTTGAAAACTTCCTTCAAATGCGTTCACGGCAATGTGTATAGTTGAGTTTCTATTTTAGTGTTGTTTAGTTTCATTTCTCATCCAATGCACCTAAAACTTGGTTGTTCTCTATTATTTCTTGCATACTTTCAAATGGCGTCTCAGACGTTGTTTATGTTACGACAATTGTTCGTACCATTCCCTTGTAAGTTTCATTCATCAGAATGTGCACATGCAATCGAGTGGGGGTGGGCCTGATAGTATTGTTATTCAGTCTGTCTTTTAATGTTTTGCCATATAGTTATGTGTGTTCTGACTGCAGGTTAACGCTGAAATGGGACGCAAAGGTAGAGAGGCTACAGATAGAATAAAAACAATTAATCATTCTTTTTCATAATCAGTGTAAATCGCAAAATGAAATTAGTGAAATAATTGGAAGGCCAGGTGCAACCATACATAATATAATTGATAGATTTGGCGAACGAAAATATTTAGAAAATAGCCGCAGATCAGGACATTCTAGAAAATTGGATGCTATTGTTGGAAAAAGCATTAATGAGAAAAGTAAAGTAAAATCCCCAAACCAGTGCACCTAAATTAGCAGCTAGTAATAAGAATGACTTTATTAGTATTTTCTGCTAGCAGTGTTCGTAACTGTCTCAGAGCTAACCAACGACGTAAAACAACCCGTAGAAAAATCTTCGTAAGTGAAGAAAACCGAAAGAAAAGATCAAAACTTCTCTAAGACATAGATCAACATCCTTAATTTTTTTTAAAACAATAGGTAATTTTAACTGACGAGTCTAAATTCAACATTTTCTGTTCAGATGGAAGAGAAAAGTCTGGAGGAATTAAAATTCAGAGCTACAAAAGCAAAATCTCCAACTATCTGTGAAAACGGTGGTGGTTCTTTATTACGTAGTATGGGGATGCATGATTGCCTCTGGAATTGCGACCTTACATTTTATCGATAGTGTGATGAATCACAAACAGTGAAAATTACTGAAGTACGTAATTTTAAAATATTAATTTATTTCTAGTATATATTTAGTTCTGGAAGCGACTGCCTTGTCTCGAAATAATAGGCAAATATTGGGCGCATGACTGCTTCATACAGTTACAGCCTTACTAATAAAAATCTCTTATATAGGCTTTCATCAGTAGTTTAGTTATACAATGTATAAGCCTTATATAGATCATGTATAATTTCCTTACTAATAAACTTAACTTGTGGTATAAAAAATGTTCTGAAATGGGTATTCCTATAGGAGGAAAAGTACTGCATTCATTGTTGTTTGCAGATGATCAAATAATTTTTGCAGGGGATGAAGATGATATGAAATACATGATAAATAAACTAACGGAAGAATATAAAAAATGGGGACTGAATATAACTTTACAGAAAACAGACCTCATACTTGAAACAAGGAAACTAAAAAAGTGTGATTTTTTTTAATATCTTGGGTCAATAATTACAAGTTTAGGTACCTGTGAGAGAGATGTACAGACTAAAATTTCAATGGCAAAAAGTGCAACTAAGACATTACATGGAATAATTTGGAATAAAAATATTACAAAGGAAACTAAAATGAAAATTTATAAGAGCATAATACAGAATATTTTGTCATGTGGAAGTGAAACCTGGTATTTGACGGAATTAAAAAAGAATAAAATTAGAACAGTTGAATTTGATTATTTTAGAAGAAGCCTCCAAAAAACAAGACAGGATGAAATAAGAAATGAATTCCTCTGGAGAGTAATGAATGTCACCACATCTGTTGTTAAGAGGATTGAAAATCAAACGCTTAAATGGTATGGCCATGTACAAAGAATGGAAAATGAAAGATGGCCAAAAAATATATACCAATGATCACCCCCTGGAAGAAATAAACGTGGCAGACCAAGATGGAAATGGAAAACCTACGTCAGAACTATAATGTATGATAGGAATTTGGAAGAGGGAGATTGGAATGATAAAGATAAATGGAAACTGAAGACGGCAAACCTATAAGTGGGGGAAAGCGGAAGAAGAATATTTTAAAAAACTGTGCAGCAACTACAAAAGATTAGAATTAAGAGATTATAACCCAGTTAAATATCCAAGCAATAGGTGATTGAATGGATAGAAGAATAAATTATTGGAACCAACATGTACATCGTGTTCCAAAATGATGGAAGGGATTTTAAGTAATTGGTATAGCTTTGCAAACGAAATTGAATGTGTGATTAACTGCTATAATGAAATAAAAATTGTGAAAGTTTCATATTCTGTATGTAATTTGTTTCTTGTCATTATTACGTCACAGCGTTAAATTTGTGAAAATAGGGACTCCTGTACAGAAGTCATTCTGTGTGTTGCAATTTGCGAGGTCTGGTTCCATTATTGCAGTGCAGCGAGCTTACCGACGGCAATTTTGAATTTATCATCCGACAGATATGAGTATCCGTCAATTGTATAGACAGTTAGAAACAACTCGATATAACTATAAAAGAAAATAGATTCCCCGAAGGTCGATGTTTTCTGTGCTATGTCCAAACAATAAATCTACGAGTCGTTCCCTTTCAATGAAAAACAATGTCGGCCATCTTGTATCTGGATATGCTGCAGATTTATCGTTTTCCTCAGCTAAGTGAGTCCGCACCTCAATACTTCATTTGGCAACAAGACGGCGGTCCAACTCATTTCCTTAATGATGTGTGACAATGGTTGAACGATGATGTTCCCCGACGATGGAACGTCCGGTCCGGATGACATGATTTATTCTCGATGACCTCCTCGGTCTCCTGATCTAACACCTTGTGATTTCTTCCTGTAGGGGTATGTGAACGACCATGTGTACGTACTACCACTGCCCGTCGACCTTCCAGACTTGAGTAGAAGGATTGTTGCTGCTGTTGAATCCATTACTCCAGATATGCTGACCAAGGTTTGAAAGGAATTCGACTATCAGCTATATGTGTGCCGTGTAACAAATGGTACTCACATCGAGCACTTATAAAGTATGTCATGAAAACTCTAAGAGTTTATCTTTACTCCCATGTAAGTTTTGTTCTTATATAGATATATCATATAAGGGAAATTAAACAACATTGAAACCTAACGTCCATCACTTTGGAACACGGTGCATATCTCATATCATCAGACGGAATTAATCGTGTGATAAGAGACAATTTACCTGCAGACGGGAAGAAATCGCCTAGAAGACCGAAAAGGAGATGGATGGACTCTTAATTTCTGAAAGGTACAGGCTACTAGGCCTAAAATAACGAGAACAAAAAAAGAATACTTATAGTGTTTTATTAATATGGGTAGTAAACTGTATATACAGGGTGTTTACGTGATGATACAAATTTTCAGAGAAGATTATGAAAGGCAAATGCATGCATTTAATATAAAGAACCCTGTCCAGAAACATCTCCTTCGAAATTTATAGGCGAACGTTTGTTGGGATACCTATGAACGTGAAATTATGAAAACTTACGTATAAATGTTTTATTTCGCTTCTAGTACTTACACGAGCCATGATACAATAGGTGTTCAAACTAGCATCCTTCAGCTCTGATGTAGGCATGACAAAGTCGTGCCAAGTTATGCCGTACTCGGGCGAACAACCCTGGAGTCGCTCTGACAATGTCAGGCAGCAAGAATTGTGCTAGTAGATCCACTGCTATTTCTACTGGTATCTCGTATACGCCATTTCACTCCGGTTGATTGATACACTTCAACATGTAAGCACAGACTGCACTCTATTGACTTGTACCTGGATACCATCAGGCCATCTTCCTTGAACTGCTTAAGATTACTAAGGCATCTGCATTGTCTTTGTGGTGTGTTCATTTGGAACTTCGTATGATACTCCAAGATGTCAGTCCGGTGATCATTCTTCATTACTAATCGCCGACAACTTAAGAAAACAAGTGTAGATAACAAACCTGCGAAGGAGATGTTTTCGAACCAGGGTTCCTTATATTAAATTCATGCATTTGTCATTCTAAATCTTCCCTGAAAGTATGTATCATCATCACGAAAACACCCTGCATATTCCTATAGCAGTAAGAATTATGTTATGAAATGATGAAATATTTCGGAAATCAATAATATTTATATAATTTTATTAATATGAGGAGAAACCCGTATATAAATTCCTACGGCAGGAAGAAGAACAAGTACATGAAATTTTTAGAAGATCAATATTTTTGGAACGGCCCGTACAGGCTCGTGCGCACTGTTATTGTAAATCTATTAATGTTTTTCGACAAAACATGTTAATAAATTCACTAATAATAGATCTAGAAAAAAATAACAGAAATGGTTAAAAAATGCACGATTCAACATACGTAGAATAGAAGGATGCATTTTAATGCACTGAGCTATTGCGTGCATTCAAACCCAGCTACCACAGCGCTGCTGGGGTAATTAATATGTTCATAATTTTGGATAAAAATAAAATAATACATGTCAGATTTCTTTCAAATCACTTACGCGTGAACATTATAATTCAAAATTTCCGCCGCGTCAGCAAGACATCTATCGCATTCAGCTAGATGGAGCCTTCTGCATTCCGTTTATTTTCCTCTATATTATCCCTATCAACACCACCTACTACGTTAGAGATGAATTCAGGCAAGAGTATATAATACATTTCGATGTGTGCCTGCGAAAACCACCGATAACCCACACTAGATGACGTTTGTATCTAAAACCACATATGTTTTATTGATTACCAGCTAGGTTGACCAGGCCAAAGTCAGAATTCGATGAAAAATACACAAGTTGATCGATAACCATGAGTATGAATCTTTCATACTAGATCAAATGAAGGTTCGGCCTACCGTTTCATGGAGAATTCCTTTGTCGAAGAAAAGTTATTAGTTGATTCGAGACGAGAACCTTGGTTGGGCTGGGAAGCCAAATACTATTATTAATTCGTAATTTATAACCACAGTATTTAATTTGTAGGTTATATTTTTACAAAATACAAAGAAGCAATATAAAGTCAAATTATGTGGTAATCTACGCTGTCTCAGCTATACCAAATTATTAATTTAAGGGCCTTTATTTGCATTATCTGATCGAATAACTCAACAATTTAATTATTGCGAACATGTATATATAATTTGTGGAAACTAACAGTTGAAGTAATTTAATACCGACAGTGAGTTTACTTAAATTCGCTCTTAATTTCTTTTCATAAATTTTAGTAAAGTGTTACTAATAAATGTGATTTGCCAAGTTACTGAAAATGATTGTGAGTGAGTGAGAGACTGTGCAATTTATAATATAAACAGGAGACCAATTTCTTGCAGATACTTCCATGAAAAAAATTACATCGTACAAAAAAGTAGGCCAACTTCGGTTTTACCGGATGTAACGTAAAAACAGCATAATTTACAAGGCATTTTATATGTCCGACGTATGAGAAACATTCACGACTAGGTGGCAGTAAACAATTGAATGCATTATTTTGTTGGAATTGGGTATTATTCGGCTAAGACAAAAGTACTAGTTAGACGAAAATCGGATACCATACGTTAATTTGGAATGTTTAACAAGAGCAGCAGTTCCCATTATTCTATTGGTCATATTAAGGAATGAAGCAATTTTTATGTTGATGGCGTTTGGCACGATTATTGAATCATATATTACAGCAGCAAGACAGTTATCAAAATGTTCAATATTTATATACCAGACTCCTATGACAGGTTTCAAGACATTATTTAGAATATAAATGCCCTCTACTATTTACAATCTGAGCATTTTGCAACAGGGTCAGTCTTGGTAGACTATTGGTTAACATGCTCGACTCTTGTTCCAAGGTTCGCGGGTCCAAACTCGGTCGAGGTCGGAGGCTGTTTCAAGGCATAAAAATCCTAAGTATGGGTTCCTTTGGATTGGAAATAAAGCAGCGGGTCCTGTATCGTAGGTTTACGGCAAGTAAACGAACTGAAGCCGTAAAATGAGGCATCTAACCAAAATTGAATAATGGTTGTTGGACCTTTCACCCTCATTTTAACTGCGATTCTAATGAGTTTAATGACCTTAGTTGTTAAAGAGTGTTGATAAATAAAATAACAGCGTGCCATTTTGCTATACGAGTTGTTTTTAAGTGTGATATGCATTTACATTTTTTACAGCTGGGGTAAATTTTGTGACCACTTCATGCCGCTAGTACACCCATACTTTGTTCTAGTAAATATAAGACCTCGAAACATCTGGAGAACATGACTGCCTCCTAGATACTCAGAAGACATTAACTTGAAGACCCATGTTGATTTAGTATCTATTTTATGCACACTACCGCTTCGATAAATATTGGAACCATCTTTCACCGTCGATTTCTAGATTACGGCGTAAGAGCTACATAGATTCCCTCTTTTCCGTGTGCGAGCTTGTGTGTATCAGCGCGCTACAGGAAGTTTTTTTTTATAGAAAACGGAAGAACTTCAGTTATAAATATTATTACATGCATAGAGTGTGAGAAAATATTTTGCAATGTCAATCTATTTTGATACATATTACTTATTTTTATAAACATTTACTAGATGCAAAACATATTATGATGCATAGCTGGGTCGGTTTTTTTCTTTTAATTTTGCTGGCTACAACGAGACTAGCCTAATAATAAAATAGTAGTAGGACTTTATTACACTAAAAGTAAGATACATACAATATTATTTTCAAATATGGATCGCATGAGCAGTAAGCTGTACGTGCTGTTGACAGTCCGTGTCTATAACATAATGTTTGGAAATAATATAAAGTAAAAAAAAACCAATACTATTACAATCAAATAACAATACAATTTCATTATACATTAATTAGGTTATGTATAATTATTATGTATTAATGATATTTTACATTTTTCTATCAAATTTATTTATTCACGAATGAGTGTTCTTATTTTCCGCGTTTTGTCCAGATATTTATCTAATTATTATCTGTGTTTACTATTAACTCGTAGTATGGCAATATTTCACAATTTGAATTTAGAAATCTTTCTGGTTATAACTGACGCCTCCAATACTCTAAATCGTTACATTTTCCTAATATATGTATCTCGTCTTCAAAGCTCCCGCACATTGGACATATTCGTGTATCGTGATCGTCACTAATTCTTAGAAATTTCCATGCCCCCAGTCTAGACCAAGGAAGCCCTGATCTATCTTTAAATTCTAGATTGTGTATTATCTGATTATTTTCCCCAAAACTTGTTTTAGGTCTCTTTGTAAACATAGTGAACGTTCTAATAACTTATGGTATATGTATCGCGTCTCATGAATTGAGATTGCTCGCTGGAGCTTTCCAGACAGGCCTGGTCATGTTTCTTAATGCTTCGGTTTCCAGAAGGATCTATTCGCGAAAAATTGCGTGCGATGATCTTTACCGAACATTCGATACCGGTGTTATAAACCCAGCAGAGTCTATGGGAGTCAATTGTGGTATAGAAGGTGACCAGTAAAGTAAATTGGAACTATGTGTGGTGTACACGGATTCAACCCAACTGTAGTCTAGAAGAAGCTTCAGTTATTCTGTGAAAGACGGCTCCGTGGCGCAAAGCGGTTAGACGATCGCCTATCACTGCTGGGGTCCCAAGATCGAGTCTCGGTCATCCATGCGGGTTTCATGGTGGACGAAACGGAGCTTGAGCAGGTTTTTCTCGGGGTTTTCTCCCACTTTCCCTTGCCACAATTTAATTCCACCATTTCTCCACACTCATCTCATCCATTTCATTTCGTTCATCTGCTTCTCTGATGGTGCGTCAGGTGTGGTCGACCGGTACCCTTGTCATTCACAGACCTCTGTATAAGGGGTTTCATCTCATCTCATCCCTTACCCGACCCTGAGTTGGACACGAGTTGAGGATATTATATTCAGTGAAAACGCCAAAATCATATATTCCTGTAGAATAAATTATTGTGAATAAAGAACAGCAAAGAAGATTTGATTTTTTTGTGAAAAACGGGTGTGAAATTATTAAAGAAATTCTAGTTGTTAAAACGTCACCGCTTCAAATTACGAAAAAAAATTTAATGTGGATAGCATCTCCTTAGAAATTAATATAAATAACGCAGTCTTGTTATCTAAATGAGGAAATAGACTGTTTAACAAATCAGAATAACAGTTTTATCTTATTACCTGAAAATCAATTATATACTTAAGAGTATGACGTGAGACCCCCAAAATCTATTTGTCCAAGTATTAATGAGGTCCTGAAAATAGGACTTTAAATTTACAATCGCTTTGTTACCATTATTTGAGTTCCTAGTTAAATTTAGCTTACGAGATAAATTTCTCATTATGTACTGTAACTGATATAAATAACAGCAAACAAATTTTCTCTGCCAAATTTTTTTTTGTGTAAATTCTGGAGAAATGGACCAATTCAGATGGTTTCATGAAAAAAATTGAAAAAATTTAGATACCGGTATGTTCATCGATTCTATCTGGTAGATACCGAAAAGGACCATGCGTGTGCGTATTTAAAATTCTAGCGGCCACAACAATTTATTTTTATAACCAAACTTGGAATATAGCATTTAATTAAGAATACTAAGATCGAGTTCGTTAACCAGCAAAATCGGACCAATAGGAGTAAGGGTCAACCTGAATCAAAACATTTAAAAACCGCTCTATTGGCAGCAATTTTCGATTTTACGCGACGAAACTTGGTATATGCTACTGACATAAAACTAGAAAGATATTCATTCAAAAAAAGAACGGAATCCGAACTTTAGAAGTGAGAATTTGCCTGAAACCCAAATTTAAAAATCCCTCTAGCAGCCATGATGCTTGCTTTTCGCAATTCATAGGCCTACGATATAATTAACAAGATAAATATTTATTTCGTAAACTAGCAAAACATGATTATAAATTCTTAAATTCTATTTACTGAGAAATTTACTAGTTTGAGCAGTTCTTGCGTGACGGAATTTCCTTAGTTTAACTCCAACTTACCGTATATATGTAATTTCAGGTCCTTACTCCACCCCAGATTTACACGAACACGTCATGTTAGGATAAAATTTTAATCTCTGGATCACACATGTAGGGCCTACTTACTCGACCATCCAAAGACATAGTGGACTTGCCCGGATGAGTGATCAATTCAATACTAGGGCCATATTACAATTCAAGACAAGACATACCATTCGCTCATACATTTGTAAAAAAAAAGGCGAATATGATAAGCTGATTATGGTGGAAAAATGGTGTTTCGGGACTATTTGGGTCTTAAACTGTCCTGATATTTTTCTTATAGGTGGAGAAAAATATTAGAAAAACCTCATCCAAGAAACTCGTCCTGACCGATGACCGAACTCACGCCTGCTATGTTCAAGGCAAGGATTTGTCCCGAAATCACAGGGATTAGCCCTCTGCCAAAGAAATCCCATTATTACTTTCAATTTCTTTAAGAAATCAGGAGGTTTATTGCTGCCAATGGCATCCCATTGTACATAAAGTTATACCCGCCTCTCCTCAGAATTATCGAATCAATCTGAACCTTATTTTTCATCATCATCATCAACAACAACAAGGATTAAGCCCAATGGCCTGTTCCGATCTCATTATAGGTCAAATTGGTCCTTCCATCTCTTCAATGGTCTTCCCAACATTCTTCTCCCTTTTGGTTATAATTATACATTCTTCTTGGTAAACGCTGTTCATTCATTCGTAATACGTGCTGAAGGTAAGCATTTTGATAGTATTTTATTCTTTCACAGAGATTAAATATATTAAGTTATGTTCTTATATCTTCGTTTTTCTTTTTATCGGTCCTTAACCCTATTTTTATTAATTTAAATCTAAATACAGTGAAAATTGTTGTAATTACTTATGACTAACTACAATTAAAATGTTGTTACATAACTTATTTTATCAGAGTTAATAATTGTATACAAAATTTCAATTTTATTACTAATATTACTGTTTATTTTTATAGGATTATTAAGCTTCTTTAAGGTTTGCAGTCATATAACACCTCATAGCATCACCCTAAAATATACTAAACTTTCTATATTTTTAAAAGCTCCAAAAATAAATTTTAATGTTCTATTATATCTGAAAAACAGGGATACATGAAGAGCTTATATCCGGGTTCAGTCGCCTACAGAGTCAAAAACATTTCAAATTATATAGATGGTAGAGGACTGGTAACTGACAAGAGAACTATCAATAATTGCATACCGAAACCTACCTTGAAATTTCTCTCAGATAAGCATAGGATGTACCAAGTAACTAACTCACTGGCACTATCGAACCCGTAGGTTCATGGCCGCGTGGACATAAGGTCTCCATACATCCCTATCCTGAGCCAATGTTTTCCAATCATCCCCTGTATAATCTACTTCCCTCAAATCGTAGTTAATGTTATTCTCCCACCTAATTCTTGGTTTACCAACTGGGCGTTTTCCCTCTGGTTTTCCTACAAGAAGCTTCCACGTCTTTCATTCCCCATTCGTACCACATGTCTTGCCCATCGCAGTCTCTGAGATGTAACTGTTCTAATTATATCTGGCTTCCTATAAAGACCATGTAGTTCACTTTTATGTAGTCTTCTCCATTCACCTATCTGTTCATCTCTCTTTAGTCCAAATTTTTTTCTAAAAACTTTATTCTCAAATACTCGTAATCTCCTTTCCTCCCTTAAAGTAAGAGTCCATGTACCAAGACCGTTCTAAAAAATGATATGCCTTTTTAACTGCGAGGTACAGAAATCGAAGTCAAAATCTAGCAATGTCAACCAGTATGCGAAGCTGATGGAAAACGGAACCGGGAAGGGGGACACGGCCCGAACTTCAGGTTGTGACGGTTATCCAATCCGCTAATTCAGGAGTTCTATTACTTCCCGAGTTTAAATCAGAGATTTGGCCCTAGATTTTAGTGTCATGTAGATAAATACGACATATATATTTTGGACATGCCCTTGGTATATCAAAACGTTTCTCTGGGAGACATTTAAAGGTAGATTTCTATAGGCCTATGCTGCAGTCCCGATAAACTGCAGATACTAGGATCTTTGAAATAGAGCAGTAAAGTATTATATACGCCGCTGTAAGTATTTAGACTGGTGGTTGTCATTTTGATCACTTCCTCTGAACTCTATGTTGCATTCTCCCGACCATTGGGTCCCTATTTCTTAATTCTCAATTTACAGTGTTCTGTCATCTGTATAATTATCATAAGTAATGCCACGAGTGATTTCCAAATTATCGATAAATTCACGACTCACGAAGTGAGGAGTGAATTTGTCTAGAGAATTTGGAAATCAAGAGTGGCATTTGTTAGGACTATTTAACGAATAAAATTAAGCTGTTCACTCACAAATCATTGTTTAACTATAGTTATTTTAAAATATTTATATATTTAATGTAAAGGGCATTGTTTGAAAACAAATCAGAAATGTGAGGTTATGTTCATTCACTGCACCATGATCATATTATTTATTGCCAAATAAGATCGCAATATTGTAAGAGTGCAACCAAGTGGGGAAATAATGAAACACATCAAACTATATATCATAATCAACATTACGGGTTATGTCCACCGCTGTGGTCTCGGGGTAGCGTGCTGCCTTGTCACGCAGCGGGCCCGGGTTCGATCCCCGGTCGGGACAGTTTTTCTGGGTGAAGTTTTTATCGGGGTTTTTCCTCGCCTGTAAGACAAATGTCAGGAAAACTTTAAGGCCCAAACGGTCCCCGAAATCATATGGCCATCGCAATCATCATCGGCCATATTCATCTTAGGTTAAATTTAGGGTTAGGGACTCTCCTGGCGCACCATTATCATCATCACCCATCATATCATCGGGGCAACGTAACCCCGCCTTCCAGGCTCCCCAACTTCAGAAGTGGGTTACAAGTACGCCATGCCAGGAGAGAAACCAGAAATGTCGAAACACAACCTGGGGCATTTGAAAAAAAAAAAGAGAACATTACAGGTTATTCATTATTTTTTTAGTAAAACAACTCAGTAAAGTCAAGGAATCTTTTCATTATTTGCTATATTCAATGTATTTGTTGGAGAAAAATAATGCTTCGACCTCTTCAGAACATTAAAAAGAAGGAGCTTTCTTTATCACAAAAGCAGGAGCTGATAAAGAGAAATCGATAAAGAGCGAGGTGAAACACGACTGTGGTTGGTTGTAAATAAAAAATCATTGTAACGTTGTTGGTCATTGACTCCCATTTGGAGCATGAGTTAAAATAGTCATCGTAAGTACTTGAGACTCATTGGCACTAATCGAACCTGGAAGTTCGTGGTCGCACTGACATAAGCTTTCGAAAAAAAATCACTATCCTGAGCTGATGTTTTCCAATCGTTCTTTTCATAATTCATATCCCTCAAATCATGAGCATACCATTCTTGGCCTACCTACTGGGTGCATTCCCTCTGTTTTTCCTACAATAACTTTTAATTCTCATCTTTCATTCTCCATGTATGCTACATGTCCCGTCTATCACAGTCTACGAGACTTAAATGTTCTTATACACGGTTTCTCATAAAGATCATATAACTCACTGTTATGCAGATGTTTTTTCTTTCACCTGTCTTGTGAAGGACATCTTGCAAAAAGTTTTAACCGTTTTTTTTAATTTCTTTAAAATTGAGATGTAAAAAAAAATAAAAAAATTCGATAGACATCATGAATAAATTTGTTTTAGGCCATGTGGTCTGTGAATATGGTCTTGATCTTTCTACCATTAATTTTATTATATTTATTAATATCAAAATGGTCCCTGTGTCCAATTGGAGTATACTCCAATTATAATGCCAACTTTGGGAGTCTCTTTCTTTCCATTTTTCTCAGACGATTTTTCCAATCTTGTTGGTATCCTTCTATATTTTCATTTAAACTTAGTACTCATAGTTTTTCTCTGACTATTTAACTCATGCCCCAAATGGGAGTCAATGACCAATCACATTTCAATGATTTCTATTTTACAACCAATCAGAGTCGTGTTTCACCAAATATTTATCAGTGTTATAATTACCATATTAAAGAAAGCTCCTCCTTACAATATTGCGTTCCTTTGGCAATAAATAGTATGATCTGGTTGCAGTGATAAACAAAAGAAGCAGTAGAAGCGTACCTATAGTTTCTCATTTGTTTTCAAACATCGCCGTTTACATTAAATATACAAATATTTTAAAATAACTATAGTTAAATAATGATTTGTGAGTAAACAGCTTAATTTTATTCGTTAAATAGTCCTAACAAATGCCACTCTTGATTTCCAAATTCTCTAGATAAATTCACTCCTCACTTCGTGAGTCGTGAATTTATCGATAATTTGGAAATCACTCGTGGCATTACTTATGATAATTGTGTTCCGTTGGTGATCCAGTCTGTTAACTCCTAACAACGGTCGTAAGAAGCGCATTTGGCTTACTCTAAGTTTATGAGATTTATTTTATTTAAAAATCCAAATTTCACTTCCGTATATTAGAGCAGGTTTTGATGTTATGTTCTGTAATCTTACCCCTAGAATTCCGCACTGAACCATGCCGCAGTCTCCGTTACCAAGGCAACTACGGCGCAGCGCATAGTACATCCTTCTACAAAAAAGTTTTATGCGTACACACAACATACACTGTATTGCACTTTCATATAACCATGGACAAGTAATTTTTTGTTACGGATACTATGAGCTCGCATGTCGAGCGCATGCCCGTAATTTTGTCATAATCTCTAAGATAACATTATTAAAGTTTTCATATTTTAAGTCTCGTGTTTATTGTTCAAATGTTTTAAAATTATAATTTGGAGTAATTCATCCTAAATAGGCCTCTATGGTCTAGAGGTTAAGTTACTTGTCTCTGATCCCGAGGATCGCTTGTTCAAATCCGACCGCGGGGTGCGTGGATTTTTTAGGATGGAAAATCCAAGGGACAAGTCCTCCAAGAGGGACCTTATGCCGTGAAACCCGGGTCTGAATATTTTCGGTCTCGTAAAAGAGCCTCAAGCAGAAGTTTCAGACACTTGTAATCAGCGTGATTTTTACAAGGATTTATACGAAACGATGATGGTTTCCGCGAACATTCCTTTCAATAAAGTGCAAAATCCAGGTTATATATTTTTTTTTAGAAATATACGGGAAGAAAAATTCTCTGTGAAACAACTTTAAGCAGGTATTATTTATCTCCTTGTTATGAAGACGTTCTGAAATACATTAGAAATACTGTGGCAGATCATAAAATGTGGGTGTCAATCGATGAAACCCAGGATGCGTCCAGAAGGTCTGTAGGAAATATGATAGTGGGGATATTATCACCTGAAAAACCCGGGAATAAATTTGTATTAACTACCGAGGTCTTAAATAAAGTCAACCATTCTGAAATCGACAACCTATGCCCAATGAAATAAAAAGAGACAATGTTTTTTTTTCTATTTGTAACAGACCCAGTCCCTTATATGTTGAAAGAAGCTTCCAGAATTAAAGAACGATATCCGAAAATGATACTTCTAACTTGCTTGGCCCACGGACTTCACCGAGTAGCCGAAATAATTAGTTTGCATTTCTCTGATGTGGACATTTTGTATCAAACATGAGAAAATATTTTTAAAGGTCCCTTCTAGGAAACAAAAATTTAAGGAAATTGCATCACAATTCCCTTTGCAACCTCAACCTGTTTTAACTCGATGGGAGACTTGGTTGCAGACAACTGCATACTACTTACAGCATAATGAAGTGATTGTTAAAGTAGTTAATACATTTGATGCTGAAGAAATTTCGGCGATAAAAATTGTTAAATCTTTGATGTGAGGATAACTATCAAAATTTGCTGGTAATCAACAACGTCTACAAAGATATACATTTAATAATAATAAAAACTGAAATCTTCACATACAGCATTGATTGGTTCCATAAAACTGGTAGAAAATTTATCGCGACATTTTGATGAAACAGGAGGTAATTTTGGCATCTGAAATTTCAAAACAGAAATTGCGAAGTGTATTGCTGAAGAACCCTGGATACTCAGCTTTTTGCAATATAAAGGATTTTCTAATGGACAACAAAACGCATGTACTGTCTCCATGTTAGATACCTGTGATATACCCTACTTTTGTTTTGCACCTGTTACCTCAGGTGAAGTAGAAGGAATTTTTCTAAATATAAACTTTGCTTGAACAATATATTGACTTAGGCTTTCACGGCCGGAGTTACTATGATGATCTTGCAGAAGATTTCCGGGCTGTTGGCCGTGGTCTTGAGGCTTGTAGTTCCCCAACGTTTCGCCAGAGACTGCGTCCGGCATCCTCAAGGGTTGTCTTGAGACTGGCAATTTTGTCGACTACTTCTCTATTTATACATGTATCCGCGACGTGTTCTCTGCGCGGTCCGTTACTTCGTAAATTGTATCTGCCTTCTGGTTGGGTTAGCATTAGGGTTTCCTGCCAGGAAGAAATAATATCTAACGACGAATCTGTCATAGGAGTATTACCCCTGGAAAAAGCAGAAATTATCCGCAACGAAGTCTCTCGCATTCTGAAAAAGGCTCCCAAACCAGAAACACAATCTCTCCATTGAAGAAAGAGGAAGGCTAGAAGAACCTTAAAAACGGATGAAACTATTATAATTCTACCAGCAGACAAAGGAAACTCTACAGTTATATTAGACGCAGAAGAATATAATCGTAAATCACCTAATTACTGGATCCTGGGAACTACCGTAAGCTGTCAAACGACCCAACCAAAAGGATACTCCGTAACACTAACAACTTGATCAAAGCCTCCTCACTTCCAGACAACGTGAAGAAAGAACTTCAGACGAACGAGGCCCTGCCACCCAGACTCTACGAACTACCTAAAATCCATAAAGACAATATACCTCTAAGACCGATCGTCAACGCCATAGGATCACCAACTTATAACCTAGCGAGACATTTATCTACTCTACTAAAACCCCATACATCCAACAGTGATACATATGTCAAAGACTCGATGGACTTATTAGATAAACTAAAAGAGATAGCTCTGCAACCGGACGACCTAATGGTTAGTTTCGACGTGGTCTCTCTATTCACGAAAGTTCCTATAAAGGAGACCATTCACCTCATCGCTGACAAGTTTCCTTAAGATATCGCTAATCTTTTCGAACACTGCTTAACCACCAGCTATTTCTTATTTAATAACGACTTCTATGAACAAATAGATGGAGTAGCTATGGGTAGTCCCCTGAGCCCAGTGGTTGCAAATTTCTTTATGGAAAACTTACAACAAAAATGATTTTGCAGACTGCCCCTCTTAAACCCAAGACATGGCTTCGATATGTAGACGACACCTTCGTAATTTGGAACCACGGGGAAGATGAAATAGAAGAATTTCTGGCGCACATCAACAACATAAACTCCAATATACAATTCACCGTAGAAAAAGAAAAAGATAACAGCATAGCCTTTCTGGACATGTGAATCAGAAGAGAAGAAGATGACAACATTTATCACACCATATATAGAAAACCTACGCATACTGACAGATATATTCATAAAACCTCCAATTATCACCCCAAACTGAAACTTGGTATCATCAAAACATTGACAAATCGCGCCAAGAAACTTTGCCATCCTGAATTATTAAAGACTGAAATTAAACATCTCCGTTCAGTATTCACAGCCAATGGATACACCAACAAAGAAATCAACTGAGCAAACCATCCCAGACGATACAACAACAAGGAATCAGAAGAAAAAACGTCAACCAGGGCATTCTTACCTTTCATCAAGAATGTAACTGACCGAATTGGAAAACTGCTAAAGAAAGAAGACATAAAAACAGTATATAGGCCTACCAGGAAAATCAAAAACCTCCTCAGACCTATTAAGGATCAACTTCATCCTCATGAATCAGCAGGCATATACAGGATCCCGTGCAGTTACGGCCAAGTGTACATAGGTACCACTAAACGCAGCATCACAACCAGACTTAAAGAACACGAAATATACTGCCGTCTTAAATAACTTGAAGGCCATACAGTACAATACAACAACACAGATATATTATCTAACTGCACACACTATTTTACCCATCTGCAACGAGAAGCCATTGAAATACCCAAACATCAAAATAGTTACAATAGAAAAGAAGAATCATTAAAAGTCAACAAAGCATGGATACCAGCCTTAACAAAAGCCAGATATAAACCCCCTACGAGTACAACCTACTAGAACATCAGACAGCAACCTCATTGGTGCAATGGAAGACCCTAATGCTAACCAACCAGAAGGCAGATACAATTTACGAAGTAACGGACCCCGCAGAGAACACGTCGCGGATAAATGTAAAAGTAGAGCAGGTAGTCGACAAAATTGCCACAGTCTTCTACCTGTGCTGGGGAAAGTTATGGAGAAACTCATTTTGGCAAGACTAAATAGAGAGGTGGTAGAGAGAAACCTTATTTCTACTCACCAATTTGGCTTTAGAAAAACACATAGTACTCCGCTCCAGCTTGCTCGACTGGTTGACCAAGTTGTTACGGGATTCAACAACAAGATAAGTACTTTGGCAGTTTTCCTCGATATTGAGAAGGCATTCGATACGACTTGGATAAATGGACTATTATACAAATTAATAAAATTTCAAATTTCGGCTGATTTAATTAAAATTATAGCTAAATACCTAACTAACCGACACTTTTATGTGTCGGTTAGTGGGTATAATTCTGACTGCAAGCCACTCTTGGCGGGAGTTCCTCAAGGTGCAGTCCTCTCTCCGATTCTGTACACTCTCTATGTGTCAGACATCCCTACTTTTAACCATATTAACCTAGCATCCTTTGCTGATGATACTTGTTTGTATCTTCAGGCTCCATTCCGTCTATTACCTCGACGCGTCCCAATAATCCAGTCCGCCTTAAATTCCTACCATTCCTGGTTTGGTCTATGGAATATTAAGCTCAATGTTCACAAAACAAAAGCTTTTTTGTTTTCAAAGACTAGTAGACCAAACCAAATCCAACTCACCTTGGGAACTCATCACTTCCGACCAGAGCCTTCAGTCAAGTATCTTGGAATCCATCTGGATTCCAAGCTTACGTTCAAAATTCATATTCGGCATCTTATTCATAAATCAAATGCTGCAATTGCCTTACTTTATCCATTTTTCAAGTCACCTACACTATCCTCTCGGATCTAGCTGATTCTTTACACAGCTGTGATCCGAAGCATGTTGCTGTATGGTTGTGAAGCCTGGAGCGAGCATCCTCGCTGGATGTCACAAAAAGAAAGTCCAAATAATTCAGAATAAATGTTTCAAAATTATTTTTTCGGCACCAATGTACACGAGGATCGCAGAGCTTCACAACCAAGCACAGGTCCGTATATTGCGAGTACGATTGAAGAACGTGTTGACAAAATGTTCCAACTAATCCAAAATCATACAAATCCAATTGTTCGCAATATAGGGCATCTAATACAGCGACGTGCAATTCACCGGAACATATTTGCTAGACTTTGATGGTCCAGCTAATGAAATGAGTGCTGTATGACAGCTAAAGTAGCTCATTCCGCTCGGTCGGCTTTCGGACTCTCTGCTTGTCGGGCCGAGTGGTTTACGATGCCCTGCTTTAGTAGGATTACACCTCATTTCACCCCCTTCCCTTTACAATTTTTTTTATAAACTGAACACAAACGCCGCTAGATATAGTGGGTTAAGTGGTTAAACTCCATCTAGATAATCATGGTATTTGCTGCCAGGGAGCCGCAACTGGTTCTAGTGCAGCGCACTGGGCGATGCTAGACATTGCCAAACAACAACAACAAAATTGCCAGTCTCAAGATAACCCTTTGAGAATGCCGGACGCAGTCTCTGGCGAAACGTTGGGGAACTACAAGCTTCAAGACCACGGCCAACAGCCCGGAAATCTTCTGCAAGATCATCATATTTTCTTGAACAGTCACCGAAGTAGTTTTTGTTTTCAAACTTTGTGGAAATACATTGTTATTCATTGTAACAGCTCTACAGAAGCGAAACGAGTTTAACTAACAGGGTTTTAAAATATTATGTACAGTGCACATACTTTTTTTTTGGTGTTACCTCTTTATTTAAAACTGTAGGAAGAAAATAATTGTGCAGAAATAATGAAATTGTTATTTTTTGTAATACTGTATGCGCCATTGTATTTATAGATGCACAAAGATAATTAATGTACGGAAATTATAAATTTGTTTAACTTTTTGTTGTACTGTAGCGTATAATTTAAAAAGTTAAAAAATATTTTACGCAACAAAATAAACTTTTAATCCACAATTAGCTACTTATTTCATTACCCGCCTATACCTTCTCTAAACAGTACAGCACAAATGCCATAGTCAGACTGGTGCTACTACACCCCTACCACGTTCTCATCAAGTATATTATGTATAGTAATAGTGCACTTAATCTAACTTCATGTCGGAGCCCTTCTGATAAACTTATGTTCTGCAAACTTCAGTACTGTAAATAAAGTATTATGGAGGCTTGATTAATTAATTTATTCGGAGTACATACTAAGAAACTCTATATAATGTTCTACAATTGAAGAGGTGAATTCCAAAGGGCGCTAAGTATTTTTTTTCTTCCAATTTGCAGATTTTAGTTGACAAATAATGTTAAATTACAGTTCTATAGAGTTTTTGTATTGCCACCCGTCAAAACGAGCTAAGTGTCCTGTAAAATAAATGACGAATATAAAATTCTTTCCAAAGATGCTAAGTCAGTGGGAGTTTTATTCCAAACAGCTCTAAGTCTGTGCGCATGCGTATTACTACAGCTAACCAGTCGTCACTGCATAACCTCATACTTTGAGCCTATGTGTTTTGGTTTGTTAATGTTGTGATCGTTTGTCATTTAATATTGTGTGATAGCAGTTGGCTAGAAAAATATAATTAAAAGGTTACTGTGTCAAGTAGAGGAAGAAAGAGAGCCAGGGATGAAGAAAACTGGGACAAAAGTCTACGCAAATGTGCTCGGAACGTTCATCATCTAAAAGTAAGCCTACTATTGATTGTAAACATGACCTCAATCACGGCTGCTAAGCTGCTTTTTTAACAGAAGAAGATATTACTGATTTTTTCAATAAGATTCATAAATGTAAATCTCAAGTAGCCCAAGATAATTTTTTTGATGAAATATATTAATACTTCTTAGCCTAAAACAAAACGGCCTAGAAAGAAAAATCCTAGGTGCCGTAGTGTTGCGTTATATTTCATCCGAAAGGCTAATGGCCATATTGTTTGTGTTTGTGCAAAAACGTTTTGCTCCATAACACAAGTTGGGCGAAAGAGGCTAAGCAATTTAAGTAAATATTTCAGAGAACACAGGCCAGAACACAGAGGGGGGAGTAGAATCACTGAAAATGATAAGAATATTACCACATCAATAATAAATTTAATTTCCAGCTTTAGATGTAGAGAGATTCACTGTGGGAGGCATAAACGTGTAAGAGGTTACTTTCCCCTGAACTCAGTGTTTAAAAGCTGTGGCGTACATGGAAAACTGATGCAAATTCTAATGGCTAAAAGTTTGTCCGTACTCTAAATTCTTTAAACTATTTAACCTCAGATTTAATCTAGCCTTTGGAGATCCAAAAACAGACATTTGTTCATTTTGTGAAGAATGTAAACTAACTATTAAATCAGCAACAGATTCCAAGATTAAGCTTGAAACAATGACCAAACTTACATTACACAAACCGCGGGTCAAAATGTGTTTTGAATTAATAAGAACCAAAGTTCCTGATGCTGTTTCTGTATCTTTTGATACGCAACAGAATCAACCTTTTGTGAAGTCTACTATTCACGATAAATTTGGATGTTTAATTTGGCTTTTGTTATTCATGGGCCTACTCAAGATAAGCAAAATGTGTATATTTATACTTGGACCGAAAAACAATCACCCAGAGGTTCCAACAAAGTTTGTTCTGCACTAATGGACTCCATTAAAGTTCTAGAAAACAGGTTTCAACAAGATCCTCACAAACCAAACCAACTGAGGTTGTTTTCGGATGCGTGCTCCGGCCAGAACAAGAACCGCACTATTATAGGCAGTTTGTTGCATTATGTCAATAATGAAAGTTCATTCTTCTCTACTGTAGAGCATTATTTTTCTATACGTGGTCACAGTTACATGCCATCCGACCAAGCCTTTGGCCGCATAGAACAAGAGTTCCGAAAATAAGTTATTGAAAGCCCAAAAGAATACTTGATAATTTATGAGAAATATGGTATTGTAAAAGTGTTGGGAAAAGATTGGGATACATTTGATTATAAGTTCTGTGCAACGAATTGTCTAAAAACAACATTTCCTTTCCTAATACGAGAGCAATTTTTTTTGTATTTTCCAAAAGCAAACAAAAATTAGGTTGCAAATGTACGTATACAGGTGGAAAATCATGGTGTGCCGTTAAAAAAGGGGGCACTACTTTTTAGAAGGCTATAAAAACCTTTAAAATGTTCAACCAAAAAAAATGCATAATTAAAGAAAAGCATAAAGATGTTTGCAATCTCTTAAAGTTCGTCAGTCATGATCCAGAAGTCCAAAAAATTTATGAAGAAGCACTGAAAGATCCAACGGGAAAGGGTGACAACAGTGAACGAGTAAATGATGAGCAGAAACCTTTTTTGTAAAATGTAAAACATTTTATGAAGAATCATTGAAAGATCCGACTGAAGATGGTGATAAAAATGAACAGTTAATTATAGGCCTATATGGTTAAAAAATAGCCTTTTTTATAAAAGCTATGTGAAACACACAAAATATTTTACATAATCTACTTTTTACATTGTTTAAAAATAATAAACAGTTAAATTCAATAAAACTATATATTTATGACTAACTTAACCAAACATTTTGAAGGTGTTTTCCAAAAGTGCTAAGTCAGTTGACTTACTGTCGTTTTGAAAATATGTTCATTATAATTTATTTAAAATGACATATCAAATTATACAAAAATAAATAACATAAATAGTTACCTAAGAACTTTAAAACAATGTAAAAATGTTTCTACATTTACCTACCTAGACAGTTTTTTAAGTTTTGTGAAAAGTTTTAAAAAATGACTTAGCACCCTATGGAATCCACCTCTTCAATTACCGGTACAGTATTTTCATGTCATTAATTATATAGGCTATAATATATTACTATAGCATATTTGAATATATTTCAGTTCATATTACTCTATACGTTTAAATAAAATGTTTGAATACTTAATTACTTTGTAGCATTTTAATGAACTTTTGGGCAGGGTAATTAGAGTATTTAAAAAATCCTGGCCACTTTTTCAACGTGTAATTAGCAGAAAAGAATCAATGCATGTTTGGGAAAAAAAAGAGCGGGGCAAGTAGATGCAAAAAATCCTAATGCCGTTAAAACTTTTTTTCTTTTCACTTTTTAGTTACCATGGAAAATTAATTTGGTAAAACAAGCAATAGCGTTCAATTATTTTAGTCTGTTCATCTTACCTCAATATTAATGTTGATTTGTTCTTGAACATGTTTCGATTATATCATAATCATCATCAGCATCTTGCCCAGACTGGTTAGATTTATGTTGTCGATGTTGTCGATGTCAGCTCCATCCTGTGGTTGGCCAAAGAACCTCCAAACAAGGTATTTCAAAATTGATAACTCTGTTTTTTTAATACACAAGTGATCTTCTTGGTGATCAAATATTAAAATATATATACAGTCAATATGCCCATTTCACCAAATGGCGAAATGGGCATATTGACTGTATATATATTTTAATATTTGATCACCAAGAAGATCACTTGTGTATTAAAATACATTGACATCCAGGTCAATTTGATCTTTATTGACTATTGACAAATAATATAGGTATTTGATGTGTTGATATATTGATATTCGTCGGATTTATGCATCGGACCCTGCTTGTGAATTTCAATTGTGTAATTCAGTGTTATATTTCATCAATGGAAGAATCTACGATTTTTTCAACTTCAATTAATCACCTACATAGTGGATTTCATAAATCTTCAGCAAATATATCACCTTGCCTGTTTTTTAATTCTGCTACCATTCAATTCGACTTTTGAACGACTACAAATTTCTTCAACTTCAAAAACTCAACCACACCTTGATATTCTACTCTTGGTTTTCTTTACGTTCAGCTTACAACTACATTGTGCTTGTAAGTGATATCGTTACTGATATTGTGATTTATTAGACTGATTTCAATATGATGACTAGGACACCTGATCACAATTTATACCATAAAATAAGTACTAAAATAAGATTCATTGGTTTGGACATTGCCTTTTTGAAGAATTGTAAAAAAGAATCAGTTTTTCCAAAATTCATTCAGGTAAATGTGTCAAAAAATTGTAGAAATAGAGAGAGAATAACCAAATTTACTAAACAAAAGTGGTTAGATTCGGAAATTAAATACCTTTATTCTAAGAGGAGCAGATTGGAAATTCAATCTTATAAACTGTGGAAAATATTAACAGCACATCTTAATGAACTTGAATTTTTAGATTGGTGTGAATTCCAAAGAAATATGTTTCGATCTATTAATTTTAAGGTTCAGAAAAAATGTTCTTCCCAACAGATTAAATTGAAAAAACTTCTTAGTCACAAGAGGGAATCCGGGGTATCCTCCGATAGTGTCAATATTGTAGAGAATCTTTCTTCACAGACTTTTAATGACCAGGAATTGCAGTTGTTAAATAAAGGCTTAAAATTTGCTTTACCTGATCATAATTCCGAAATGGAAAATGTTATTGCTGGCATTGAATCTTCAATTAAACATTTTAATGAACCACGAAACAATATATAGAGAATCTAGCAAACAGGTCGTTACTAAGAACTTGGCTACTTATAAGAAATCATTAAATAGCATTGACATACAAAACAGGAAAGTCATTGAGAGTTTGAGAAGAAGGGATTGTTTTTACATGAAAGCTGATAAAGGGAATAGGGTCGTTGTCTTAGATAAACAGGACTACTATAATCGGGTTAATGATATGATTACTAGTGGTCCTTATCAGTTAGTTAATAAAAATCCATTACCTAACATGATCAGGGACGTAACTAATGTTGTGAATTCATGCAATCATCTTATTACTAAGGAACTAAAACGTAAATTGAATGTTTCGAATCCATTGGTACCTAAATTGTACTGTTTACCTAAAATACACAAGCCTGGAAAATTAGTTAGACCTATAGTTTCAGCCATATCTGCACCCACTTACAATATTTCTAAATGGTTGAGTTGTGAGTTTGGTAATCTACCCCTACCACAGTCCGGCTTTGCTGTTAAGAATTCACTGGAATTCATTGAGAAAGCTAAGAATATTGAGCTGCAGGATGGAGATATTTTAATTTCTTTTGATGTGAAATCTCTATTTCCTAGTATACCTATACCTCAGACGTTGCATTACTTGGAAGACTTACTACTGTATAATAAACTGGAGCCCCATATTGTTAATCAATATATCAAGTTAACGGAACTTTGCATGAATCAAAACATTTTTTTAATTTAATAATAAGTTTTACGAACAAAAGGAAGGAACTGCAATGGGTAATTCATTGTCTCCTTTCCTAGCTGATCTTTTTATGAGCAGATTTGAGACAGACCTTGAAAAGGAATTACATTATTTTCCCAGGTTCTGGCTCAGATATGTTGACGACATTTTTGCTATTTTTGATACCAAAAAATGCAATGTACAGGAATTTATTGAAATATTAATGACCGGACTCCCAGCATAAATTTTACTTACGAAGAGGAGGAGAATGGAAGGCTGCCCATTTCTGGATATGCTAATAATTAGAAATAATTATAGATTAGAATTTGATATTTATAGAAAAAGAAACCAGTACATTTAGATATATCACGGCAGATTCTTACCATTGTAATCAACATAAAATGGCCAGTTTCAATTTTTTAGTCCACCGTCTTACCACTTTTTTCCGTTAAGTAAAATAGATATAATAAGGAATTACAAACCATTAAAGATATCGCTAAGTGTAATGGTTTCAATGAAAATATTATTGATAATTTGATTCGTAAATTTGAATTTAGGAAACTTATTACTGATTCTACAGCCTTCCATTCTCCTATTAATAAAGCTAATTTTGCAATTATGCCGTACGTTCCCTCTTTAACTAGAGGTTTGAACAAGATATTCAAAGGATTAGATACTAAATTAATTTTTACTTCCACTTTGACATTAAATAGTGTACTTGGAAACCCTAAAGATAAAGTCGATTGTTTAAAAAAATCCGGTATTTATGAAATTGGATGCAATGACTGTGATATGAAATATGTTGGGCAGATCAGAAGATCCATTTTAACTAGATTTAACGAACATATTGCCCATTTTAGACTTAACAGAATTGAAAAATCTGGGGTTGCCCAGCATATTTCTGATTATGGTCATGCTATCAATAAAAGTAACCTTAGGCTGATTCGTTCGGTCATTGATTTCAAATTCCTTGACGTCCTTGAAAGTTTGGAAACTTATAAAAATAAGGATAAAATCATGAATAAAGACAAGGGCCCTATTCCGTACAGCGCCCTCTTTTCTTTATTTGAAACAAAAGAGGATTAGTTTTATTATGTTTTATTGTTTACTTATGAATGATTGCGTCATGTGACGTAGTTTGTTTTTAACTGAATTTGTTTATTATTTATTATCAATTTTGTCTTCAGTCAATATCTGGTCTTGAGAATGACAGCTTGGCTGTGGAAACTTGTTGACCTTTTTAAACATTAATTGGTGAAATGGGCATATTGACTGTATATATATTTTAACTCTGTTTTTGTTCTTCTGAATATAGATTTTTTCCCCAAATAGCTCTTTTGTATTTTCTAACTGTTTTAATAATTTAGTGTCCGAATTTATATCATGTTTTTCAGGCCAAATATGAGCAGCAACTGCAGATTTTTCTATTTCCCCATTTTTAATATATCTTATGTGATCTTTGTTTCTAATTTTTAGGTTTCTCATTGTTTTTCCTATATACATATCTTTTCACAACCGTACATTCAAATTCATATATTCCTAATTTTTTTATTTTTATCAGTTTTTTTTCATTTTTGTTGGTTTTTATTAGTTTATTTAAACTGTAGTTATTTTTCGGTGTTAATTTAATATTAAACTTCTCAAATAAATTTTGGAACTTATTGCGTACCCTAGGGTGATATGTGAATTTACTATATTTTTTCATAGGTGGTTCTTCTTTTTCAAGAGTATTTCTGTTTATCATTTTTTGTTTTTTATACTTTTATATCCTTTTGTGTACCATTTTTTCATCAAACCCGTTTTCTCTTGCTACCTTGATTATATGTTGTTTCTCCTGTTTGAAATCTTCGTTTAAGGGTAATGAGCTAAACTATTAAAGGCTGCTAATTTATGTCCAATTGGATTTAACCCTGTTGATTTAATAAAATTTTCCGTATGAGTTTCTTTCCTATGAATCCCAAATTCAATTTTTCTTTTTTCTTCGTTTCTGACCAATCTAAGATCCAGTTGCTGCTCATGTTTGGTCTGAAAAACATAATAAAAATTCGGACACTAAATTATTAAAACAGTTAGAAAATACAAAAGAGCTGACTATTTGGGAAAAAAATGTATATTCAGAAGAACGAAAACTGAGTTATGAATTTTGAAATACCGACTGAGCGTGACCTTGTTTGGAGGTTCTTTGGCCAACCACAGGATGGAGCTGACATCGATATCCAGGGTGTACAACATAAATCTAACTCGTCTGGGCAAGATGCTGACGATGATTATGATATAATCGAAACATGTTCAAGAATAAATCAACATTACTATTGAGGTAAAATGAACAGACTAAAAATAATTTAATTAAAATAACCTCAAAATATCACTTCCTAAAATAAAATATTAATTACAATCAATAGCATGTTACAGCGCTCCTCAAGAGATGAACAAAAAAATCCCTGAACAGATAAAATCGGATCACGTTTTTGTTCCGAAAAATTACTAAAAAGAATAAGTGTAATTTTTTATCATTGCGTTACTAGGCCCGTAATCGTTGGAGACTTCTTTCTGGAATTAAATTGTGAAATTTTATGACGCCTATATATTCCTGAAACGTTTGTGTAAAAAAAATCTATAACTATCTGAACAATTCACTAAAATGTAAAAATGAATGTCTAAGTAATATGCCACCCATAATGCCAATAATGGTCCCACAGCAAGTGTTCAAAGTGATTTTTGCGCTTTTGAAGGATCGCTCTGTTTTATTTTAACCTTTCACATGCTATTTAATTGATGGTTGGTTTGTATGTAATGTGCTGCATCTTAATATTGAAGTAATCGATTTAATTGAAAAATTAAGATGTATTCTGTAAACCAACAAAAATCGGACTATAAATTCGACTTTCTAATTCTAATTCGCTTACGCAGTTCCTTCGTGAATGACGCTTTTGTTTTATTCCATTCCAATACATTAACGCAGTTTAATATCTCACCTTGAGAGTTACATGCCACCAAGGCCCTAGAGTGACACAACCTGCCGTGATAAGGATTTTAACTATAGGCCTTAGATCACATATATACTTTTTGACCACACAAGGACATAGAGGGCCTCCCCGAATGAGGGATCGACTTATTTTTTGTTTTATTAAAGATACTAAATAAACTAAACCAATGTATCTTATGTCGGCCGCGGTTGAATAGTGGTTATGCTCCTTGCCTCTGGTTCCGAGGGTCGCGGTTTGAAGCCCGGCCACGATCGATGAATTTTTTAGGATGAAAAAATTCAATGAGTAAATCCTCCGGGAGGCACTTTAAGCCGTGGGTCCGGAGCCTGAAGATTTTTCAGGCTCGTAAAAGATCCTTAAGCCTGAACGAAGAGGCCTCTAAGCAAATTTTACCGATCTCAAAAATCCTAGTAATACCTTCGCAGCCTGCTTTGATGTCTCATGGAGTCGGCGTGTTGACCGCATGCCACTCATGACATATTTGAGCAAATAAGGTAACTAAAATAAAGTTTCTATAACTCCTGACAAAATAGAGGCTATGGCTTAACAATGGGCTACACCATTAATCACAATATATCTTATAGGATACATTGTTCTTTTAGGGTTAAAATTATGTCTTCAAACATCAATATTTCTCTAACATTCAAAAGAAAATTTAAACTGTTTAGAAGGACAGTTTTCACAAACAAAAATTGCATAACACTCTTCCGACAAAAAAATGCGTCTTTACAAACAACAGAACTATATCTTTTCTGTTTTTAAATAATTGGAATGTTTAGTACGGCATGTTTTCATACCGAAGTCTAGCTAATGACTTTCTAGTGAAGGATGTGGAGCCAAAAGTAATTAAAACCAGCTGGAAATATGGATCTTCAGTTCCATTGCCAACATTAGCCAGCATAATTACATTGCTTTTCATTTTGTAGAAATTGCTTCAACTAACGAGAACCATAACTAATTTTTGCTATTAAGTATCGTAATAATTATCTGGAACGAAGTAACTCTATAAAAACAAATCTTATCCTCTTCTTAGAAATGCTTATTGTTCATTTATTATTTCTCAAGAATTTGTAAAGTCATCCAGAGTTTACAATATGCAGCAAACATAATTGCTAATTCGATATTGGGACCATAATGTAAAAGCTTTTGGTTTTAATTTCTTTTAACCAGAGTTTATGTTTTTATCTATATCATCATTATCTACATTATTATTATCTACATTATTATTATTATTATTATTATTATTATTATTATTATTATTATTATATTATCATCATAACTGTTGTAATATAGATATAATACGAGTAATAAGACAATTCCATAATTACTGGTGGTAAGTAATGGTGAGTACAGACCAAAGTAAAGTCTTGGTTATTATTAACCGTAAGTAAAGTGATCCCACTAAAAGCCTTAGGAGGCTCTTGGGGGCACGATCTGTCACCCGGTTAGTCAACCCTGAGTAATGGCCGCCTTTACCTCCAGAACAAGTGTCTGGTACTCATTTCAGTTAGAGACTGAGACAACCAAGGCCATGAGGCCACCAGAGTATTTGGGCTAGTTTAAAAATCCTCACTTCATCGGGACTTGAACCCCGAACTTACGGTTTGTAGCATATTGTCTTAACCAGTTACGCTACGGCTTGTCATCCTGTTATTAACTGTTAGATTTTATATACCTACAGATTATTCGTTGACGGACAAAAACATTCTTACAGAACTAAAATCATATAACAACTTACAAACAATCCATCCATCCATAGTAATTCTGTCCGAGAGTAGGTCTTTCACTGCAATCATAACATTTTCATGCTATGCTTTGCAGCTTTACTAGAGAATTTTATAAACAATAAACAATACTAAATAGGGTGGAAATAACACGTAAAGCGAACGCCAGACATGAGAATGATAAATCAGTACTCAATAAATATTTGCGAATGCCTAAAAGAAAGATGGTGTAATCAATTTTAAGCAGACAGAAGATCCCAAAATACTTAATCCCTGTTCGTGATATATTAATATTAAATAAACTAAAAAATAAGTATTCTTTCCCTTGCAGTTAAAATGCAAAATTATTGATTCAATCGACGAGTACATTAATAAACAACAATGAAACTTCGATCTAATAAATTTTATTAAATTATTTGACTGAAACCAATTCTGAGGAATTGAAATGCTATTATTTCTATTAATATATTTAAGAATAATTAAGAAGTTATTCAGTGAATTATACAATGTTTTATTAGGAAATAAATTCAAGATACATTTGATATATTAGAGAAATCATAAGTAGTATCAGCTCTTATTTCCTTCATAGCCATTTTTTAAACATTAGATTACATGCAGTGATTTGGATTAGTATAAATAAAAAGTCAATTAGTTATATCAAATGAAGATATTACCTTGATTATAAAATACAATGCGGTAAAAAAACTTAACTTAAAGAAAGTACTTAGTGGTTTTTTCGTGACTGTTAAACTTATGGTATGTTCATATAAATGAAATTAGGTTACTCAAATCTGGGTCACGCAGTACACGTGGTAAAAACTGATTGAAAATAAAAGTAAACTAAAGATAAAACAACTTAAAGAACTACGCGTGGCTTAATAAACACAGGCTGTATATCCTCCTCCATGATAATGAATTCCAAGCAACGAAATTAGCACAAAACTCGAACGTTTTTGGAGACATTTCAAAAACGAAAATAATTGTAAAAATAATTTTATTTTTAAAATAAAAACTGCTTATTTAAGGCAGTTTTAATAGTATTTATTGTTAATTAACGATTTCGTTAATTGAAGAATTATTTACGAGTATTTAGGTAGAAAAAATTAAAAAAGAAGTTGTACGATAGACTTGAACTAAAAACAGTTATTAGAGAAATGAAGAAAGAAATGTACAAATATTCAGATGACCTTGTTCTTTTACTTAATGGTATATATTCATTCTAATAATTTTACTAGGATAAAATAAGAAGGCCAACTTTAAGAAAATATTCGAGTAAAAAGAGGCATAAGACAAGGTGATTCTCTTGGTCCATTTTTGTTTTAGATCGTTCTAGACGAGAATTAAAAACGTTCAGGTATAAAATGATATAAAATGGGTAATAAAGAAATTAACAACGTCTGCTATGCGGATGATATTGTATGAATTAGCGACTCTGATGATAATCACCAATATCTACTCTTATAAATTTATGGATGTAAGTAAAAAATATAATAAGAAAATTTCAAACGAGGAATCAAAATCTTTAGCAATATCGAAAGAACCACGACGACATAAATCAGAAACTGAAGGAAAAAATATAGATCAGACTATGAATGTTATATATTTGGACACAGAAATTACAAGCAATGAGAGATTACACTCAGAGATCACGAAACAATCGAGAAAAGGAGCAAGGATTGAGTGATCAATTAGCGATGTAATTCGGAGGAATAAATTCCTAAGAACAGAAACTAAAGAACGAATTTATAAATTTGTAGTACGACCTGTTTTCATTTATGCTTCTGGAACAAGGGCCGAAACATCCTATACAAAACAAATGTTGGAAACACAAGAAATTATGTTACTTAAAAAAATTGTGAAGTAAACATCATATGATAAAATCAGAAATTAATACATTCTGGAACAATGTGAAATTCGACCAATACATTAATGTAGCTTATAACAAGAAGGATGCAGGAATGTCTCAACAATGAGTGACGACAGGCTATCAAAAGTCGTACGAGATAATTTTCCATTTGACAGGAGATCCTCAGGAAACCATATCAAAGATAGAAAAACTCGCTTTCCAACTGGCTATAAGCCTAGATAAAGAAAAGAAGTAGACAGTTATATAGCATCCTCTGGAATTCGGAATTCCTAAAAAAAATACTTATTCGAACAACTGAGTGATATTAATCACGTGTTGGTATAAGCTGATGAGGTATTATTAGGCGATAGCATGGGAATACAAAACCGCTCACATTCTATAAATAACACTAAGAAACTGGGGCTGGAAGTATTTATAAATAAAATTAAATATATATGGTCACACACAGAAGTACATTATATAAAAATGGGCAGTTAATAAAAATTATGGAAGGTTCGAAGAAATGTGTGATTCCAAATACAGTAAAACTGTTAGGCTATATTATATGGATGCGAAACTTTAAGGGAGGAAAGGAGATTACGAGTATTTGAGAATAAAGTTCTTATGAAAATGTTTGGACCAAAGAGAGATAAAGAGACAGGTGAATGGAGATGACTACATAACGAAGAACTACATGGTATTTATAGGAAGTCAGATATAATAAGAACAGTTAAGTCTCGTAGACTGCGATGGGCAGGACATGTGGCACGTATTGGGAATGGAAGCTGCTTGTAGGAAAACCAGAGGGAAAACGCACAGTTGGTAGATCAAGAATGAGGTGGGAAAATAATATTAACTATAATTTGAGGGAAGTAGATTATACAGGGAATGATTGGAAAAAATTATCTCAGGATAGAGATGTATGGAGAGCTTAGGTCCGCGCGGCCATGAACCTACGGGTTCGATAGTGCCAAGTAAGTAAGTAAATACAGTAAAACTTGCTCAAAGCGGAATCGCATGGGACCAATTTTTTTCCACATTCGACAAAATTCTGCATTATAAAAAAACTAAAACTTATTAATAATCATAGATTATAGAGTACCGTATATGTCTTTTTACGTACCTTGCATTAATTGTAGTTCCGCTGCCGTTGAAAAGTGAAATATAGTATGTATGAGCGACTTGGACGTAACGCGCGAAAAAACAGTCCCATTTCGTCAGCGCTAAAAATGTCTCTTAGGCGCGTATCCTGAAATCCAAGTATGCAGTATCGATTTTCGCTCACTAACTACACTTTCGACCACATTCTTTGATTCCCCGCAAATTTCATTCCACACTACATCGAATCGTCTTTTAAAACTGACCTGCCAACATGAAGATTCCTTGAAATCGTTATTCCCTTAGGGATTTAACAAGATCTAGAGCTTGACTTTGGAGCATCGGTCCGGAAATGTTTCACTTTTTCGCTTAATGAGAATGATACGTACGTTTGAGCCATCTTTATTCCGTAAATTCAGAATGCTACGCTACCTGTGAAAGATCGGTTTCAGAAATTAACCAATTTAAGATTTTACAGCGTAATTGTTATTTGCAGGACAGGTATCTGTGTTTCGCATAACGGGGGCCGAATCTATACATGTAGAATCTATACAGTAAAAGCTCCTTATTCGCGGGGGATATGTTCCGCAAATATGCCGCGAATATGGAATGGTAATTTGTATGAGTATATAGGGGATACGTTCCAAGGTTACAGAATAAAATACATATTATCAAAATAAAATTAATTAATGAGATTTTGTACAATTTATATTAATTATTACTGTCAGGTTTAGGCAAGGACTTAAAGAACTTAGTTATTTTTTCCTGTTTTCCCGCTTTTAAAAGGTCTTTCGATTAAGATTGATATTCAGCTGTGAATTCTGCGATATAATCCGTTATTTTGTCTTCGAATTTCTTGTTTCATTAACATTGAAACAGCGTGATGTAGACGCAAACGACTCGCCAATGCGTATAAACGGCCAAGCACTTTAATTTTTACTGAATGCGGCAACACTATTTTTTTTTCTTCGGTACTAAGTATTATAAACTGGGAACAAAGCACAAGAGACACGTGTTATTCAATCAAAATTATTGCAGCGGACAAGGTGATACTGATCGTGGAGACGGAGGCATTCATCAAAAATACATATCGGCATGTGAAATACAACAGCTTTTAACAATGAACTTTAGGGTCAGTGGCAGTTAGGTTTGTTTTGTTTTGATATTTACTTATCCATTTGGTTTGAATCACTACTTGTAAAAACCGTCTTGGCACCTGTCTTCAGTAAAAAAAAACTGCTGATGGTTAATACATACAATTTTACACGTTATACAATTTTTTCATGAATTGCGTAAAAATATCCTTCCGTTTCCGCGTTGGACAAATTCCGTTTTATGCTAAATAAATGCACGTAAAATTACTATTATTTCACGTTCCGGATTAAACAAGTTTTAATGTACCTAGAATCAGTAATTACAGAAAGAAAAAACGCACGGAAACAAATTTAAAATGGCCTCAACTCTTGAAACTTATGTTATTATGCATTGCGGAGACTTTTGTTATCCCAACTTCTCTAAAAAACTTAAAGTAAAAAATATATACCTACTTACTTACTTTATTCACTGGCACTATCGAACCCGTAGGTTCATGGCCGCGCGGACATAAGCTCTCCATACATCTCTATCCTGAGCTAATGCTTTCCAATCATTCCCTGTATAATCTACTTCCCTCAAATCATAGTTAATGTTATTCTCCCACCTCATTCTTGGTCTACCAACTGGGCGTTTTCCCTCTGGCTTTCCTACAAGAAGCTTCCATGCAAGTCTTTCATTCTCCATACGTGCAACATGTCCTACCCATCGCAGTCTACGAGACTTAACTGTTCTTATTATATCTGTGTTCCTATAAAGACCATGTAGTTCATTGTTATGTAGTCTTCTCCATTCACCTGTCTGTTCATCACTCTTTGGTCCAAAAAAATTCCTAAGTACTTTATTCTCAAATACTTGTAATCTCCTTTCCTCCCTTAAAGTAAGAGTCCATGTTTCGCACCCATATAATGTAACTGGTAGAATAATAGTTTTATATTTTTTTTCAGTTTAACGTTTTTAGAAAGGAGGTGGGACATGAAGAGTCTCTGCAATGCATAATAGCACGCATTTCCAGAATTGAGCCTATGTTTAATTTCTTTGTGCATCTCATACTTATTTGTGATTATTGTTCCTAGGTATTTGAATTCAGCCACTTCCTCAAAATTTCCCTCATTTGTCATTAGCTGTCCATTTCCATTATATAATGTATTTCTACGTGTGACCATATATTTAGTTTTATTGATATTTACTTCCAAAAAATATACAAAACTGTTAACCTTCTATTTATATGAATATTAATGCGATACATGGTATATTTTACTTTAGGGGAGAAGAAAAAAATTACAAATATTTCAGAATAATAAAGTTCTTAGGAAAATATTTGGACCAAAGAGTGACTACCATACAGGTGATTGGGGAAGACAACAGTGAGCTACATGATTTTTATTGAAAACCAAATATATTAATATCTGGTAAGTCTCAAAGATTAGGAATGGCGGGACATTTGGCACAAATAGAGAATGTAAATGGAAATGGAAACTTGTTGTAATAAAACCAGAGGAAAAGCGTTCAGAAGGTAGGGAAAAATGAGATGGGAGAATAACATTAACCATGATTTGAGGGAGGTGAATTATACAGAGGATGATTGGATAATATCAGCTCAGGAAAGGGATATATGGAGGGCTTATGTCTGCACGGTCATAAACTGCTTCCCTTCTTTCCCTCTTTTAATTACTCAAATTTTCCATTCTAGTTCTTGAATCGGCTTCTGGGTTCGATAGTGCCAATAATTTAGTTATAATGAAACAAATGAAAGCCGTTTCAGTCAGTACTTCCAGTTGACAAAATTGAATGCAAATTGTATCACATTATTAAAAATACATTTCTGTAACGTGAAATAATTTATTTTTATATTGCATTATAATGAAATAAATACTGTTTATATGAACTTATTATTAATGATCATATAATTATATTGATTACCCTCGATTGTTTGTTGTGAAATCATTAATTAAGTTTTGTATGATTTGTTGATATTATGTTAGCGAAATTGTGTCCTTATTTGTGAATAATAAGGTACATGGTACCGTAATGTAATATTCCATTTTCCCTAACTTTTTATAAAATCTCAAAGTATTGAACTGATCATACCACAAAATACAATTTTTAACGTCACATTAGGACACTTAATTTTTAAGATAAAACTCGTTAAATCTAACAAGTAATGGTGGATTACGCAATAACAAAATTAGAACTATCGTATTTTCTGTGCACGTTGAGTTCTCGTAAAAGCTGAAATGGTCTCGATATCGTGACATTTAATCATAAAGTTGCAAGTTTAGATCATAAACGAATGGTAGGTTACAAAATTATAAAACTATTTCAGTCGCTTAATCGAAATTGTATTCAAATAAACATACCACGACGAAAATTATGATTTCATTCCATTAAAGTAGTTTAACCTCTCGCTTATAGGTAATCACTTCACAGGTATAACTACTACTCCAAAGGATAAAGAACAAACAATAAATGAATTATCACTGACAAATCAACCCGACAGAGAATATTTCCACTTCTCATATGTTACAGATTACGACGTAAAGAAAGCCATCATGCGAATAAAAACCAAAGCAGAAGGAACTGACCGTATAAACATTACTTTACTGAATAAAATAATCGAAGCTATACTACCTACTATAACTCGTATTTTTAACTCCTCACTACAAACTTCTACATATCCCTCATTGTGAAAACAAGCCCTCGTACGCCCACTGCCTAAAGTTAAAACGCCCTCAACCCCGAACGACTTTCGACCCATTAGCATTTTACCTACCCTTTCAAAAGCTCTGGAACGATTAGTCCATAAACAACTGACTGACTACCTAAATGAAAACAACCCTCTAGATCAATTTCAATACAAATACTGCTCTACTAAATATTTGCGAAGACATACGCGAAGCTGCTGATAATCGAGAACTTACCATTCTTACATTACTGGACTTTAGTAAAGCATTCGACACAGTAGACTTGGACTTATTGTTGCATAAACTTAAAAACCTCTTACTCTCTGATAGTGCCACGAAATGGTTCAATTCCTACCTTCATGAGCGCCAGCAATCTGTTGTAGGAAATCATGCATTATGTTCTTCAAACCCAATTCAGCCCCCAATGATTCTAACAAAAATTACTAACAATTTTAAGTATAGAGGTAAACAAATAATGAAGGAGTAGGGAAAATTAATCATCTTAATGGTCCTTCTGTAAAGCTGGGGTTCCACAGGGTTCGGTGGTTGGACCTTTGCTTTTTTCAATCTACATAAATGACATATCTAACTCCCTAAAGCATTGCAAACACAATTTATTTGCAGACGACATGCAAATCTACATCCACACAGACAAATATTCACTAAATGACGCTGTTGCCAAAATTAACGAGGATCTCGACTCACTAATGACTTGGACAGTTAAATATGGACTGCAATTAAATCGTAGGAAGTCACAATCAATCATTATGGGTTACCAGAGACTATTATCTACAATTAATCTAAACACAGTCTCGCATGTGTCACTAAATGGAGTCCAAATTCCTTATAGCGAGACAGTAAAAATTCTAAGAGTATTTATTAACAACAACTTAAATTGGAATACACAAACCATACATGCAAAACAGTCTTCTCAATAATACATTCATTAAATCGCGTACGAAATTGTCTGCCATTCGCTCTTAAGAAAATGTTAGTAGAAACACTTGCAATGCCCCATTTTGATTATTGTGACACTCTTTTTACAGACTTAAATATTATTTCCACTCAAAGACTTCAACGTGTTCATAATTCTTGCGCACATTTTATTTGTGGTATTCGCAAATTTGACCATGTTACGCGGTCCCTGAACAATTATCGTGGCTTCGTCTAAGAGATCGTAGAACTGTCCATTCCTTATCCCTTCTCTATAAAATACTTCACACATCATCGCCTAATTATTTATCACGCCGCTTCATCAGACTATCCGACACACATAATCTTGACACTCGATCCCATCAGCACATTGTCCTTTATATCCCTCCTCATCACACTGTATATTATTCATTATCTTTTACGGTCTCACTTACCAAAACATGGAATTCCCTTCCGTCCTATGTCAGAGACTGTCAAACTATAACATCCTTCAAAAACAAACTAAAGAATTATTAATAACAAACTAACTTATACACCTCACTGATAATATTCTTTTAACAATTAATAAATTTAATTATTTATGAAAATAATATTAAGAATAACAATTATTTTTATTTGTTTTGTTTTAAAATTGTATAATCGTAAAATTAGTTTTCTATATCTCATTATTTTCCTTTGTTTTTTATATACACTAGACAGGGACAATTTAATATGTCTTGCTTGTATACATTTTATTATTAGTTTTAGTCTTAATTTTAACTAACATTAACTGGTTGTATTATAGAACGTAATATATTAGATATTATCTTTTTGATCAAATTTTTACTTAGTATTTAATATTAGAGTTAATTAAGATTGTTATATTCTGATGTAATATATGTTTGTCCTGGTGAGTGGAAGAGAAGGCCACATGACCTTAACTCCACCCGGCTAAATAAATCTAATCTAATCTAAATCTAAATCTAATCTAATCTACTTTTATGTGCCAGATGCCACCCGGGTCTTACAGTGACACGACCTGTCGGGAGAGGGGTTTTAACTATGGATCACACACATACGTTTCTGACCACACAAGGACATGAAGGGCCTCCCGGAATGAATTAACGTATCAGCTCAATATCAGGGCTTTCTCCTAGATAACACAGCACAAAGACGAACAACACTATACAGACATATCCAATACCAAACATAGCGATGATGATGGCCAGATGATGTTCGGGGACCGTTTGGGCCTTAAAGTTTCCTAACATTTGTCTTATAGGTGAGGAAAACGAAAAACAAAAAAAATCACTCAGGAAACTTGTCCCGACCGGGGATCGAACCCAGGCTAGCTGCGCAAGAGGCAGCGAAGCTACCCCAAGACCACGACGGTTCACCGAAAATTATGATAGAATTAGAATATAATTATTTCTATACGATATACATTCACAATTTGTTCAAGCTTAGGTAAAAAAATTATACTTAAATAGTAGCCTAGTATGAAAAAAATTCTTAAATATCAGTTTTTGAAATGCAACTATCTGGTAAATTATTAATACAGCTCACATTTTTTAATATACGTATTTCAAATAAAAATAAAACAATTATAGATCCTAGGAGATCTCGCATTTTCACAAAAAATATGGTCTTCATTCCTTATTAGCTTTTATTAATTAGCCTACATACGAAGTCTTCAATTTAATCAAGGAACTTATCCAATTTGTTCTTTTATTCTTACGTTCATACTTCGATTTACCATATAAATTAACACCAGGGAAAATGCAAAATTATGATTTCGGTAATAAGAATATTTGGTTAAAGCTGTCATTTTGACATCAAATTTTAATAAATGTAAAAATCCTTAAGGTGGGTTACAAGAACACACAATCCTATTACATCATATTACCGGTATGTTATATTATTTTATGTCGGTCCACCGCTGTTGTCTCGAGGTAGCGTGCTGCCTTGTCACGCAGCGGGCCCGGGTTCGATTCCCGGTCGGGACAGGCTCCTGGGTGAGGTTTTTTCGGATTTTTTCCTCACCAGTAAGACAAATGTCAGGAAGCTTAGAACCCAACGGTCCCCGAAAATCATCCGGCCATCACCATCGCCCTTATCATTATCATCATCACCTCTCACCGGTATGGAAAGCAACGGGATGCTACCACACCTATAATTCCTTGGTAAAACTGCAAAGCATAGCATGAAAATGCTATGACTGCAGTGAAAGACCTGCTCTCCGGCAGAGTTACAATAGATAGATATTATGTCGGAGTCGGCCGCTGTGGGCTAGTGGTTATGTTTCTTACTTCTAGTTCCGAAGGACGCGGGTTCAAACCCGGCCGTTTTCGATGGATTTTTAGGTAGAAAAATCCAAGGAATAAGTCCTCTGGGGGGGGGGGACTTCAAGTCGTGGGTCCCGAGTGTGAAGATTTTCAGGCTCGTAAAAGAACCACAAGCCTGAATAAAAACGCCATTATATCTACTTTTATATAAAGATAATGAATTTTAACTATACGATCAATATCAGCTTTTTATTTTCAGTTATTTTTTTATTATTATCAGTTCTTATCTTCAATGTGTGTTCAGTATGAAGATTACTGATGAAGTGGTAAACAAATATTTAGTACCGCGACCTCCTTGTAACTGTAATAAATTATACAAAAATCTTAAGTATTGCAGTTATTTATAAAAACTTCAACGATATTCAAATATAGTTAGAACATAAACAGAACACTTGTATTTAAAGCTGAACTAGGGTACGTTCACGGAATACAATTTTATTCCGTTAACTTTTTGTCTTCAGCAACGAATTTTATAAAATGAGATTTCATTATGAAATATAGTAGAAACCATAGATAAAACCTCTATGTCCGATTTCTTTTATTTGATAAACATTAAATATTGTCAAGGCACAAAAATTCTTCGAGAGGGAACTAATGCCATCGGATCCGCCGAAAAAGAGGCCTCTGGTGAAAATTTGTCGACCTTTTCACGTCTAGATTTGAATTGCAATGCTAATGACCTAAGCTGTTAAAGAAAATCTCTCTTCAAAGTTTTTATCAACTTTCCCTCACGGTACTTGTTCGCTATCAGTTTCGTGCTCATATTTAGTCTTAGATGGAGTTTACCACCCATTTTGTGCACACAACTCTGAGAAGAGCTCCTCCCAAGACCTACTAGGTCTGGTTTACTCCTTGTAGGAAAACCAGAAGGAAAGCGTACAGTAGGTCGGCCAAGCATGAGGTGGAGTTATACAAGATTCAGGGAGGTTTATTATACAGGGGAAGTTGGAAAACGTTATCTCAGGAGAGGGATGTATGGGGAGCTTATGTCCGCGCTACCTAGAACTTCCGGGATCAATAAAGCCAGTGAGTTAATTACGTCTAATACTACAGCTGCTACTATAGAAAGTACTAAGATCGTACTAATTACAGTGTAAGCTTGCTGTTTGATTTGAAGAGATAACCTTACTTACACTCAAATGCATTAAAACGTCTTGAGAATATAAACAGAAAATGACGATATATACATCGCCAACATTTGTAGTTTAAATCTATGCTTTGGTAGCTCTGAACTAACTACTCTCCGATCTAGTCATTGGGCTGTATTCACACTGGTAAAAAACCGGATAAATCTCAATATCATATAAACGTAAATGGATAAAAATGGACTAGTCCTTGTTTGATAACACCATTCATATTGGACATATGCCGCTTTCGAGCTAATTCATAACTTATGTTGAATTAAATAACATACACTAGGTGATAAGTAGGCATACAATCCTACCTGTACAAACAACCCACCTTTTCTCCGTGTTAACAAGCCTACGGTGATGCCATATACAATAATTTTAAAGTCTCTAAGTATATATAATTCTGTTTGTATAAATAAAATGACATTTTATTATAAATCGTGCGTATGGAAATATTATTTTTGTCCAACCTTTAAAAAAATCGAAAAATGTATATCGAAATGTCCCCTTCTTTTCCATATTATATGTTCTACAATATGAAGAGTGTAACCAAATTCACATTACAGACTTTGGAGAAAAACATACCATTTTCCCGCTACACAACACCTTCAACTGTACCGCATTTTCGGCGCTGAAGACCATTCACGTTCTCTCCCGAATTGACCCCGCTAGACTATTACCTGTGAAATCCTCGATTTACGAGACTCCTATGGCATCCTAGGAAGACTTTTGGCGCGGGTTATGTCTGCGGCGGATGTTGAAGGACCAAGATTGGTGATCGTGTGTACCAGAACAGCTACGGAGATACCGTAGATGTAGGTGATCGTCACATCGAGCCCTTCTTATGGACCCAGACGACAAGCAGCAGGCGTCAAAGAGAGCAACGTGTGTTGTGATATTTTGTGTATAGCGGGAAAACGGTACCTATGCTAAACGTAACCGTCTTGATCCCCACTACACATCCTCAAAGTCTGTAATTGGAATTTAGTTACACCATGTTTATTTTCGTGCACTTCTTTCAAGAAATTAAATTATTTCTTTTAAAAAAATGCATTACGAGTATGGGTTTCATAATGAATATGTCTAAATGTAGTCGGTTCAGGTGAACTAGTGCGCAGCGGTTATAAAGTTCGCGGATCGATGGATTTTTTACGGCGTAAAAATCCTGAGTATGGCTTTTTTGGTAGGGAATCAAAGACCTTGGAAATCGGGTCGTCTGAAAAAAAAAATAGGTCTCTGTCAAAAATTTGTCGGCCCTATGACACCCACATTTCAACTCTGACAATCATCCGAGTATTAAAGATCGCCATTAATAAAATATGTTTGCTAGAAAGACCTGAATCGCAGAACAGTATTTATGCGACAGCGGTCTCATCAGTCGCATTCCACAAGGAAACACAGAAATATGTTTTTTTAGATAACTTAAGATCACCTTACATTGTATGTTAATGAAGTTTAAAAATGTATGCATGCACAAAAAATTACAAGTTTATTTCATGATAATTCACATAAAAGGGTTATAAGAATATTTTAAAAATTAACAAAACTGTTGGAATAAACACTTGGCTTCAATTTTAAAACCTTTAAAAATGTATTCAAGCTATTTTTACTACATTCAGGACCATCACACTGACTAAGACAAAACCTACAGCTCAAAAAAATAGGGATAGGATTACAAAAATTCGCATAGAGCTGAAAATTGGTACGAATGTTGGGAACACCATTATAAATTAAATGTGAAAAGACCTCATCGATCCCACGTCTGCAAAAAAGAAAAAAAAAATTCAAAGTCAAAGTTCGCAAATGAGTGTTTTGCATTTTTCAGCCAAACGGTAAGTTTTATCATAAAAATAGGCCAGACAAAACTTGTAGACCATGCAATTAACTACAAAAATTGTTATATTTTTTCATAAGAATCATAATTCTTGAGATATCACTATTTGAAACATTGAAAACAATAATATGCACGCTTTTCAACCGCAAGTTAGCCTCCTATACATCATGGGATATGTAATATAAGTAAAAATATTGATTGTATAACTTATAGGCCCCTATATACAAATAATATAATATATTATTGGGAGAATATACATAAAAAGAAACTCGGTTCCTAATTTAATTAGCCCGTAAAACCTTCAGCAACATCTGCCGAATAGTCTATTGTTGTCCGAGTGGCGACAATCGTATACCTTTTTTTTTCTGGAAGGCATAAACGAAAGACTTTTAGGCCGGTATTCAAGAACTAAGCTTTCCACGAAGAGCGGCTCTCAGCCTGTGTCTCCGTAGTTAATTATGTGGGTCATGCTGGCTCACTATTCAACATCTTGTGCTAACAAGATATTTAAAAAAGAACCCGGTAACAATTGGAAACATGAGAGCCGCAGCTTACGGAAGACGGAAATGGCATTGCCTAGAGAGCTTGGTTTTGAATACCACCCTTAGTATAGTGTTGAACGTTCCTTTACAGCACATGTAAGTGAATCCGTTTTTGTTTTAAAAATATTGCTTATTTTGTGGAGATGAAGCGAATTAAGAGGCTGAGAAAAAAAAAAAAGAGCAAAATGTTAGGCGTAAAAGTTTAGGCGTAAAAGTTATAAAGTTTCTACACTTGAATTTATAGAATTCATTCTGAAGGTAGTTCGGACTCGTTCTCATGACGTAGCAAAAAATGTTACTGCACGTTTTCAGTACGAATATGATTTAGTTGCAGCCGAGGCTATAGGTACCATAATAATAACTATAATTCCTTCTTGAGACCCACCACTGGGGATAAAATCGGTCGTCCTCAAGATGAATCTACTAATGTTGCGATGGATGAAATATTTACATTCATTGAAAATATTGATGACTGTCAGTTTTCATTGGAAGAATTAGAAAATGAGTGGAACAATCCAGCTTTAGATATTAGAACAATTAAGATTCGATTGAAGTTAAAGTATGATCATAAAATTATCATTACTGAAAAACCGGGAAGATTAACATTAATTTGTTTCATTGATGATCATCACGATATTCTTAACAAGCTTGGTAAAAAGAAAATAATTTGTTTCATTGATGATCATCACGATATTCTTAACAAGCTTGGTATAAAGAAAATAATTTGTTTCATTGATGATCATCACGATATTCTTAACAAGCTTGGTAAAAAGAAAATAATTTGTTTCATTGATGATCATCACGATATTCTTAACAAGCTTGGTATAAAGAAAATAATTTGTTTCATTGATGATCATCACGATATTCTTAACAAGCTTGGTAAAAAGAAAATAATTTGTTTCATTGATGATCATCACGATATTCTTAACAAGCTTGGTATAAAGAAAATAATTTGTTTCATTGATGATCATCACGATATTTCTTAACAAGCTTGGTATAAAGAAAATAATTTGTTTCATTGATGATCATCACGATATTCTTAACAAGCTTGGTAAAAAGAAAATAATTTGTTTCATTGATGATCATCACGATATTCTTAACAAGCTTGGTAATAAAGAAAATAATTTGTTTCATTGATGATCATCACGATATTCTTAACAAGCTTGGTAAAAAGAAAATAATTTGTTTCATTGATGATCATCACGATATTCTTAACAAGCTTGGTATAAAGAAAATAATTTGTTTCATTGATGATCATCACGATATTCTTAACAAGCTTGGTATAAAGAAAATAATTTGTTTCATTGATGATCATCACGATATTCTTAACAAGCTTGGTAAAAAGAAAATAATTTGTTTCATTGATGATCATCACGATATTCTTAACAAGCTTGGTATAAAGAAAATAATTTGTTTCATTGATGATCATCACGATATTCTTAACAAGCTTGGTAAAAAGAAAATAATTTGTTTCATTGATGATCATCACGATATTCTTAACAAGCTTGGTATAAAGAAAATAATTTGTTTCATTGATGATCATCACGATATTCTTAACAAGCTTGGTATAAAGAAAATAATTTGTTTCATTGATGATCATCACGATATTCTTAACAAGCTTGGTAAAAAGAAAATAATTTGTTTCATTGATGATCATCACGATATTCTTAACAAGCTTGGTATAAAGAAAATAATTTGTTTCATTGATGATCATCACGATATTCTTAACAAGCTTGGTAAAAAGAAAATAATTTGTTTCATTGATGATCATCACGATATTCTTAACAAGCTTGGTAAAAAGAAAATAATTTGTTTCATTGATGATCATCACGATATTCTTAACAAGCTTGGTAAAAAGAAAATAATTTGTTTCATTGATGATCATCACGATATTCTTAACAAGCTTGGTAAAAAGAAAATAATTTGTTTCATTGATGATCATCACGATATTCTTAACAAGCTTGGTAAAAAGAAAATAATTTGTTTCATTGATGATCATCACGATATTCTTAACAAGCTTGGTAAAAAGAAAATAATTTGTTTCATTGATGATCATCACGATATTCTTAACAAGCTTGGTAAAAAGAAAATAATTTGTTTCATTGATGATCATCACGATATTCTTAACAAGCTTGGTAAAAAGAAAATAATTTGTTTCATTGATGATCATCACGATATTCTTAACAAGCTTGGTAAAAAGAAAATAATTTGTTTCATTGATGATCATCACGATATTCTTAACAAGCTTGGTAAAAAGAAAATAATTTGTTTCATTGATGATCATCACGATATTCTTAACAAGCTTGGTAAAAAGAAAATAATTTGTTTCATTGATGATCATCACGATATTCTTAACAAGCTTGGTAAAAAGAAAATAATTTGTTTCATTGATGATCATCACGATATTCTTAACAAGCTTGGTAAAAAGAAAATAATTTGTTTCATTGATGATCATCACGATATTCTTAACAAGCTTGGTAAAAAGAAAATAATTTGTTTCATTGATGATCATCACGATATTCTTAACAAGCTTGGTAAAAAGAAAATAATTTGTTTCATTGATGATCATCACGATATTCTTAACAAGCTTGGTAAAAAGAAAATAATTTGTTTCATTGATGATCATCACGATATTCTTAACAAGCTTGGTAAAAAGAAAATAATTTGTTTCATTGATGATCATCACGATATTCTTAACAAGCTTGGTAAAAAGAAAATAATTTGTTTCATTGATGATCATCACGATATTCTTAACAAGCTTGGTAAAAAGAAAATAATTTGTTTCATTGATGATCATCACGATATTCTTAACAAGCTTGGTAAAAAGAAAATAATTTGTTTCATTGATGATCATCACGATATTCTTAACAAGCTTGGTAAAAAGAAAATAATTTGTTTCATTGATGATCATCACGATATTCTTAACAAGCTTGGTAAAAAGAAAATAATTTGTTTCATTGATGATCATCACGATATTCTTAACAAGCTTGGTATAAAGAAAATAATTTGTTTCATTGATGATCATCACGATATTCTTAACAAGCTTGGTATAAAGAAAATAATTTGTTTCATTGATGATCATCACGATATTCTTAACAAGCTTGGTATAAAGAAAATAATTTGTTTCATTGATGATCATCACGATATTCTTAACAAGCTTGGTATAAAGAAAATAATTTGTTTCATTGATGATCATCACGATATTCTTAACAAGCTTGGTAAAAAGAAAATAATTTGTTTCATTGATGATCATCACGATATTCTTAACAAGCTTGGTATAAAGAAAATAATTTGTTTCATTGATGATCATCACGATATTCTTAACAAGCTTGGTAAAAAGAAAATAATTTGTTTCATTGATGATCATCACGATATTCTTAACAAGCTTGGTAAAAAGAAAATAATTTGTTTCATTGATGATCATCACGATATTCTTAACAAGCTTGGTAAAAAGAAAATAATTTGTTTCATTGATGATCATCACGATATTCTTAACAAGCTTGGTAAAAAGAAAATAATTTGTTTCATTGATGATCATCACGATATTCTTAACAAGCTTGGTAAAAAGAAAATAATTTGTTTCATTGATGATCATCACGATATTCTTAACAAGCTTGGTATAAAGAAAATAATTTGTTTCATTGATGATCATCACGATATTCTTAACAAGCTTGGTATAAAGAAAATAATTTGTTTCATTGATGATCATCACGATATTCTTAACAAGCTTGGTATAAAGAAAATAATTTGTTTCATTGATGATCATCACGATATTCTTAACAAGCTTGGTATAAAGAAAATAATTTGTTTCATTGATGATCATCACGATATTCTTAACAAGCTTGGTAATAAAGAAAATAATTTGTTTCATTGATGATCATCACGATATTCTTAACAAGCTTGGTAAAAAGAAAATAATTTGTTTCATTGATGATCATCACGATATTCTTAACAAGCTTGGTAAAAAGAAAATAATTTGTTTCATTGATGATCATCACGATATTCTTAACAAGCTTGGTATAAAGAAAATAATTTGTTTCATTGATGATCATCACGATATTCTTAACAAGCTTGGTATAAAGAAAATAATTTGTTTCATTGATGATCATCACGATATTCTTAACAAGCTTGGTAAAAAGAAAATAATTTGTTTCATTGATGATCATCACGATATTCTTAACAAGCTTGGTATAAAGAAAATAATTTGTTTCATTGATGATCATCACGATATTCTTAACAAGCTTGGTATAAAGAAAATAATTTGTTTCATTGATGATCATCACGATATTCTTAACAAGCTTGGTATAAAGAAAATAATTTGTTTCATTGATGATCATCACGATATTCTTAACAAGCTTGGTATAAAGAAAATAATTTGTTTCATTGATGATCATCACGATATTCTTAACAAGCTTGGTATAAAGAAAATAATTTGTTTCATTGATGATCATCACGATATTCTTAACAAGCTTGGTATAAAGAAAATAATTTGTTTCATTGATGATCATCACGATATTCTTAACAAGCTTGGTATAAAGAAAATAATTTGTTTCATTGATGATCATCACGATATTCTTAACAAGCTTGGTATAAAGAAAATAATTTGTTTCATTGATGATCATCACGATATTCTTAACAAGCTTGGTATAAAGAAAATAATTTGTTTCATTGATGATCATCACGATATTCTAACAAGCTTGGTATAAAGAAAATAATTTGTTTCATTGATGATCATCACGATATTCTTAACAAGCTTGGTATAAAGAAAATAATTTGTTTCATTGATGATCATCACGATATTCTTAACAAGCTTGGTATAAAGAAAATAATTTGTTTCATTGATGATCATCACGATATTCTTAACAAGCTTGGTATAAAGAAAATAATTTGTTTCATTGATGATCATCACGATATTCTTAACAAGCTTGGTATAAAGAAAATAATTTGTTTCATTGATGATCATCACGATATTCTTAACAAGCTTGGTATAAAGAAAATAATTTGTTTCATTGATGATCATCACGATATTCTTAACAAGCTTGGTATAAAGAAAATAATTTGTTTCATTGATGATCATCACGATATTCTTAACAAGCTTGGTATAAAGAAAATCAAAATGAAAACGAAAACCCATTTAGAATCCTCAAAGCTGCAGCAGCAATCATTCGAGAGGACATTCAATCTTTAGTATTTGATAATACCAATTACCCCCCGCCTAGTCGAATGTTTCAAAATATTAACAGCCATATTCTGGAGTCATTGACTTATTTTTCGGAACAAGTAATTCTTAAAAAGAAAACATTTAAACTAGAACAATTAAAACTAGTAGCCATATTAGTATGCCTGATGTTAGGCCTAGATATTCTAAATCAAAATTGCAATTGGGTCAATTAATAAGTAATACTTTGGAACCAATTCAAACGTTCTCCCACCTGCTCCAGAAAGACTTCTTAACACAATTTTTTTGCAATTGCAAAAAGGGTTGTAGTGCATTTTGTTCACCAGTATGTACCAATTGCCAAGGCCAGTCTTGCTCCAATGTTGAAGCAAAAGGAACAGATGAAGATTTATATGATTTCAATGAGGAAACAACTGATACGTCTTTCTTAGAACAATTAACAAATATTCAGCAAGAAGAAATCGAAGAAGACATTACTGTCGAAGTAGAATTCGAAGATTATCAGTCAGATTAACGTTACCAGGAATCAAGAATATTTTTGTCACTTAAATCATTCCAGTAGTACCATTTATTAATTAATAGAATATTATTTAATAAAACTTAACCACAGTAGATCGTGGATATACCTGTCGGGGACACCACGTTAAAAAATGCGCCAAGAACACAACCTCATAGGTGATGCGGAAATATGTGCATATCATGTAAAATACGACTTCTTCACATTTTAGAATCTCGATATCTCATGAATGGTGATTACTATGGAAAAAGTATAAGAACACTTTTTGTAGATAATTGTATGATCTACAAGTTTTGTATGACCTATGTATATGATAAAACTTACCGTTTGGCTGAGAAATGCAAAAATTCCATATATGCGAACTTTGACCTTGTATATATATTTTTTGCAGATGTGAGATTGATGGGGACTTTTCACATTTCATTTATAATGGTATTCCCAACATTCGTACCAATTGTCAGCTCTGTGCGAATTTTTGTAAATTTAAATGTCTATTTTGACCGGACTACGAAAGATCCTTGAAAGTTATGATTCTCCTTCCTCATTGTGAAGTTTTCGCCATAGTAGTTACACCCCTGAATCTCATTCTTCTTCTTCATCCAACCAAATCTTAGGCCTATTGGCCTGTTACGATCTCATTGATGAATTTTGTGTCCAGCGTTTCCATGGACGGCCCAGAGATCTCTTCCCTATTGGACAATAATGAAGCATGACCTTGGGAACTCTATTGAACTCATTCGTCGCAAATTATTCATCCAGTTATTCTGGTATATATGTATGTATTCAATGACTGGTTCTAAACGTAGGTCCTTCAAGATATCATCATTGCGTTTGTGGTCCCATTTGGTATATCCTGCTGTATATCTCATGAATCTCATTTCACTATAAGTTATCCTGCTCTCTTCTCCTTTCCTCAAATCCATGCCTCACTGCCGTAGCAAAAGTGCAGATCTTGCTAAGGTTTTGTATAACCGTAATCTGGTATCTGTCTGGACTAGCGAATCTCATATTCATGTTAAATAAATGATTACTGGCACTTTACATATTTTTTTTAATTCTCTTAGATTGGTCATATTGGAATTAAATTGCGTTATTTAGCACCAAATATGTGTAATATTTCTCGATTTATGTTTCATCATTTCACACAAAATCATATTATTAATAATATTATTATTAATAGTACTATTATTATTATTTTATTATTATTATTATTATTATTATTATTATTATTATTATTATTATTATTATTATTATTATTATTATTATTATTATTATTATTATTATTATTATTATTATTACTCCGCTGTGGTCTCAGGATAACGTCATTGCTTCGGATGCAGCGAGCCCGGATTCGATTCCGGTTGGGACAAGTTTTCTGGGTGAGACGTTTCCGGAGTTTTCCTCTGCTTTATGACATAAGTCAGGAATAAAGATTTTTAAAATACATTTGGAAACTTGCTTAGGGACACTATGTTGAAATTTTAAGAAATATAAAACAGTGCCTGAGATCTCAGTCGTCCACAACAATCAGCAGTACGATGACTTTCTGAAACTTAAAAGTCAGGAAAATGTAAAGTCAAATAATCATCGAACATCATTTTTCCATCATAATCATCCTACCACATTCGCCTTGTTTGTATGAAGGTATGAGAAAATGGTCTCGTTTTAAATAATCGTGTTGTCTAGAAAGTGGCATTGGCATTGATCTAATGATTCATCCAGAGAGATGAAAGTGTAGTCAAAAACAGTAATGCACGCAATCCAGTGATTTAAAAGCTCCTCTCCTGACAGGTCGTGTCGCCGTAAGGCCAGGGTGACGTGGGACATGTAAAAGAATAGACAAAGGGAAAATTTTAACAAACAAAAAAATAAAGAACATTATTATTATTATTATTACTTACTTACTTACTTACTCACTGGCACTATCGAACCCGTAGGTTCATGGCCGCGCGGACATAAGCTCTCCATACATCCCTATCCTGAGCTAATGCTTTCCAATCATTTCCTGTATAATCTACTTCCCTCAAATCATAGTTAATGTTGTTCTCCCACCTCATTCTTGGTCTACCAACTGGGCGTTTTCCCTCTGGCTTTCCTACAAGAAGTTTCCATGCACGTCTTTCATTCCCCATACGCGCAACATGTCCTGCCCATCGCAGTCTACGGGACTTAGCTGTTCTTATTATATCTGGCTTCCTATAAAGACCATGCAGTTCATTGTTATGTAGTCTTCTCCATTCACCTGTCTGTTCATCTCTCTTTGGTCCAAAAATTTTCCTAAGAACTTTATTCTCATATACTCGTAATCTCCTTTCTTCCCTTAAAGTAAGAGTCCATGTTTCGCACCCATATAATATAACTGGTAGAATAATAGTTTTATATATTTTCAGCTTAACGTTTTTTGAAAGGAGTTGGGACATCAAAAGTCTCTGCAATGCATAATAGCATGCATTTCCAGAATTGAGCCTATGTTTAATTTCTTTGTGCATCTCATTCCTATTTGTGATTATTGTTCCTAGGTATTTGAATTCAGCCAATTCCTCAAAATTTCCCTCATTTGTCATTAGCTGTCCATTTCCATTATATAATGTATTTCTACGTGTGACCATATATTTAGTTTTACTGATATTTACTTCCAGTCCTAATTTCTTAGTGTTACTCAATAGTGTGTGCGTGTTGGCCTTTAGTATCTCCTCGCTATCGGCCAGTAGTACCACATCATCAGCATAAACTAACAGCTTATTAATACCATTCAGTTGTAAGCCTTCCTTATTCTCTAAAGATTTAATGGCATGCTCTAGTACAAAATTAAATAGTAGAGGAGATAGTGCATCTCCTTGCTTCAACCCATTCTGGATTTCAAAAGTGTCTGAAAACTGTTTGCCTACACGCACCCTACTCGTTGAGCCATTTAGACACATTCGTATAAGTCTAACTAACTTTTTGGGAATTCCGAACTCCAGCAGGATACTATATAACTTCTCCCTCTTAATTGAATCATATGCTTTTTTGAAGTCTACATATAGTTGATGTACAGTACCATTATATTCCCATTTCTTTTCTAAAATCTGTCTTATACTAAAAATCTGATCTGTTGTAGACCTGTTTCTTCTAAATGCACATTGATGATCTCCTAGAATGTCATCAATATAGGGAGTAAGTCTGCTTACTAATATATTTGTTAGAATTTTGTACGAAGTTGAAAGTAATGAGATGCCCCTATAGTTGTTGCAATCAGTTTTATCTCCTTTCTTATAAATTGGTACGATAATTGATTCCTTCCATTCATCTGGAAGAGCTTCTTTTTCCCAAATCATACTAAGCAACCAGCGTATCTTGTCCATCAATTTTTCTCCCCCTGATTTTATCAGTTCTGCTGGGATCTCATCTGAACCTGATGCTTTATACATCTTCAATTTTTCAATTGCCATTTCAACCTCTAATGCACTTGGCTCTGCGACTAGCATTTCTGCTGTCTGTAACTTATCCTCCTCAATGTCCTGTTCTGTATGTACATTTAATAGCTGATTAAAATAACTTTTCCATCTATTTAATATACTCTTGGAATCTGCAATCATATCCCCATTTTCATTCCGAATTATGTTTGTTCTAGCCTGAAACCCTTTCTTCTCTATACTAATTCCCTGATATAATTCTCTAATGTTCCTATTTTTTGCATTCATTTCAAGATCATTAATCTTCTCTCTCAAATATTCCCTCTTTTTACTCTTTAGTAACTTGGTGGTTTCCCGTCTAACACTACCCAATTGCTCTAAATTTACCTCATTTGGCTCGTGTAACCATTTCATTTTTGCTAGCTTTCTTTTCTTTACAATGTCGGCACATTCCTCATCAAACCATTTCTTGTTTTGCCTCTCTTTTTAAACAACCAATGCTTTCTGATGCTGACAATTTAATAGTATCTCTTATAGCCTCCCATTCTTTATTTATATCAGTTTCTTCTTCGTTTTGCCACATTGTCATCTGAAGATTCCAGTACTTCAAATCTATTAGCAATTTTGATTTGGTATCCTTGCCGCATTTCATCATTTTTCAAGTTTTTTAATTCATATTTTACTGAATCATCTTTAGCGTTTGTTCCTCTCATAAGCGATAGCCGTTGTCTGATTTTCACCCTGACCAGATGATGATCTGAATTGCAGTCTGTCCCTCTAACTGATCTAACATCAATGATGCTACTGTGCCAGCGTTTATCCACTAATACATGATCTATCTGGTTCCGAGTTTCTCCATCTGGGGACGTCCAGGTGTATTTATGAATATCCTTATGCTGAAATGTTGTGCTCTTAACAATGAGATTCTTTGATGTGGCAAATGTGACTAATCTAACCCCGTTGTCGTTACTATCTTCATGAAGACTGAATTTGCCTATTGTTGGTTTGAATATATCTTCCCGCCCCACTTTTGCATTAAAATCTCCTAAGACAATTTTCATATGATATCGTGAAAGGCTATCAAATAAGCATTCTAATTCTTCATAGAACTCATCCTTGATCTTGTCATCTTTATCTTCTGTGGGGGCATGTACATTTACAATTATAAAATCATGTCGTTTACCCTTTAGAATTATGTATGATATCCTATCACTAACAAACTTAATATCTCGGATAGCGGATAGGATCCTCCTTCTGACTTAAAAAACCCGTTCCAAATGCAGGTCTTTCTGCACCCCCATAGTATAATGCAAAGCTTCCTGATTCCTGACTACCTTCTCCTGGCCACCTAACTTCCTGTAAAGGCGACTATATCCAAGGGCGATTTATCCAATTCCCGCGTTAATATCTCTAGTGCCCCGCTATTGTATAAAGTCCTAACATTCCATGTTCCTAGGAACATGTCCCTGTGTTTGAGCCTTTGGCATGGGTTCCCTGAAGTAGTCCCCGCCCGGAGAACCGAATGGGGGACTATTTGACCTCTGGAAAATTTTACCCCAGTAGTAACCCATGTCCGCATTTCTTGACGGTTGTATTTTTACGGTGAAAGATCGTCACTCTTTCGACCAAGGTACTTATTTCGTCTGGCTTATCACCTTCGACCAGTCCGGCATGGGTAACCCTATCGGCAGCAATGCTACCGCCGGCATAGCTCTCAGGATCATTTAAGCACACAAGCCACTCCACCACGACAAGGTAAAGATACCATGGAGGGATTATTATTATTATTATTATTATTATTATTATTATTATTATTATTATTATTATTATTCACGGTTTAGGCTTATTTACTGGCCTGTTCCGGCTCCAAATTGCTGCTCTTTCCATTTTTTCCTTGGTCTTCCCTAACTTCTTCTTCCTCCTCGTGGTGAATAGTTGTATACTGCTTTTGGTATTCTATTCTCAGTCATCCTTGCCAAGTGTTCTTTCCAGTTTGTTCTGTATTTCTGTATTGTTGAGTTTAATTCCTCTATTTTTAGTTGTTGTCTTATTCCTGTGTTATGTTTTTTGTATGTTCCTTGATATCCTGCTATTGGTCTGAGGAATCTCATTTCAGCAGCTTGTATCCTGGCAGATTGTTGTGTTGTCACTGCCCATGTTTCGGATCCATAAGTAATAATAGGCACTGCCATTGTCTTGTATAATTTAATTATAGAGTCTTTCATGACTTTATTATTCATTCTTTTTAGTGTACCTGTTATATAATTAAACTTATTTATTTTGTTATTTATATCTATTTCTGCTGTGTATGATATTTCGCAACCTAGGAAGTTATATGTTACTACTTGTTCTATTGGTTTATTTTCTAATATTATCTTTGTCCCAACTGGATGAGCACCCTTGAAGGCCGTTGTTTTTTATTTTTGTGAGGATATTTCCATGTTGTATTTTTTTTATATTTCATTCAGTTTATATAACATTATTTGTAGTTCGTCTTCTGTTTTTGCTATTAAAACCTGGTCATCTGCAAAGCCTACTGATTTTATTACTATATTTCCTAAGTTAATTCCCCCAATCGTCATTTGCTTCCGTGATCTTATCATGTCGCCGAAATAAATGTTAAAAAGCGTGGTTGATAGTGGACAACCTTGTCTAACTCCTCCTGTTATATGTATTGGTCCCCTTTGATTTACTTTTATGTTTGTTTTCTCATACATTTTCTTAATTCCTGCTATCAAGTGTAGTGGAATTCCTGTTCCAGACACTTTATCAAAGGCCTTCTTATAATCTATAAAGAGGATGTGCGTCTCTGAGTTGAATTCTCTTCGCTTCTCTATTATTTGTTTTAAAGTGAATACGTTGTCTGTGCAGCTTCTTCCTTTCCTAAATCCTGTCTGCTCTTCTGATATTATTGCATCTACTATAGTTGTTAAGCTTTGGTTGATCATTTTTGCATATACGTATGCAGCATTTTGTATGCTGCACATAGTAAGCTTATGCCTCTATAGTTTTCTGGCTTTGTTTTATAGCCTTTCTTTAAATATTGAGATTATTTTTCCAATTTTCCATTCTTCTGGTATTGTATTTTGTTTCCAGCACTTGTTATAGAATTTTAATAATCTTTCTTGAAAATTCTTTGGGGCATTTTTTTTATCAATTCTATGTTTATATTGTCTATTCCGCATGCTTTATTATTTTTACATTTCTTTAATATTTCTATCATTTCTTGCATCTCTAATTCATCTACTTCTGCATATTGTTCGTTTGTTTCTATGAGTGTTATTTCTTCTTTATTTTGTTTGTCCATCCACAGTTCTTTATAATAATTTTCTAATTCTATATCTTGTATAGTTAGCAGATTTGTTTTGTCTTTTACTTCAGAATTAAGGCTTCTTATAAATTTATATACTTTGTCTTGTCTTCCGTGTAAATTGTGTTCCATTTCTGCTATGTATCTTTCCCAATGTTCTCTATTTAATTTTCTGGTATATTTTTTTACTAATGCTCTTGTTCTATTATATTCTATTCTGTTTTGGTCATTCTTGTTGTTTAAGTATTTTAAGTAGGCCTCCTTTATATCTCTTACCAATTTCTGTATTTCGGGATCCCATTTTTTTAGTCCTTTGTTTCTTCCTCCTATTTTCTTTGTTCCTAATACTTCTTTTGCTGTTTTATGTACGAGTCCTTTTATACTATTCCATTCTTCTTCAATTTCCTTTTTGGCTTTTCCGCATTTGTATAATCTTCTAGCCTTCTTTTGTATAAATCTTGTATCGATTCTTCTTCTAACAAATTTATTTTATAAAAAAAATCTTGTTTGTTTCTTCCTTCTTCTTTAATTCTTTATTCCAATTTCTATACCATTTCTTTTGTACATCAATTTTACTAATCAATAGGTAATGGCCACTATGGATATCGCTTCCTCTGAAGACTCTTGTGTCTCTGACTAGATTTTTCATTTTTTGATTAACCATAATGTAATCTATTATAGAGCATGATCCTCTCTCACTTCTCGTATATTTATGTATTTCCTTATGTCTGAAGTAATTGTTCGTTATTCTTAATGGTTAAAGCATGCGACATTTAATAACGTTTTCCCATTATAATTATATTATTTTTATTATTATTATTATTATTAATATTATTATGGATCAGAAGCCTGGGTACATAAAAAACAAGATCTAAGTAGGATAACAGCGGCAGAAATGAAATTTTTGAAATCTGTTAAAGGGTGCACTAAGGAAGACTGAATCAAGAACACAGAAATAAGATAGGAACTTGAAATATTTGCAATAACTGATAAAATAGATACATATAGACAAAAATGGAAGCAACACATAGACAGAATTAATGAAGATAGATATCCAAAACAAGTAACAATATACAAACCTAAAGGCACCCGAGATGTGGGCAGACCTAGAAAGAGATGGGCTGAAGTCAGAACGGGTCAACAGACCTAATCCATGAATGCAGATGATGATGATGATGATGATGATTATCATCAGAAATGTTTTACATTCTCTGAACTACAAAAGCATATGTATCTTGTACAGTGATGGATGGGGAGAGTACTAGCAAAAGGAAGAAATAAAGAATTCGCGGAAGTCAGTCTACATTTGAAAAATGGCCTGGAGAGTAATTAGAAGCGGTTGTGCTGCAGAGAACGCGATATAATGGTACGCTCCCTCATCAATTCTACCTCTATGGACTAGACTGCAGAGCTCGGAATGCAGAATAAAAACATTAAGGATCGCCATCGTAGGGGAATGTGCCGCCATGTCGCCAAACATCAAGAATGAGCCATCATCGTTACAAGAAGCAAAGACCTGGTTTAGACTTATCCATTTACTTCATGTAATACTATTTCTGTATTTGATGTTGTAAAACCTCCTAGTCCAGCAGATTTCAAACTTTTTGCTGTCGTGACTCCCTCAAACGACATATTCTGAATGTGTCTCTCCTATAGGGGTTTTCACGTCAAGAAAATAGCATTGCTCTTGTGGAGCAATTATTTCTAGTAAACGTGTCCTTTTTGTGAGATTGATTTATTAGTTATTTTATTATAAGTAAATAATTAAGTTAAACAGTTTCACTCATAACTTTGCCAAGAAAATGGGTGCCCGATTTATGAAAAATTACCATTATGGAACATATAATTATCACACTAATATTTAATAAAATTAGGGGGTTGAACTCAATTACTGGACAGCGGCTCGAGGAGATGCCACTGAACCAACCCCTTTCAATCGAAACTTGTTTTGACATATACAGCCATGGTCAAAAAAGGTTCGCAACTAATATATCCCCGACCGGGGATCGAACCCGGGCCCGCTGCGTGACAAGGCAGCACGCTGCCTCGAGACCACAGCGGTGGACTAGCTATAATATAATATATCCTATAATATTATATTTTAGGACCTTTTTCAAACTTCTTGCACTTCCCGTGAAAAACCTCGGCTTCTCCCCAGGGAGAAACATCCCCACCGTTCTAGTCATTATAGCGAATATTACACGGCATAAAAAAATACGATGTAGACAGAAATTTCTGAATCTCTTCACACTGACTCTTGTACGTCATACTTCAGCCCTATCACAATACTCCTTCCGCTTGTGTTATTCTTCAGGGTAGCCATTACTTATCAGTTATCAGTGTAGGTGACGGATTGAAATGTTACTATCCAAACCATACAAGGGGATTGGTACGACCAGACGTATTAAAAAAACAATTTTGCAAACATAGATACCCAATTCTTCGTTCCTTCGAATATCCAATTGAAGATATAGGCCTACCTATATATAAATTGCAAATATATAGGCCTAAGTTATATATACATATTGCAGAAAGTTTTGTGGAATTAATTTACGTTGAAACTGAAATATAAGTTATTAACAAATATGATTTTAAATATAATTTTCAGATTATAAAATATACTACGGTTTCACTATTTTTTCAAACATAGGACAATTACAAAACATACTGTACTGTACGATGTTCGAAACAACAAAATATAAATAGATTCCTTACACTGGTACATACGAGTATATCATATGGAATGTTTGTTGGTCTGGGAGGTGGCCCCTTGGCACTAAGCAGAATAATGATCACACATATAGGGGCGATGTTAAAAATGTATGTTTGTGATACATAGTTAAAATATCCTTTACCGGCTGGCCGTGTTGCTTTAAGGCTCGGGAGGCGCGAAAAAGTATGAAGTACCTACAATAGGTGAGATTAAACTAAAATAAAGAAATACATATTAGTTGAGTGAAAACGTAAACAAGAATATCCAGTGGTTATCATGCTCGTTCTAGTTCCTAGGCTCGCGTGTTCGGGCAGAGTGAATTAAATTTCAAGAACATAGCGTAAAGCATATCAGAAAATAAGGGACACACATAGACTCAAAGAAATACTATAAAATTCCTTACCACACTGGGAATCGAACCGAGGCGAGAGTAGAAGTTAGGACTCTAGCAACAACACCACATCGTTGGGCGGATAAATATGCATATAATTAAGTTTAAATAATTTTATATAGAAGAACCTAGCCTATAGCTAATACCCGGCGTGCGCTGCTACTCCTAAATAAATGTTAATGTGTTTTTACCACCTACCGTGCGCTGTTATACTTTACTTTTTTGTAGAGGTTTTTTAGATGTTCAATTCTGCGTACATCAATTTGTGTATTTGTTATGGTTTAGGCAGCATAAGCCATTTATGCGTTAAAATAGAGACTTAGTTCTACGTTTTTCACTACAAAGGGTGATTTTTACGGATGGAAGTGGTTGAGTATTAAAACTCTCTAGTCTATGTTCATTCCCGGAATCTCCTGAACATTTTTCAAAAAGCCTCATCTCAATCGGATGCACCGTATGGCAGAGCACGCTTACCCGGGAATCTACTTATCCCGATCTTCTTGGTATAAAAAGAAAACTCAAAGCGCGACAGAACTAGAAGACTTTTGCCTGACCAGCCGGCTGTTGGCCTCTCATCCACATGTGTTAATCACAGAGGTAGACGATCATCTAGCCAGTATAGGGTGACATATGGTCAGCATGTCGGATCCCCCAGCCGTAATAGCTTGTATTCTCAACCTGGAGTCGCTACTTATTGTAGCTATCCAAATGCCTCACGATGCTGGGTGGGCACCGCACAGTGGGCCAGATACGAAATCTAGCTGAAAGAAAAGTATTTTACTAACTCTCGCCAATTCATGTTTCTTCACTCTAAAATTATCGCCAGAAGACTGTTTTTCACTTATCTGCAAAGGAGGGTAGAATTATACAATTTATGTAGACAATATAAACATCGGAATTTGCCGATAGTTAAGAACTCAACTGGTCCGCATCCCAGTTGTGTACCGAGCTGTAGAAATAAATACGTTTTGCATTAAAGTTCAGTGAGTTGTTCTTCTTATTCTATATGGATACTTCACCTCAAGGGTTTACTTTTCATTGATATATTTAACATGTTTCTATACAACCAGATATGGTGTTAAATACACGTGGAATCATACCTTCGAAACACTAAGAAATGTACACAATCCTTTTACTTTAACTTCAGCTACGAAAAAAAAAACAGTTTTGAACAGTAGTACAAATTTTAGTTAGAATATAGAGTGATTTATGGACTTCAATTCCCGCACAATAACATGTGTTCAAATTATTGCGTTTTTTGTAATTAGCTTTTTTATTAGAGGAGGCGGCCGGCAGCTGAGGCCTATCTTCGCGCGCAGAGAATTGTTTGATTTAATATATGAAGAAAAGTGATCGATAGAAGCAATAAGTGATCCTCTATTAATAAATTAGAGTTAGAGAATGTTCGGAGAATGTTTAAAAAAATTTAAAACTTTTTTAAAGCGATATTCTAAAACATAGGAAGTTGTGCGAGAGAAAAAAAGTTAGATTTCTACTGAAATATTCTGATTGGCTAAAAGAAAACGTAAACTTTCCCGTTATTAAGAATTTAGAACACTGATAGTCGTTGGAAAATCTTGTTCCATCTGCTTATGGAATTGTAAGACCCAAAATATATTTCGAAGAGGCTGGAATAAAAAAACAAAAACAAAAAATCTTATTTCTGCTGAAATGCCTGTCTTGGGAATGGTAGCATAAGAAATTTGCTTACCTAGAAGCATTATAGGGTGGATAAAATATCACAACCTCTCTTTTTGACACTTAGTCTCATGTTAATATATCGACATATTGACATTTTATTGTCAAAAAAGACTGCTTCGTCCGACATAAAAGATGGGGGAGTTGAGCGGGTGATTTGTAATGTTGATTAATATTTTGAAGCTATTTTTGTGTTTTTTTTAATAATGTCTTTAAAACATCAGCAGTATCCCGTTTACCATATGACCAAAGTGATATTTCTGTTGTAAGAACAAGTTCATCGCGAGAGAATTCCTGCTTAAGTGAACATTTATTTAATTCCAGCCTCTTCGGAAGATATTTTGGGTCTTCCAATTCCATAAGCAGATGGAACATAATTTTCCAACGACTGTCATTGTTCTAAATTAATTCTTCTTAACGGGAAAGTTAACATTCACTCTCAGCCAATCAGAATACTTAATTAGATTTCTTTCTCGCGCACAACCTCGTACGTTTGAGAAAATCGCTCTTCAAAAAAATATTGATTTTTAATATAATTTAAAACATTCTGCTAACATCCCCTTACCTCTAATTTGTTTACTAAACTATAAGTTATTGCATCTATCGAATATTTTTCCCCAAATTAAATAAAACAATTATTCTCTGCGCGCAATGGTAGACCTCAGTTGCTGGCTATCTCCTGTAATAAGAAAGCCAATTAAAACAAAACGCAAAAATTTGCACAAATGTTATTGTACGGGAATCAAAGTCCATAAATCGCTCTATGTTATAACTAAAATCTGTACTACTGTTCAGAACTGTTTTCTTTGTAGCTCAATTTAAAATAAGATGATTGTGTAAGTGTTTTAGTGCATGGAACGTATGTTTCAACATGCATTTAACATAATATCTGGTGGTTATATAGAAAAACATTAAATATATCAATAAAATTACAAACTTAGAGGTGAAGTATCCATATAGCATAAGAAGAATAGCTCACTGAACTTGAACACACAACGCTAATAACACAACTGGGATATAGACCAGATGAGTTCTTACCATCGGCAACTTCCCATATTTATATTGTCTTCATAAACATTAGAATTGTACCCTCCTTTGCACATAAGTCATATAACAATTATATTAGAGTGAAAAAAAAGATAAATTGATGAGGGTGAGTGAATTTTTTTTTTTTTTGCAGCTAGATTTCATTTCTGTCCCAGTGTGCTCCGGTCCCATACTGGCCGAAATTTCATGAGAAAAATGTCTTCCCCATGGAGACTCGAACCAGCGTAAGTCCCGTAGCTCTGCGCCAAGACGTCTTGCCTTAACCACTCTGCTACGGCGCGGGACTCTTGGTATCAACGAAAGATAAAAATGGTTATTGTGAGTTATCCGAAAAAAATAACATATGCTGTCGCGGACATTTTTGTAGATCTTTTTGAGATATTAAATTCTGTGTACATTAATATTGTGTATTTCTTACGGTTTAGACAGCATAAGCCATTTAAACGTCCAAAGAGCTACTTTTTTTCACATTAGAATGTACCCTCCTTTACAGATAAGTTAAGAACCGTCATATACCAATTATATTAGAGTGAAAAAAAAGGTAAATTGATGAGGGTGAGTAAAAATAGTACTTTCCAGCTAGATTTAATTTCTGGCCCACTGTGCATCGGTCCCATACTGGCCGAAATTCCCCGAGAAAAAGCGTTTCTCATGGAGACTCGAACCAGCGTACGTCTTGTAGTTATGCGCCAAGACTTCTTGCCTTAACCACTCGGCTACGTCGCGGGACTCTTTGTATCAATAATAAAGATTAACGGTTCACCCGAATGGGCATTATTCTCTTGGTATCAATGAAATACAAAAATGATTATTGTGAGTTATCCGTAAGAGATAAACATATGCTGTCGCGGACTTTTTGGTAGACCTTTTTGAGATATTCAATTCTATGTACATTAATTTTGTGTATTGTCATGGTTTACGTAGCGTAAGCCATTTAAGAGTCCAAAGAGCTACTTTTTTCACGCTTTCCACTACAAAGACGATTTATAACGGTGTAGGAGTTGAGTGTCACAACTCTCTTATAGCCTATGTTCATCCCGGGAATCTCCTGAACATTTTGCAAAAAACCCTATCACAATCGGATCAACGGTATGGCCGCGCATAAAATACGACAAAAAACAAACAAAGATACAAACAAACAAACAAACATTAATTTTTATATATAAGATATCCAAGCATTCATTTTTTTTTTCATATCATATTTGATTTCATTGCCAAATGTCAAAAATATAGTTATAACATCTAAAAATATACAAGCGTTACTGCTATAAAGTAAATATTCACTTTAAAAATTTGCTTACCTGTTATGGTGGCCACTAGATGTCAGTTGGAACGACTTCTTCTTGTGTAAATTGAGAATGCTACATATGTATGAAAAATATAGGTTTGTGTTGGAATACTTGAATAGTTCAGTTGGTTAGAGCGCTAAACATAAAGAGTTTAGAGACTAGGGTTTAAATCCCGACTCAAGCATTCATTTTTCTTTTCATATCATATCAATATATATATATATATATATATATATATATATATATATATATATGAATGTAGTTATGTATGTCCCTTATAGACTTCTAAACCGTTCAACCGGTATTTGTACAAATTTGTATATACAGGGTTTCAGATGCGGCGAGTGTTTAGTCGTTATCTATTATGTTCTAAAATTATTAGGTATAGTTCACCTGAAACGAAAATATAAAAATGTTTACGTTTCACAACAAAATTCGAAATATCGTATTAAAATATACCGAGGTATGTGCTATCAAAAAATCAGCGACATCAGACCGTTAAGTGTTTTTTAATCCGAAATTTAGAAAAAATGCCTATACGACTGGACCGATTTTGATTATTCTTTTTGTGTGTGTTTTGAGTGGGTCCCTGAATGGCTTAGATTCACAACTGGATTCTCTAAAACGAGTAGGATTTCATCTGAAGTGAAAACTTAAAAATCGCTCTTGCGGTCACAATTTTCTATGTTTCACAACGAAACTCAGTATATCCTATTAAAATAAACCGAGGTAGATATTATCAAAAAATGTGCGAAATCAGACAATTAGAAGTGAAAGTTTACTTCAAATCCCAAATTTAAAACTGCCTAGACGACTGGACCGATTTTGATGAAATGTTGTATGTGTACTTGAATGGGTCCCTGGATGGTTTGGATTCACAATTGGACTCGGTAGGTGGCGCTGCGACCGGATTATAGGAATTTTTTATGTCAGATTGTAGTCATCTGCATTACCGACATATTCCGCGCGGCAACAATATGATGCCATATTGCACACTTCTAGAGCCACAACAGATGGCAATGAGGAGTTTTCTTGCAAACTTATTAATTAGTGATCGGTCAAGACACGAGAATTGAACGTTCGGGAAAGACGATGTCGGCCGGGTCCGCCACAGTATTGAATACAATTTGATCTAACTTTTTTTTTAGAGTCAGTTTCAGGTCCCAGTGCAACATAGTATATCTATACAGAGTACAAATTATCTGGAAGCTTGGGTAATGCTATGAGGGGTTGAGGATTTAATTAGTGGAAATCGTGTATGTGTATTAAAAATACATTTCGTTTTGAGATATTGATCGTGTTCGTTAAGAAATTGTACGGGGTTTGTATCCCGATTTTCATCGAACGTCGGTAATGGGAACTCTAATAAGTGTGAATAGGGTGGAATGTTACCTCTATACATCTCTGTTTCATTTACAATTTCATTACTCGTAACCGAATTGCCAGCGATACTGGGAGTCGCTGCCACTTCAGTTACTTCACTCACACCATACGTATTCTCAGAACAAGAATCATTGTTTATTTCTACAAAATTACTTTCGTGGTTCTTTTCAATGTTCTGTTTACGGGAATTTATTCTCTCATTTATTAACTTTTCCACTCCCTTAGTTACTTGAACGTTATTCTCGTTCAATTGTTTCTCAATCATTTTCGTCACTTCCCCAAAATTATTCTTTATCGCGTCTTCTACAGTGACGAACCTTTTTTTCTTGTTGTCGGTTTTCAGCTAACCACGTATCTTTAAATGATTCTTGCTCTGTAATAATATCCTTGACAATATTTTGTATTTCCCCGATTTTATTTTCGTGTTCCCCACTTTCCTTGTAGTTTTATCAATTTCTTTGTCTATCCTTTCTAGTGATATATTTCTTTCTTTTCTAAGTGTTACAATTTCATTTCTGACTTATTTTGTTTCCCCTTTGAACTCTGATCTTAATGACTTAATCCTATCATCTGTTTCTGCTATAAATTTGTTAATCATCCTGGATTCTAATTTTTCTAAGTCCCCTCTAATCACCGTTCTCAATGTGTCAATGCTAGACTTAATTTATTTAGTAAATATACTGAACATGTTTATTAGATCATCTCTATAAATATTCTCTTCTACATTACCTGCATCTTCATGTGTTCTAAGTCCTTTATCTCTCCCACCGAGTTTTATTACTTCCTCCCTTGTGTTTATCTGTTCTGGCCTACTTTCAACAGTTTTTAAGTTTGTTACACTTTCATGATTAACTATTTCACTCACTTCTACTCCATTTTGTTCTTGGGCGTCTGATAAACTTCCAGAAAGTCTATCCATTTTGTTATTTATGAATTAACACCTAAAATTGTTCCACTGCGTAATCGCATAAGATGAAAAAAAAATTTACCTTTTCTTTGTTGATTTTTCCTTACTTACAAGGAAAGTACTTGGGCTCGAACAAACACATATACACCAAAATCGTGTGAGAGATAATTTAAAGGTCCCTTATTGCACTAGTGATACTCGCTCATTTGCAAAACTCTGCAGTCGTCCGTTAGAGGCCTCTGCGTGTGCCATACCTCATTGCACATTGACGTGCCGGTACGCCAGTCGAGACCAGTAGGGACGGTGCAGTGTTCCTCTGAAGTTGCGTTTTGTGAAGTTATTTGTGTAGTGAAGTGTCAGATGGGTATACGATTGGTAATCAATCCTACGAATGTATTGCGATTGGTTGAGATGAAGTTATGAAAAACTCTTCTTCATGACGATGGTATTGATGTAGAAGATGAATCATTCGCATGTTTTCTGGTATCTATTGTAGTGAAGAAATATGAGCATAAGTTAGAAACAGATACTGTTGTAACACTAACACATATTTATGATGCTAGTGATGATAATGACGAACATCTCATTGCAAGCGGTCGTGATACGGCAAGTGCGGGAAGAGGCGATGGAAGTAGTGAAAGTGAATTCCAACCCTCTCCTGATACGAAGGTTAAAGTCGCAAGTACCATCACGGCGTTTGATGACAATACACTAGAGAACATATAAGATGATTATCACGTAAGAAGTTTCAACACATACGACAAGCCTCTGAAAAGATACCCTAAACTGAAGGCTAAAAGCAATATTAAAAATATACTGGACTACGTAGCAAAGAAACGAGAAGGAAATACAGTTCTCAAAGAAAATCGTACACAACAGTTCAAGATCATCAAGGAGCGTGTAATGGCGAAATTTGATGAAGCGCGAGAACGCGGTTCCGCCGTTCATTATTGTCATTTACAACATTGGGCATTGGACGTAGTCAGAAATCTCGGGTGTACAAACTTTACAGCTTCACTAGGATTTATCACTAATTTTAAAAAGGAGTTTAGGATAGCATCACGCCATATCACGAAAAGAATAGGATGACGAAGAAGAGCTTATTCAAAGAGATCAAACGTTTGTTGCTAACGTCAATGAGCATATCACGACAGAAAAAACCGAAATTTGTTCTGTGTGAAACTGTTATCAAAGTCAGTTCAACTATGAGCTTTCTTCTGACAGAACGCTATCCATGAAAGGGGAGAGAAACTCTGCCTCGACGTTGCAATCATTTAACAGTGCAACACATAGTTACACGATCCATGTTGCTATATCAATGGAGGGACGATTGGCAAAAAAGCTCTATATTTGCTTCCAAGAACCTACTGGAAAGTTTGGACCCCGTGTGTCAAGGGAAATAGAAACTCGGCGCCCTACAAATGTCTTCACGGATGCAAGTGTGAATGGGAAGATGACGAAACAACATCTGGAGACTTTTTTCTGTCAGTTTTGAATCCAAATGTGTGGAGAAAGTCATTAGCACTTTGTGACTACTGGTCTGGACGTTAGGATGAACAAGTACTACTAAAAGCATCTGGCGGAAATATGTACATTTAAAAATCATTCCACCAAAACTACAAAATATGCAAACCTCTGGATGTGTATTTCTTCAGGCAAAATAGAATATGTGCCAAGATAACAACAGACTTTATTAAACTACGTTCCAGTAAAATGCAGCCAACATTACATGACAGATTCTTTATCATGAATTTCATTCTGTCATTTACAATTACTTATCTACGGGAGTATATAGACCAATGCTTCGTTACGCGTGGCAGAACGCTGGCTACGATATTAGTGAACAATTGGACAACTTCAAAAGTGTAATTGACGTGGCGTTCAACACTGATATTATAGAATGTGCAAATATGACATGCGATCAACTTGCTTTTCTTCACTGTGTGTTTTCATACTGCTGTGAGCATTTTATTAAAAGTCCCCATTTACATTTATAGTTAAGATATCTACATTGTGTATGGCTTCTACAATGACATCTACAGTGATATCTAGAGCATGATTGCAGAGTTTTGCAGAAAAACGACACACACCAGTACATTGAGAGGTACGTAATGGTACAGTAACCAAACTTTCATACATATATGTTTGTTCGAGCCCAAGTACTTTCCTTGTTAGTGCAAAGAATACGATAGATAGGAGAAATTATTATTTTGGATTTTAATATTTGAGAATGCAGTGAATGAAAAACAAAAAGCATTTCATACATACTTACGACTGAAAACAGAAGAATCTTATGAAGAATATAAAATGAAAAGGAGAATTGCTAAAAGCATTATAAGAAAAGCCCATCAGGAGTCATGGGATAAATTTATAAGCTCAGTAGAACATGATATGTATGGAAGACAAGAAATAGGTTATAAATTAGTGAAACATCTAAATCAGACTGAGAAAGATTCTGCGAGATTGAATATAATCCCAGAACAAGAATGGATCCAACATTATGAAAAACTTTGGAAAAATGAGGAAATTGAAGGAAAAGAGAACAATGAGGAAGAAATAAAAGTGGAAAATATTGATGTAATAGACATAAATGAATTAGAAATGGCTTTGAAAACTGCTAAGAATAGGAAAGCAACAGGATTAGATAATATAAATATGGAGTCAGTCAAATATAGTGGAATATTGTGTAAACTACGAATACTTCATCTAATTAACCACTTGGAAAACAGCAATTGTGAAGAATATATTGAAAAGAGGAGACCGGAGAAATTGCTAGAATTACAGAGGGATTAGCTTAATGAATACTGGCTACAAGATATATACGAAAATAATAAATAATAGATTGAGAAACATAACAGAAGTAATAATAAGTGAAAATCAAAGTGGATTCAGAAAGGGAAGGTCATGTATAGACACTGTTTTGACACTGAAACAATTCATAGAAAAGAGAAGAGAACATAACTTAGAAACTCACATAGGATTTATAGATTTGGATAAGGCCTTCGATCGAGTAAACAGACAAAAATTATGGGAAATATTACGAATGAAAGGATACCCGCTGTGCCTTGTTGAAACAATAAAGAAATTATATGAAGACACAAATATAATTATAGATACCGGATACAAAAGAACAGATACAATCAAAACAAATACTGGATTACGACAAGGATGTAGTTTATCACCCACTTTATTTAATTTATATATAGACGATATTTTAAATAAATGGAAAGTTTTAGTGAATCCAGGAATAAGAATGGATAATAAAGTGTGCATAAATAATCTTCTATTTGCTGACGATGTAATCATAATAAAGAAAAATGAAGACGACTTACAGAAATCAATGCATTCATTAAATGAAATATGCAAATTATACGAAAGTTTTAGTGAATCCAGGAATAAGAATGGATAATAAAGTGTGCATAAATAATCTTCTATTTGCTGACGATGTAATCATAATAAAGAAAAATGAAGACGACTTACAGAAATCAATGCATTCATTAAATGAATGCAAATTATACGATCTAAAGATCTCTGTAAGGAAAACGTAGACCATGGCGTCTAGAGGAAGAGATCCAGTGAGATCCAAAATTATTTTAGAAAATCAAAGTATAGAACAGGTGTCTAGTTTCAAATATTTGGGCTGTGATGTTGGAAACAATGTGGAAAGAGATATTGACTCCAAAATAAATAAATTTCAGACGGTGTGTGGAACAATACAGAGAACATTAAAAAATAAAATTAGAAAAGAAACCAAGATAAAAATGTATAATGTTATGGCGGTTCCCACAATATTGTATGGATGTGAAACTTGGGCTCCAGTGAAAAAAACAGAAGGATAGAATACAGACGGCGGAGATGAGGTTCCTAAGACAAGTAAAAGGATGTACAAGACTTGATAGAATAAGAAATGAGGATATAAGAGAAGAATTGAAAGTACAACCTTTATTGGATAAAATCACGAATTACAGACAGAAATGGATTGATCACATGGATGGAATGAGTAAGGAGAGATATCCATTGTTAGCAAGAAATTATCAAGCAAGAGGAAGACGTGATGTTGGAAGACCTAGAAGACGTTGGGCTGATGCATTATGAAGTCGGAACGGGCAATTGCCTAATCCCTGGAGTGATGATGATGATGAATATTTGAGAATAAAGTTCTTAGGAAAAATTTTGGACCAAAGAGAGATGAACAATTAGGTGAATGGAGAAGAAATCTAACAGTGAGCTACGTGATCTTTATAGGAAACCAGATATAATAAGAACAGTTTAACATTCATAGACTGTGATGGCAGTACTTGTGACACGAATGGGAAATGAAACAGAGGCATAAATATTCTTGTAGGAAAACCAGAGTGAAAACGCCCAGTTGGAGGGAGAATAATATTTAACCATGATTTGAGGGAAATAGATTGTACAGCGATGATTCGAAAACATTAGCTCAAGATAGGAATGTATGTAGAGTTTATGACCGCAGTCATGAACCTACGGGTTCGATAGTGCCAGTAAATTAGTTAGTCATGGTATATTTGTTTTAGCATAAACTAAATTAAAGGAGACATAATGAAAATTTTGTTTTAATATTAAACAAGGTGAATTAAAAATGTCACAAATGGTATTATCTAATGTATTTTATTGAAACAATTGTACCGTTTACGCGTAATTTTTGGAACTTTTGTGTTGCCCCGATGTCTATGGAGACTTGTTACGTCTGTGTTTAGCCGATCCTTTCTCCTTTGTATCCGCTAGTTTCCGAACTCACCTTTCTCCCACTCTCCTCTGCGCGCACGTACTGCGCGAAAGAGGAGATCCGTTCCCGGCGACACGAAACGTTAAGCAGACAGATTCTGGCTTCGGTAGAGGCAGACGGGGTTCTGACTTCGTGGAAGCAGCCGGGACTCCCTTCTGAGAAAGGAAGAGACTTTCTCGTACTGTGGAACTCTTCAATTATGGCAATGTGGCCATTACTTCAAGATTTTGTTAATCATGTTTAAGGAACTAAGAGTTAAATATTGTTTTTGTGTGAGTGTATATAGTTCAAATGTTGTCTAGCATGAAAGACTTAATTATTAATATTATTAATAAAGGAGAAAGTTATCATCATAGATTATGTTAACCTTCATGATTGTTTTGATATTTTCCATTATAGCCGCTATTTTGTTAATTTAACTTATATGACTATTTTCATCAAATTCCAGTTATTTTAGTTAATCATTGTGATTAATTATTTATTGCAAGCATTAAGTATTTAGAGTCCTACAATCTCCTCTCTCATGGTTTTGTTAAATACCTCGCTAAGTACAATAATGTATAGGTGAAAGTATTGTTTTTTATATACTAGCAGTTGTTTACGAAATGAAGCAAGTCTGCGTAATCTAGGGCCCAGCGCGCAGAGTCTCTGTTAAGATTAAATAGTTAAGTTTATCGGTTCTCTATTTACATTCAGCTATAATCGTATCTGTGATATAATATTGAGCAAGAGTAAACTAAATTTTTAAGCGATCAATATACGGCGATAAAAATCCAAGACCCTATACAATATTAAAGGAAACAGTTTTCCCATTTCACGTCTGCTAAGTAATGTGTGAAAAATCATTGTAAAGTAATACACTAATAAATTTTAGTAAAAAAATCTGAGAAAAAATAAATTTTTACTATACTTTACACAAGGAATCCATGATTAAAATACTTCCACTCTGTATATAATGGAAATGTTAAAGAGGATAATTTGGGCTTAATGGAAAGAGAGAAACATTATTTTTCCTTATCCTATTACTAGAAGCAAATCTAAAATTTAATACAATTTAAGGAAACATGGAGTATTGATTAGTAAGAAGGAAATAGTCAATTAGGAGAAAATCGTAAGCAATCCAGCAATTTAATTCAGCACTAATGAAATTAAAATGGAAATTTCATGTGAGGGGTCCCACCCTATTTGCAGACCGGATAATTCATTCTAGCAATACCTTATGACACGAAGCTTTCGTGGAATGGGTTTCATAAGATTCTCATTCCCTTACAGACAAATAATATCCGCAGTTGGTGAGATATACAAAATGAGGAAATGTAACTGAAACGAGAGCTTGCTCCCTGCAGCGCGCCTGGAAAATTTCTGGAAATGTAATGAAAATGTATTGTATTTCATAATCTGATGTTTCTCTATACTTCAATAATAACAACATAGATATATTATTTATGCAATAAATTGATAATTTCCTTATAGTGTACAATGTATAAACACGTCCGTGCAGGCTTAATAGGTTTAGCCATAATTATATTATTTTATAACATATAAACGAGGGTGGATTAAATATAAACCGGAATTTATATCTGCAGGCTCTGGTAGCGAACTGCAAAGGTTGCGGTTTGGAGGGGACGTTGGTGGGGGTGTCTGGAGTAGGGATCGTGATGTGTCGCACTCCGAAGAGCGGACGCTTGCTTCAGTACGCCATGAGCTAGCAAGAGGTACACACGACTGTTGCGCAACGCAATATTATTACGTTTTTGGCGAAAGAAGGCACTAAACCTTCTGAAATTTTGAGAAGGCTCCATGCGCAGTTCGGGGAAGCAACCCTTTCGAAGACGCAGGTGTATGATTGGCGCAAAAAAATTTTAGCGGGCCGCGACACAGTGGAAAATAAGCCCCACCAAAGACGGCAACGAACAAGCATCACTGCAGACAACATTCATGCTGTACGGGACCTTATTGAGGAGGATCGGCGCGTAACTATTTCTGAAATTGCTTCACACGGCTTTTGGACGAGACAAAAGTAGCATATCGCAACAAGCGCCGCCGGAAACCGATCCGAAATGTGATTGAGCTGCATGACAATGCAAGGCCACACACTGCTCGGTTGACACAAGAAAAACTGACGAAAATGCATTGGACACCTCTGGAACATCCTCCTTACAGTCCAGATTTGTCACCCTGTGACTACCATTTATTTGGGCCACTGAAAGAAGACCTGGGAGGAAGGCGGTTTGGTGACAATGCAGCGGTAGAGGAGTTCGTGCGCAACTGGCTGACTACATGTCATCCCTCATTCTTCAAGGACGGCATCAAAAAGTTGCCAACTCGATGGCAACAGTGTGTTGGAAAAGCAGGAGACTATGTAGAAAAATGAGGTGGTGGTTTTGTATTTTTTTGTTAATTCAATAAAATTATAAACAATAATTCCGGTTTATGTTTGATTCGCCCTCGTATCTAGATGAATTAATAATAATTAACGAATTACATTGTTCTCATGTGAGTTATTTAAACGTGTCGGTCTGCAGTTGAAACATAACCTCTTGTAATTGTAAATTATAATTGTACATTTATGGCCAGTTTCACCAAGAGAGGTAACTGTATTACGCCAGTTTAAGCTATGCTGTATACATGGGGAAAACTGGCGTAATACAGTTACCTCTGTTGGTGAAACTGACCCTTAGACACAAATTTAGATAATTTCTACTTGTTCGTTTTTCTATTGTTTTATTTAAAATATTAACTGAATTAAAACAATGCAATTTATAGGAAACATTGCCGATTTCAGTATTAATATTGAAGGAATAACAGAGAAATTTAGACTACGAAAATCAGCTTATTCTTCTTCCTTTCATGTAATAGACCTACCGGTCTGTTATGGTCACAATCTAACATTTGAAGGGTCTGCCCAATGATCTCTTGCCTAGTAGCTGGTAATTTAAGATTTAACGTGGTATTAAAATTAGCATATTATTAATTATGGCATTTGTCAAAGGTAAAGTAATATAATTTTGGGATACTGTATCATTATTATTATTATTATTATTATTATTATTATTATTATTATTATTATTATTATGCAATAAAATCTGTATAAAATTCCAGTATCTAAAATAAAAATTGGAAAATCTGTATCAAAAGAAATTAATGTAACAAAAGGCCTTCGTCAAGGTTGCAGCATATCACACACATTAATCAAGATTTTTATACACAAAGTATTGTCAAATAGGAGCAAAAAAAAAAAGTTCAGGAATGGGAGTACCAATTAGAGATGGGGTGACCAGATGATAATTCCACAAGAGTTTGAAGACATGGAGACCATGATCAGAAAATTATTGGATAAATAAGATAATTGATGTTTCAAAATAAATTTAGAAAAAAATCGTTTTATATGGGATGTGGAGCAGAAAACATAGATTTAATGTTAGAGGATGTGCAGTGATTTAATAGTGAGAAGTACTATCACATATGGAGTTGATGTATGGAAATTCAACAAAAACTTATGTCAATAGAAATGTATTTCTTGAGGAGAGCAGCAAGATGTTCAAAATTGAAAAAAAAAAGTACGAAATAAAACCATACGAGATAAACTGGATATTAAATATCCAATATTATATTACATAAGATACAAGCAATTACATTGATATGGGCACGTACGACGAATGCAAGAAGAAAGGTTATCCAGAAAAACATTGGAATGGTTGTTCCACGATGAGCAAGAAAGAAAGGAGAAATAAAGAATAAGAAATGACCAATGAGAACAAGAGGACTGGTAGGAGGCGAAATGGAGTGGATGGATAGAGACGAATGGAGAGAAGGAAAATAAAACTTTAGGCAGAGATATATGTTTAAACATTAAAAATGTATATATAAATAAAAAATATTATTATCATCATCATAATCATCTAGTTAATGTTTTCTATAACTACAGATATCAGCTTGAAAATAAGACCAGCTACAATTCATGGATAAAGAATTATGGTCAAATATTATATACTTTTACCAGATGCAAACCTTCAGATTTTATCACAGAACTATGATGCGTATTCCTTAGTGGTATTATCGTCTCACTATGATGCTTAACAAGCGGTTTGCTTTGTTTCCCCGTAGCTGTTATATGTTATTAAAATACAAAGATCCCGAATACTGCTACTACTACGATGTTGCCACATTGCTATTCTTTCCTTAGTTTCAATTAAAACTCTGAACGTGGAACACTCGATCCAGTTATAAAATTGTATACCGTAGTTAATTGTTATACGAATAATTATCAGTGATTTATTGTGATATGTAGCTCAAATAATAATAGAACATATATGTACATATTATGGTTGTTATTATATGTAGGTGATTTTAACATGTGGCTATGGGAAAATATTTCAGACCGAATGGATAATGTGACACAAGAGGAAGAACCTCTTAACAGTTCAAGGAACAATAAATTACATTCACAGACTCTCAGTAAGCAGTGTCAGCAGTTCGTATGATTACATTAAAGAGAACAATTTCGGAAGAGGGTCTCATAGATGAACTTTGCTATTTTTCCCTCAGTTTCAATTTAAACTCGGAACGATGTGGAGCACTCGATCCAATTATAAAATTGTATACCGTAATTAATTGTTATAATTATCAATGATTTATTGTGATATGTAGCTTGAATAATATTACAATATCTACATATTATATTAGTTTATATGTAAGTGATTTCAACATGTGGTGGTCATGCGAAAATATTTCAGACCGAACAGTTAATAATAATAATAATAATAATAATAATAATAATAATAATAATAATAATAATAATAACAATAATAATAATTAATAATTAATAATAAATTAAAATCCCAACTATGACCAACCCACTGGCTCTGCAGAACCCGTAGGTTCATGGCCGCGCTGACATAAGCTCTCCATACATCCCTATACACAGATAATGTTTTCCAATCATCATCAACTGTATAATCTACTTCCCTCAAATCATAGTTAATGTTCTTTCACACCTCATTCTTGGTCTACCAACTGGGCGTTTTCCCTCTGGTTTTCCTACAAGAACCTTCCATGCACCTCTTTCATCCCCCATACGTGCCATTTATCTTGCCCATCGCATGCTACGAGACTTGACTATTCTTATTATATCTGGCTTCCTATAAAGATCATGTAGTTTACTGTTATGAGTCTTCTCCATTCACCTGTCTGTTCATCTCTCTTTGGTCCAAACATTTTCCTAACGACTTTATTCTCAATTATTCGTAATCTTCTTTCCCCCCTTAAAGTAAGAGTCTATGTTTCGCACCCATATAATATAACAGGGAGAATAATTGTTTTATATATTTTCAGTAACATTTTTTGAAAGTAGCTGGAAAGACAAGAGTCCCTGTATAATAGAATGCATTTCCAGAATTCAGCCTTTGTTTAATTACCCTGTGCATCTCATTCCTATTTGTAATTATTGTTCCTAGATAGTTGAAATCAGCCACTTCTTCAAAATTTTCTTCATTTGTCATTAGATGTCAATTTCCATTATATAATGTATTTGTACGTGTGAACATATATTTATTTATTGATGTTTACTTCCAGTCCCAATTTCTTAGTGTTCAAAAGAGGTCGTATGTTGGCCCTTGGTATTTCCTCGTTATCCCTCAATAATACATCATTAGCATAAAAGTAATTACATATATAATTTAAAAATTAATATAAAATTATAGAATATTCACCTGAAAGGTCCGTCTCCTCAACTTAATTAATCATTTAACTGTAGCGCTTTGGGGACTTGTCCCATCATCGGCAGGATTCAAAACTGGTGTTTCACTGAAGATCTGGTAGAGGGGGTTGCATGTATTGGGTTCGTTTTCGTTTATCAGGCTGTCGTTGTGAGCTGCTTTCATGATTTCCATCTCTTCGAGTACGTTTATCTTCGCTGGATTATTTTCTCTGTGCATTACTGTTAGGGTGTTTTCAATATTTAACATGCGATGTCCTTCATGGATAACGTGTTTTGCATAGCTTGATTTCCCTTCTGCGTGAATGAAGTCTCGAAAATGTTCTTTGAATCTGATGTTAAAACTCCTGTTTGTCCTTCCTATATAAAATTTGTTGCAGTCCTTACATGTCAGTTTTATAAACTCCTTTGCTGTTGAAAATGTTATTTTCTTCAATGTTATTGTTTATTATGTTGTTTAATTTGTTATTGGTTCTGTATGCTATTTTTACGTTTTTATCGGCTTTCTTTAGTGCATTGGCTAATTTTGTCGTTTCTTTTCCTGTGTATGTAAGTGTTATCCATGTTTTCTTGTTGTTGTCAGATTCTTTTTCTAGTTTAGTTATGTTGGTTATGTTGTTCTTCCTTTTTTTGTTTTTTTACGAGCTTATCTATGTTCCAATTTAACAATGAACTATTTATTCAAGAAGACGGGATCCCGATGGGGAGTCCTACATCTGGAATAATGGCAGAAATCTTCCTACAAGAACTAGAAAATAAACATTTTGAGGAACTAATACACAAATTCAACATAAAACTAATAACACGATATGTCGATGATGTACTAGTAATATATGAAAATGAAAACAGAAAAGAAAAAGAAATACTACAACATGCATGAAAAAATCACTTTCACCGAAGAAATAGAAGTTAATAACAGCATAAACTACTTAGATTTGTCTATAACCAAAAATCTACACAATAATAAACTAGAAATCGGTATCTACCGGAAACCCACAAACAATGCTCTGGTCATAAACAAAAATTCTACACACCCTTTTCAACATAAAATTAGTACATTTAATAGCTTAGTCAATAGAATGTTGAAACTCCCATTAAGCAAAGACAATTATATCCAAGAACTCAACTAGATTAAGTATATGGCAAAAACCAATGGCTGTAATGAATAATCATAGAAAAGCTCGTAAAAAAACAAAAAAGGAAGAACAACATAACTAAACTAGAAAAAGAATCTGACAACAACAAGAAAACGTGGATACATACACAGGAAAAGAAACGACAAAATTAGCCAATGCACTAAAGAAAGCCGATAAAAACGTAAAAATAGCATACAGAACCAATAACAAATTAAACAATATAATAAACAATAACATTGAAGAAAATAACATTTTCAACAGCAAAGGAGTTTATAAACTGACATGTAAGGACTGCAACAAATTTTATATAGGAAGGACAAACAGGAGTTTTAACATCAGATTCAAAGAACATTTTCGAGACTTCATTCACGCAGAAGGGAAATCAAGCTATGCAAAACACGTTATCCATGAAGGACATCGCATGTTAAATATTGAAAACACCCTAACAGTAATGCACAGAGAAAATAATCCAGCGAAGATAAACGTACTCGAAGAGATGGAAATCATGAAAGCAGCTCACAACGACAGCCTGATAAACGAAAACGAACCCAATACATGCAACCCCCTCTACCAGATCTTCAGTGAAACACCAGTTTTGAATCCTGCCGATGATGGGACAAGTCCCGAAAGCGCTACAGTTAAATGATTAATTAAGTTGAGGAGACGGACCTTTCAGGTGAATATTCTATAATTTTATATTAATTTTGAATAAACCTCAACGGAACAGATCATGAATCTTATAAAAGTTGATATATAATTTAAAAAGTTAATTCCCTTCCGAAGGAAGCTATATTCACGATTTTCGGCTGCGCCACGTTTGAACCAGCGACCATATTATCAGAATATCAGTCATTATCAAATCATGTATACCTACCATATTTATACAGACATTTGTTGCAAATTGCAATGCCATTAATTCTTAATAATTCTACATAACTAAGTTAAAGTATAATGTAATTGTATTGATATCTAATTGTAATATTATTGTTTTCTTTTTTGTTTGTTTTTAAACATCAACTTATTGTAACGGACTGTCAACAGCACGTACGGCTTACTGCCCGTGCGATCCATATTTGTAAATAACACTGTATGTATCTTACTTTTAGTTTAATAAATCATTACGTATGTAAGACATTTGTTAGTTTTAATTAAAATGACGTAATTCCTGATTACATGTTTGTTTCATCTCTTAATAGCAATAAAAGTTACATTGATGGATTTACGTACGAGTTTTATAAATTCAATTTATCTGCCCACCGACTTACAACATATCTTTAGTCAATGTTCAGTTAACCTGAATGCAATGCCAGTGACAAATCGCTAGTTTTAGTATAGGTGAGACCAGATTAAAAGTTAATGTATGTCTTAAAGCGTATATCTCTGTAGTCGCCTCTCGATTTTCCGTTAATTAGCCCGAAAATAGTATGCCTTTTGATATGGGCCTACGTGTCACCCGCCCTTAAAATTCGAGGATGAAAATTTAAAAAAAATAATATGTCGCACCTTGACCGTCGAATATTTATATATTTAATGTAAATGACGATGTTTGAAAACAAATCAGAAATGTGTGATTATGTTTATTCACTGCAACTTGATCATATTATTTATTGCTAAATAGGATCGCAACCAGCGATAACCCACTGAGATCGCAATATTGTAAGAATGCACCCCAGTAGAGAAAACATCAAACATATCAAATTGTATATTATAACAAACATTATAGGTTCTTCATTTATTATTTTAGGAAACAACTCAGTAAAATCATTATTTCAAAACATAATATTAAACACACAATCATCAAATGTGTAGTTCGAAGGAATCTGTTCATTATTTGCTATGTATTTTTTTGGAGAGTCAGTCACTGCAAAATAATGCTCTGACTTGTTCAGAATATCAAAAAGGAGGAGCTTTCTTTATTTTAGAAAACAGAATTCGATTAAAAGCGAGATGAAACATGACTGTGGTTGGTTGTAAAACAAAATAAATTGAAACGTGATTGGTCATTGACTCCCATTTGGGGCATGAGTTAAATAGTCGTAAGTAATGTCAGGAGCGAATTTATCTAGAGGATTTAGAAATAAAAAGTGGCATTTGTTAGTACTATTTAACGAATAAAATTAAGCTGTTTACTCAGAAATCATTATTTAAATATAGTTACCGATATTTTAAAATATTCATATATTTAATGTAAACGGGGATGCAAAACAAATCAGAAAAGTGTGGTTATGCTTGATTTGTTTATTCACTGCAACTTAATTATATTATTTATTGCCAAATAGGATCGCAATATTGTAAGAATGCACTCTAATTGAGAAAAAATTAAACACAGCAAACTGTATATTATAACCAACATCATAGGTTCTTAATTTATTTTTTTAGTAAACAACTCGGTAAAATCATTATTTAAAACATAATTATTGAACACACAATTATCAAATGTGTAGTTCGAAGGAATTCAATGTATATGTTTGAGAGTCAGTCACTGCAAAATAATGCTCTGACCTGTTCAGAATATTAAAAAGGAGGATCCTTCTTTATCACAAGAGCAGGAGCTGGTAAAGATAAATCGATAAAGAGTGAGGTGAAACACGACCGGTATTGGTTGTAAAATAAAATTAATTGAAATGTGATTGGTCGTTGACTCCCATTTGGGACGTGAGTTAATAGTCATAAACATGTTTAATTAATGTATTATTTAACTTTAATTTTAACACAATACTATAGACAAAAAATAACTCAACTTGGAATTTCTAAGCAACGATAATACACCCCTTCATATGGAGTTGCCAAAACGTGTTTACACTGCTCGGCAGATTTATAGCAACGCAAAAGAATGATGGTGAGAGAAGGCATGGCGAAGAGTTGTATCAGTTTTCATTCCAACCATTAGTGCTGAAATGACTTAGGTACAGACCAGTTTCTTTCCGGGCCCAATTCTCTCGCAGGATTGCATCAATGTATAAATACTTTATTTATAAAATCCCATTAAGAAAGGTGAGGAGATTCTATGCCACCCACAAATTCAAATAAAAAACGGAAAAAAGACATACAATTTATTGTGAAACTTATTTGGGAAAAATAAATATGTTCTTTTTGTTCCCAAAAAATTTGAAAAATGCCTTAAAATAAAGGGGAAAAGTTAAGCTCAAACTAACCTAAAATCAGCATATTTGCAATTTAAAATGCGTATTAGTTATTGCTCAGATAATTTAGCCAACTTATCACAAAAACCTGCTAACAAATAATCACTAATCTTGTATATGAACTCCCCCATTTTCTCACCGTAACTTGCACAAACTAACACTAATTGCCCATCTAACACTAACTTGCCCGTTTTCTCACCTTAATTTGCCCTCTAATATAGGTGGACTCTTAGGATAAAATCCCCTTATAAGTGAGCAAACATTTTGGCAATTGGCTCCAGTGGGAACATGTGTTATCATATCGCTAAAATTTACTTGTTCTCCGATCGAATATTCATTGGTGGTGGCATAGAATAGCTGAAAGATAATTATAACAAGAAATTTACTGCATTACATTATAATATTCACTCTCAAAAAAAATGGGGCCCGGGACGGTTCCCATGAGCCTTAGAGATTCTTCAAACTCCGGTGTGAATTGACTTATATCATAGTTAACAGTCAATGTTCAGTTAACCTGAATACAATGTGATAGCTACAAAATCCATTGATGGCATAGGAGCAACCATCAAAGAGATAAGGTACAATATAGAGAACAAGATCACGTCCCACTGACACAAATATACACACAGACGATGAATCTTACCTGGTCTTGAAAGCAGGCAAGCTAAATCTTCTTAAAGCTTGAGGAGCCATTGTTGTTCGAGGCATAATCACACACAAACCTCTTCTACAGATAAGGTATACAGTTTTCACCACATCACAAATCACATATGTCTAATCACTTATTCGCAAATACTTTCAGCAACTCTCAATATTTCAACGTACATATTCGATTAACTCCCCGATTTCTTGACCTTCTCTTTAAATATATTGCATTAAGAGTAATCTCCTACAAAACTGAAGATAAAATTCTAAAAAAATCATGTTATTTAGTTCTACATGCTCCACTGTCACCATTTTTCACACTTAAACGTTGCCAACAATAGTAACGACAAGTGAGTTTTACTATTGTGCATTTTAGACCTGAAATACGTATTGAAATGTAATTTATGAAGTATTGTAAATTTTCTTCTTAAACTAATAACTAGAATATTATATTAAAATCAAACGTGTCTATTGAGTTCCACACATGACTTGTAGCAAGCAATGTAGAAATGTGCTCAAAACTTGCGCAATGTTGGCAATGGGTAGATTTTAAAATAGATCTAAGAAACTGTGTTTCTAGTACTCGGATGCAAATAGTAAACATCCCATTTACTGCTGGAATAACAAATAAACCGGGATCCTTCAAATGGAGTTCCTTTTAACAGATTTATTTAATCAAAACCAATACACATAATAGAAGAGTCAAAAGTGACTAATTTAGTTAAGAATCATTCTTTAGAATTGAACGCTTCACATTCCACAAAATCTTAAATGATTAATAATAATAATAATAATAATAATAATAATAATAATAATAATAGTAATAATAATAATAATAATAATAATAATAATAATAATAATAATAATAATAATGCTGTACAGATGGCTACTTCACTATTAAAATTCTCATAGAAAAACACTGAGAGTTTAATATTGAAACGCACGTGGCGTTTATTGACTTGAAGAAGGCATTTGACAAAGTAAATAGAAACAAATTATTAGATATCCTCAAATATGATGGAATCCCAGACCAACTGATAAAAGCTATGTATGATATTTATAAGGATAATTACATCCAAGCTAAGATTGAAAATAAAATCTCTGAATGCAGACCAATTAATCAAGGAGTTAGACAAGGATGTGGTCTTTCACCAATGTTCTTCATAATATACATGAACTCAATCATTAAAGGATGGAGACTACAACCACATGGTAGTATACCACTTAATAGATTATATAATTTAGACACCCTATTATTTGCAGATGACTGTGTTTATAGCGAACTCAGAAGATAACCTACAATGCTCAGTCCACTCTTTTCGCCAAATTGCAATAAACTACAACATGGAAATCTCAACAGAAAAAACTAAAGTCATGGCTCTCCTAAGTAAAGACCCTGTTGTCAGTAAAATTGTTATAATTGGTAAAATATTAGAACAAACTAACACATTTAACTATCTCGGATACCAAGTTACATACGAAGAGGGAAAAGAGATTTTAATCAAAAATTATAAAATTTAACAGAGTAACAGGAATTATAAATAATATTTTCAAGCCAAACACAGTACAGCAACACACACGAACTAGAATTTATAAAACACTGGCGAGACCCATATTATGTTACGGCAGTGAAGCCAGGACAATTCGCAGTGTAGATGAACAAAGACTAACTGCGGCAGAAATGAAATTTATGAGACGTACTGCAGGTTACTCAAGAACAGACCATTAAAGTAATTCTGAGATTCTCAGAGAATTGCAAACAGAATCAGTCATGGAATATGTACAAAATATAGAAACAACTGGAAATCTCACGTAAGATGAATGAGCAGAACAAGAATACCACTCAAATCTTAAAATACCAGCCACCAGGCAAGTGATCTTTGGGGAGACCCTCCAAACGTTGGATTGACACCGTAACAGACCACTTGGTCTATCACATGAAAGGAAGAAGAAGAAGAAGAAGAAGATAATAATAATAATAATAATAATAATAATAATAATAATAAACAATAGCTCTATGTGAATATGACACTATAAGGCAATAGGATAATGCCTATATTCAATTCGAACTTCTTAGCTGCTACTCGATTTTTATCTGTATAGGAATTTTTCGTCCACCGCTGTGGTCTCGAGGTAGAGTGCTGCCTTATCACTCAGCGGGCCCGGGTTCAATTCCCGGTCGGGACAGGCTCCTGGACGAGATTTTTTCGGGGTTTTTCCTCACCTGTAAGGCAAATGTCAGGAAGCTTAGGGTCCAACGGTACCGGATAATCATCTGACCACCATCCTTATCATCATCCTTCACCGGTGTGGAAAGTAACGGGAAGCTACCACATATATGATAATTCCCTAGTAAAGTTGCAAAGCATAATATGAAAATGCTATGATTGCAATGAAATGCCTGCCCTCGGGCAGAATTACTATATTTTTCATTCGAGGTGTTTTATTTTGTAACTATTGTTCACATTTCACATAACTTTGGGATGATGATAGTAACGATAACTATAATGATGATGATGATAATAATAATAATAATAATAATAATAATAATAATAATAATAATAATAATAACAATAATAATAATAATAATAATAATAACAACAACGATATTAGTGGTTATACCCAGGGTCGCGAGTTCATACGCGGCCGGGTCGATTGATTTTTTTAGGATGGAAAAATAAAGGAACAAGTCTTCCAGGAGGGACTTTAAGCAGTGGGTCTCGAGTCTGAAGATTTCCAGGCTCGTAAAAGATCCTTAAGCCTGAATAAAAAGGCCTCTAAGTAAAATTTATCGAATTTTCGCATCCTAGTACTACCTTGGTTTCATAGATGTCACTATGAGGCGGAACGCTGACAACGGGTCACTCAATTACATGTATTCAAAAAAAGTGTATATTTTTTTAGAGATGTTGGGAAGACATGAGATCCTTTAATGGGTAATAGCCTGCATTTCCAGACTTGAGCCTATGTTTAATTTCTTCATGCACCTCGTTCCTATTTGTAAATATTGTTCTTACGTATTTGAATTCAGTCACTTCTTCAAATTACCCACATATTTTATCATTAACTGTCTGTATCTATTTATAATATATTTCTATTTGTAACCATATATTATTTACTTTTATTGTTTACTATTATCATTATCTCCATCAATATTATTATAATTTCATAGGTAATCTCATCTTAATTAATAATACATTTTATCTACTTTTTGTGTCTTATAACCGCGGAATTTGAAGTAGTTTTTTAAATTTAAAAAATTTCCCTTATAAATAATATTCATAATTTAAATGTTCGGGAATTAGAGACTTTAATAAATACACTGTTCAATAAATTCCGGGAATTTTGAAAATAACTATCGCTACTTAGACCATATAGCTGTTTTATTCTCTACTTTTGAGTGAACGATTTCTAATTAAAATCCGGAGAAAAAATCAGAGTACCTGTAAATATGCGATATCAGCTGATATAATTCAAATGGATTTTTTTAGGATGGAAAAATCCAAGGAGCACATCCTCCGGGAGCACATCCAGCCGTGGGTCCCGAGTTTTAAGATCTTTAAGCTCGTAAAAGATACTTAAGCCTGAATAAAAAGGCCTATAAGCGAAATTTACCGATCTCAATATCTTATTGTCTGTCCAATCTAAGAAACACACTTTGACATTTAACTTCCGAATGCGTTCCTCCGCGCAGCACGTGTGTATGTAATGCGACCTCAGTCAGCTGTTTATTACAAGCCGATAAATTAATTAACAACAATCGTTTTAATTTTTAATGTTGCAGGTTGTATTAACACGCACAATGGTATGTCGAAAACGAATTCAATTATAATTGTTAATATTAAACAAATTAATTCTTAATTAAACATTTAAATTAAAGTAATTGTAGTTACAGTAAAACCTATGCACCATATACCTAACTGCATACTTCACAAGATAGACCACTCTCATCAATCAGGTTTAGGCTTTTCCTCTTCTTATTTGGCGTTTTGATATTACCAGTTTCTTTGGATTTCCTGCGAATATGTACAACTTAACTTTCCGATACATCAGAATATTCTGCAGTTAATTTAACTACGTATATCATTCACTACAGTACTGGGATTATGCTCCATAAACTCACAAAATACATTTAACACCATCTGTTTTTCACCACTCTTTAATATAATTTCCCTTTAGGGTGCTTTTTATAATTTTTATCACACATTTTATCACCGAGTTACCATAATATACACAACAGCCGCCATATTTATAATTGATATTCAACTTTCTCTCAAGAATCGATCAGTTTTAAACAAATGCGATTTTTTAGTTAATCTCCGATCTTCGAAGAAACATGTAGGTGTATACTGTATTCCGATCAACTATAGTTAACATAAATAGCTTCAAATACATAAATATATTAATCGAATACGTGATATTTTTTTTTCGCTTCCGCTGACCTGTGTTTTGGTCATGAACGAATCGCAGTAACTGCAGCAATCATGGAGATTTCCCGCCCTTTCTTTTTCCCTCAAGTGTGTTTCTTATGCTGGACAAACTATAGTAATACCTTAGTTGCCTGCTAGATGTCTCAATTTGTCGGCGTGTTGACCGCATGTCATTCATGACATATATGAGCCAATAAAGTAATTAAATATTAAATTGATCTATAAACTCCTAAAAAAGGAGAGGATATGGTTCAACATTGGGCTAATTCATTATAGGTAGATAGATAGATCAATATATGGTGGTCTTATGTAATACTAAGAAATCCCCAAAGTATGCGTTAAGTTGAATATGATAATTGCCTTCTATTACTGAATGGCTACGAGTGACAATGCAAAAATCAAGGTCCGTTGAGCTAGTCTCTACTTTATGTTATTGTTATTGTTTTTATTGCGTTTCATATTTCTTAAAAGTCATGTTACGTGAGTATAGTATTTGGAATTTCACATATGCATATATGTCATGGGTTTAACATGCCACTTTTATTCTGAACATTTAAAAAATAGATAACTGGCACAGTACACACTCTAAGCTGTGTCACTGTACAAAGTACATTCATATTATTGCACAATGTGTAAATAGCAACAAATAATCAGAATGTTAACTTAGTGATAAAACATAAAGATAACCAGTTATCATGTATTGAAATAAAAATTTTCGACTAGTGTTAAAATATGTCAATTGTTCCTTCGAATTTCTAATTTAATAGAGATGTATCAGAAATTGCCACCTTCGGGATTACTGAGGTTATTCGTCTGATGGTGGGAGTAGGAGCAACCACTACCTCCTTTGCCGAAACATGAAAAAAGTTAGGCCTTAATAAGAAAGTTAAAACTGGATGTTAGTGCTTTGAAAGGATCCAGTGGAATTTAAAGAAATTACCAGCATTATTAGTGAAAAATTAGAGGCTATATATATATATATATATATATATATATATATATATATATATATATGTGTGTGTGTGTGTGCAAATTACGTATGTTATGCTTTGTAAACTATGACAAATTATTAATTTACGTATGTTATGCTTTGTAAACTATGACAAATTATTAATTTACGAAGCTTTATTCATAATTATATTATGAAATACTGCGAAGGAATCAAATTCGATAATAAATCATGTGAATTAGTAAATATGAATTATGTATTTACTTTTTATTTTGAAGGAATTCTATATTTATTCATTTATTTATTTTGTTCTTGGTTTCACATTATCGAGACTTTATATCAGAGTTCTACTCTAAGTAATGTAGTGATATGTTACCTATTCTAGGAATAGTAATGCCTGGGAATTAGTGTGAAGGATATAATATTTAACAGTTTGTCCATAATCTAAAGAAAATAACACATGTAATACATACCAGCATCAAATTATTCTGCAATGGATTTCTTATATCTAGGGCTGAAAAAAGTATGGGTTATAGGCTAGGCTGCAACATACACTGCTCAAAAAAATTAGGGGATATTGTAGAATAACCTATTAAGACTATGTTTTTAGGAACAGTATTAGATGCAATCACTTTCTATTACTCCAAAAGAATGTAAACAAGAGTTTGAAGTCATTACGTAACCTCTGTACCACACCAGATGTCAAAGAGATCCTGATTAGGAATATGGCAAACAAACAAAGCAACATTAACATGGGTGAAAATGTTTCTTTAGTATGGTGTATGGTCTCCTCGAACTGCCAGCACTGCCTCACACCTGTGTGGCATTGATGCAATGAGGTTAGCAATGAGTTCTTGGGGGATACGTGGCCACTCTTCCATAAGAGCAATGTGCAGCTCTTGAACAGTTGTGGGAGGTGCTGGTCTGCCTGCAATGCGCCTGCCTAATGCATGCCACACATGCTCAATCGGATTTAAGTCCGGGGAGGAAGCTGGCCCTTGCATACGCTCGATACCCTCCACTTCCAGCATGTCGTCCACCAAGCCAGCTCTGTGGCGTCGTGCATTATCGTCCATGAAAAGAATAGAATCACCTATAGCACCAGCATAAGGCACGACAAAAGGTCGGCGGAATCTCACCTCTACAACCTTACCGCAGTCAAAGTACCACCTTGGATGACGTAGAGGTCCGTACGTCCACCACTACTGGCTCCTGCCCACACCATCAATCCACCGCTACCATATGGGGATTCTTCACGTACAAAAGCTGGATTGTTTCGTGTCCCTTTTTCTCTCCAGATGAATACACGCCGACTATCACATTCCACGTTGAATCGCGACTCATCAGAAAAAAGAACTGATCTCCATTCAGCATGCCTCCACCCACGATGTTCCTCCGCCCAGTTTTCTGCGATCTCTACGGTGTTGTGGAGTTAACCTGGTACACACCATGGGCCTACAGGCATAGAGACCACTTCCATGCAGTTGATTAGGGACAGTTTGAGTTGACACCCTGCGTCCTGTTGCTGTTTGAAGTGTATTTCGCAGTTGACTTGCATTCTGCTGTCTATCCCGACGGGCTGTTAACAAGAGGTAACGGTCATCCCTTGCTGTTGTTGCCCTTGGTCGACCTTGTCCGGCTCTTCTGTGAACAGTATGTTCTTTGAAAATGTTCCAAAGTCTGGAAATCGCGCTTTGAGACACCCCAATGGCTTGTGCCACCTCTTGTTGTGTCTGTCCAGCTTCCATCCTTCCTATGGCCCTCCAAGCTATTGGTTCAGGTAAATCACATTGTCGAGACATCACTGTTCCTAAGGCAAGCCATTCACTAACTGAAAACTGGACTGGATTTAAAAACAGCAACAAAACATTCACCCCCACACCACCCTTTCACATCAACAGTACAGACACTGCCCTCTGGTGTGGTACCGAGGTTACGTAACAACTTCAAACTCTTATTTACATTATCTTGGAGTAATAGAAAATAATTGCATCTAATACTATTCCAAAAAAACATAGTCTTAATAGGATATTCTACAATATCCCCTAATATTTTTGAGCAGTGTACTTAGACCGCTGTGTTTACAAACTACACGTTGACATACGATACTCGGGACAGACTTCTAGTACAGCCCGCTTTGTCTAAGAAAGGACTCATCTTTGCACAATTTTTGTTTCGGCATTCTGTACAACCACACGTCGCGTAAGCAGGTCTATATATTGATGAGAGTCGAACATACACACTCTCCTCTCCGAGCAGGCAGTGGAGACGCTCGACAAAGACACGCATATTGTAAACAATGTGTATAGAAATTACTATCTTGTTATCGATACTTTTTTCCAGCCCCACTTATATCAAGACACAGATAACAGTACCTGAAGTTTGTCGGTAGAGGGAGTTTCCTTCCTGAATATACCGTAGATATTAGGCCTACTGTATATTCAACATATTATTGTCTATTTATATTTTTTCTAAGAAACAAGTTGTGTTTAACCAAATGTATTCTGAGTATTTAGAACCTAGTAACAGATTTAAATGTATGATAACATAGCCTACCTTTGTTTAGAGATTTAGTTATCATTAGTTTTCAGTTATTTGTTATAAACTTGCATTAATTATATAACAATGCTGGTAACCGTACATTAAATATCAGTATATATATATGTATATGTGTTTTGTATATCACTGGTTATATCATTCAAAACATGTATATAACATTAAATGATAACATATTTCATAAATCAGATATGCATATTGCGCACCCATATTCTTTGCATCTTTCAGAAAATATTAATTACGTCTATCACAACTTTATTAATTAAATTATTACGTACAAAATCGTGTCAAACATTAATTATGTTGTTAATTTTTTTTTACTTAAACGGAATAGATAATAATATTTGACCTTATTTGAGATAAAATGCAAGAAAAAAATTGTCTATAACTGTATTAGTATTTTCTTTCATAGAAATGAAAAATCAATGAGGAAAAATAGCAGGTATATCCGATTTGAATAATGTTTGTGGTTTTTTTTATATAATACTGTAGTTCTATAAATGTAAGTCTCGGTAAAATGTGATACATACGTAAACAAATCTATTAAATTTAAAAACAATATAAAGTTCTGTTGAGGTGTCTGTCAATATAAAATTTAAGAATATAAAACTTCAAAAATTAATATATTAAGAATACAAGATTTCAAAATGAATACCTGTTAACGTACCGTTTTCCTCAACTTTGTTTACAATTTCAAATTGGAGGAGAATCAAAAACTCTTAAAAATGCATCTTCCTGTTCATGATTAACGAATATCTGAAAGGCCTCCAGTTTTAATTAGTGAACGAAGTAGAGGAAGAGGGCACCTTAGTATGTATTAATATTGATAATCTATGTTCCAAATCCTATATTCAATAAATGCAATATTTTTTTAAAAATTGTTGAGTTCTTGTTTTTAAACATGGATAAAATGCGACATTACAAAATCGGAAAATCTTAACCAACGATATTCTTTCCTATTTATATTCTAGTTCTTTATAATAAACATGAACTATTTTCAAATTTTTAATTTCAGCTCTTCTTCAAACACATAATCCATTTTTTTTTCGTTGAGAAATAACTTAGAGTTGAAGTTACAAGAAATAGTACCCGGTAACAACTCATGGTTCTATAAATTATTTCCAACTTTTAAATTAATTGGCCAATAAAGACGCAAAACAGAGGAATTTTACAACGATTTAAAATTATTGCTTTAACTTACTACTCAATTGTATATAACAAAAATGAAAAAGAAAACCTTACAATACATGTATCAGATTAAAGTGCATAAACTAATGTATGTGTTCACTGAAATTAAGAACACTGGACGAATAAGTTATTGATACATTAACAAGGTTCACTGAATTTACGAACACTGAACACATGCATTGCATTAATTAACCTCGATACGATTTTGCTAATTTATTAATACCTATAATCACTCCAATGAACTGAACCACCGCGAGACAATTGAATAACTGCAAAGATAAGGACTATTTCTATTCTTTAAGCATGTGCTCCCACTTAATTCTTATCAACATCACGTTCTGCCATTATTTTTTTATTTATTGTTCTTTCTTCTGGGTTTAAGTTTCACGTAATAGGTAACTGCTACTTATTTCCTCTTTTTCTTTCTCTACTGGTCATATTCTATCGGAAATGTGGGAATTAAATATACCAGATTTCTCACATGATTTAATTTTTTTTTTCTCTGGCAGTATTTCTCACTTTTAATATGAATACTTATCACTAGGACTCGGAATATTTTATGACATCTCATATATTTTGAAGCTTTATTTTGAGTTCCAAGGAAGTAAACAGCATTTATATAGGCCTTCTGATGAAAATTTAGTGATTTTTCTTTGTCTTAAAAGTCATACCTCCCATATATTTTTATTTTTTTTATATTTGTTCTAATTTTTGTAATGAATTACTATTTTATTCATATTTCGAAGATTTTAATAAGTCGTTAGCCAAGTTGAAATAACCAACAAAATGTATGTAATAGTGATGAGTCGTTCGTGAACAAACTATTTCAATGAAGCGCTCCGTTTATAAGAACTCCTCACTCGCATTTAGTATTATCTCTGATTATATAGACGTTAAGGAAAAGCAATTTTTTTAACTTTCATAGTTTTTTATGATGTATTTTATTTTGAGACAGAATGTAGACTAAAAAAGAAGCTGAAACGATCCTCAGTTTAATTTTTCTGCCTGTCGATAAGTCAAATGAAAGTGAACACTGCAACAATACTCAATAATTTGTTTACTTTTCTCAAGTATCCATCCATAGTAATTCTGCCCGAGGGCAGGTCCTTCATTGCAATCATAGAATTTTCATGCTATGCTTGCACTTTTACTAGGGAATTGTAGGTGTGTTAGCTTCCTGTTGCTTTCCACACCGGTGAAGGATGATGATGATGATGATGATAATGATAAGGATTATGATGGCCATATGATTTCGGAACCGTTTGCGCCTTAAAGTTTTCCTGACATTTGTCTTACAGGTGAGGAAAAACCCCGATAAAACCTCACCCAGAAAAACCGCCCCGACCAGGGAACGAACCCGGGCCCGCTGCGTGACAAGGCAGCACGCTATCTCGAGACCACAGCGGTGGACTTTTCTGAAGTATAATAAGCCATTATTCACAAATGTATTGCAATTTCAACTTGTTTTACATGAAGTCGGCAGGTATTGTCATGATCAGAGACCGAAACTTTGGCACAATGCCTTTTTAAATGTGTTAAATCTATCACCAATTTAAAAGTGAATCTGTACGTTTCATACCTTTGTGATTAAAATGCCAAAGTTGTTTGTTGCCTTTTTCTGCCTTTTTTAATAAAATTGCCTAATGTACGAAATAAATGTTTGTTTGCCTTTATTTGAATGTATCTATTATTTATTAATTTATTATTAAAAATTGTCTACAAGTCTTTTTTTATTTATTTCTATAACCGCTACAACGAAAGTGACTTCACCGAATATATATTATTGTCAACAGTTCATATTCTCCTTGCAACAATGAGTGTTCCCGTACAATAAATGTATAAACAATGGTAAGCATTTTAATTTTCCCTTGTGTTTATTTGAAAAGGCAACAATGATTATGAATCTAACTTCTAACTAATTTTCTTTCAGTTTTCGTTGTGACATTGTAGCTAGCAGCAAGATGCCGAAATACAGTGTTCCTTTACGGAGTAAATTGCAAAGTTACGTTAACACTTTTGGATCCGACGTATTTTGTACTGACGGTAAAGTAAATACATGCAGTCAGTGAACTGTGAAAAGAAATATTTTATATCGCAACATGCCAGTACAACCAAACACAAAAATGCATTTTTCAAGGCAACTAGGAAGAAGATTTATTTGCTTCCAACAGTAATTGTAACATCGAGTCGAAAATCTCAATTTGCATTCGACTTATGTGAAGCTTTTCTTGGTGCTGTAATCCCTTTGTGGAAATTACAGAATCCTACACTTATACAGTTTTTGGAGAAGTATACGAACGAATGTGTGCCTAGCGAATCATGTTTGCGAAAATGTTACCTAAGCGAATGATACGATGAAACAGTGAAAATCATTAAAGATAAAATTAAAAAGAAGAAGATCTGGATTTCTATCTACGAGTCAACTGACCCTACGGAAATAAAATTATAAAATATTTTGTTACCATCAATCGAATAAAAATGAACTATTCTCAAAAATTACCTATACTAAATGAATATGCATTTAATATATATATATATATATATATATATATATATATATATATCGAAAATAAAATTATAAAATGTTTTATTATCATTAATCGAATAGTAATTAACTATTTAAAAAAATGAGTTATACTAAATTAATATACAATTAAACGCATAATTAGTTTTTAGCACATCCTTGAATTCAAGTAAAAATAAAAATTGAATATCATATTGCAGTTATGCAACCATTTTTACTACCAAGCTTTCAGAATACATAGGTCTAAAAAGTGGACAAATAATAAGAAATTGATTTACATTCATGCTATGGTTTTTCCACTGTTGCCAGATTGTGAAATATGAATTAATACTTTTCGCAAACCAGAGAATCGGGGCGCAAATTTTGGAGCAAATAATTTGAACCCAGCTTTTATAATAATTGCTATCGTATGCGCAAATTATTTTCACATCTATCTGCATATATTATGAAATTACATGCAGTATAAATGCATACATACATGTTATGTAACCAAGCAATTACAAGCATAATATTTTATACAGGATAATAATGTGCAACAATGTATAATAACACTTAGCATTACTGTATTGTAAAGAAGCATTCTTTAATTCAGCTGTTTCCAGCCTTTTTCGACTCGTGAACCCCTTCCACAACGATCTGAGTAGGGTGAACCACTGAATTTTAAATATACATACAGTAGACATGCATACAATTTAATTCCAAGCAAAAGGTTTGATAACCTTAAATTAACTTAATCCTTAACGGTTAAAACCTAAAGTTAATCTAGTTAACAACTTAAAAGTTATACAACGTGTAGGCCTAGCTGTACGAAATGAAATACATTTCTAACGTTGTTACGTAACTGCAAATCATGCATTCACGGTAAATATTAATTTAATGTGGAATAATGTGATAAATTCCTGATCTTACCCTTATGTAACATAATTCACTAATGGTAACTTAGGGAAGACGAGGAAAAGGAAGTCCAAGAAAAACTTGGGAAAATGAGGCGACAGAAGTAATGTTCACGAGAAGATTGAGACCTGAAGATTTACAGGTGAGAAGGCTGTTGAGAATTGGAACAGGAGAGCTGTATTAGCCGTTGAATCCCTGGTATAGTCAGGAATGTTATGATACATACATACATACATATGTGCATACGTGCGTACATGCGTACATGCAAAGATGCATACATGTGTACATGCAAAGATGCATACATGCACACATGCATACAATCAAAAGCGTGGGGTGCTTTTTATGAATTTTACATTTTCTTCTTAGAGACTTTACTTTTACCAATATCTGTTTATTATCAAATATATTAATTGATATAGAGCACCCCACGCTTTTGATGGTAAAATTATTTTCTTTTTGTTGATAACTCTAGTTTTATTCTATATGTGTTGGAGATGATTTGTTGTTGACCACTTTAATTTATCCCAAGCGTGTTGGAAATTAAAATTATTTTTAATTTATTTAGTTCGGTTTTCTAATAAAGCGTGTTGTTTTTTAAAACTATTGTTTATTTTTGTACATGGACGATCTTCGTTCTTTCATCGAAATAATTTATATGTTTTCTTCGTGTCATATTCGAAATAATTTTAATAATTTGTAATTCTATTCGGGTTTTTCACTAGAAGATATTTTTATTGATCTGCAAAAACTTTACAGGTATACATACATACATACATAGTGTTCTGCCCAACAGCAGATCTTTCACAGCAAACTCAGTATTCTCCACTCTTTCCTTAACTCAGCCTCCCTTTTCTGTATCCGCATACAATCCGATTATTTTAATATTGTCTATCATCCGATGTCTTTTTCTGTCTCTAACCTTCTTTCTGTTGACCAGTCAGGGCATCCGTCAGCAGGCAGCTTCTTCTTAACCAGTGGCCAATCCAAGTTCTTTTCGTCCTCTATAAGAGTTCCAACATTGTTCGTCCTTCATCCATTCGGTCTAGCACATCTTTATTTGTTTTATTCTGTCCGTCCATTTTATACACTACATCCATCTCCATGTCCACTTCTCAAAAGCTTCCAGTCGCTTGTAACTTGATATTTCACTCTGCAAAGGTTCTCCTGCGAATACTGATTCGATGTTTACGTTCTACGATGGAAACCGAATTGGAAGAAGAAAATTTTGGCTTCAGGAAGGCAAAGGATACGAGAGATGCCATTTGACTGATACGAACAATAGGATTAAGATATATAGAAAAAGATAACGAAGTTTACTATCAATAGTAACATGAACTGCTATCAAAGAGTAAAGCAGAGGATAGCAATGGAAAAAGAAACTTTTAACAAGAAGAGAGGCATTTTCTACAGACCTCTGGCAAAAGAATTACGAAGAGGCTAGTGAAGTGCTTTGTGTGGAGTGTAGCATTGTAGGGTGCAGATACTTGGACATTACAAAGAATGAAAAAAAAAGACTGGAAGCTATTGAGATGTGGATATGGAGATGGATGTAGCGTATAAAATGGACGGACAGAATAAAACAAATAAAGATGTGCTAGACCGAGTGGATGAAGGACGAACAATGTTGGAACTCTTAGAGAGGAGGAAAAGAAATTGGATTGGCCACTGGTTAAGAAGAAACTGCCTGCTGACGGATGCCCTAGAAGGACTGGTCAACGGAAAGAAAGTAAGTGACAGAAAAAGACATCGGATGATAGACAATATTAAAATGATCGGATTGTAGGCGGATACAGAAAAGGAAGGCTGAGTTAAGGAAAGAGTGGAGGATACTGAGTTTGCTGTGTATGTATACCATGTAAAGTTTTTTTCGGATCAATAAAAATATCTTCTAGTGAAAACCCCGAATAGCATTACAAATTATTAAAATTATTTCGAATATGACACGAAGAAAATATATAAATTATTTCGATGAAAGAACGAAACTGGACCATGTACAAAAATAAATAATAGTTTTAAAAAACTAAACAACGCGCTTTATTAGAAAACCGAACTAAAAAAAAAAGAAAAATAATTGCAATTTCCAACACATTTGGGATAAAATTAAAGTGGCCAACAAAAAAATCAAATCCAACACATATAGAAAAAAACTAGAGTTATCAAAAAACAAAAAGGAAAATAATTTTACCATCAAAAGCGTGGGGTGCTCTAGATCAATTAATATATTTGATAATAATTTGATATTGGTGAAAGTAAAGTCTCTAAGAAGAAAACGTAAAAATCATAAAAAGCACCCCACGCTTTTTGATGGTAAAATTATTTTCTTTTTGTTGATAACTCTAGTTTTATTCTATATGTGTTGGAGATGATTTTTTTGTTGACCACTTTAATTTTATCCCAAGCGTGTTGGAAATTAAAATTATTTTTCATTTTTTTAGTTCGGTTTTCTAATAAAGCGTGTTGTTTTAGTTTTTTAAAACTATTATTTATCTTTTATTTTTTAGTTTTAATATTTTACAGAATAAGATAAAAATGTAAATATCTTTAAATTCGATACTATTGTAGTATGAGCTAAAAGTAATACTCTTCTAAAGAAAATCCTCCCAGCCGGATTTGCACCAGCGACCTATGGATTACTGAAATTATATACCACTAAAGTTCACTGCTCTACTAACTGAGCTCTTACAACGATTGACTAAAAGTCGTCAAGTCTTGAACCTATTATACCAGTTTTCATTTTTTTGATTTTCTGATGATTCTGACCAGGATTTTAGAAACAAAATATGAAATTATTGTATTGTCACGGGTCCTTTACAAGTAAACAAAGTTTCAAGTCGATCCAATGTTTCTAAATAGGTGAAAATCGTGTTCAAAAATTCCGTTACATAGATACAAAGACACCTTTTTTTGATTTTCAGATGATTCTGGCCAAGATTTTTGAAAACAAATATGAAATTATTGTATTGTCACGGGTCCTTTACAAGTATACAAAGGTTCAACTCGATCCAATGAATTTAAGTAGGTGAAAATCTCGTTGAAAGATTCCGTTACATAGATAGATAGATAGATAGATAGATAGATAGATAGATAGATAGATAGATAGATAGATAGATAGATAGATAGATAGATAGATAGATAGATATAGATAGATAGATAGATAGATAGATAGATAGATAGATAGATAGATAGATAGATAGATAGATAGATAGATAGATAGATAGATAGATAGATAGATAGATAGATAGACACAGGTCAAGCTAATATAAAGCGTGTAAAATATAATTTATTGTTTCCCTGTTTCCTATACATATGTGTGTGTGTGTGTGTGTGTGTGTACAAATTGCATTCATATATTTTTTTCTTCTTTTAACATTGCGTGTCTTAGGTCTAACTACTATTCTTAACTTAATTCATAATTGAGTGGGTCAGTGGAATAAGGGCCCATCCCAACTGCACTAAGTTTGGAGAAAAATTGCATTTTATTAAATTCTACATTGAGTAAAATATATAGAGCACACATTGCTAATAATTGGTACATGTCTTGCACATAAAATAAGCTTTCTGCCTGCAAATGTGTAGATCTCTATATTGTTTCATATGTCCAATCAAAGAAAAAGAAAATTGAGAATATAAAAGAATACAACATAATTAAACAAATTAAATAACACTTTTTAACTTGAATATTGCATTAATCTACGTATTCTACGTTTGCAGCATTTGTATCATCATCATCATCTGATTTAAGGCTACTGTTAAAATGTCTGGTGTACAGGTGGTACAAACGTCATGAGAGTCATGATGTCTTCTTTATCATCCTACCATAAAGAAATTTTGTTGTCAATATTACATCTCGTAATACAGGACACTTTCCTTTCCCTTTTTTTTTAAAAAAAAAAGCTTATTACTTCCTCTAAAGCCAAATCACCGAAACTGGATTTTACGTATATTACATGTCTGTTTTCCACAAACGAAACTGAGATGCTTTTCTGATGTCTACCTTATGCTTGTCCAGCATCATATTTCTCTTTGTGAACATTTTATTTAAGTTCTCCAAATCTTTAAAATCTTCTGGATTTATATCAATTACTGTGAATGGTTTCTTATGAAGTAAGCCCACTGTTCAGGTGTATAAACCACTTGTGTTTTTCTTTTAACTTTTTCAGTCACACCAAAGTCAGCATCACAGGGAAGGAAAGTGTGACCTGTTACAAGGAATTTATGTTCAATTTCTTCAAACCAACCACAATCAATCATGTACAGCCAAAGTCCCATTATTGTATAATTCTTGTTTTGAACAACACATGATTCACTATATACACTATAGGCCTAACTTTCTTTTTATTAGCACCTTTTTCAATCAGTGGCACAGCTTTTAATAAACAGCTAGCAATTTCGTCCGCACCTCTTCAACAACTGATTCAGGCCGATATATATTCCTTTCCACTGTTGCGTAAAATGTTCTGCTTCGTTTTATTCCAGTCTTGCACATTTATTTTTTCCTGTCTTATATTTTATTACACGATTTCCATTTGCACAAGAACATGCCGCATCAGCCATTCTGCATTTACGGATATTTGCCGGCAATGCCAGTCAGTATTGCAGCGGACTACAGAGTAGCGGACAATATACGGTCACGTGTCAGCAGTTGGGATGGGCCTTTATTTCCCGTGCGCGTGAAGAAGTTAGAAATTTTTCTTAGACATAAAGTCTCGTTTACCCTCTTTTGAGCAAAGTTAGAATTATGAACTTCTAAAGATTAACAGAAGATGGCCATAGGATAAATAATCTGCAAGTAACTAAAAATCGACCATTGGTTGGGATGGGCCCTTATTCTACTGAGCCCTCAATTGTTAACAATGTGTTTTCTTCTCTCTCTGTACTAATGTATAATGGCCTATTATTATTATTATTATTATTGTTATTATTGTTATTATTATTGTTATTATTACTGTTATTATTATTGTTATTATTATTATTGTTATTGTTGTTATTATTGTTATTATTATTATTGTTATTATCTTCACATTCATTTATCCACCGCTGTGGTCTCGATTCTGTAGTTTCGCTGCCTCGTACGCATGGGTGCGATTTTTATCGCCGGTCAGGACAAGTTTCCTGGGTGATGGATTTTTCGGGGGTTTTCCTCACCTATAAGACAAATGTCAGGAAACTTTAAAGTCCAAACGGTCCCCGAACATCACCTGACCATCATATTCATCAATATTACATTCACCATGTTTAGTATGAATGTGTATGTGTGAGTGTGTGTGTGTGTGTGTGTGTGAGTGAATAGTGTGTTTCATCTTAACGTTGTGTTGCCTAGGAGGAGAGCTGACACATCATTCGGGTAAGCCCTCAATGTCATATGAGGTCAAAAATTAAGATTGTGATCCATAGTTAAATCCCTCTCCTGACAGGCCGGATGGCTTATAGGTGAGAGGTTAAACTGCGTTAATGGAATGGAATTATATTTTTTCCCTCCCTGAGCAATATGTTTAATTCATTCCGATGATATATTTTGTATTTCGATTTTCTTATGCGCTATATTAACTTGATTTTAAATCTAATTTTAAGAGTAATAGGTTATAGTAAATCCCCAGCGAGTTTGAGCAGGAGCCGCCACTGATACATACACTTACATACAAATCAAATAAATATACAAAATACATATTTGTGCTGAAAAATATATTTACATGAATTGGGATATTGAAAGTATCGATCCACTACCATCTCTATTACTTACATACATAAATACAAATTCCCTCAGTAGATACGTTATTGATCATATGTAACTCTCAGAACACCAAAAAAATGCAACTATTTCTTAAAATCAATAAAACTGTAATTATAATTTCCAGAGATTTCCCATCAACATTCTATAAACAAGTTTTAATAATATTTTATATTTGAAGAGAAAAATTTTCGCCTAGACCGGGACTCGAACCCGGGACCCTTGGCTTTCCGGGCCAAGTGCTCTACCAACTGAGCTACCGAGGCGAGTTACGATCTAGACGCAAATTTTTCTCTTATGTACGTAATTGTAATTCCCTCGCGCCAAATGCTTGAAACCATAGCTTCTATCTTTGCAAATGGCGGCTTCTTAGTTAAGAAGACATTTATTGGGAATTTAACACTACTTTATAGCCAGTAGGGCTTCTATTGACGATTTTATTATTAATTTAACACTTCTCATAGAAGGATAAATTATATTTGAAGAGAAAAATTTTCGCCTAGACCGGGACTCGAACCCGGGACCCTTGGCTTTCCGGGCCAAGTGCTCTACCAACTGAGCTACCGAGGCGAGTTACGATCTAGACGCAAATTTTTCTCTTATGTACGTAATTGTAATTCCCTCGCGCCAAATGCTTGAAACCATTGCTTCTATCTTTGCAAATAATAAGTTTTAATAAGCTTATTTAACATTTTCCAATACCGTTATTTTAACACAGATCATATTATAATATTATAATGATATTGTGAAAAGAAAAATTAATGTAGTGGGCTGCACACTAGTCTGGAGAACTAGAGGTCCACGGTTCGGGATCTGGTTCAGACATTAATTTTTCTTTTCACAATATCATTATAATATTACAATAAGCTTGCAGTTGGCAACTATTGCAGAAATATTAGTTACATAACTGCGCTTATCTGTAGTAAAACTGTAATGAAAATTAAGTAAGTAGCTATGAAATAAAAGCAATCGGAAATTAAATTGGAAATAAAAGTTCTTAGAGCAGTAATTAAAAATGTAATTGTTTTCAAATTGGGTGTCGCGAAAAATCACGCTTTCTGAAACGATAAAACAATTTTAAACGGAAAACGTATAATATAGAATAATAATAATAATAATAATAATAATAATAATAATAATAATAATAATAATAATAAAATAATAATAATAATAATAATAATAACAATAATAATAATATCCAGGGAGTGTCATTGTTTTGTAAGGTGGCAAGTAGTTTAACGGTAAAGTCTCATTATAAACCCAATTCAATAATAAAAATTGAAATACTGTTTGTGACAGAAGGTGAAGATGTTGAAATTATATACATGTATCGTCACACATTTCTGACAGCTTTTAAGATTTTTTTTAAAATAAAGTAGCCTCACCCACATATGAATCATACATAAATATTATATAGGGCTATTCAAAAATAGGAACTGACTTCAAACATTAATTTATTCCAAACTCCAAAAAATAAATAAAAAAAAAGTTTTTAATAACGTTCCTGGAAAGAGAAAAGTTCAAATTTCATTATCTATGCATTCACTATGAGCACCATGTGTTACATGACAAAATACCAAAACGGTGGCTTATTTCTTGCCACAAACACACACGAATTAAGCTGTCCTCTAGTTTATCGAATTCACAGCTTCAACAATCCGATGTCGGGGCCCGCCCCCCAGATTTTCAAGAGTTGTCAGGCAATAGGGGGGATAAAAAACACGGTCTTTTTACGTAACCCCACAGTATAAAAATTACACAGAGTTAGGTCTGGTGACGCAGCGAGGCCACCGTCGATGAAGTTAATCTTCTGCTCCTCCTCTTCCAATCTAACAGAGCCAATGCAACTTTGATCGCAACTTCTCAATAACCGCGCCAATTCGGCCATTATCGGAACTTCAAACTTTTCTCTTTCTAGGAACGTTGGAATTGTGGGTTTCTATTTCTTTAACTTTGTAAGAAATAAATGTTTGAAGCCTGTCCCTTCTTTTTGAATAGCTATATATTTTCTAACACGTGATTTTCGTACCGCATCATAAAAATAAAACACACTTCGTTCAGAAATTGTCATGTTTTTAATCACTCACAATTCTAACTGAAGGTCAGGACTTTTGGCTATCGCCACTCGCTTATTACGCGAAAACTGGTGTACTCTATAGATGATTAACGAGGAAGATGGTGAAATTTATATTTTCTACAATGTGTACGTATTTTTTTATTGTACAAAAATAATATTGTATAAAATGTTTGTTCCTGAGAACCTCGTAGTTTTTAAGTCATTGATTGTTTTTTCGAAATAGCTTAAATCAAAATAAGATATTTTTCATACTCTTAAGGAAAAATGTTGATTTTTAAATACAATTAAGATATTTATAAAAACATCAAGCAATACAATTTCTCTACCTGGAGTATAAATGGAGAAAAACACATAGGCCTATAAGTTATCTGCTAATCTAACATTAACAATTTAAAGATCTCAGCATTCATTTTTTTTCTGTTAATTGCTATTCCCGTGGACTAATCTTTAGAGCAGTCATGGTCTCTAGAACTCTATAAATTTGTAGATTATATTTTCTTCGAATGTGTAGAAACGCAGTGAAAATAAAATTGTGCAAATCATTTTAAACGTTTTAATGCAGTTCAATAATAATAATAATAATAATAATAATAATAATAATAATAATAATAATAATAATAATAATAATAGCTTTATTTTACCTGGCAGAGTTAAGGCCTTAAGGCCTTGTCTACCACTCAACCAGGTTTAAAAAAAAATACAAAAGAAAAGTCTTAAATCTAAATTACAATATATATATATATATATATATATATATATATATATATATAAACGATTACAAGTTATGAATACAATACAATTAATATTTATAATGTATTTTGTATCAATAGATACACTAAAGAACATTTTAAAGCTTGCAGCCTTTTAAATATACTGTAACATAATTAGGGAAATTTACACGTGCCCTAGAGCGTTGGAACTCTTTTTTGACATAAAAATAAAAATACGTATATATTTTGACCAAAAAGATAACATTTCACCCATCACCCTCCCTAATTATATTAACAGAAATCCGCGAGGTTGAATTGAGGTATACCTACCGATTCGACGTGCTTCAAGTTTACCGCGTGGCCAATGCACTTTATGACATATCGAAGCCTAGTTTATTCTTCCATCCCTAAGATGAGAAATAAAAAGTTTGGTTGTAAATATTTCGAGATTTTTCTTTATTAAATTATTGTTTGGGGAGCAAATGGTTGGTACGGCCTCGAGAAGGGTACAGATGCCGACTATGTATACCTTAATAAATCTCGAGAAATGCCACTGCGGCTTTTTTTAGCAGCTCTGCCAGCAAGTCCTGATCCTACGTTCTCGTCGTAATAGACTGCAGCTAAAAAAGAAGATGGAACGAAAGGCGAGTTCTCAGTGTCTTAAAACTGAGACCTGTCGCCTAAGGGAGCAAACCCTAGAAATAAAAAAACCACGTCCTCCGTGTCTGGGGGTTAGGCGTCAGGCTGGCAACCTGACCCTGGAAAAAAGTATATCGCTACGTACGTCAGGAAAATATGTCAACCGGGTGGATTTAAATATGACAGACTTAAGCTACGAAAACGGACCTTTGCTATAGGTACATGAAATGTTCAAGACTTGAATACCAAAGAACAAGAAGTAATAGATAAGATTACAGCGTTGGATGCAGATATTATTGTGCTCTCGGAAACAAAAAAGAAAGGGAAAGGACAGGAAAAATTAGGAAATTATACACATATCTGGAGTGGAGTACCAAAACCTAGTACAGCAAAAAGAGGTATATCCATTTTGATAAAAAATAAGTTGGTAAAAAGTATAGTGTCTTGGGAAGAAATTAATGAAAGAATTATTAAATTAAATCTCAAACTTTGTGGGATAGAGCTTATAATAATAGGAGTACATGCCATAAATGAGGTTGCAACAACCATAGAGAAAAATGAATTTTTTGACAAACTGTCAGAAATTTTGGACAAAATAAAAAAACACCAAGAAGTAATAATAACAGGAGATTTTAATAGTCGGGCAGGAAGTAGAATGAAAGATGAAGTGATTGGACCATTTGGGGAAAAAGTGGAAAATGACAATGGAGATAGATTGATAAGTTTATGTAAACAACATGGCTATATGATAATGAATAGTTTCTTCCAACATCGGGAAATACATAAATACACATGGGAACAACCAACAAAAAGTCTCAAATCAATAATTGATTATATAATTGTGAAACAAAAACGTGATATGATAGTGAAAGATGTTAGAGTGTGTAGAAAACCAGATTGCGGAAGTGATCATTATATGCTTTTGGGAAAATTCATATTAACTAGTAGGAAAAAAACAAACAGCCTATTGAAGTAACGAAAGACAAAATAAATACAACCCTTTTGAATGAACGATGATATAAAGTAAGCTTACTCTATGATGAGAGTATACTGCGTTAAAATATTTTTTCAATCAAGATTAGAACAAAAACGTAATTTAAATTTAAATAAATCTGCAGTGGAAATGTATGATCAATTAAAGGAAAGTATACATTCAGTAGCTTTAGAAGCACTTTAGACAGAAAATCTAGAAGTAAAAAGAAATAATGAATGGTTTAATCACAATATTAAAAAATTAGTAGAAGGAAAAAAGAAAGCACGGATGAAATGATTATCAGATCACTCAACAACATCTCGAAATTATATATCACTTTAAACATAAAACAAAGGTGGAAGTGAGAAGAACAAAAAATGAATGAATACTGGGATAATATATGCTCGAATATAGATCATTCGATTGGATATGCTAGATCCAACGAAGCTTGGAAAACATTACAAAATATCAGGAAATCAGAAAGAAAGAAGATAAATATTCAGTTGATAAGACCATCAGAATGGATGCAACATTATAAAGGTTACTTCAAGAAAATATAAATGAGTTTCAACTTCAAGATACGGATGTAGAATATAAATTGGACACTCCAGAGATAACAGAAGATGAAGTAAAAAGAGCTTTGAAAGAGGCTAAAATTGGGAGAGCACCAGGACCAGGAAATAATCAGACGGAACTCCTAAAACAAGGAGGAGATATTTTAGTAACATTTTTAACAAAACATTAATAAAATTGAAATTGGAGACGATATCCCAGAAGACTGGAATTTATCGTATTACTCCTATTTTTAAAAAGGTGATAAAAAACTGTGTTCCAATTATAGAGGTATAAGCGTTTTACCTTCAACAGCTAGGATTTTTAGTAAAATTATAAATTTTAAACGTAAGGAGATAAAAGATAACTTAAGAGAAAAACAATGTGGATTCCGGAGTGGAAGATCATGTATTGATAATATTTTCCGTATTAAACAATTACAAGAGAAAATCCTAGCAAAAAATAAAGAACTACATATGATAGTTGAATGCAATGACCTTTATTGATTTAGAGATGACAGATGATAATGTATTATTGCCTCACTCTGTTGGTTAACCGTTTATATAAAAGCGGGTGCCGCGCAGCAATGCATGACACGCGGTGTTGTCACGTTTCCCATTGCGCTATGGGCATTTATTACACAAGGACAGAAGACATTGATTATATTTATGCTAATATTTAATTTTTATGTTATTATTTGGTATTGTTTAACTTTTAAAATTACGTATGTATGTATTTAGTAAATAATTTGATTCCTACATTATATAACTTATAGGTCTATATAAATTTGATATTCATACAACATCATGCTGATTATAGTATTATTATTATTATTATTATTATTATTATTATTATTATTATTATTATTATTATTATTATTATTATTATTATTAACTGTTCGGTCTGAAATATTTTCCCATGGCCGCCAAATGTTGAAATCACATATATTTAACTAATATAATATGTAGACATTGTATAATTATTCGAGCTACAATAAATCACTGATAATTATACCATTAATTACGGTATACAATTTTATAACTGGATCGAATGCTCCACATCGTTCCTAGTTTTAATTGAAACTGAGGGAAGAATAGCAAAGTTTATCTAACGGACTCTCTTCCGAGATTGTCTTCTTTAATATAATCATAAATGTTACAAAACAACTGCTGACACTGCTTACTAAGAGTCTGCAAATGTAATTTATTGCTCCTTGAACTATTAAGAGGTTCTTCCTCTTGTGTCACATAATCCCAAACTGGTGGCTGATTATTATTATTATTATTATTATTATTATTATTATTATTATTATTATTATTATTATTATTATTATTATTATTATCCATTCGGTCTGAAATATTTTCCCATGGCCGCCACATGTCGAAAGCACTTATATATTAAACAAATACAATATGCATATATTGTATTATTATTCGAGCTACTTATCACAATAAATCACTGAAAATTATAATTTATAACAGTTAATTACGGTATACAATTTTAAAACTGGATCGACTGCTCTACGTTCCGAGTTTTAATTGAAACTAAGAGAAGAATAGCAATGTGGCAACATCGTGGTTGTCGCGGCTGTCGAGATCTTTGTATATTTGAGATCTCGTAATAACATATAACAGCTGCGGGAAAGCAAAGCGAGCCGCTTGTTAAGCACCATAGTGAGGCGACAATAATTAGTCTCGGTACTGTTGAATGACATCCGGGAACCTTTCTTTCTACCCCACCCCTATGTTGCACAAGTTAGGCTTCATCAAGGCCAATGCGAAAAATATTTTGTGGTGAATTCTCCCTACAGATAATCATGCTGTTCAATTAGGGATGTTTAGAAGACGGAAAATATTTCCATGTACTAGTTTTTATTTTCTTCCATTCCAACAAATATACATGTAACAAAATTAATCTGCCTCCAGAATAAAATTTTAGAGAGATCTAATCAATTTAAATATCTTGGATATTATCTCTCTATCTGGGATGACAAGGATATCCCTGAAAAAATTATTCGTTATAATAAAAGTTTGGGAATTATTAATCAAGTTATGAAACCATCCCCTGTACAAAAAAAAAACACCAGATTACGTTTATATAACACTTTGGCTAGACCAGTGTTGACCTATGATAGTGAAGCATGGACACTAAAAAGACAACACGAAAGCAGAATAACGGCTTGTGAAATGAGATTCATGCGCAGAACAGTGGGTTACACCAGAAGGGATCGGAAAAGGAACACCGATATCTTAAATGAATTGAAGACTACGCCAATTTTGGAATATATTAAACAGTACCAACTAAATTGGAAACACCATCTAGAAAGAATGAGTTCAAACCGGATCCCCAAAGCTGTTTATAATTATATACCAAGAGGACGAAGATCACTGGGCCGTCCTATGAAACGCTGGAAGGAAAATTTTCTATAGGATCGTAATAGGCCTTGGCCTAATACTTGGAAGGAAGAAGAAGGCTAACTTGTGTGCTTCACAGATAGTATTCTTTTAACAATTAATAAAAATTGAATATAATTTATAAAAATAGTAATAAGATTAGATTAAATGGTATAATTAGGAGAAATTTTGGAAAACAAATGAGGAAAGAAATCCAATTGAGATTTCATAATGCCATAGCCAAACCTGCTCTACTATACGGAAGTGAATGCTGGACACTTCGAGCAAAAGATAAATCCCGCATTAATAGTTCACAAATGAGATTCCTCCGATCACTAACTGGAGTAACATTAAGGGATAGAATGAAAAGTGATGAGATAAGGATGCAGTGGAATAGTAGGGAAATGGTTGAACATATACAAAATTATCAGATTAAATGGTTCCAACACGTCCAGAGAATGTCAAATTCCCGTTTACCAAAGATGATTTACCACCTCAACCCTAAAGGCAAAAGAGACCTCGGAAGACCCTTCAACCGATGGAAAGATCAGTTTTTGTAGTCGCAGAACGGGCATCATCACCCAATACTGCATTCGGAAGAAGAAGAAGAAGAAGAAGAAGTATTAAGATTGACAAATATTTTAACTTGGTGTTTTAAATATTGATAACAGAGAAGTAAGTTTATGATATCTCATTATTTTTGTATTTTTTATGTACAGCTTTTCAAAGAATTGATGACGCACAGATATATTTTAATTCTCAGAACGAAGCCATTGCACACGATCAGAGGTCACCGACTTGGTTCACAAGTGCACAACTATTTGAAAAACTAAAATCCGTTCTATTTTGTTGTGCGTCGTGCAAGGGAAAATAGTTTCGCGTAAATAAGTAAAGACAAAAAATGATATAACGACGAGAGAGAGAGAGAGAGAGAGAGAGAGAGAGAGAGAGAGAAAGAGAAAGAGAGAGAGAGAAACAGAGAGAGAGGGACAAAGAGAGAGGGACAGAGAGAGAAAGAGAGAGAGAGGGACAGAGAGAGAAGGAGAGAGAGGGACAGAGAGAGAGAGAGAGAAAGAGAGAGAGACAGAGAGAGAGGGACAGAGAGAGAGGGACAGAGAGAGAGTGAGAGGGACAGAGAGAGAGAGGGAGAGAGAGAGGGTAAGAGGGAAAGAGAGAGGGACAGAGGGTAAGAGAGAGGACAGAGGAGCACAGAGAGAGGGACAAGAGAGCGAAAGAGAGGAGAGAGGCGAAAGAAGGAGAGAGAGGAGAGGGAAAGAGGAGAGAGAGAGAGGGACAGAAGGAGAGAGAAAGAAGGGACAGAGGAGAGAGAGAAGAGAGAGAGAGGGAGAGAGAGGGAGGAGAGAGGGAGAGAGGGGAGAGGGAGAGGGGGAGAGTGGAGAGAGGAGAGGGAGTGAGAGGGAGAGAGAGATAGAGAGAGAGAGAGAGAGAGAGAAACAAATCATGACAGCGGGTTCGAACACGCGACCTCATGAATGGCAAAACAGGCGTTTCTCCACCAGATCACAACCGTCCCTGCTAGAAACAGTCTCTATGAAGCGATGCAATATTCCAGGATTTATTTGTATATTAAAATTATATATTGACTTGGTTTAAGTTAATCAGACGCGCTTTTGTATTAGTTGTGGAAATAATCTTGCTATGTCTTGTGTTTTGTAAACGAAGCAATGAGATGTGTAATCGTAAAAGAATAAATGATGAAAGCGAGAACATAAGTAGAGTTATATTTTCGAATAGCTTAGTAAGGTAATGCATTTTTCTACAAAAATGGAGATCACGTAGAATTTAGTGAATTAAACCGAATAAATTTAACTTAAAAATGCATCTACTTTGAATGGGTTTGAAACCAGGATCCTTGAGATCAGAGGAGACTTGAAACATCGGAATTGACATTAATAAGCCTAAATAAATTTTATTAAAATGTGTTAATTTTCCATAAATTAAAAGCAGTGTTAAAAAATGTGCTTTTTTTGGATAGCATTGTTTGTAGCATAGCAACGATTAAATGTTTTAAAATATCTAATGACAAAATTGCAATTCTCATGTGATCCGCCGAAAGATTGTTAAATTATCGAGGATAGGGATTTAGGAAGAACTTACGTCCGAGATCCGGGGTTAATAGTGCCAGTGAATTAATTAATTTTCATATTTATTAACATAATTATGAAGTATGGATGTTAGGTGAGTTTGAAGAAATCAATTATAAGTAATGAAATATTTAAAGATATGGATAGAGAGGTGAAAAAGGCCTCTAAGCAAAATTTACCGAATTTTCCCGTCCTAGTACTATATTGGTTTCCTAGATGTCAGTATGAGGCGGAACGCTGACCACGGACCACTCAAATGACATCTATACGAAAAACAAGTGTAACTTAAATTAAGTATGGTTTAAATTCTTCCCTTTAGGGGGAGAGCGCCTAAATCTCTGTAAAGGGAAACATGGGCTTACAAGAAGAAGAAGAATGGAGAGAAATATGAATTTGAGGAAGGACAGCGGACTGCAGGATGGTGACTGGAAGAACACAGATGAATGGAGGAAGAGAATCAAAACTTAATACTGGATACAGGAAGATATTGGTATACATATCAAAGGTACGTAATGAATAAAATAAAATACTTACAACTTATAAATATAATAATAATAATAATAATAATAATAATAATAATAATAATAATAATAATAATAATGCTTTATATTTAGCTGGCAGAGTTAAGGCCATAATGGCCTTCTCTTCCACTCAGCCAGCGAATAGTAGAATTAATACAAAAATTACATACATATAACAATTTTAAGGTATTATTAAAATACAGTCTAAACAAAACACAATTATGATGTGATCTAATACTAGCTAATACTAACAAAACATAGACTATAATAAAATTAAAATTATATAAAATAAAGTAAGTACCTTCCTAGATGATTATTAATGGAATGCTCTACATAGTTGTTATGCAGTTAAAGTTTTCATTGTGTCGAACTTAGATATACGTAGGTGTGTTGTAAATTCGTTGATATACTTTCATGATTCCGCTATACTTAGGCCCTATACATGTGGTAACATGTGTGATTCCTGACTTACCGGACCCAGGTTCGATTTCCGGCGGTGTTATAAAATGTAGTTTTTCATTGATTTAAGCGGAGGCGCTGATATAAATATCATTTGCTCTACAATTACAAAACTACCAAACAAAAATAAAACGTAAAAGAAAATAATAGTTATAACTTATAACTAGAGATCGGATGTTAGGGAAAATGCCTACAGTTATATATTATAGGTATTGTAAAAGTGACTTCATATAAGTTCATACCGACGACGAAAGAGTTGTTTTCCACGAGGTTTATGTTGCCTATAAATGCCTATTTCAGCTTACAATGCCTATTTTCCACTTTTTCTCGAAATTAACTAAGTATATTAATGAAATTAATTGAAATGGACAAACTTCATGACACATATCATTGCATAGAAATTTTCAAGTGTTCTTTTTATAAATTCTGTTAAAATATATTAGGATAAGGGTGGCAATAAGCCAATAACCTAGCAGGGAGATGGTCCCCACCCTCAATGCACTGCGGCTCTAAGGCTTGATGTTGGTAACACTGAATTCAGTCAGTAGTCCTTATTAACAGACAGGTGTTTCAAAGACAAAGTAGTGCGACAAGTATATGTGGCTTACTTTGTTTTTACCTTTAGAACAGTTGTTTTACAGTGCCTAAAGAACAGACAACAGTAAAAGACAAACTGACCAATTTCGTGAAATAATTTGTTTGCGGAAATATTCTCAAGTGACGGTCCAATATTGTTTTGAAAAGTGTGTAAAATTTCAGTGAACTGCGCGTTTCGCAGCACGTACACACTGCAAAACATAAGTATGCTATTTGTGTAAAGTCAAAACGAGTTTCAAACTCATCTCTATCTTCGTATGCTATTTATAATATATGTTTATATTCTTTATGTAAGGCTGTAAAAATTATGTTGTAGTCCATTTTTTGTAAGAGCCTATTTTGAATTTTTAGTGCCTTTTTGTCTGCCTATTTTGAATTTTTAAGTGCCTAACATCCGGACTCTACTTATAACACAATTTCGGGGAGATTATCCACTCTTATTTTTTTCTACTTCCCAATCTTTCACTTCTCAAAGCAGAACAGATATACATATTATCTAGTGGTTGATTAATAACTTGGCCGTATGAACGTTTCCAGCGGACACCACATGTAAAATAATCAAATTATATTAATTTAATTGTAAAATGTTCAATCTCGGAGCAAAGAGGTGTGGTGCTGTACAATTTGAAATCGCTAGATTGTACACTAGATCTCCGTATTAAGGGGGGTGATGGGTAAAAAATTGACCATTTAAGATCAAAATTAGCATTTTTTGTTTTTTGTACTAAAAATAGCCTGTACTCTAATTTATATGTTGGCACAGTTTCAGAGGTCTATGACGCTTCTAAGTACCCTAAAGTGCTCATTAGGCCTTAGGCCTGTATGTTACATTTTGTATTTAAGTTAGATGCAAGTATTTAAGCTTGTTTTTCCACACTTTTATTTTCACTGCATTTTTGTACAATTACCCTCATCCTTTTTCAACCTGCCTTGGTTTATTTTAATTATCATTATGTTATCCATATTAAACCAAAGATATTATCTTGTTGATTAAATATTCATTCAGTATTTAATATTACAATTAATCGTGATTGCTATATTCTAGTGTAATATGCGTTAGCCCTGGTGAGTGGAAGGGAAGGCCACATTGTCATAACTCTACCAGGTAAGTAAATAAATAATAAAAAATAAATGATACATGTTAGAGAAAATGTAATAATGTATTTGTAGGTCTTAAGTAGCAAATAGTATTTTGTTCACGCTAAAAAATCCGAATATTGTTGAAACAAATTCTTCTCCCGACTTTTATATGTAAGTAAAATTTCAGTTTGAAAGGGGGTGGAATAATTTGGAACAAAATATTACAAAGGAAACTAAATTGAAAATTTATAAGAGCATAATACAGAATATTTTTCCATATGGAAGTGGAACTTGGTCTTCGACGGAATTACATAATAATAAAATTAGAACAGTTGAATTTGATTATCTTAGAAGAGGGCTTCGAAAACAAAACAGGAACAAAATAAGAAATTAATTACTTTGGAGGGAAATGAATGTCACCACATCTGTTGTTAAGAGGATTGAAAATTAAACTCCTAAATACTATGCCCATGTATAAAGAATGGAAGATGAAAGGTAGCCAAAAAATGGTCACCCTCGAGAAAAAATAAACATGGCAGACCAAGATTAAAATGGAAAACTTATGTCAGAACTATAATGAATGATAGGAATTTGGAAGAAGGAGATTGGAATTATAGAAATAAATGGAAACTGAAGACGGCAAACCTGTAAGTGGGGGAAAGCCGAAGAAGAACAAGAAGAAAACTGATATAACCAAGGAAAACTGTTGTAGGAACATGAGTAAACACTAATATATCTAAAATCACTGCATAAAATATCATATACCACTATAGTTACAAATATAAGGGACAATTTCTCCGGGAGACACTTTAAGCATTGGGTCCCTTCTCTGAGCATTTTCGGGCACGTGAATGAATCTCGAGTCTAAATTAAAAATATTTAATCGGCCATCAACTACAAGTAATAACTTACTTCCCTATTAGATATTTTTTCGAAGCGATGTGCTGAGCATATCTCATAGCTGAAATCTGTGGGGAAATAAGCAAAACTAAATTAGTCTGGTTGACAAATTCCACACTAGGGGAGCATGCATATCTCCATGCTCGACGAACGGTTATAAATAAATAAATAAATAAATAAATAAATACTTGTAGTTTAGTTGATTAAACATCATACACCTACCAACCATGTTTCAAATTAAAAGGAAAGTCTCAATACCATAATTGTGACTTAGTTTCTCTTCATAAGTAATGCCACGAGTGATTTCAAATTTATCTAGAGAATTTAGAAATCAAGAATGGCATTTGTTAAGGACTATTTAACGAATAAAATTAAGCTGTTTACTCACAAATCATTGTTCTATAGTTATTTTAAAATATTTATATATTTAATGTAAACGGCGATGTTTGAAAACAAATCAGAAATATGAGGTTATGTTCATTCACTGCTGCTTGATCATATTATTTATTGCCAAATAAGATCGCAATATTGTAAGAGTGCACCCAAGTGGAGAAATAATGAAACACATCAAACTATATATCATAATCAACATTACGGGTTATTCATTTATTATTTTAGTAAACAACTCAGTAAAATCAAGGAATCTTTTTCATTGTTTGCTATATTCAATGTATTTGATCTGTTCAGAACATGAAAAATGAGGAGCTTTCTTTATCACAACAGCAGGAGCTGATAAAGAGAAATCGATAAAGAGCGAGGTGAAACACGACTGTCATTGGTTGTAAAACAACATTAATTGAAACGTGATTGGTCATTGACTAGCATTTGTGGCATGAGTTAAATAGTCATATTTATTAAATGGCTTAGATAAATGTTGCGATCATCGCCTCAATTTTCGATAAAAGGATGGGTGAAATTTCGTCTAATAATATTTTCAAACTAAGTAACCCCATGGTCTTGTGGCTAGAGATTCTGGCTATGTTAATGAGGTCCCGGATTCGACTCCCAGTCAGACTTCAGGATTTCTTCTTTAAACAGAATTAATAATCATTCTAGTGGTTACCCGTGATCTGGAATTTCTGTTAAATTTGGGTTCAAGGACATTGATGATATTTCATTATTTATCGATGGCATATACCTCCGATTGAAGTTAAAAATTGAGGTATAACGATAATATAAGAAAAAAATTTAATTAAAGAAAATATGAACTCTGGATATTATTTTAAAATGTCACTTTTACTTAATAATAATAATAATAATAATAATAATAATAATAATAATAATAATAATAATAATAATAATAATAATAATACAATTATTTTTAGGCGTATAGATAGAAACGTCTAGAGGCGAAAAAATAAGAAACAATTTAATTAAACGAAAGGAAAACAACATTTGATTATGGCTATACAAAATTTATATGTAAATAATAAAATTGTAATAGACAGGGGTTTTAAATATAAACATCAAAAAATGGTAACAATAAATCGTGGTGTCAGACAAGGATTTCCTTTATCACCTTCTCTTTTTAATTTATACATAGATGAAGTTATGTTAAAGTGGCAGATTAATTTAAATAAACATTTTAAAATAAATAATAAACTGTTGGATACAATATTATTTGCTAATGATCAAGTAGTGATTTTCAGTTCAGAAGATGATCTACAAAGAGCTATTTTTAATTTGGAAAAATAAGTGCCAATTACAATTTAAAAATTTCGAAGTATAAAACTAAAATTTTAGCATTTAAAGGACATGATACCTTAAGAGCAAAAATAGTAATTGATAATACAATGTTAGAGCAGGTGAACAGTTTTAAATATCTAGGTTTCAATTTATCATATGTTGAAATTGAAGATATTAATGACAAAATAAATAAATTTAATATAATGTGTGGCACTATTAAAAGAACCCTTAAAAACACAAGAAAATAAACAAAATTAAATTTTATAAAGTAATGACCGTCCTGTATTGATGTATGGATCAGAATGTTGGACGAGCACTAAAAGACAAGAACAAAGATTGGAAGTAGCTGAGATGCGATTTTTAAGAAATATAGCAGGATATACTCTGCTGGATAAGAAAAGAAATGAAGATATAAGAAAGGAACTAAATATTTTCAAACTTACAGACCGAATAATTAAATATAGGAACGACTGGAAAGAACATATTGATAGAATGCCAGAAGGAAGATTTCCAAAATTATTACTAAATTATAAACAGCACGGAAGAAGAAATGTTGGACGCCCACACCGAAGATGGTCTGAACAATTTTAAACAATTCTAGCTTTCATGAAACCGGAAGAGGATCTGTTACCAAAATGTGTTCTGGAATGGAAACTAGAGAGAAGACCAGGCAGAGGAAGACCTGAAAACCTCTTGGAGTCAGGGAATATATTTATACATGATGGAGAAACATCTACAATCAGGAGATTGGATGGGCCGACAAAATTGGTTGGTTTAACTTTACGAGAAATTTGTAGAATGAGACAACTTTACTCGCCTCTCTCACTCGCACCAGTGTTGTCGGTTTTTCATCACCATATGTTAATAGGGGCTTAGGGGGAGAGGAAAACTGACAACCGGGTGGGTTCTTTCTTTTGTATATGAACTAAAGCGGTCAACGATTTACTCTTGTATCTCCATCTCTCTCTCTGCCAAGTTTAAGCAGCTATACAATAAGAATCGGACGATGTCGAAGACATTAATCAACCGATGATCTATCTATCTTGTTGTATTTATTTTTCTTGGTATATTGAAGCAATATTGAACTATTAATTTGTTTAATCATCATGCTAACATTGTTTGTTTCCTTTAATGTCTACATAAGCTTAATTATTTAGCTAATTTATATTATTGTATAATCTTATCTGACTGACACTATTCTATGAGCTTTTTTTTTTTTTTTAGTTAAGATGTTTTCATTTTATTATTTAAGGTATATGCAGCTTCATTTACTTAATGTTCTTTCCGGGTATAATTTTACTCAATATGCGTAGGATTGCGTTCCCATTCCACCTCTCATGATTAATGTAATTATTAACACTAGCAAAGTACCTCTGGATTACTTAAACTGGTCGTTACTATTTGCATTGTAACATTAGAGAAGTAGCCTATACACGGAGAGACCAGTTAAATCTATGTTTTTGGACCCAGCCGTAGATTATTTGTCCCTTGTATTTCATACAGGGCTCTTCCATTATTTTTTCTAGATTCCTACTTACGCACGACACAGCTTAATGAATTTTAGTAAAGCTGAATGTATGAGATACGCTACTTAGGTGTACCTTATATACGTGATACAGCCATTAAGTTTTAAGACTGAGCGCATAGTGGCGCTGTATTGCGCTATAGCGCATAGGTGGCGCCGTGGTATTGTACTTTTGTCAGTTAGTCTCTCGTCCCAGCAAGAGACAGTTGAGTGCATACACTACAAGCAGAACTACGGTCTTTGTCGTGACAGTGATTTGAATGCGCATGTCGGAACTCGAGATGTCACAGTTAGAGCAACATCAAGTTCTGTCAGAAATTAGGCAAGACCGCTGCCGAAACGTTTCAAATGATGCAGCAAGTTTACGGTGAGTACGCGTTGAGTCGCAGTGTTGTGTTTAGGTGGCACTGGCGTTTTTTGCAAGAAGGAGACAGTTTGGAAGATGATGTGCGTACTGGTCGGCCACAAACAATTCGAACTAAACGCAAGATCCAAGAAGTTGTAACGTTGGTGCGTGCTAACAACTCCCAATCAGAAGACGATCTGGCAGCAGTGGTAGGGGTCAGCCATGGTATTGTTACAAAATTCTTTCTGAAGACCCGAACATGTCTCGTGTTACCCAGCACAGTGTGCTAAGAATCCTGTCGCAAGATCAACGTGATGATCACATGACAATTTTTTCTCTTTCCTCGCATAAAAGCAATCCTACGTGAGCGTAGATTTCATTCTTCCGAAGAGGTCATGACTGCCACAAGAGAAGCCATACGGGACCTTCCAGCCAACATCTTTCAGCGGTGTTTCCAACAGCTACACCTACCATCGTTGGCAAACGTGCATAACGGCCAAAGGGAGGATGTGGTTCTATTTAAGTGTACGCCTAGTTATCGGCATCTTGTGAGACATTCTGTTTCTTGTTGGTGCCTACCCTCCAGGCGTAAAGTCTCAGAACTTAATGACTGTAATAATAATAATAATAATAATAATAATAATAATAATAATAATAATAATAATAATAATAATAATAATAATAATGCTTTATTTATTCTGGCAGAGTTAAGGCCATAAGGCCTTCTCTTCCACTCAATCAGCACAAATACAAATAAATATTTGACAAATATAGATATATACTATACTAATTATAAAAAGTTGAAGATACATTAAATGTAGCAATGTAAATTTCATGTACAAACAACATTTTATACGATAATAACAATAATAATGCGATAATAATAATAATAATAATAATATAATGATAATATAATAATGATAATAATAATATAATGATGATAATAATAATTATAATAATAATAATAGTATGAATATGATAAATTATACGAGAAACACCAATTAATATATATATATATATCTTACAATCGGTAATGATGAAGTCGAGGTTAGAGCAAATATAAATTTAGATTTCTTTTAAAAGTTGTCAATGTCCGGCAGCCCCTGTAGTAGTATAACCATCGAAGCCTTGGTTGGGATGTTCATATTATTCAGAATAGCAGTTATAAAAAGTAACCAATTAACCCAATCCATCCACAAACATCAAGAACCACCTGTGTAGATGATAGACGAAGGTATGAGCCACTAAGAGTAAAAATCCAATTAGAGAATAAAACAATAGAACAGGTGAGGAATTTTAATTACCTGTGGTAAAATGTGTCATATAGAAAAGGTGAAGACGTTGAAAACAGAATAAATACATTTAATTATATGCGTGGCATATAATAAGGATGACCATGATGGTGTATTGCGATGCCAACAAAGGTACGTTTAGTTAATAAATTTTCATATTAGTTTAATAGAAATGAGATTGACCTAGTGATAATTATTTTTTTTAATTATTTTATATTACTGCTAAGAACAGGAATTGCTTTAGAATAGTTACCCCAATCAATAATAATCATTATTTCTCTTAGACCATTTCTAATTAATAAATTAATAATTATTAATTAGTTAGGCCTAATTATTATGAAATTTATAAATTTCATTAGGTATTTTTTTTTTACATTTTTATTTCATGTTAAGGGAATATTATAGGTCATTTTTTAAACACTTTAAGGTAAGACGGTAGGCCAAAATTTGAAAAAAAATTGTTTGTTGTTTATAATTAAATAGTATTTTCTTTTCTGAACATTTCTGTATATTATTGTTTACTGAACGCCAATTATAAGTGTGTTAATTAATTTCTTTAAAACTTGACAGCTGTCAGACTGTAATACTTTAAACCTTGTTTTCTCGAAAGTGAACATTTTCGAACATTTGCCCCATTATCTCAGGAACTATTAGAGATATTAAATGAAATTTTTACAGGTAGTAAACCTAGTTATACTAAAGATATGGAACCACAATCATGATGATCTCTTCTGTAAATCCTCACTTATGATTTTTAAAAGTGTTTTTAAATAAAAAAAGAGACTAGTGGCAAACAAATTATATAGAACATGAATATTTAGATAAAGGTTTGACTGAGGTTCAGTGGTCTTTACAAACCTCATTTAATATGGTGTAAAAATTTCATTACAATCCATCTAGTAGTTCCTGAGAAAATGGGTCTCAAATTCACATGTTTTAACATTGATGGGATAGGGCCTACCGTCTCACCTTAAGGTCATAAATATCCGTGCCCTATTTATAACATGTCCGATTAGAAACTAATGTTGCGATATTCACTAAGTTTTTCAACTATGAATAATTACTGTCGTATTACGTATATTCTAGCGTTTAGCTAATTCCGTTCAAACAACAAACTTAAACACAAATAAGTATATATTTTAAGCAATAATAATAATAATAATGATAATAATAATAATAATAATAATAATAATAATAATAATAATATTAATAACAGTTATAACAATAATATCCAATATTACCTTGTGTCACAACTAACATATCAAATTCATGATTCGGATAACAAATCGAATTAAATTGTTTTTTTTTAATTGGCTTTATTCAGTATGCTCCATTACATAGCATAATGCTACATATTATATTTGAATTTACATCAAATAAATTTGTGATTATGGTTCTTATATACATGTTCTTAATTGCTTTAACCTAATCTGATATTCTCTGTCTATTTAGTAACACAATATATACAAAGATTGTTTAGGGTGTTACAGTTTGTCTATAACGTGCCAAAGTCTATGTTTTTAATACATTTTGAAAAATGCTGTAGGTGTTGAGAATAGTTGTTGCTCAGGTATTGGCCACTGTACTTTTTCCAGTTCAATCGCCAGTATCATCTCGTCTCTTTGTGTTTGTAGTTTTGGACACCTGTTGAGTAGATGCTGCAATGGTTGTTCCTCTTGCAGACAGGTACAAGTGGGATCATCTATTGCGCCAATCCTGTAGAGATGTACCTTCGTTTTGCCGTGTCCAGTTATAATTGCTGTTGTTGCTGTGTTAATAGGGATGTTCAGTTTCATTCTGAGGATGACAAAAGGAAGGAATCGTCTGCATTGGGAGCCTTTGGTTGTGTTGTCCCACTGCCGTTGCCATTGCTGAAGTTCTTCTTTCTTGACAACACTCACGACTGAGGTTTTGGGTTGTTTGGTATAGACTAGGTTTGTACTGTTTTCAAGAGCCTGCTTCTTTTGCGTATTTGGCGGCTAGCTCATTTCCGATTAATCCTGCGTGCGCTTTGATCCATGAGAAATGTATGACCCACTGATGTTGTTTAAGGCTTCTAAATTTGTTATGTATTTCCCCTATTAGAAAGTTACGTTTAGAATTGTTACTTAATAAAACTATTGTTATTAGGCTGTCTGTGTAAAGGGCGATGTTTCTTTCCCAATGCATGATGTCCAGTTCGAGTAGGGCTTCCAATGCTTTTAAAATTGCAATCTGTTCAGCCTGATTGTTGGAGCACTTATCGTGCAGTTTGGTTTTAATTCTATGTAATAATATACCCTGTTTGTAGAATACTGCTGCTGCTCCAACCATGCCTTGTATCCTACTTCCATCAGTGTATATTTCTACATGACATATATTGTTTTTATTTACTTCTTCTATTGTTATTCTGTCGGCTGGATGGGACCAGTTACTGGTTTGGAGTGGCGTGTCAAAATCCACGCCGTTTAGTGTCATTCAATGTGTGATTCTATGAATTTTTGAAGTTTCTTTAATTGTTATGTTAATAGGTTTGACATCAGTAATTACACAGGAAGCTCCAAAGGATAGTGTTTTGTAGACCTTAGTTATTTTGACGTTTTTTAATATCTGAACTCTCTGAAGTTTCTGTAAGTTCTTCTGTTTCGTTATGGCATGTTCTCAGACTGGTGATCCATATGCTAGAACAGGTACGATTGCTCCATTGTACTTGGTCCTGAGAGCTTTGTGGCCTAGGCCCCATTGCAATTTTGCTGTTTTGCTAAGCATATTTATTAGAAGAAGGGACTTTCTGGATATATAATCTATGTGCCTATTGAAATTGAGTTTTTCATCCACAAATATACCTAAGTATGTTAGTTCTCTTGTCTGTATGAGTTTTTTGCAGTTTAAGTAGATATTAATAGGTTCTTTGCCAGATTTCCTTCTCCGTGACATTAGCAGAACTTTTGATTTGTTTTCATTAAACTCGACTTTGTTGTTTTTTGCCCAAATTTCAATTTTCTTCACGTCCGAGTTTGCTAAGTTTTCGGCTTCCTTGTTGCTGCTGCCTTGAGTCAGCACTAGAAGGTCGTCCGCGAAAGCAATAATTTTGGAATGGATGGAGAATTCCTGGCTGAGAAGAGTGTTGTACATCACATTCCAAAAGCTGGCCCGCAGCACGACCCTTGTGGGCAGCCCTTATTTACTTCTTTTGTTACTTTACAAGTATTTGTTTGTAGTGTGGCAGTTCTGTCTGTGAAGTAGCTTTTTGTTAAGTTAAAAAGGTTATTGGGGTATCCAAGTTCTTTTAAATTAAGTAGAATTCTGGGCCACCAGGCAGCATCTAATGCACCGCGAACGTCCAGACTGACAGCAAAAACACAGTTTTTCTTGTAGAGATTTCCCTCAATGAACTGAACTGCCGCAATCGCATCGTCTACCGTTCTCTTTTGTGGCATAAAACCGTACTGGTTGTTACAGAGTAGATCATTGATGTACAGCCGGTGTAGAAGCCTATCAATCAATAGCTTCTCAGAACCTTTCCTCCCATATTTATCAAACTTATTGATCGATATTTTGTAACTTGTTTCATATGTTCTTTTCCTGGTTTAATTATGGGAATAATGATTGATGTTTTCCATTGCTTGGGAAAACGCCCCTTATTTAAACAGTCGTTATATATTGCAGTGATGAACAGTGGGAAGAGGTAAAATACTTTCAGAAGAATCTGGCTGCTTAAGCCGTCTTCACCACGGCTCTTCTTAGGATCAAAGGTTTTGAGCGCATACAGGATTTCTTCCGGAGTGAATTGTTTGTCATCTTCTATTGCTGAATGTTCCATCGTTTGCCGTCTGATATCCTTTTGGTGTAAAGTAACTTCCTGGGCGTTATCGTCTGGTACAAAATGATCCAACATAGTTTTAGGGTATCATCCAGGTCAGTTGTATAAGTTCCATCTGGTTTCTAGATTGTTGTCATTATTGTTTTAGATCTGAGTTTTCCTGCCGCAATTTTATAAGCAGGGCTCCATGGATTTGGACCTTGAGTTCAGCAAACGTTTTTCCAGGAGTTGATTTTTTTCCGTTGGATGTTATTTTGGTATTGTCTTTTCTCTTCTTGATATTCTGTTTTTCTGAGCGCTCTTAGGGCTTCATCGTTGCGAGTTCTTTGGAATCGACGTCTTAGGCGTTGACCTTGTTCCGCTGTATCTTTAGGTTTGTAGTCTACAATGGGACAGTCCTTCCTTCCGATAGTTTCTTTTTATTTAAGGAGTAGGGAAAGACTGCTTTGCATGCGGCCGTCACACAACTGTTAAACTTTTCAATTATAAGTTCTGTGTCTGTTGCTTTCTTTGCTTTTTCATTTAATTCCCTGTCCACAGCTTTCAAGTATTTGCCGTCGTTTTCGCATTCGAACGTGGATATGATTTCTCTTTTGATGATAGATTCAAATTCTAGAAAGTCACTTTCTTTGACGATGTACCTTATGCCTGTATGATGGTTATTATCTGTATATTATTTGTTTGGCTGTTGTAAGGTTGAAACTGATGGCTTTGTAGTCTGCACAGCTTTCTTCCTCACCAGATTTCCATTCTTTTACCCTATGCCCTAAATCGGGATTTGAAATTATAAGATCAATATTGCTTCGGCCTCTAGTGGATTCGAATGTGGGTAGTCCATTGTTCTCATTGAGGATGAGGAGGCCAATAGTCGTTAGGTATTCTTCTAGTAATTGTCCTCGTTTGTTTGTGACTGTATCGTACCATGTTTTACTCCTGGCGTTTGAATCGATTGCCATGAGAAGACCGGATCCATTGACGTGGTTCTTCATCATTTTCATTTTATGTATGTTAGTTTTTATACCTACCTCGGAAACACAATACATGCTCACGAGGTAGAATTTTGATTTACCTGTTCGAACTTCTATCACAAAACAGTCTTCGTCTGATATTGATTTATCATTAGTATACGCAGTGCGGGATTGTTCACTATAACGGCTACTCTCTTTCTGCCATTACCTTGTGCGAATATTCGGAATGTTTTCGGTATTCCTGTAATTTTGTTTTGGATTACATATGGTTCTTGAATAAATGTAATATCTAATTTTTTCGTTGATAAGTTGGACTAGGTTGTTTGTAGCTGTTCGAGAATGTTGTGCATTAAGTTGCAGGCATCTCATGGGTTCAGGGATTTTTTTTCTTCCTGCGGGTAGGGCGTTTATCCATATTAAAAGTCAATATATTGAATAAACTTCCTTAATGCTGTTTTGTAGCAGCAGCAGTCTTTGTCCAGTGATGAATGGTTTTCATCAGCTGGTTGTTGTTTGTTGAATTTGATGCAGTTAATACACCTAAAGTCGACTCTTGTAGCTGAATAGTCTTGCATTTTTTGGTTTCCTGCGCAGTGTGGACATGTTAAATCTCGTCTGAAGTCCTGTGCTCGGTGATTGCATTTGTTGCACTTGAAGCACCTGTTTATTTTATATAATCTGCATTGTTGCATACGTTCCATCCTATTTTAATTTTCTTCTCTAGAAGTTTCTTTCGAGTTTCTGACGTAACTTCCATGATTAAATTTGTGTTTTTCTTTTTGTCTTTGAATGTAAACTTCGGTTCAACATCAATGTGTCTAAGGTTTAGTTCACTATTTTGCTCTATTATTACTTCTTTAATGTTGTCCAGGCTCATATCATCTGGTACGTTATAGGCTATTAGTCGGGGATTTCTTAGTTTTGTTCCGTTTGCTTCCAGTTCGTTTCCACATCTTTGATTAATATTGCTACAGATTGTTTCCATGTCTCTTTTGTTTCCTGTCTGAATGAGTCAGTTGCCGTTCCTGAGAGACTTGAAAGTACTCACTCCAACCTTCATTTCAGTAGGTTTCATTTTAGATTTTATTGTTGTTTTGATACAGTCAGATATTTGGTTATTCTTTGATTTGACTACGATGTTTAACTGCTTTGGAGCATCTGTACGGTGTTAATTGTTCAATATTTCTGAGTAGAGCTGCATATTTCTGTTGGTATCTATTGCCGCCTCTTGGTGACATTTCGCCTGAGGTACACGGTTCTCTTCTGATTCTTTGATAATTTTATCCTTTTGTGATAACTTGTCTATTAGCCTATTGTAGATTTCCCTGAGTTTGCTTATAGTGTTTGTTATATTTTCCTTTAAGTCCTTTCGAAGTTTTGAGCTTTCATCGTTTACTCCAAGAAGTATCATCATCATCATAGTACATTCACGAATTTAGGCCATCTGTTGACCTGTTTCGGCCTCAAGAGAAACACCATCCAAAAGTCTTTTGAGTGGACGTCCTGGTCTTCTTCTTCCTGCAGGTTGATTCCAAGAAGTATGTTGAAACAATTCTCGATTTCGTTTTCATCTTGGTTTTCAACATCGTCGCTAGGTGCGCTGGTCATATTTTTCTACTTATTACCTTTACTCTGCGCTCTCTGGAGAGTCGCGACCACTGCGATGTTAAACAGCTATAGCTCCAGGAGGAACCGCCAACTAGCATGGAAGTACACGTGCGATCTAGTATGCAGCGAGTTTTAATATGGCTATCGTGCGCAGACCTTTGTAAGTGCTTTGTTCCTTTCCAGCAAAAAAACTAATATTATAATATCTTAAATAAAACTTAAACTAATTGGTCTATAGTTTAGAAATTTATCTAAGATTATATAAAATTGAAACCTTTACTATATGTGCTACTTCAAAACTCAATACATACAGTTTTAACCACTATTTTCTCACTAAGTGACGGAGCTTTAAACACACACAACCATTCACAGTCGCCATATTTAACAATTGTTTAATCAAATTCTTGAAACGAATATTAAAAGCACACAGTTTGTCACGACTCTATATCAATTTACAGGTAAATAAAAATTAATTGATTTAAAAAATTGTTTTTGAAATCTGAAAAAAAAAAGGCTGAGGTCCAGAAATGGGTGCGCACAATTTTCCATATAACATTCTTATGCCACTGATGCACTAAACACTTTTCAACCATTTATAATAACGTTTCGTACTATTTTACTGGAACTCCGCCATGGCCGGTCCCAAGCCCGGATGAGAAAGGAGGAGGGGGAGGAGTAACAACCTCGTTAAAAAACCAGGGTTCAGTTGGCTCCGACTGATAGTACTCTGTAAGGGCCCCTAGCCAGGATTACGGTGAAGACCTCAACGGCAGATTCGGCGCAGAAGGAGACCTTCATCACGGCGGATCTGGCGGAAGTGGCAACCCTCTAGATGGGGTTATGTGATTGGCGACCACAGGTGCCCGAGCTGAGCAAAACATTGCTTCCACTTACTTGTGTTTTGCTCCTTACTTTTATCTTTAACCAATCTGATATTTCTTCCTTTCTTCCACTTACTTATACCAGACTCTTTTAACTTTACTATCTAACTGTTCATTAACAATAATAATAATAATAATAATAATAATAATAATAATAATAATAACAATATAATGATATACAAATCCCTCACTTTTCCTATAACTAATATATGTTCTTATTTGATTGCATGCAATAATAATATTAATATTCATCATGTGGATTATAATAATAATTATAATACTTACTTACTTACTCAGTGGCACTATCGAACCCGAAGGTTCATGGCCGCGCGGACATAAGCTCTCCATGCATCCCTATCCTGAGCTAATGCTTTCCAATCATTCCATGTATAATCTAATTCCCTCAAATCATAGTTAATGTTGTTCTCCTACCTCATTCTTGGCCTACCAACTGGGCGTTTTCCCTCTGGCTTTCCTACAAGGAGCCTCCATGCACGTCTTTCATTCCTCATACGCGCAACATGTCGTGCCCATCGCAGTCTACGAGACTTAACTGTTCTTATTATATCTGGCTTCCTATAAAGACCATGTAGTTCATTGTTATGTAGTCTTCTCCATTCACCTGTCTGTTCATCTCTCTTTGGTCCAAAAATTGTCCTAAGAACTTTATTCTCAAATACTCGTAATCTCCTTTCCTCCCTTAATGTAAGAGCCCATGTTTCGCACCCGTATAATATAACTGGTAGAATAATAGTTTTATATATTTTCAGTTTAACGTTCTTTGAAAGGAGTTGGGACATCAAAAGTCTCTGCAATGCATAATAGCATGCATTTCCAGAATTGAGCCTATGTTTAAGTTCTTTGTGCATCTCATTCCTATTTGTGATTAATGTTCCTAGGTATTTGAATTCAGCCACTTCCTCAAAATTTCCCTCATTTGTCATTAGCTGCCCATTTCCATTATATACTGAATTTCTACGTGTGACCATATATTTAGTTTTACTGATATTTACTTCCAGTCCTAATTTCTTAGTTTTACTCAATAGTGTGTGCGTGTTGGCCTTTAGTATCTCCTCGCTATCGGTCAGTAATACTACATCATCAGCATAAACTAACAGCTTATTAATACCATTGAGTTGTAAGCCTTCCTCATTCTCTAAAGATTTAATGGCATGCTCTAGTACAAAATTAAATAGTAGAGGAGATAGTGCATCTCCTTGCTTCAACCCATTCTGGATTTCAAAAGTGTCCGAAAACTGTTTGCCTACACGCACCCTACTCTTTGAGCCATTTAGACACATTCGTATAAGTCTAACTAACTTTTTAGGAATTCCGAACTCCAGCAGGATACTATATAACTTCTCCCTCTTAATTGAATCATATGCTTCTTTGAAGTCTACATATAGTTGATTACAGTACCATTATATTCCCATTTATTCTCTAAAATCTGTCTTATACTGAAAATCTGATCTGTTGTAGACCTGTTTCTTCTAAATGCACATTGATGATCTCCTAGAATGTCATCAATATAGGGAGTAAGTCTGCTTACTAATATATTTGTTAGAATTTTGTACGAAGTTGAAAGTAATGAGATGCCCCTGTAGTTGTTGGCAATCAGTTTTATCTCCTTTCTTATAAATTGGTATGATAATTGATTCCTTCCATTCATCTGGAAGAGCTTCTTTTTCCCAAATCATACTAAGCAACCAGCGTATCTTGTCCATCAATTTTTCTCCCCCTGATTTTATCAGTTCTGCTGGGATCTCATCTGAACCTGATGCTTTATACATCTTCAATTTTTCAATCGCGCCATTTCAACCCCTAATGCACTTGGCTCTGCGACTAGCATTTCTGCTGTCTGTAACTTATCCTCCTCAATGTCCTGTTCTGTATGTACATTTAATAGCTGATTAAAGTAACCTTTCCATCTATTTAATATACTCCCAGAATCTGCAATCATATCCCCTTTTTCATTCCGAATTATGTTTGTTCTAGCCTGAAACCCTTTCTTCTCTATACTAATTCCCTGATATAATTCTCTACTGTTCCTATCTTTTGCATTCATTTCAAGATCATTAATCTTCTCTCTCAAATATTCCCTCTTTTTACTCTTTAGTAACTTGGTGGTTTCACGTCTAACACTACCCAATTGCTCTAAATATACCTTATTTGGCTCGTGTAACCATTTCATTTTTGCTAGCTTTCTTTTCTTTACAATGTCGGCACATTTCCTCATCAAACCATTTCTTGTTTTGCCTCTTTTTTAAACAACCAATGCTTTTTGATGCTGACAATTTAATAGTATCTCTTATAGCCTCCCATTCTTTATTTATATCAGTTTCTTCTTCGTTTGCCACATTGTCATCTGAAGATTCCAGTACTTCAAATCTATTAGCAATTTTGATTTGGTATTTTTGCTGAATAATAATAATAATAATAATAATAATAATAATAATAATAATAATAATAATGATAATAATAACAATAATAATGATAATAATAATAACAATAACAATAATCATAATAATAATAATAATCTTCCTTCTAAGTAATAGACCTAGGCCTGTTACGATTCTATAGAAAATTTTCCCTACAGCGTTTTCATAGGACGGTCCAGAGATCATTGTCCTCTTGGTATATAATTATGAACAGCCCTCAGGGGTCCTCATCTAGGGGATATGTGGATGGCGACCACAAGGTGCCCAAGCTGAGCAAAACATTGCTTCTACTTACTTATGTTTTGCTCCTTACTTTTATCTTTAACTGATCTGGTATTTCTTCCTTTCTCTCCACTTACTTATACCAGACTCTTTTAACTTTACTATCTAACCTCTCATGTTTAACTCTTAACAACAACAAATAATAATAATAATAATAATAATAATAATATAATAATAATAATAATAATAATAATAATAATAATAATAATAATAATAATAATAATAATAATAATAATGATAATAATAATAATAACAATAATAATGATAGAAAGAATCCTTCTCTTTTCATATAACTAATATATGTTTTCATTTGATTGCATGCAATATAAAACCGGATATTTATCCCCATATAATAATAATAAAGGTTTTTGTTTTGTTTATTTAATATTTAAATATAATTATATTTATTTATATTAAGAATGGACTTAAGATTGATTTAGAGAATTCAAATTTTTTATAAGTATATAAAGAATTCAAACTGGTCAATATAAACTGTTAATACAGTTAGATGTTTTATAACTGATGCAGTATGTAAAATACTTTAAATTTCAAATTGATAATTTTTATAAAGAAATAAATGGGATTGGACGAATAGGATAGAAGTCAGCTTGAAAGTACTCCTTCCTTTTCTGTTGGACCAATCAGAACCTAGAGGTTATTACATAGGCCTAATAAGAAGATGGCTACAATACTTGAAGATGGTCAGTCATGTTCAGCAAATGCTCCTCATGGAATAATAAAATAGTGGATTATTTTATTGATATTAGTTAAAAGAATAGTGTTAAAGTTATAGAAGATCATATAGTAATATAAAATATCATCCATCTTGAATACAAATTGTCCATAAGTGGAAATAAAATATAATACTTGAAGGATTGACCGTTAGAATTCGTCATCCATTATATACGTAAAATGGTAATATTTTATAAGAGAAAATTATTAACCTAAGCCGGAGTCTTTTTAATCTACAAGATTCATCCAAACTGAAGTGAGAGTTTTTAATAAAATAACTTTTAAGTTCAACTGTTAATAAAGTGTCTTTATTTGTGTAAGAAACTTTTCCTCATTCCCCTGACGAGAGTTATTAGTGCCGTGGCAGAATTAAAGTGAGTCAAATTATATCACAAACCTACAACTTGGGACATCACACTAAGCAACCCACCTTTAAATAATAATATTAATATTCATCATGTGGATTATATTAATAATAATAATAATAATAATGATAATAATAATGATGATGATAATAATATAGTCCCCCATTCGGTACTCCGGGCGGGGACTACTTCAGGGAACCCATGCCAAAGGCTCAAACACAGGGACATGTTCCTAGGAACATGGAATGTTAGGACTTTATACAATAGCGGGGCACTAGAGATATTAACGCGGGAATTAGATAAATCGCCCTTGGATATAGTCGCTTTACAGGAAGTTAGGTGGCCAGGAGAAGGTAGTCAGGAATCACGAAGTTTTGCATTATACTACGGGGGTGCAGAAAGACTTGCATTTGGAACGGACTTTTTAGTCAGGAGGAGGATCCGCTATCCGAGATATTAAGTTTGTTAGTGATAGGGTATCATACATAATTCTAAAGGGTAAACGACATGATTTTATAAGTGTAAATGTACAAGCCCCCACGGAAGATAAAGATGACAAGATCAAGGATGAGTTCTATGAAGAATTAGATTGCTTATTTGAGAGCCTTTCACGATATCACATGAAAATTATCTTAGGAGATTTAAATGCAAAAGTGGGGCGGGAAGATATATTCAAACCAACAATAGGCAAATTCAGTCTTCATGAAGATAGTAACGATAACGGTGTTAGATTAGTCACATTTGCCACATCAAAGAATCTCATTGTTAAGAGCACAACATTTCAGCATAAGGATATTCATAAATACACCTGGACGTCCCCAGATGGAGAAACTCGGAACCAGATAGATCATGTATTAGTGGATAAACGCTGGCATAGTAGCATCATTGATGTTAGATCAGTTAGAGGGACAGACTGCAATTCGGATCATCATCTGGTCAGAGTGAATATCAGACAACGGCTATCGCTTATGAGAGGAACAAATGTTAAAGATGATTCTGTAAAATATTAATTAAAAAACTTGAAAAATGATGAAATGCGGCAAAGAATACCAAATCAAAATTGCTAATAGATTTGAAGTACTAGAATCTTCAGATGACAATGTGACAAACGAAGAAAAAACTGATATAAATAAAGAATGGGTGGCTATAAGAGAAGAGACACTATTAAATTGTCAGCATCAGAAAGCATTGGTTGTTTAAAAAAGAAGCAAAACAAGAAATGGTTTGATGAGGAATGTGCCGACATTGTAAAGAAAAGAAAGCTAGCAAAAATGAAATGGTTACACGAGCCAAATGAGGTAAATTTAGAGCAATTGGGTACTGTTAGACGGGAAACCACCAAGTTACTAAAGAGTAAAAAGAGGGAATATTTGAGAGAGAAGATTAATGATCTTGAAATGGATGCAAAAAATAGGAATGTTAAAGAATTATATCAGGGAATTAGTATAGAGAAGAAAGGATTTCAGGCTAGAACAAACATAATTCGGAATGAAAATGGGGATATGATTGCAGATTCCAGGAGTATATTAAATAGATGGAAAAGTTACTTTAATCAGCTATTAAATGTACATACAGAACAGGACATTGAGGAGGATAATTTACAGACAGCAGAAATGCTAGTCGCAGAGCCAAGTGCATTAGAGGTTGAAATGGCGATTGAAAAATTGAAGATGTATAAAGCATCAGGTTCAGATGAGATCCCAGCAGAACTGATAAAATTAGGGGGAGAAAAATTGATGGACAAGATACGCTGGTTGCTTAGTATGATTTGGGAAAAAGAAGCTCTTCCAGATGAATGGAAATAATCAATTATCGTACCAATTTATAAGAAAGGAGATAAAACGGATTGCAACAATTACATGGGCATCTCATTACTTTCAACTTCGTACAAAATTCTAACAAATATATTAGTAAGCAGACTTACTCCCTATATTGATGACATTCTAGGAGATCATCAATGTGCATTTAGAAGAAACAGATCTACAACAGATCAGATTTTTAGTATAAGACAGATTTTAGAAAAGAAATGGGAATATAGTGGTACTGTACATCAACTATATGTAGACTTCAAAGAAGCATATGATTCAATTAAGAGGGAGAAGTTATATAGTATCCTGCTGGAGTTCGGAATTCCTAAAAAGTTAGTTAAACTTATACGAATGTGTCTAAATGGCACAAAGAGTAGGGTGCGTGTAGGCAAACAGTTTTCGGACACTTTTGAAATCCAGAATGGGTTGAAGCAAGGAGATGCACTATCTCCTCTACTATTTAATTTTGTACTAGAGCATGCCATTAAATCTTTAGAGAATGAGGAAGGCTTACAACTGAATGGTATTAAAAAACTGTTAGTTTATGCTTATGATGTAGTATTGTTTGCCGATAGTGAGGATATACTAAAGGACAATACGCACACACTATTGAGTAACACTAAGAACTTAGGACTGGAAGTAAATATGAATAAAACTAAATATAGAAATACATTGTATAATGGAATTGGACAGCTAATGACAAATGAGGGAAATTTTGAGGAAGTGGCTGAATTCAAATACCTAGGAACAATGATCACAAATAGATATGAGATGCACAAAGAAATTAAACTTAGGCTCAATTCTGGAAATGCGTGTTATTATGCATTGCAGAAACTCTTGAGGTCCCAACTCCTTTCAAAATATGGTAAACTGAAAAATATATAAAACTACTATTCTACCAATTATATTATATGAATGCGAAACATGGACTCTTACTTTATGGGAGGAAAGGAAATTACAAGTATTGAGAAGGAAGTAGCCTACTGAGGAATTTTTTTTGACCAAAGACAGATGAACAGACAGGTGAATGGAGAGAGAACTACATAACAGTGAACTACATGGTCTTTATAGGAAGCCAAATATAATAAGAACAGTTAAGTCTCGTAGACTGCGATGGGCAGGACATGTGGCACGAATGGGGAATGAAAGACGTGCATGGAAGCTTCGTGTAGGAAAACCAGTGGGAAAACGCCCAATTGGTAGACCAAGAATGAGGTGGGAGAATAACATTAACTATGATTTGAGGGAAGTAGATAATACAGGGGATGATTGGAAAGCATTATCTCAGGATATGGATATATGGAGAGATTATGTCCGCGCGGCCATGAACCTACGGGTTCGATAGTGCCAGTGAGTAAGTAAGTAAGTATAATAATAATAATAATAATAATAATAATAACAATAATAATCATAATATATAATAATAATCTTCCTTCCCGACCCGGCTGACATAAAGTGCCGATTGTCTAGAAAAAGTGGGAGCCATAACCTCTTACTACCCCAAGGGCCTCCGGGTCTGTTGTGGGATCACTTTACTTTACTTTACTAAGTAATAGGCCTAGGCCTGTTAGGATTCTATAGAAAACTTCCCTCCAGCGTTTCATAGGACGGCCCAGAGAACATGGTCCTCTTGGTATATAATTATATACAGCCCTCAGGGGTCCCCATCTAGGGGATATGTGGATGCCCGAGCTGAGCAAAACATTGCTTCCACTTACTTGTGTTTTGCTCCTTACTTTTATTTTTAACCGATCTGATATTTCTTCCTTTTTTCCACTTACTTATACCAGACACTTTTAACTTTACTATCTAACTGTTCATTAACAATAATAATAATAATAGTAATAATTTCCTTCTGAGTAATACGCCAAGGCCTTTTACGATTCTATAGAAACTTTTCCCTCCAGCGTTTCATAGGACGGCCCAGAGATCATCGTCCTCTTGGTATATAATTATAAACAGCCTCAGGGGTCCTCATCTAGGGGATATGTGGATGGCGACCACAAGGTGCCCAAGCTGAGCAAAACATTGCTTCCACTTACTTATGTTTTGCTCCTTACTTTTATCTTTAACTGATCTGGTATTTCTTCCTTTCTTCCACCTACTTATACCAGACTCTTTTAACTTTACTATCTAACTGTTCATTAACAATAATAACAATAATAATAATGATAATAATAACATGGATACAAAAAAATTAAAAAAACAGGACTCTCTCCTACTAACAATCTCACATGGACATAAACACATAATATAAAAGAACTCTCACCCACAAACAAGGTCACATGAATAAAAAACACATAATAAAAAGAAATAGAACTTTCACCCACAAACAATTTGATATAGATTATAACATTTAATCAAAAAAAGAACTCTAATCCACAAACAAGCTCACATGGATGCAAAGAGATAATCAAAAAGAATTCTTATCCACAAACAAGCTCACATGGATACAAACACATAATAAAAAAAGAACTCTCATCCACAAACAGTTTCACATGGATACAAACACATAATAAAAAAAGAACTCTCATCCACAAACAATTTCATATGGATACAAAAACATAATAAAAAAAAAGAAGAACTCTCATCCACAAACAATTTCATATGGATACTAACACATGATAAAAAAAAAAGAACTCTCATCTACAAACAATTTCATATGGATACTAACACATAATAAAAAAAATAACTCTCATCCACAAACAATTTCATACAGATACTAACACATAATAAAAAAAAGAACCCTTATCCACAAACAATTTCATATGGATACAAACACATAATAAAAAAAAGAACCCTAATTCACAAACAATTTCACATGGATACAAATACATGATAAAAAAAAAAGAACTCTCATCCACAAACAATTTCACATGGATACAAAAACATAATAAAAAAAAGAACTCTCATCCACAAACAATTTCATATAGATACTAACACATAATAAAAAAAAAGAACTCTTATCCACAAACAATTTCATATGGATACAAACACATAATAAAAAAAAAGAACTCTCATCCACAAACAATTTCATATTGATGCTAACACAAAATAAAAAAAAAGAACTCTCATCCACAAACAATTTCACATGGATTAAAATACATAATAAAAAAAAAGAACTCTCATCCACAAACAATTTCATATTGATGCTAACACATAATAAAAAAAAAGAACTCTCATCCACAAACAATTTCATATAGATACTAACACATAATAAAAAAAAGAACTCTTATCCACAAACAATTTCATATGGATACAAACACATAATAAAAAAAAAGAACTCTCATCCACAAACAATTTCATATTGATGCTAACACATAATAAAAAAAAAGAACTCGCATCCACAAACAATTTCACATGGATACAAACATATAATAAAAAAAATAACTCTCATCCACAAACAATTTCATATAGATACTAACACATAATAAAAAAAAAGAACTCTCATCCACAAACAATTTCACATGGATACAAACACATAATAAAAAAAAAGAACTCTCATCCACAAACAATTTCACATGGATACAAAAACATAATAAAAAAAAGAACTCTCATCCACAAACAATTTCATATAGATACTAACACATAATAAAAAAAAATAACTCTTATCCACAAACAATTTCATATGGATACAAAACACATAATAAAAAAAAAGAACTTTCATCCACAAACAATTTCATATTGATGCTAACACAAAAAAAAAAAAAAGAACTCTCATCCACAAACAATTTCACAGGATTAAAACACATAATAAAAAAAAAGAACTCTCATCCACAAAACAATTTCATATTGATGCTAACACAAATAAAAAAAAAGAACTCTCATCCACAAACAATTCATATAGATACTAACACATAATAAAAAAAAAGAACTCTTATCCACAAACAATTTCATATGGATACAAACACATAATAAAAAAAATAACTCTCTTCCACAAACAATTTCACATGGATACAAACATATAATAAAAAAAAATAACTCTCATCCACAAACAATTTCATATAGATACTAACACATAATAAAAAAAAAAGAACTCTCATCCACAAACAATTTCACATGGATACTAACACATAATAAAAAAAAAGAACTCTCATCCGCAAACAATTTCATATAGATACAAACACATAATAAAAAAAAAGAACTCTCCTTCACAAACAAATTCATACACATACTAACACATAATAAAAAAAATAACTCTCATCCACAAACAATTTCATACAGATACAACACATAATAAAAAAAAGAACTCTTATCCACAAACAATTTCATATGGATACAAACACATAATAAAAAAAAGAACCCTAATTCACAAACAATTTCACATGGATACAAACACATAATAAAAAAAAAGAACTCTCATCCACAAACAATTTCATATAGATACTAACACATAATAAAAAAAGAACTCTTATCCACAAACAATTTCATATGGATACAAACACATAATAAAAAAAAAGAACTCTCATCCACAAACAATTTCATATTGATGCTAACACATAATAAAAAAAAGAACTCTCATCCACAAACAATTTCACATGGATACAAACACATATTAAAAAAAAAGAACTCTCATCCACAAACAATTTCATATTGATGCTAACACATAATAAAAAAAAAGAACTCTCATCCACAAACAATTTCACATAGATACTAACAACATAATAAAAAAAAAGAAACTCTGATACACAAACAATTTCATATAAATACTAACACATAATAAAAAAAAGAACTCTCATCCACAAACAATTTCACATGGATACAAACACATATAAAAAAAAAAGAACTCTCATCCGCAAACAATTTCATATAGATACAAACACATAATAAAAAAAAGAACTCTCATTCACAAACAATTTCATACAGATACTAACACATAATAAAAAAAAATAACTCTCATCCACAAACAATTTCATACAGATACTAAGACATAATAAAAAAAAAGAACTCTCATCCACAAACATTTCATATAGATACTAACACATAATAAAAAAAAAGAACTCTTATCCACAAACAATTTCATATGGATACAAAACACATAATAAAAAAAAAAGAACTCTCATCCACAAACAATTTCATATTGATGCTAACACATAATAAAAAAAAGAACTCTCATCCACAAACAATTTCACATGGATACAAACACATAATAAAAAAAAAGAACTCTCATCCACAAACAATTTCATATTGATGCTAACACATAATAAAAAAAAAGAACTCTCATCCACAAACAATTTTATATATATATACTAACACATAATAAAAAAAAAGAACTCTGATACACAAACAATTTCATATGGATACAAATACATAATAAAAAAAAGAATTCTCATCCACAAACAATTTCACATGGATACAAACACATAATAAAAAAAAATAACTCTCATCCACAAACAATTTCACGTGGATACAAACACATAATAAAAAAAAAGAACTCTCATCCACAAACAATTTTATATGGATACAAACACATAATAAAAAAAACAATTTCATATTGATGCTAACACATAATAAAAAAAGAACTCTCATCCACAAACAAGCTCATATGGATACAAACTTAGAATGAAAAAAGTGAACTCCCATCCACAAACAAGCTTAAATGGATGCAAACACATAATAAAAAACTCTCACCCACAAAAAAGGCCACATGGATACATACACATAATAAAAAAAAGAACTCTCACCCACAAACAAGCTCACATGGATACAAACACATAATAAAGAAAGGAATTCTCACCCGAAAAGAAGCTCACATGGACACAAACTCATGATAAAAAAAGAACTCCTACCGAAAAAACGAGGTCACATGGAAACGAACACAAAAATAAAAAAAAGAACTCTCACCCATAGATATACTCACATTAATAGAAACACATAATAAAAAAAAAGAACTCACTCATAAACAAGCTCACATGAATAGGCCTACATACTCATAATGAAAAAAATAATTTTTATCCCCAAACAAGCACACCAAGATACAAACACATAATAAAAAAAACTCTCACCCACAAAGAAGCTCACAAGGACACAAACACATAATATAAAAAAGAACTCCCATCACAAACACGCTCACACTCATAATAAAAAAGTCTCACCCACAAACAAGCTCACAAGGACACAAACACATAATATAAAAAATCTCTCACCACAAACACGCTCACATTGATACAAAGTCATAATAAAGAAAAGAACGCTCACCCATAGACATGCTCACATGAATACAAACACATAATAAAAAAGGTCTTCCCTCACAAACACGCTCGCATGGATACGAACACATAGTGAAGAGAAACTGATCTCTCACCCACACACACTCTCTCATGATTACAAACAACTCTCGCATGGATACAAACACATAATACAAAAAAAGAACTCTCACCCACAACACGCTCACATGGACACAAACACATAATAAAAAAATAACTATCACCCACAAACACGTCCACATGAATACAAGTACATAATAAAAAAAAGAACTCTCACCCACTATGAAGCTCACATGAATACAAACGCATTTAAAAAAATCTTACCCACATACACGCTTACATGGATACAAACACTAAATAAAAAAATAACTCTGACCCACAACACGCTCTCATGGGCACAAACACATAATAAAAAAAATTACTCTCACCCACAGACACGCTCACATGGATTGAAACACATAATACAAAAAATAACTCTGACGCTCGTATTCGCCCACGTGGATTACAACTTATACGGAAAAAAAAAGAACCCTGATGCTCAGACACCCCACACGTATACAAACTCATATTAAAAAAATAACTCTGACGCACAGACACGCCCACACCGATATAAACACGTAAGAAAAAAACTGCGCCGCACAGAAAAGCCCACACGGATACAAACACTTTAAACACTCTGACGCACAGATGCGTCCACACGGATACAAACACAATGAAAAAGAACAGAACTCTGACGCACAGACATCCCACACGGATACAGGCACATGATAAAAAAATACTCTGACACACAGGCACGTCCACACTGATACAAACACAAAAAAAAAAAACTCTCACCCACAGACACGCACAGACGGATACAAACATAAAAAATAATGAAATATAACGTACAGAGCGATAGAAGTCACCCAAAAAAATATCTTGGACACACATACTCTCCCACACGGATAAAAAAGCAAAAAGAAAACTTGGCCACACTGAAATACACATATGGACATAAACACCAAAAAAGGCTCGCACACACGGAGACAAAAGAAAAAGAGGGATACATGGACAAAGGACTCGAAAGCCCTCTTTATAATTAAGGTTTAATAGGACCAATTTGCAAGTAACATGATATTTTTTTTTTGTTTCGGACAATATAGTTTGAAGGAATTTAGTGTAGAAATTGAAAACTTACAAATGTTACTTGATTTGGTGAAATGTTTTCATGTAAAAATAAACGTTACATAAAACATTTTAAACGGGACCAAATACCTGTTTATCTTTCATTATAATTACAATGCATTCTATGGAAGATATATTGTAATACATTCATTAAAATATAAGAAAGACAGCAGGAACCTATCTCTCACGTCCTCGTCGTGGTCCTGGAAATGCAGCGGATTCCATGCAAAAACGATTTTACTTTGTTAAAAATTCGCTGCTGCAGCTAAGAGGGAAGGTGATCTATTTTTTATTAATATATTTAACAAATTATAATATACATTTTACTTGAAGTTCACAATAGGTTAAAAAAGGGAGATGCACTATCTCCTTTACTAATAAATGTTGTACTTTAGAAAATAAAGAAGACCTGCAAATCAATGGTATTAATAAACTCTAAGTACAGTTAGTAACATTCTTGTTCATAGAGATGAGATTTTGTGATATAAAGTAAATGTTCTATCTACCGAAATGTGATTTATTTCTGATTAAAATTGAGAGTATCATAACAGCCTAACACACCTATACTTAATAAAATAAATTATATAGTGCGTTAATGTATGGATAATATATTTACGATAAAAGAATTTATAAACAAAAGAAGAGAATATAACAAGGAAACACACATAGCTTTTTCGATTTTGTCAAGGCATTTGATAAAGTAGACAGAGGAAAACTTTGGACAATTTTAAAAGAAAAAGGAATTCCGAAACACTTAATAGCAGCTATAAAGAGTTTGTACTGGAACACAAATTTTGTTATAAAAACTAGAAATGAAGTAATTAAAATAAAATTCATACTAATCAAGGAGTTAAACAAGGATGCAGTATCTCTCCAGTTTTTTAACCTATACATCAATGATATAATAAAAAAATGGAACGAAGAAAAAAATAAAGGAATAAAATTAGATAAAACACACTACTTGAAAACATTATTATACGCTGATGACCAGGTAATAATAGTAAATACGGAAGACGAACTTCAAAGGAATATTTTAAAATTACATAATATATGTGAACAATCTAATCTCAAAATATCCATAGAAAAAACTAAGGTAATGGCATTCCAAGGGACAAATCAGTTCCAAAATAGTAATAGGAAACAAAATCATAGAACAGGTGAACCATCTCAATTATCTAGGATGTGACATTTCATTTAATTATGATAATGATATAACTAGTAAAATAGCAACATTCCAGGGAATATGTGGTACGATAAAAGATCACTAAATAACAAAACAACAAGAGAGACCCAATTGAAATTTTAGAAAACGTTGGCAGTACCGGTACTGCTCTATGGCTGAGAAGCCTGGATACATAAAAACAAGATCTAAGTAGGATAACGGCGGCAGAAATGAAATTTTTGAGACCTGTTAAAGGGTGCACTAAGGAAGGCAGAATCAAGAACACAGAAATAAGACAGGAACTTGAAATATTTGCAATAACTGATATATATATATAGACAAAAATGGAAACAACACATAGACAGAAGAATGAAGATAGATATCCAAAACAAATAACAAAATACAAACCTAAGGCATCCGAGATGTGGGCAGACCTAGAAAGAGATGGGCTGAAGTCGGAACGGATCAACAGAACTAATCCATGAATGCAGATGATGATGATGATGATCTTTTGCGACTATTTATATTCAAAATATAATTAAAACTAAAACCAACGAAATTAAACATTCGCTTGTTTGCAACACTTAAAACACAAAAACCAAAACACAGAACAATGTCTTAATTTAATGCTTGGTAGAGTGCCCCTTAATTTTAATCACTGTTTGGCATCGTCGTTGCATTGAATTAACCAATTTTGTATAGTCTCAAATGTGATTTTATCCCATTCTTCTCTAATGAAACGTTTTACCTCTTCGTTTGAAGCCCCTTTCCTTTTACGAACATTTTTCTTCAACTTGACCCAAATATTCTCTATTGGATTTAGATCAGCTGACGGATGAGGTGTTCTCAGCTGCTTCGGAATGTTCCAGATCAACCAAAGCATGCTAATGTATCTTTACTGTCATTGTGATGTTGGAATATGTAATTCTGCCCCAGTCCCATTTTATGGCAATTTGTTTTATATTTTCCTTCAATATCCTGTTGTAATACCACTTATCCATTATTCCGTCAATGAAGTGCAGGTTTCCAATCCCGCTGGAAGACATACAGGCCCAGGTCATTAAATGAATCTCCTCCGTGTTTCACAGTCGGAAGTACATTCACCTTATCTTAAGCAGTGTTGGGTTTCCTCCAAACCCTTATCATACCATCTGATCCGAATAGATTTATTTTGCTTTCATCGAAGGAAATTACACGACCCCAAATCTCCTGTGATTTGTTTATATGCTCTTTGCAAAGAGTAGTCTTGCAGCCAATTTTTTTTCACTTACATGTGGTCTTTTTCGCGGTCAATGGCCATGATAATTACGCGACCACCCACAGTACACGACGAACAGTCTGATTGCTCATTTGCTTTTCGGATACTTCTTCCACCATGGGCCTAAGTCCCGGGGCACTAATTCGAGGATGAGCTATAACATGTCCGAGAATAAAACGTTCTTCTCTTTTGTTTATTATTTTTTCTCTAACTTGACACTGAATGTTTTCTATGGTACCTTCATAGTTGAACTTGTTAAATATGTACTGTACAGTTGCATGTCATTTGCCCACTATATTGCCTATTTTCCTCAGTGATTTACCTCTTAAAGCAAAGTTGACAATAGTTCTCTTTAATTCTGAACTTAACTGCAATTGTGTTCGCAAATTAAGAAAGTACATCAATGCTATGTAACAACCCTCTCTACTAGTTCACTTGAGTAGGCAGCGCAACATTTGTTTACAAACACACAAAGGATAGAGACAGCATTTTTTTTTTTTTTTGAGTGTATGAACAAGACTGTTACATTCCAGTTCCCTCCATGTTGCTGTGATAAAGTAATGATTGGTTTTCCAAATTAATTTGAACATGTTACAAAATAAAATTAATTTTCATACATTTTCGTAACATAGTATGAATTAAAAAATTTAATAGGCCTAAAATTAAGAAAAATATAAGCTGTATGAACAAGATTGTTACTAACTGTATAAGCAGATAATAAATTAGTATTATTATATGCCAACACGCACGTACATTCTATTGAGTAACGCTAAGTAATTGCGATTGTAAGTATAATCAAACTATAATTACGGTGCCATTTAGAAACAAATTAAATAATAGAAATTGACAGTGACGAATGAAATTTTGAAGAAGTGGCTGAATTCAAATACTAGGAAAGACAATATCACAAACAGGAATGAAGTAGAGAAATAAATTAGACTGAAATTCTGGAAACTCATGCTATTACACAATACAAGGGCACGTGTCATCCCATTTCTCTCAAATACGTTAAAATAAAAATATATTTTAAGGTTTTTCTTCCAGTAATATGGAACGAGACACGGACTCTTACTTTAAGGGACGAGGAAAGGAAGAGTTTTTCAAAATAAAATTGTTAGGAAACATTTTGGACCAAACAGACTAATAGACAGGCGAATGATCTTTGTGGAAACCAAGAGCAGGTATTTCACTGCAAACTCAGCATTCTCCATTATTTCCTTAACTCAGCCTTCCTTTTGTATTCGCATACAAAACATTTATTTTAATATTGTCTATCATCTAATGTATTTTTCTGCCACTATCCTTATTTCCGTTAGTCATTTCTTCTAGAGGATATCTCAACAGGCAGTTTCTTTTTAGCCAGTGGCCAACACAATTTATTTTCCTATTCTTTATGAGCTCCAGCATTGTTCTTCCTTCACCCACTCTGTCTAGCACAGCCTTATTCTTTAATTTGTCTGTTCATTTTATACGCTCCATCCTTCTCCATTACTGAATCTCAAAAGCTTCCAGTTGCTTTTCCTTTCCGTTGGTAATGTCCAAGTCTCTGCACCATACAATACTACACTCCACACAAAGTACTTCACTAGCCTCTTCATTAATTCTTTTGCCAAAGGTCCGTAGAAAATGCTTCTCTTCCTACTAAAAAGCTTTTGCCATTGCTATAATCTGCTTTACTTCTTGACAGCAGTTCATGTTACCACTGATAGTATAACCGAAGAATTTGAAGCTCTCCACTTGTTCAATGGCCTCATCTATAATTCTTACGTCTATCTTCTACGGTTTCCTTCTTAGAATCATGACCTTCGTCTTATTTATATCGATATTTATTCTATAATCCTCGCATCTGTCATTTAGCTTCATCAGCATGTTCCTTAGTGCCACTGCAGCTTCTGATATAAGCACTGGACTTCATTTATCCAAATGGAGAAGATTTTTCAAGACAATACTCAAGTACTCATATTACTTAAGTATTAAGCATATTAATTATGTAATAGCGTGTAAGTCTGTGGATATTTATACAACATTGAATCTTATCTAATCGTTTCACAGCTATAAGTTATCAAAAATAAGATTTATTTAAGCAGTTCAGTACCAACATAAGTAGGTTGCTTGAAACATATTTTAATGCCATCTATATTTACTTCATTGCAAGTTCTTTGAGTCCGTCATGCTCGCATATCTGCTTCCTGACTACGGACCCGGTTTAAAACCTGGAGGAGTTGCAAATTTTATTTAATATGTGCCGAAATCACCTTTTCGGTACGTAAAAATACGTAATTCTACGCAACTACTGCATCATCGTGCCTTCCTTCTCCAGTGATCTCATAGAACAGTGCCAAATTCCTATCTTCGTTATCCTTTCTCCTACGTACCTCCCCCTCCCTCTTTATGCGCTGCGTGTTACTGCGCATCTTCCCCTTGCTAGTGAAGTCCTCAAATAAGCTGTGCACGTGAATATCAGTGTCATCTATTTTGGTTTCGTTAGACTCAAGTCTATAGTAGCTCGAAGGAGCTGTTGGGTTTTATCAGTCCCATAAGCCAGGGTAGGGCAACCAGGACTGCGTACCCTAGCCCTTGGCTGGACTGGAGTGAGTGTTTGAATGTATGTATATTATTATTATTATTATTATTATTATTATTATTATTATTATTATTATTATTATTATTGTTATTGATATTTTGTTTGGATGACCGATTCATATTATTATTTCTTTGATAACTTATTTTTCAATGGTCAAGAAGATAATCTTTTGCTATATTATTTATATTTCACTTATCTGACGTATGACTCTCATTAAAGTGATATTATTTTAGTTAACTTATGTTTACTAATTGCGTAGCTAGTCATGTTAGGTATTGATATAAATTCCAAAGCTTTCGCAAGCGAATTTAATCCCCTTTTTCCTTCTAGCTTCCACGATTATAATACTGTTTAGCATACAGTACTATATGTTTAATAATTTACTAAGGAAAGGTGGATTAATATTTGCCTTCTATGGTCCCGGGCAAAGGAATGTTGATTTAGACACTCAATACTTTCAAACTCAAGGTAATTATAAAATATTGGTACGATCACGGCACGCACATGCGAGTGGTTGCAGTTAAATTAATTTATTTTAATTTTATTTCATTGTAAAATGATCAATCTCGGGACCAGGATGATGCACGGATTCCTGCATTAAATTGCAAACTTCTTCGCAGTACATATGTTCAGAACACATGTGCTACTGTTGATTAGCATGGGGACGTTAAGCCTGGCGGTCCCGTTGGTGCTTCCCCGTAGGAGTTGGTTAGGTACCTACAATACGAGTTGAGGATAACATTTATAACAAGTTACTTACAATAAAGGTGGATACATTAACTAACCCACTGGCACTATCTAAATAACGGGCCATTGCCGCATGGACACAAGCTCTCCATACATCCCTATTCTCAGCTAACATTTTCCAATAATGTTCTGTATAATTTACCTATTTCAAATCATAGGTAATATTATTCTCCCATCACAAATTTCAACCAAGTTGTTAGCTTTCTGCGAGAAACATCCAATTGGAGTCAAAATTGTTCTCAATAATATGCTAATAGTGCAAGTTCATGTATTAAATAATTTATTATATTAAATAAGATATAGGCCTAACTTTAATATTTAATTAGAAATAAAAATGTCATCATTTCAAAATAGTTTTACAAGATTTGCAGTCCATGGTTTTCATCACAAATCATGTAGCAGAACCGATTTCTGAGAACCAACACTGGAATACATAATCTAGCTATATGACAAAACGTGTGCATAACACTTCAGCGCATGCAACAATAGAACAAAATCATTGAGGCAATATAGTAGTGTAAATAACTGAATGCATGCATTCAAAAAGTCCATCTCTTTTTCGGTCTACTAATATTTCTGTCTCCTTTTGGTTTGTAATTAAGTATAATTTTTGGTATGCGTTCATCTTTCATTCTATGAACATGTTCTTTCCAGTTTTCTAGATTATTTTATTTTATCTTCGGCCTGTAAGCCCTTGTCTCCCTCAACGAGATTTAGGCGCTCTCCCCCTACAGCGAAGAAATTAAACCAATACTAATTTAGTTACATTTGTTTTCATATAGATGTCATTGGAATGGTCCATGGTTAGCGTTCCGCCTCATACTGACATGTAGGAAACCAAGTTAGTACTAGGACGGGAATATCGGTAAATTCTGTTTCGAGGTATTTTCATTCAGGCTTAAGGATCTTTTACGAGCCTGAAAATCTTCAGACTCGGGACCCGCGGCTTAAAGTCCCTCCCGGAGGACTTGCTCCTTAGATTTTTCCATCCTAAAAATCCATCGACCTCGTCCGGGTTTAAACCCGCGACCCTCGGGACCAGAGGCAAGGAGCATAACCTCTAGTCCACCGCGGCAAGTTTAAACATATTTAGCTCATTTCTAATATGTTCACTTCTTTATTCTAGACGTTTGCAACCAGCCACACTTCTCAGAAATCTCATTTCAGCTGCTTCTATGATCTTCTCTTCTCTTTTAGTTCTTCTTCTTCTTCACTTCCTGGTTTAGGCAAGAATTGCCTGTTCCGTCTTCACTAATAGATCTAAGACCATCTCTTCCGAGGACGTCCGACATCTCCATTGTGAAGAATACGAGTAATGTGTTTTCCTCTGATCGCGGTACCAACGCTATGCAGAGTAGACCATTGGTGGGGCTGCCACCTCGAAGCTTTAGGTCCAGCTCCTAGATGTACTAACCCCATCTAGAGGGTTGCCACTTCCGCCAACCTATTAAAAATTAGTTGTCGTTGTGGACTTTACTCTTGTTTCCCCGAGCATGGGTCTCTTATCATCCCAGAGAAAGGACCCCTTCTTCCCATCAGTTCTCCGACCCAAATCACCGAAGGGATTCTATACCACAACCTTGATTTGGGTTACTCGGATTAGCAGGTCCACATCGAGCAGGTTGGGAAAGGGGTTGGTATGCAGAGGCTGTGTGTTTGCAATGGAAACTATATTGCGCATGCATACCCTTGGACCCTTCTCTTTTAGTTAAAACCCAAAATTCATTACCATACCATAGTAAGGGGACTGCCATTGCTTTATACAATTTTAGTTTAGTTTCCTTTCTTGTATTTTTAAATATTCACTTAATTTGTAGCGAATAATCGACCCCTATGAATATACTGATTAATAAATACGATTAATCAATAAACAAAGAATGATCTGATATAATACATAGTAAAATATATAAATATCTTATTGGTAAAAGTTCCCACAAGTAGCGGTGGGAAACCTAAATCCAAAGAGGTCATAAATATGTAGTCCTCAAAGTTGGCCAGAAAGCTGGGTCTAGTTTGAAAATCACATTTGGGAGAAAACTTCATACTTAAAAATTTACAGCCGCGGGAAACCAAAATTGTAAACACGCTCGCTAGCCGTGAGAAGAAATTAAAAAATGGGTGGGAATTTAATAAAATTACAATTACGCCCCTAGGAGACATATTAATAAGCTGTTAGTTTATGCTGATGATGTAGTACTATTGGCCGATAGCGATGAGATACTAAAGAACAACACGCACACACTATTGAGTAACACTAAGAAATTAGGACTGAAAGTAAATATCAATAAAACTAAATATATGGGCACACGTAGAAATACATTATATTATGGAAATGGACAGCTAATGACAAATGAGGGAAATTTTGAGGAAGTGGCTGAATTCAAATACCTAGGAACAATAATCACAAGTAGGAATGAGATGCACAAAGAAGTCAAACATAGGCTCAATTCTGGAAATGCGTGCTATTATGCATTACAGAGACTCTTGATGTCCCAACTCCTTTCAAAAACGTTAAACTGAAAATATATAAAACTATTATTCTACCAGTTATATTATCTGGGGTGCGAAACATGGAGTCTTACTTTAAGGGAGGAAAGGAGATCACAAGTATTTGAGAATAAAGTAGCCTACTTAGGAAAATTTTTGGACCAAAGAGAGATGAACAGACAGGTGAATGGAGAAGACTACTTAACAATGAACTACATGGTCTTTATGGGAAGCCAGATATAATAAGAACAATTAAGTCTCGTAGACTTCGATGGGCAGGACATGTCGCACGTATGGGGAGTGAAAGACTTGCATGGAAGCTTCTTGTAGGAAAGCCAGAGGGAAAACGCCCAGTTGATAGCCCAAGAATGAGGTGAGAGAATAACATTTACTATGATTTGAGAGAAGTAGATTATACAGGGAATTATTGGAAAGCATTAGTTCAGGATAGGAATGCATGGAGAGTTTATGTCCGAGCGGCCATGAACCTATGGGTTCGATAGTGCCAGTGAGTAAGTAAGTAAGTAAGGAGACATGTGATTGAATATTCTAACCAATCAAAATCAGATTTAGGGTGTACGACCATATATGGAAATAAAGGGTCCTGACTTCGATGCGAAACTCAGGAGGACTAACTAACTTATATTTAACAGTTCGTGGAGAGAAAAATTACATAAAAAATGTCATAGGGACCGGTTCGATACTCGGGAAAGGATCCCAAATCATGGGACTTAATCAATTACTGCAAGAATAATAACCTTTTAACTGCAAGTGGTAGTCCTCATGCAGTTAGGCATCGAAAGTCAACACCAATTCAACGGTACAATATGTATCGAGTGTATTTTTAGTGCTAGTGTAATTAATTAATAAAATAAAGTTATTTCCTTTATTCATGATTGTTTGTTCTAACGCAACTCTCCTTTGGTCCCTATATGAGATGAGAATCTCAGCGCTCACCCTGAAACAACAGGAACCGACTAGCTAGCTACCGAGGTAGGGCAATTAACAATTCACTACAATTAAAAATCTGAACTCGGTGAGTAATTAACCACCGCTTCAAAATACCGTTCCAAATTGTGTCACATATATTATTAAATTTATTAAGTTTGTTAAATCATACACAGCAGAAACAGATATAAATAACAAAATAAATAAGTTTAATTATATAACAGGTACACTAAAAAGAACTTTGAAAAATAAAGCCAGGAAAGACTCTATAATGAAATTATACAAGATAATGGCAGTGCCTATTATTACTTATGGATCCGAAACATGGGCAGTGACAACACAACAATCTGCCAGGATACAAGCTGCTGAAATGAGATTCCTCAGACCAATAGCAGGATATCAAAGAACAGACAAAAAACATAACACAGAAATAAGACAACTAAAAATAGAGTAATTAAACTCAACAATACAGAAATACAGAACAAACTGAAAAGAACACTTGGCAAGGATGACTGAGAATAGAATACCAAAAGCAGCATACAACTATTCACCACGAGGAAGAAGAAGCTTGCGAAGACCAAGGAATAGATGGAAAGAGCAGCAATTTGGAGCCGAAACAGGCTAGTAAATAAGCCTAAACCGCGAAGAAGAAGATTAAGTTTGTTAAAAAGATCTTCAATTTTAAAATAGGAGATTTCATAACCCACATATTTATAATGGTTCACTTGTTCTTCTCCAGAATTATTTTAGCTCATACGGTATCTGATCCCTTAAACGTTAAGATTTTCGTTTTACTTATTGATATTTTAAAATTATAATTCTGCATAATGTTGGAGCCAGTTGGAGTTAAATGAAATCAGGAAACTTATTTTTTGAAACAGCTTTCTTGAAGATAAGGTACTTACTTACTTACTCACTGGCACTATCGAACCCGCAGATTCATGGCCGCGCGGACATAAGCTCTCCATACATCTCTATCCTGATCTAATACTTTCCAATCATTCCCTGTATAATCTACTTCCCTCAAATTATAGTTAATGTTATTCTCCCACCTCATTCTTGGTCTACCAACTGGGCGTTTTCCCTCTGGCTTTCCTACAAGAAGCCTCCATGCACGTCTTTCATTCCCCATACGCGCCACATGCCCTGCCCATCGCAGTCTACGACACATAACTGTTCTTATTATATCTGGCTTCCTATAAAGACCATGTAGTTCATTGTTATGTAGTTTTCTCCATTCGCCTATCTGTTCATCTCTTTTTGGTTCAAAAATTTGTCTAAGAACTTCATTCTCAAATACTCGTAATCTCATTTCCTCCCTTAAAGTAAGAGTCCATGTTTCGTACCCATATAATATAACTGGTAGAATAATAGTTTTATACATTTTCAGTTTAACGTTTTTTGAAAGGAATTGGGACGTCAAGAGTCTCTGTAATGCATAATAACACGCATTTCCAGAATTGAGCCTATGTTTAATTTCTTTGTGCATCTCATTCCTACTTGTGATTATTGTTCCTAGGTATTTGAATTCAGCCACTTCCTCAAAATTTCCCTCATTTGTCATTAGCTGATAAGATACTAAAATTAAATATAGTTAATTGAAATATATTATAGATATGGGTGACACACAAACAAATAAGAATGAATGTTTATATTGTGTATACGACGATACGGGTTGAAGAGGGAAGAGAGCAGCGGGTATTGGTTGTCCCTAGCAACCTCGGGCTGAGCAGACGCGGTTGGACCTACCGGGGCAAGGGTAGGATGGGCTGACCAGAAATCTAGCCCAGGGAACGAAGAAAGCACGCACTTCAGTATAACTGTTGCATTCCTACCATAATAATATAATAATAATAAAAACAAAGAATAAAAAAGAAAATATAAAGCGGTATTCTTTCACCTATCAACTCTTCTCACTTCTGTCTTTCTTCTGTTCTTATTTTTTTTTATTATTTCCGGGACGACCTCATGCCTAATTTGATTGGTATCATTAGAAATTAGAGAAAATTAACAAACTTCTGTAGAGAGAGACTTTTTTTTTTACACGTCGAAAATACAGAAGCTGTAACTTGTGTCACTGGGGGCACGCCGTAGCGTAGTGGTTAAGGCACTGAGCTACAAGTCGGAGGGTCGAGGGTTCAAGTCCCGTTGGGGTCAGGATTTTTAAACTGACCCAAACCCTCTGGCGGCACTATGGCCCTGGGGTAGACTCAGCCTCTAACGGAAATGAGTACCAGACGCTTGTTCTGGGGGTAAAGGCGGCCGTCACGCAGGGCTGACAACCCGGCTGACATAAAGTGCCGATTGTCTAGAAAAAGTGGGAGCCCTAACCTCCTACTACCCAAGGGCCTCCGGGTCTGTTGTGGGATCACTACTTTACTTTACTTTACTTTACTGTAACTTGTGTCACTTCTCCATACAACTATCTGCCAGGATTACCACCAAAATGAAGACGTCATATTTTTCTCTCCGTGTTATGCGTAGGGTAAGTAAACATGATTCTTGTTTACGCCATCATAATCAGGGGTGACCATAATGCTACTATCTAAGTGTTGTGTGCTTTTTCATTCTAATATTTTGGGACATAACTTCTGTTTGAGGTTATAGACACTAACCGAATATGACATTTTCCACATTATTTTTACTGTATATGAGCATATACCACTGCAAATAATCAAAATAAGGTATGATGTAACATATACAATGTAAAAGAAAGTTATATAATTGCTTATTTTTTGTTTTAATAATTTATATAATATAATCAATTTCGGAGCGATTTGAATTTGTACTATAATATTTGTGTAGAATATGACAATCCTTTTTTGTAACAGATGTTTTTTTTTCAGGTTATCATACAATCTAGGTAAAACAAGGTAATACTTATAAAATATAATGTACAAATTATGAAAGGAGAATTAATTATGTAATAATAACTATATATGTATATAGTGTTTATATATTTATATCTCCCATGATTTGAAAAATTGAATCAAGAGAAATTTATGGATATTCATAAACGAAGTTTATTAATATTTTTTTTTAAAATTTATAAATTTAATCACTACATAGAAAGATAAGCAATGATATGATTTGAAGGTTTAGGCCCTAATATATGTCTGAAATAAATATGCAATTCTTAAAAAAAATGTAAGTTGCTATTTTAAAATCATTAGGAAGTTACATTATGAGGTTTAATTTAATATTTGAGTTTGTATTCTTTAACATTTAAGAATGTTTATTCTGTTGGACGATAGTTTCAAAGCTATTGTGAACTGTGAACAATCTGAAGATGGAGCAATAGCTTTGAAACTATCGTCCAACAGAATAAACATATGAGGTAAGAATGTTAAAGAATACAAACTCAAATAATAAGTTACTATAGTTATTCAAAATGAGGTTAGAGGTTCCAGTATAAATGGGAAAATAGTTCGATAATTGTTTATTTTATATTTTCAAATTTTAAGCAGTATTAAACGATTCAGTGATAATAACAGCAAAAAATTATATTTTATCTCAGATAAGCGAAATTAATATGTTTTCGAAATGTTAAGTAAAAATTGTTCGTTCATAGGAAAATAATAATTAGGGAAATAATAATATAGAAAATTGCAAGGAGTTTTTATCGCTATCAAATTAATTTCTAGAAGTTTCGGTAACTACATAACTAAATGTTACACTTCTGCAGAACCCACACGAGAATGAAAAATACTAGAAACAGGAAATAAAACTAAATAGGAAGAAAATCAATAGAAAGCATATTGTACTTTTCCTGACGTTAACTAGAAAAATAGACAGGCAACTTTTGAAATTATTACTTCTGTTGGGCATTAGGTATGAGTAAAGGAACAGAAATAATTAATTTATATATCCCATAAATAATTAAAAAAATAATTAAACTAATTCTAGATTTAAAGCAAATTTACTCTATATTTGCGATTTAATGAAAATAAGTCTAACTTATTTCTTCTTCTTCTTCTTAAACTTAATTTGTAAGATTTTCATCCTGTTTATTTCCTCGGAGGGAGACGTATCGGATGTACATTCACTGTCTATTCATCTCTTGGCTGGTCTTCCTTTTGTTCTTCTCCCGTCCATTGGTTTATCTTCTTTAGCTCTTTTTGCAAGCCGGTTTTCTTCCATTCTTTCTATATGACCCTTCCAATATTTTCGTCTATCTATAATAAATTTGGTTATGTCTTGAATATGGCATTTGTCCCCGATATCCGTGTTGTGTATTTTATCAAATAATGTTTTCCCCTGAATAGTTCTTCAGATTTTCATTTCACATGTGTTTATTACTTGTTTAGTTTTTGTTGTATCAGCTCTAGTTTCAGCTCCATGTACGTCCCAAGGTCTAACTTACATTAATTATTATTTTAATTAGAACATTTTGATATTTAGAACTTAACATTTAAAATTTAAATGTCTACATTTGATAAAATTGGCAAAAATTTCACTATATTATTTAAAAATAATTAATATATATAAGCTCAGATTTTCTGAATTGAATTTTTCTTGTTGATGTTTTATTTTATTAAACTAACTCACTGGTACTATCGAACCCGTGGGTTCATGGCCGCGCGGACATAAGCTCTCCATACATCCCTATCCTGAGCTGTTTTACAATCATGCCCTGTATAATCTACCTCCCTCAAATCATAGTTAAAGTTATTCTTCCACCTCATTCTTGGTCTACCAACTGAGAGTTTTCTCTCTGGTTTTCCTACAAGAAGCCTCCATGCATGTATTTCATTCCCCATTCGTAGCACATGTCCTGCCCATCGCAGTCTACGAGACTTAACTGTTCTTATTATATCTGGCTTCCTATAAAGACCGTGTAGTTCATTGTTATGTAGTCTTCTCCATTCACCTGTCTGTTCATCTATCTTTGGTCCAAAAATTTTCCTAAGAACTTTATTCTCAAATACTTGTAATCTCCTTTCCTCCCTTAAAGTAAGAGTCCATGTTTCGCACCCATATAATATAACTGGTAGAATAACAGTTTTATATTTTTTCAGTTTAACGTTTTTTAAAAGGAGTTGGGACGTCAAGAGTCCCTGTAATATACAATAGCATGCATATCTAGATTGAGCCTATGTTTAATTTCTTTGTGCATCTCATTCCTGTTTGTGATTATTGTTCCTAGGTATTTTAATTCAGCCACATCCTCAAAATTTCCCTCATTTGTCATTATCTATACAATCATTTTTCGCTACAGTACAATTTTATTGCCATTAAACATAACTTTTGTCGTATTTTTTCATAATATTAAACTAAAATAATAACGCGGAATTCTGACATTCTCAAAGAATTACAAACAGAATCAGTCATGGAGTATGTACAAAAATACAGAAACAACTGGAAATCTCACGTACGAAGAATGAGCAGAACAAGAATACCACGTCAGATCTTAAATTACCAGCCACCAGGCAAGAGATCTTTGGGCAGACCCTTCAAACGTTGGATTGAGACCGTAACAGACCACTAGGTCTATCACATGAAAGGAAGAAGAAGAAGAAGAAGAAGAAGAACGCAATTCATGATCATTTTGGGAGTAGCTCTTCTAAAAGATATGCATTATAAAACAGAAAACCTGTAGTCCAATTAATGTAAATATTGATAATTGAATTGTGAAAATAGAATTATTAACTAAAATAGTCTACAAAAAATGTGAAATAAATTCTCATTAACTATATTAAGTACAAAAATATTCATTTTTAATTGTAACTGAATGAAACAGCAAGCTTTTAATTTTATTTATATACAGAATTTTAATGTTTACACATCTTTCTGTACCTAAAGTTTTATTTTTCTTCTCCACTCGTCTCTCTCCATCCAATCCATGTCCTCCAGTTCTCTTGCTCTCATTCCAGTTCTTATTTCCTGCATCCACGAGTTTTCGAGGTCTTCCTCTCCTCCTTCTTCCAGTTGGACACCATTCCAATGTTTTCCTGGGGAATCGTTCTTCTTGCATTCGTCGTACGTGTCCATACTAATTTAATTACTTATACCGTATCTAATCTATATTGAATAACCAATATTCATTTTTTCTTCTTATGACAGTATTTCTTATTTTGTCTAATTTTGAACATCTTGCTGCTCTCCTCAAGAAACCCATTTCCATCCACATAAGTTTTTGTTCTAAGTTTTTGTTGAATTTCCAAACTTCAGCTCCATATGTGACAGTACTTCTCACTATTGAATCATATGTTTGTAACTTATTTTTCCTGGTTATATGTCTGATCCATAAGACTCCATTCATCATTGCTGTTATTGCTCTACCTTCATTTATTCTGTTCTTAATATCACTTTCTTGTTTATCCTCTTTATCTAATTTTACTCCCAGATACTCAAATTCCTCACATCCTCTAATATACCCCTTTTCATCGTCTAATATCAAATCTTCGGTTTCGGCTCCACATCCCATATAAAAGTTTTTTTCTTTTGATACCACGATAATTATATTTTGTCATAATTCACAATTTTCGGTATAACCTACATTTAATAAAAAAACATTCATAGGACTCATATTCTACACTTAATCCGACGTAATTTATTTTGAAAATAAAACAAACAACTCTAGATTCTTTATATTCGAACCCCCACACTTTATTGAGTAACACTAAAAAATTGGGGTGGAATTAAACATCAATAAAACTAAATGTATATTCATACATACAAATATGTTATATAATGGAAATGGGCAGCTAATGACAAATGAGGGAAATTTTGAAGCAGTGACTGAATTCAAATACCTAGGAACAATAATTAAAAATAGGAATGAGATGCACAAAGAAATTAAACATAAGCTCAATCCTGGAAATGGAACTCTTGTCGTCCCAACTTCTCTCAAAAAAACGTTAAAGTGAAAAAAAAATCATAGTAATTCTGCCCGAGGACAGGTCTTTCACAGCAATCATAGAATTTTCATGCTATCCTTTACAGCTTTACTAGGGAATTATAGGTGTGGTAGTTTCCCGTTGCTTTCCACACAGGTGAAGGGTGATGATGATAATGATAAGGATGATGATGATGGCCGGATAATTTTCGGGGACCGTTGGGCCCTAAGCTTCCTGACACTTGTCTTACAGATGAAAAATCCCGAAAAAAAAACTCACCCAGGAGCCTGCCCCGACCGGGAATCGAACCCGGGCCCGCTGCGTGACAAAGCAACACGCTACTTCGAGACCATAGCGGTAGACGAAAAAAATTAATAAAACTGTAATTCTTCCAGTTATATTATATGGATGAGAAACATGAACTCTTAATTTAAGGAAGGAGAAAAAAAAAAGAAAAGGAGTATTTTAGAATAAAGTTCTTTGTAAAATGTTTTGACCAAAAAGAGACGAACAGACAGGAGAATGGAGAAGACTACATAAAGTGAGCTACATGGTCTTTATAGGAAACCACAAGTAATAAGAACAGTTAAGTCTCGTAAACTTCGATGGGCAGGACATGTGGCACGAATGGGGAATGGACGATGGGAAACCTTTTAGGAAAACCAGAGGGAAAATGTCCAGTTGATAGATCAAGAATGAAATGGTAGAATAACACTCGTGATATGAGGGAAGTAGATTATACAGGGGATGATTGGAAAACATTAGCTCAGGATAGGAATATATGGGGAGCTTATGTCCCTACGTGTTCGATAGTGCAAATGAGTTAGTTAAATATTCGAACCCTGAACTGTTCAATATTATCAAACTATCGCCATTAAACGCAATAAAAGGTAATTATGTAGGCTATATACCCCATACTCCCTAGCGTAGTTTCTTAATAGGCTGATTTAGTTACGCATATTTACCAACAGATGGCAACGAGTGTCATGTGGTTAGCACTTCGCCTCATAGAGGTATGTAATACTCAACAACGTTAATTTTCAATGCGGAAAAACTACGAACTAAAAGAATGTGGTAAGGGTCAGTAGAGGTTGGAGGTAGTAGACCCTTGTCTCAGGTTGCAGTGACAATGCTTATTATCCGCCAGTCGTGTATAGTCAGTTGTTAGCGACAATGTAAAGTGCGAAAGTTAGACCCTATATATTTCTATTACATACAACTTTCCTCATTAGTGGATTGCCTCAATGACAAAGTGATACAGACAATTAACTTTTGGAATTGAGGAAATACATTTTATAAATACATTTAAAATAATTGAAATTGTAGGCCTAATTGAAGTATACATACTATAAAGTAGAAATTTTGTAAATATGGTTTCTTAAAATTGAAATTGATCCTCTAATGGCAGCGATGGCAATTTTAGAAAGATACACCCTGTCCAAATCTAAGGAATTCCAAAATTTGGCTAAGAATCCTGGTATAGTACCGCTTGCCACGATCATCAATCCTGTGACAGTTATACTATCTAGTTGGTATTTATCTTTATAATAGTCAATTATTGGCTTTCTTTTCAGAGTCAACTTCCTCAGGTTGGCCACTACGAGTCTCAAAACGAATTGTGGGATCTAATATCATACCAATTTTAGAAGATGGTCTAAATGCAATAATATCTATTCGTCTGTTACTCCCATTAGTGGCCACACCATGAACTTCCTCATAAACTGTGTATCCAAAATCTCGCAAAGCTTCTGCAATCATATTTCGAATAGTGTGGTGCCGAATGTTTCTCAGTGATTCTCCAAACGGACAAGCCCCAAGGACGTGTGCAAGGGTTTCGTGCTCTCTGTGACAACGTTAACAGAGGGTATCGTCCCTAGACCTGCCCGGCAAAGAACGCACCGCCGACACATTGGCTTGCATTTTAATCGCAGTTTATACACATTTAAGTTTGCCAGACAGTTCTTGGAAGTCAGTGCTGATTTAATTTATATGTACGTCACATTATCCAGAAACCCGTAGACCTACAAACTCCGATGATCTTTCATTAACTTCATCTCCTATTTCAAGTAGGTTACCACTATATTTTGCCACTGATTATACCACTTGCCCAGTCATTCGCTTGTACCAACTGTGGAAAGGGATACTTTCCCCATCTTCGCCACTAGCGCCATTGCTTCCCCTCACCGGCTAAAATGTTAATGCGGTCGAGTAATAATATCCACAGACGAAGTGAATGAAAGCAGTAGGTATTTTATACGTCATGACTAGAGTCTGGATGTTAGGCACTTGAACATTCAAAATAGGCAGGCAAAAAGGCACTAAAAATCATTAATATAGACACTATAAAATTCAAAACAGGTTCTTAAAAAATAGACTACAACATACATTTTTACAGCCTTACATAAAGAATATAAACATATGCTATCAATAGCATAAGAAGATATCAGAGATGATTTTGGAACTTGTTTTATCTTTTTACAAGGATAATACGCATGTTTTGTAGTGTGTATGTGCTGCGAAACATGACACTTCTTCGCGCAATTCACTGACATTTTGTAAAACAATATTGAACCGTCACTTGAGAACATTTCCGCATCAAATTCTTTCATGAAATTTGTCAGTTTGTCTTACTGTTGTCAGTTCTTATGGCACAGTGAAACAATTGTTCTAAAGCTGTAAACAAAAGCCATATATACTTATCGCACAATTTTGTCTTTGAAACACCTGTCTGTGAACGAGGACTACAGACTGAATTCAGTATTAAGTAAAGTAAAGTAATCCCACTACAGGCCTCGGGAGGCTCTTCGGGTAGTAGGAGGCTTAAGGCTCCTACTTTTTCTAGACAATCGGCACTTGATGTCAGCCGGGTTGTCAGCTCTGCGTGACGGCCGCCTTTACCCCAGAACAAACGTCTGGTACTCATTTACGTTAGAGGCTGAGTCGACCCCAGGGCCATAGTGCCGCCAGAAGGTTTTGGTCAGTTTAAAAATCCTGACCCCAACGGGACTTGAACCCTCGACCTTCCGACTTGTAGCGCAGCGCCTTAACCACTACGCTACGGCGTGCCCCCAAATTCAGTATTACCAACATCAATATTGCCAGTCACTTAAAGGTTTCTATGCAATGATATGTGTCATGAACTTTATCCATTTCAATTAATATCATTGAAATACTAAGTTAATTTCGAGAAAAAATGGCAAATAGGCGTTTATATGCATTGTAAGCTGAAATAGGCATTTATAGGCAAAATTAACTTCATGGAAAACAACTCTAGGGTCGTCGATATGAACTTATATAAAGTCACTTTTACAATATTTATAATAAATAACTGTAGGCATTTTCCCTAACTTCCGATCTCTAGTCATGGCTGTTCCTTTATTCTCAGGTAGAATGCAATTGTATCGCTCGCAATTCCCCGTGCCCCTCTTCGTTCCGTGCTTTCATTCTCTTCGTCTGTGGACTTTAGGCAATCAAGGTATTACTTAAATGGGTAAAGGTCGGTTAAATTTTACACAGAGGCATTTTTATTCAGGCTTAATGTCCTTTTACGAGCCTGGAAAGCTTCAGATTCGGTACCCACAGCTAAAAGTCCCTCCCTTGGATTTTTCCATCCTAAAAATTCATGCACCTCGGCCGGATTTGAATCCGCGACCCTCGGGTCTACAGGCAAGATACACTGCTGCCGGCAAACGATAATTATTATTTTTTAAAAATGTTATTTAAGTTTTATTTTACTTGCTCATTTCTACATTTAAATTGATTCTGAGTTTGCAATTTTAGAAGGAGACACTGCAGGTTCTTTGATCAAGTTTGGAATTACGAAGATCATTTTTCTGTTATTATAGAGATTTATAGGTACGAATTTCAATCATATTTTGCCAGGTTTTACAGCAAAACTTAATTTAGGTATTTGGTTTCTTATTAATGTTCTTTCTCATTTTTTTATATATTTTTTTCGCCTTCTTCTTTTTAGTCTACTGACTGATCGGATGATTCAATATTTTCTTATAATTAATAATATTGATTTAGTGTTGTACTACAGTCAGATTCAATCCAGGAAGTTACTGTGTGTTTGGAATAGGGAACTGGGTTACCATTTTAACGGGATTTTCTTGAGAGAAATCCTTACATTCTTCTTCTTCTTCTTCCTTTCCAGGACTAGGTCAATGCGATCTGTTCCGGTCTCAAGTCCATCGTTTCCTTGGCGTCCCAAAGATATTTTTCCATGTGGTTTGTAGGCGTTGATCTTTTTGGGTAATCTTGTATTGTCCATTCTGTCTAAATGTTCTTTCCATTGGTATTTGTGCTCGTCTAGTTTATCGAGTATTGAAAATATCTCCAGTTCATTTCTTATTGATTCATTGTATTCTATCCTTGCGTGTATTATCGCCTCACTCTGATGGTTAACCGTTTATACAAAAGCGGGTGCCGCGCGGCAATGCTTGACATGCGATGTTGTCACGTTTCTCATAGCGCTATGGGCGTCAATTACACAAGGACAGAAGACATTGATTATTTATGTTATTATTTAATTTTTATGTTATTATTTGGTATTGTTTAACTTTTAAAATCATATATGTATTTATTTATTAAATAATTTAATTCCAACATTATATAGCTTGTAGGTCTACATAAATTTAATATTCATACAACATCATGCTGAAAATATTATTATATTTATTATTATTATTATTATTATTATTATTATTATTATTATTATTATTATTATTATTAACTGTTCGGTCTGAAATATTTTCCCATGGCCGCCACATGATGAAATCACTTATATATTAAACTAATATATTAAACTAATATAATATGTAGATACTGTATTTATTATTCGAGCTACATATCACAATAAATCACTGATAATTATAACAATTAATTACGATATACAATTTTATAATTGGATGGAATGTTCCACATCGTTTCGAGTTTTAATTGAAACTGAGGGAAGAATAGCAATGTGACAACATCGTGGTAGTCGCGGCAGTCGAGATCTTTGTATTTTAAAAACATATAACAGCTGCGGGGAAACAAAGCGAGCCGCTTGTTAAGTATCACAGTGAGACGATAATACCTCGACAATTGTTATGGACGGCAATGAGAAATATGAATATTTGTGATAAATGGATTAATATTGTTAGGAGGATCTACAGTAATACAAAAGCTAAAGTAAAAATACAGAATAATTTAACAGAGGAATTCAGAGTGAATAAAGGCCTTAAGGAGGGATGCAGTTTGTCACCAATTCTTTTTAACATTTATTTAGACCAGGCTCTTAACTTATGATATAAAAAATGTTATGAAATGGGTATTCCTATAGGAGGAAAAGTACTGCATTTCATTGTTGTTTGCAGATGATCAAATAATTTTTGCAGGGAACGAAGATGGTATGAAATATATGATAAATAAACTAATGGAAGAATATAAAAAATGCGGACTGAATATAAATTTACAGGAAACAGAATATATGTGTTTGGGCAAGGATGTGGATGACCTCATACTTGAAACAGGGAAAATAAGAAAATGTGATTTTTTTAAATATCTTGGGTCAATAATTACAAGTTTAGGTACCTGTGAGAGAGATGTACAGACTAAAATTGCAATGGCAAAAAATGCAACTAACACATTACATTGAATAATTTGGAACAAAAATATTACAAAGAATCTAAAATGAAATTTTATAAAATCATAATACAGAATATTTTGTCATATGGAAGTGGAACTTGGTCTTTGACGGAATTACAAAAAGAATAAAATTAGAACAGTTGAATTTGATTATTCTAGAAGAAGCCTCCAAAATCAAGACAGGATAAAATAAAAAAAATGAATTCCTTTGGAGATAAATGAATGTCACCACATCTGTTGTTAAGAGGATTGAAAATCAAACGCTTAAATGGTATGGTCATGTACAAAGAATGGAAAATGAAAGATGGCCAAAAAATATATACCAATGGTCACCCCCTGGAAGAAATAAACGTGGCACACCAAGATGGAAATGGAAAACCTACGTCAGAACTATAATGGATGATAGGAATTTGGAAGAGGGAGATTGGAATGATAGAGATAAATGGAAACTGAAGACGGCAAACCTATAAATTGGGGAAAGACAAAGAAGAAGAAATTATTGTTTAAACATGATATATATATAATATCAATTGTTACCAATAATCTACTTATAATCTACAGTACCGCAACAGTCCAATGTGGGTCATAGCCTCTCCTTTGTTATGAGTTACTAGACCAAGTTAATTTAGTTATGCTTATTTTCTTATAGATGTCATGAATGGTATGCGGTCAACAAACAGGTCCAATAAGACATCTAATAAGGAACTAGTTATTACTAGGATTATGAGTGGTATCAACAAAGCACATTCACATGAGGAATTAATATTCCAAATATTATGAAATTCAATGGCCTGTTTATTGCTGATGGCCAACTCCGAATATAAATTGGGAAAATATTTATTTATTATTCTTATCTCTATGGATGTGAAACTTGGAAGGTAACTAATCAAATTAAAAAACAAACTTCAGGTGTTTCTAAATCACTGCTTAAGACATACAATTGATTAATGATGTTCTGAAGTAGTAAATAATAATGTGCTGTGGAAGGTTTGTGGAGTGGATCGAATTTCAAGAGGAAATCGATATGGATAGATCATATTGTGACGAAGTATGATGTATGATCTATGTGAGAAGACTTGCACACGAAAAGATAATAACAGTTATAGAGGTGGAAAATATATGTGGTACATAAAATTATGGAGTGAGGTCAAAATGTTGGCAAGGAACAGAACCAGATGGAAGTGTTTTACAAATGTCTTGTGCTCCTAATGGAAAGAAAGGGCATATAACATCTTAGAAGCACATATTATGAAAATCCCAATTTGATAAAACTAAAGGTAAGGCATGAGGAACAGATCCCATAAGTTGCAAAATCATGATTAAAAATACAATCTTAGAGAAAGTTAATATCTCTCCCTACCCAGAATCCAATATTTCATATGAAGGAAAGAATTACATAAAAACAAAGTTAACAAAATTTTAACACATATTAACTAATTCTCTGGCACTATCGAATCCGTATGTTTATGGCTGCGGGAACATAAACTCTCCAAACATCCCTACCCTGAACCAATGTTCTACAAACATATCCTGTATAAAAATATATATACAGTCAATATGCCCATTTCACCAATTAATGTTTTAAAATGGTCAACAAGTTTCCACAGCCAAGCTGTCATTCTCAAGACCAGATATTGACTGAAGACAAAATTGATAATAAATAAATAAACAAATTCAACTGAATTTAATATTTTATCACCAAGAAGATCACTTGTGTATTAAATATCCTGTATAATTTACCTCCCTCAAATAATTGTTAATGTTATTCTCCCACCTCATTCTTGGCCTACATAATGGGTGCTTTTCCTGTGGTTTTCCTACAAGGAATTTCCATGTCCCTCTTTCATTTCGCATTCGTGTTATATGATCTGTTCATCACAATCTCCGAGACATAACTCTTCTTAACACATCTGGCTTTCTACAAATATCATGTAGCTCATTGTTATATAGCTTCTCCACTTGCCTGTATGCACGTTCTTTTCGGCCCATACAGTTTCCTAAGAATGTTATCAAATACTCGTAATATTTTCTCCTCCCTTAAAGTAAGCCCAGTTTCGCATCCATATAACTGGAAGAATAAGAGTTTTATATATTATTCTCAGATTAACGATTTTATTTTTTAGAGAAGTTGAGGTGACAAAAGTTACAGGAATGTGTAATAACATGCATTTCCGGAACTGAACCTATGTTTAATTTCACTCTACACCTTATTTTTGTTTGTAATTATTGTTCCTAGATATCAGAATTCACCCATTTCTTTAAAATTCCCTTCATTTGTCATTAACTGTCCAATTCCATTATATAATTAATTTCTCTGTATGACCATATATTTAGTTTTATTGTTGTTTACTTCCAGCCCCAATTCCTTAGTGTTACTCAATAGAATGTGCGTGTTGACCCTTAGTACCTCCTCGCTATCGCCTAATAGGACTATTAATAAATAATAATTTTGAAATCATAACATGTACAGAAATATTATATATTTTTTTTTGCAATACCACCACGTACTCTTACGCCATTTCTGGCATTCTCTTGGAATTGGCGGAATTGTAATTCGTTCCTGAGATAGGGGCGCCTGACAATGCTACAGGTTGTCTTAAGACATTTCTGGCCTTCTCTCTTGGTATTGGCAGGATTGTAATTCATTTCTGAGGTTGGGGTCTCAGAAGACGGAATTACGTTACCCTATGATATTTTAATGATGTATTATAACGAAGCACCAGTAGAGTTACACTTAATCGAAAATCCCAGACCACAAAAAATAGAATATTAAAAAAAACTCTACATTCAAAGTTAAAAGAAAAGCTTCCCACACATATATTCCGAATGGTGCCAACTAACTTATTAAAGCAATTTTTACTATATCATCAAAGAGGACGACGACGATCTGGACTATAACAAAAACGATCCGTATACCACATCTAGATGAGGCTGAAATAGGCTAATTATATGGCCTAAATTCAGTAATAGTGAATTGTTACGACATAAATCCCAATTTCAATATTGTATAATTTGGGACGATACTTATATACATTAAGAGGAAATGGTGCACGATTGATTTAACGAAATTTGTTTCTTTTTTATTTTACCTACCACATTTGAAGACCACATGAGAAAAACAAGGAATACCACAAAATAACGAAAATTGAGATAATTCTGACGAGTGGTATAATTTTTAACCTTTCAATTGGCAGAGATAAACATGGAAAAACATGGAATGAAAATCAATGTTTATATGCTGGGAAAAAATAAAAAAACATTAAAATTAAATTTTCTCAATTCTTGGTTTTTGTGACATTTCTTATTCCCCCCCCTGTAGTTTTAATTTGTATTTCGCTAGATTTTTTCCCCCTATAGTTTTCATTTGTATTTTCACACATGTCGCTGTTGTAAAGTCACACTAGATTATAGTTGTTATAATTACAGGTTAATTAATTAAGGTTGTATTGCTAAGGAAATGAAAAGTATAGCATGTGCACATCAGGTGATAGCATGCCTACTTCCTGACCAGCGGGTCCGAATTCGATACCTGACTGGGTTAAAACTTTTAACTTGATTATATTTACGTAACTACTTAAATTGTTCACTAAATATAAGAGAAATAAAAAAAAAGTTTAAACTCTATAAAGAATGATAAATAGTATCAAGTTAAAGGCAAATTTTAATTATGAAATTTACAATGATAGAGTGATAGTGTACAATTTTAGCGAATTCCGAACGAATGAAACCATTGAAAATGTTTGGAGATGTTCACCGATCCTATCTAGCAGGCCTATACAGCGAAAATAACCATGACCAAAATTAATAGGCCTAGGCCTATATAATATGTGTGCGTGTGTGCGTTGACGCTCTAGCAGCTGCAATTTTTGTTTCATCGAAGCCAAACTTAGCACATAGCAATTAATTTTTTAAACAATGATAATAAGGTTGAATTCGTTAACCAGTAAAATCGGACCATTAGATGTAGAAGTTCACCGGAAACCAAAAAATTAAAGATCTTTTAGTGCATAGCGGTCGAAATTTTCGATGTTTCAGAACGAAGCTCAGTATATGCTATTAAAATAAACAGAGGAAGGTATGTTAAATTTTCAGCGAAATCCGACCATTAGAAGTGAGGGTTTATCTGAAACACGAAATTAAAAATTGACTCGTCGCAATGTATATTAGACAGTTCAATTCAGCCATAAATTGGCAATGTATCCTAAAAGAGACATTAGTTTTACTTATTTAATGTTTTTAATAAAGTAATTAAAAATTAATCGGTATATATTATGAAAATAGGTATATAATTATACAACAGTAAGCAAATAGGTTATGCAAGATTTGTTTACACTGCGTTCAGACACTTTTAAGTAATCTGACACCAGAAATTTAATTTCTGCAATTTAACAAAATAAATATATATTCCGTTAACCAGTACAATGAAACTATAAATTCGACTTGCTGAGGAATTTGATCTTTTTACACAGTTCCTACGTGACGGATTATTTGATCGTTAAAGATTATTCATCAAATGCCTGGATTACATTCCATGTGCTATTGTTGATACCAATATCCGTCCGTCGGATTGGAACGTTAAGTCTGGCAATACCCTTTGTGCTTTTCGACATGAGTAGGCTAAGTGTTGGCACCCAGTTTCACCTTCTCCCTTCCCTTCATCATCCCTCATACTCACACTCACACTTACACTATACACGAAAACTTAAAATATACACTCATCTTACATTCCTCTCTATAAATAATAAAAATTCACACCTTCTAAATAAAGTGGTCTGCCAATGTGGTGGATAAATAATTGAAATAAACATCATCAACGTCATCTATACGCCCATTCCGGAACCAGAGGCACTAAAATTGCAGTGGGTAGCATTATAACCCGAACTTTCAATTGCTGTACATTTTAAGGAGACTTACGTAACTTTGTGAACTCAATTCCACTATCAAAACGGGCGGGCATATTCTATTCATACACCCCTATCCTGAGCTAATGGTTTCCAATCATTCCCTCTGTAGTTCATCTCCTTCAAATCATGGTTAATGTTATTCCTCAATCTCACTTTTGACCTACCTACTGGGCGCTTTCCCTTTGGTTTTTCTACATGAATTTTCCCTATCCATATATTATTCCCTATTGCTGCCTACGAGAATTAAATGCTCTTATTACATCTTGTTTCCCATAAATAGCATGTAGATCACTTTTGTCTAGACTTCTCCATTAACATCTGTTTCCTCTCTCTTTGGTCCAAATTTTGTCCTAAAAACTTTACTCTCAAATAATCGTAATTGTTTCTCCTCTAAGATCACATGTAACATATTATATACTTTAGTTCTGATTGATTGGAAGAGGTGTGAAGACTTCACCGGGGGGTGAAGTAAATAAATGAAGAATACAATTAATAATTTTCGTTAAAATTACAAACTTGGGAGAAAAAAGCTGTTTTGCTCATACGCTAGACACTAAATATTAACCAATCAAATTTACAACCCAGATCAATTTGAACATTATGATCAACTATCAGTGAAATATTGTAGAAATGAAATTGTCAGACCTGATGCGCAATTGTTCGGAAACTTTCGAACTTGACTTCCGAATGTTTCTGATTTGTAAACTGCAGAACACAAAGAGTATATCTGCCATAATATTGTCGTTATCCAATAAAATTTAATAAAATAATATACCAAACCTATATACGTTTTATTAAAATTCTTTATTAAAAATTCCCTTCAAAACAATATTTTAAAATTCTATGTAAATTTTCAATTCTTTGGGCAATTCACTCCCGCCGCTATCCTATTTTCGTGAATTATCATAAGTAATACCACGAGCGATTTCCAAATCATCGATAAATTCACGATGTCACGAATTGACGAATGAATTTATTTGGAGGATTTTGAAATCAAGAGTGGCATTTTTTAGGACTATTTAACGAATAAAATTAAGCTGTTTGCTCACAAGTATGGTTATTTTAAAATATTTATATATTTAGTGTACACGGCGATATTTGAAAACAAATGAGAAATGTTTGGTTATGTTTCATTTGTCCATGCACAGCAACTTGATCATATTACTTATTGCCAAATAGGATCGCAATATTGTAAGAATACATCCTGGTGGAGAAAAAATTAAACACATCAATCTGTATCTTATAACCAACAATATAGGTTTTTAATTATTTTTTTTTAGGAAACAACTCGGTAAAACCATTATTTACACACAATTATTGAACACACAATTATTATATGTGTAGTTCGAAGGAATCTTTTCATTATTTGCTATAATAAACGTATTTGTTGGAGAGTCAGTCACTGCAAAGTAATGCTCTGACCTTTTCATAATATTAAAAAGGAGGAGCTTTCTTTATTTTGGTAAAGAGAGTTCGATAAATATCGAGGTGAAACACGACAGTGATTGGTTGTAAAACAAAATTGATTGAAACATGATTGATCATTGACTCCTATTTGGGGCATGAGTTAAATAGTCAACAAGATAAGATTCAGCTGTCGTATTTCCCTTAATAATATTTTAGATTCAAAATTTAAAAGATTTCCCACATGCGTTTTTGTTATAAAAATGTAACAATATTATACATGAAAATATTTCACAGCACTTTTATTACCGTATTTTAAGAACGTATGAAATCCGTTGAGCTTAAGGAACCTACAAAAATACTCTTCTTTTCTTCGACTGTGCAAAACACCACAGATATAAATTATTTTATTTTACCTCCGATCTCAATAAAATAAAACCACTAAAGATAAAACTACACATATCCGGGACACTGCTACGAGTAAGAATGAAATTTTGATGAAGCTGGCACGTCAGCTGTGATTCACTGGGAATTCACAGGAAGAGCGCGTATCCCGTCGTATTGATTGCAGCTTTCATACTACCAGACTGCAATTTTGTTCGCACAATTCCAGTAGCTATAATTATGTTTGATTAGCGCTTTCCTGTTTATTTTAAATGCTGTCAATACTCATAGTCAAGCAACTCTGGTGAGTTCCAATCGTATTTCCCTTTAGGTGTCAGCTCTGACGGTTTTGTTGAGGGGGCTAATATAGAGGTTCGTGGGTTTAAATCCGGCAGGAGTCGATGGGGTTTTAAAGGGGTAGAAATCCTGAGCAGGGCTTCCTTCCGAAGAGAAGATAAGGCATGGGTTCCAAATTTTATATTTACAGCTCGTAAAAAAAACCCAAGTCTGAAAAAAATAGAAAAATGAGAAAAAACTATCGGAAGTTTCGTACACATATTTGTATTGAGATAGTAATTACCTCAAATATGAAATAGAGTTGCTAAATAAAAATACTAACTTTATACATCATAAAACGTCTACCGCACGGATACGTTTTACATTTGAGAGAAGCTGGCTTTTCTGGCTCAGGAAGTAGCATCTTGATACACGACTAGCGCGCCCAGGTTCGATATCCAGAAGGATTGAAAATTGTAATTGTAAATTTAAATTTATTATGCTTAATTAATATTAGTTGTAAAATTTTCAATCACGGGCGCTCAGGAGGGGTGATAGTTAACAATTATTAATCGTTAGACTGTGCACCAGATTCCTGCATTAAATTGCAACCCACTCCGCATTTCGTAAGTTGAAAAACCATGTGGTACTTTCGATAGCGATTCGGTAGTGAAAAAGAAAAGTATTATTGGGTGCAGCGTTACTGGAAACCAACAGAGTGAAAATACGTATGACAACGCTGTACTGTGTGCGCCAGTTGGGAACAGTCAGTCATAAAGTAAGATTTCGCGCACTGTAAGAGATTTCTTTCAATTGTTTAGTTTAAAATATAATTCATGTCAGCAATATAATTTGTTATCAGTTGCTTTGAAAGAATTATAACAGAATTTTGCACATTTAAATAAAAATTTCAATAATTTGTGTACTGTACTTTTTCGTTAATTTTTTTTTTTGTCTTTAAAGTTGAGACGCGTGAAAGTTAATTGTAGTGTATTGGAACGAACACTGCAAATTCCATATCGGCATTTTTATTTATTTCAATGGTTCAATCTATTAACAGCATCAGATAATTTTTAATCAGTTAATATGGATGTAATAAAATTATACTCATTAGGCATATTTAACTATAGAGAAAGCCCTTTGTTATTAAGAAGTTAATATTTTCTTTATTTTGTGAAATTTAAAGTGATACATGGTAACCAAGTTAAATAAATTACACTATTTATTTAATCTTTTTACAGCATATCAAATTGTACATTTCGTATACATGATAAAAGGAGTGCCAGATATAATAAGAACAGTTAAGTCGCGTAGACTGCGATGGGCAAGAATGTGGCACTTATGGGAGATGAAAGAGGTGCATGGAAGCTTCTTGCAGGAAAAACCAGAGGGAAAACGCTCTGTCGGTAGACCAAGAATGAGGTGGGAGAATAAAATTATCCATTTGAGGGAAGTAGGTTATACAGGGGATTATTGTAAAATATTAACTCAGGATAGGGATGTATGGCGAGTTATGTCCGCTCGGCCATGAATCTACGTGTTCGATAGTGTCAGTGAGTTAGTTGAGTGTATACATCTTTGTTATATATATGTCTGTGTTCCCTCCATGCTATCTTTACCTTGTCGTGGTGGAGTGGCTTGCGTGCTTAAATGATCCTGAGAGCTATGCCGGCTGTAGCATTGCTGCCGATAGGGTTACCCATGCCGGACTGGTCGAAGGTGATAAGCCAAAAAAGTACCTTGGTCGAAAGAGTGACGATCTTTAACCGTAAAAAACAACAGTCAAGAAATGCCGATATTGGTTCAACTGGACTAAAATTTTCCGGAGGTCAAATAGTCCCCCAGTCGGTTCTCCGGGCGGGGACTACTTCAGGGAACCCATGCCAAAGGCTCAAACACAGGAGGGAAATTTTGAGGAAGTGGCTGAATTCAAATACCTAGGAACAATAATCAAAAATAGGAATGAGATGCACAAAGAAATTAAACATAGGCTCAATTCTGGAAATGCGTGCTATTATGCATTGCAGAGACTCTTTATGTCCCAACTCCTTTCAAAAAAAGTTAAACTGAAAATATATAAAACTATTATTCTACCAGTTATATTATATGGGTGCGAAACATGGACTCTTACTTTAAAGGGAGGAAAGGAGATTACAAGTATTTGAGAATAAAGTAGCCTACTTAGGAAAAATTTTGGACCAAAGAGAGATGAACAGACAGGTGAAAGGAGAAGACTACAATTCAATGAACTACATGGTCTTTATAGGAAGCCAGATATAATAAGAACAATTAAGTCTCGTAGACTGCGATGGGGAGGACATGTTGCACGTATGAGGAATGAAAGACTTGCATGGAAGCTTCTTATAGGAAAGCCAGAGGGAAAACGCCCAGTTGGTAGACCAAGAATGAGGTGGGAGAATAACATTAACTATGATTTGAGGGAAGTAGATTATACAGGGAATGATTGGAAATTATTAGCTCAGGATAGGGATGTATGGAGAGCTTATGTCCGCTCGGCTATGAACCTACGGATTCGATAGTGCCAGTGAGTAAGTAAGTAAGTAAGCACTGAAGATGGCGACAATAGAATAGTTGACGGCCGAAGAATTTCATCAGTCGGAGTTATGGCTGACGATGAACATGATTATGTTTGAAATTGCGATATCATGGAAGCATGAATCCTATGAGGTGAGTTGTTTAAACAATATGTTCTCCGATGAATTTTAAGTAAGTATATGTTCGTGTTAGGATACCTGAGTTGCTCAGATCGCTAAACGTACAGAATTTAGGGACGCGGGTTCAAATCCCGACTTAGGCATATATTTTTCTTTATATATATATATATATATATATATATATAATAGGTTTAATTAAATGTTTATAACATTTAGCAAAGAAGGCCAATTATGTATGAAAAAAATCCCGGCTCAGGCATTTATTTTTCTTTAGATATATATATATATATATATATATATATATATATAAGTATATATGGTATGATAAGAAAAATAAATGCCTGGACGGGATATGAATCCGGATCTCTGAGTATATATATATATATATATATACAGGATGTTAATGAATAATACCGACAAACGTTCAGGTATTGTAGAGGAGAGTTAGAAGAACAATTTGATATTAGGAACTTGGGGTGACTGAAGCCAAATTTTGAAGTTATGTGACTTTTTTTTAAACTGGACGTTCGTACTCATTAATCAACAACGAATATGGTTTGTCTTGGGAATACTTCAGTTCTGCTCCAATAGTAGGATAACCCTAGTTTTAATTGCAAATATAGCAGCATTTTCAAATTTTGATCTATGAAGTTATGGGAATTTTGTCTTTCGGCAAGAGGCAGTGAGCCACTGACAGTCTGTATTCCTTGTTTTGTCATGTAATCGTATGTACGTATGGTAGTTCAAACGCCGTTCGCAATAATAGCTCAGTGGGTAGCATGCTTAACACTGAATGTTTTAATGCCGGGTTCAAGTCTCTCTTTTTGGTTTTTTGTCTTTTTACTTCCTTTTTTATTTTTATTCACAGAAGGATATTGCTTTTGTAGTAACGTAATTTACTTTCTGATATTCTGTTTAAGCGTTACTATTTGTTTCTAATTAAACTGATTGCGTGATTTGTTTACACGAAAAGCACAGGTATTTTTTTAATACTGTACATTTATATCAACTGCTCATGCGCGTGCCCGTCATACTAACGACTGATACCAGTCTGTTTCACTACTGCTTTGAAACTTATAGGATCAGCTTCTCACTTTCACAGGAATGTAAAGAACCTTCTGGATAATGCCTTCCTTGGACATAGGATTGGTCGAGGCGGTCCTGTAGCGTCGCCTCCTCGTTCACCTGATCTCTTTCCTACAGATTTATTCCTATTGGGACAGCTTAAGAGGCTCGTCGACTCTAGTCGACTCAGATGAGGCGAGAATTTTGGCTGCCTGTGACGAAATCAGAAATACTCCAGGAATCTTTGAAGGAGTGCTAGCACCATTTCTGCGCAGATGTAATTTGTGCTAACTCCATCAGGGGCAACATTTTGAACAGTACCTGTGATCCTGTTTTTGAGGCAAACATGAATAAAGAGGTTTTATTTTTCTGTATGCTTAAACCATGCCTCTTTACTAAATGTACTGTAATATAATATAACAAGTTGGTTTTCATTATTATTATTATTATTATTATTATTATTATTATTATTATTATTAGAAGAAGAAGAAGAAGAAAGATTACCCAGGAAAACATTGGAATGGTATCCACCTGGAAGAAGGAGGAGAGGAAGACCTCGAAACTAGTGGATGCAGGAAATAAGAACTGGAATGAGAGCAAGGGGACTGGAGGACATGGATTGGATGGAGAGAGACGAGCGGAAAAGAAAAATAAAACTTTAGGCACAGAAAGATGTGTAAACATTAAAATTCTGCATATAAATAAAATTATTATTATTATTAATTATTATTATTATTATTATTATTATTATTATTATTATTATTATTATTATTATTATTATTATTATTATTATTATTGATTAAATATGGCGGCTGTGTATGGCTGTGTGTATTTAAAGCTCCGTCACTAAGTAAGAAAATAGTGGTTATAACTGTACGTATTGAGTTTTGAAGTAGTACATATTGTAAAGTTTTCAATTGTATTTATTCGTAGATAAGATTCTGAACTATAGTCCAATTACTATAAGTTTTAGTTAAGATATTATAATATTACTTTTTGTGGGAAAGGAACAAAGCACTTTGCAAAGGTGCAGTGGTCGCGACTCTCCAGAGAGCGCAGAGCAACGGTAATAAGTACAAGATGGCCAGCGCACTTAGTGATGATATTAAAAACCAAGATGAAAACGCAATCGAGAATTGTTTCAACATATTTCTTGGAGTAAACGATAAAAGCTCAAAACTTCGAAAGGACTTAAAGGAAGATATAACAAACACTGTAAGCAAACTCAGGGAAATCTACAATAGGCTAATGAACAAGTTATCACAAAAGGATAAAATTATCAAAGACTCAGAAGAGCACCATGTACCTCAGGCGAAATGTCACCAACAGGCGACAATAGATACCAGCAGAAATATGCAGCTCTACTCAGAAGCATTGAACAATAAACACCGTACAGATGCTACAAAACAGTTCAACATTGTAGTCAAATCAAAAAATAACGAAACATCTGAGTATATCAAAACAACAATAAAATCTAAAATGAACCCTACTGAAATGAAGGTTGGAGTGAGTACTTTCAAATCTCTCAGGAACAGCAACTTACTCATTCAGACAGGAAACAAAAGAGGCATTGAAACAATCTGTAGCAATATTAATCAAAAATGTGGAAACGAACTGGAAGCTAACGGAACAAAACTAAGAAATCCCCGACTAATAGCCTATAACGTACCAGAAGAAATGGGCCTGGACAACATTAAAGAAACAATAATACAGAAAAATAGTGAATTAAACCTTGGACAGAATGATGTTGAACCGAAATTTACATTCGAGGACAAAAAGAAAAACACAAATTTAGTCATGGAAGTTACGTCAGAAACTCGAAAGAAACTTCTAGAGAAGAAAATTAAAATAGGATGGAACGTGTGCAACAATGCAGATTATATAAAAATAAACAGGTGCTTCAAGTGCAACAAATATAATCACCGAGCACAGGACTGCAGAGGAGATTTAACATGCCCACACTGCGCAGGAAACCACAAAATTCAAGAATGCTCAGCGACAAGAGCCGAGTTTAGGTGTATTAACTGCATCAATTTCAACAAACAACAACCAGCTGATGAAAACCATTCATCACTGGACAAAGATTGCGGCTGCTACAAAACAGCATTAAGGAAGTTTATTCAATATATTGACTTCTAATATGGACAAACGCCCTATATTTGCAGGAAGTAAAGATCAATCCCTGAACATATGAATTGCTTGCAACTTAACGCACAACATTCTCGAACTGCTACAAACAACCTAGTCCAACTCAACAACGAAAAAAAAATAGACATTACATTCATCCAAGAACCGTATGTAATCCAGAACAGAATCGCAGGAATACCGAAAACATTTCGAATCTTCGCACAAGGTAATGGCAGGAAGAGAGCAGCCATTATAGTGAACAATCCCGCACTGGACATACTAATGATTGAACAATTATCAGATGAAGACTGTGTTGTAATAGAAGTTCGAACTGATAAATCAAAAAGTCTACCTCGTGAGCGTGTATTGTGATTCCAGGACAGATATGAAAACTACCATACATAAAATGGAACTGATAAAGAACCACGTCAATGGAACTGGTCTTCTCATGGCAATCAATTCAAACGCCAGGAGTGAAATATGGTACGATACAGTCACAAACAAACGAGGACAGTTGCTAGTAGAATACCTAACGACTAGCGGCCTCCTCATCCTCAATGAGAACAATGGACTACCCACATTTGAATCCACTAGAGGCCGAAGCAATATTGACCTAACAATTTCAAATCCCGGTTTAGGCCATAGGGTAACAAAATGGAAATCCGATGAGGAAGAAAGCTGTGCAGAACACAAGGCCATCAGTTTCAACCTTACGACAACAAACCAAAGAATGCACAGTGATCGCTACAATAATCATCACACAGGAATAAGGTACATCATCAAGGAAAGTGATTTTACAGAATTTGAAGCTAGCATCAAAAGAGAAATCATATTCACGTTCGAACCCGAAAACGATGGCACAGACTTGAAAGCCCTTGGCAGGGAATTAAACGACAAAACAAAGAGAGCAACGGACACAGAACTTACAATCGAAAAGCTTGAAAGTTGTGTGACGGCCGCATGCAAAGCAGCCTTTCACTACTCCTTAAAGAAAAACAAACCATCGGAAGGGAGGACTGTCCCATGGTGGAATACTAACCTAAAGATACAGCGGAACAAGGTCAACGCTCTAAGACGTATAATTCCAAAGAACGTGCAACGATGAAGCCCTAAGAGCGCTCAGGAAAACACAGTGCCAAGAAGAGAAAAAGCAGTACCAAAATAACATCCAACGGGAAAAAATCAACTCCTGGAAAAACTTTTGCACAACTGAAGGTCCAAATCCATGGAACGCTGCTTATGAAATTACAGCAGGAAAACTCAGATCTAAAATAATAATGACAACAATCCAGAAACCTGATGGAACTTACACAACTGACCTGGATGACACTCTAAAAACTATGTTGGATCATTTGTACCAGACGATAACGGCCAGGAAGATACTTTACACCAAAAGGAAATCAGACGACTAGCGATGGAACACTCAGCAACAGAAGATGACAAACACTTTACTCCAGAAGAAATCCTGCATGCGCTCAAAATTTTTGATCCCAAGAAGAGCCCTGGAGAAGATGGCTGTAACTAGCCAGATTCTTCTGAAAGTATTTAACCTCTTCCCACTGTTCGTAACAGCAATATATAACGACTGTTTAAGTGGGAGTTTTCCCAAGCAATGGAAAACATCAATCATTATTCCAATAATTAAACCAGGAAAAAAGAACATCAAACAAGTTACAAAATATCGACCAATAAGTTTGATAAATATGGGAGGAAAGGTCCTTGAGAAGCTATTGATTGATAGGATTCAACACCGGCTGTACACCAATGCTCTACTCTGTGACAACCAATACGGATTTATGCCACAAAAGGGTACGGTAGACGCGGTGATGCGGCAGTTCAGTTCATTGAAGAAAATCTCCTCAAGAAAAACTGTGTTGTTGCTGTCAGTCTGGACATTCGCGGAGCATTCGATGCTGCCTGGTTGCCTAGAATCCTACTTAATTTAAAAGAGCTTGGATACCCCAATAACCTGTTTAATTTAACTAAAAGCTACTTCACAGACAGAACTGCCACACTACAAAAAATAATTGCAAAGTAACAAAAAGTGAGTAAAGGCTATCCACAAGTGTCCTGCTGCGGGTCTGGCTTTTGGAATGTGATGTACAATTCTCTGCTCAGCCAGAAATTCTCCATCCTTTCCAAAATTATTGCTTTCGCGGACGACCTTCTAGTTCTCACTCAAGGCAGCAGCAATAAGGAAGCTGAAAAGTTAGCAAATTCTGACGTTAAGAAAATTGAAACTTGGGCAAAAAAAAACAAAGTCGAGTTTAATGACAGCAAATCAAAAGTTCTGCTACTGACACGGAGAAGAAAATCTGGCAAAGAACCTATTAATATCTACTTAAATCACAGGAAACTTACACAGAGAACAGAACTAAAATATTTAGGTATATTTTTGGACCAATAGCTCAACTTCAATAAGCATATAGATTATATATCCGGGAAGTCACTTCTTCTAACAAATATGATGAGCAAAACAGCACAACTGCAATGGGGACTAGACCACAAAGCTCTAAGGACTATTTACAATGGTGCAATCGTACCTATTCTAACATATGGATCACCAGTCTGGGAACATGCCATAAGGAAGCAGAAGAACTTACACAAACTGCAGAGAGTTCAGAGATTAATAAACGTCAAAATAGCTAAGGCTTACAAAACACTGTCCTTTGAAGCTTCATGTGTAATTGCTGGTGTCAAACCTATTAACATAACTATTAACGAAGCAACAAAAATTCACAGAATCACACATGGAATGACACTAGACGGCGTTGATTTTGACACGCCACTCCAAAAAAGTACCTGGCCCCATCCAGCCGACAGAATAACCATAGAGGATATAAATAAAAACAATATGTATAATCTAGAAATATACACTGATGGAAGTAGGATACAAGGCACGGTTGGAGCAGCAGCAGTATTCTACAAACAAGGTGTATTATTACACAGAATTAAAGCCAAACTGCACGATAAGTGCTCCAACAATCAGGCTGAACAGATTGCAATTTTAAAAGCATTGGAAGCCCTACCCGAACTGGATATCATGCATTGGGAAAGAAATATCGCCCTTTGTACGGGCAGCCTAATAACATTAGATTTATTAAGAAACAATTCCAGACACAATTTTCTAATAGGAGAAATACACAACAAACTCAGAAGCCTTAAACAACAACAATGGGTCATACATTTCTCATGGATCAAAGCGCACACAGGATTCATCGGGAATGAGCTAGCTGACAAATATGCAAAAGAAGCTGCTCTTGAAAACAGCACAAACCTAGTATATACCAAACAACCCAAAACCTCAATCGTGAGTGCTGTCAAGGAAGAAGGACTTCAGCAATGGCAACAACAGTGGGACAACACAACCAAAGGCTCCCAATGCAAACGATTCCTTCCTTCTGTCATCCTCAGAATGAAACTAAACATCCCTAATAACCAGCAACAACAGCAATTATAAGTGGACACGGCAAAACGAAAGCATAACTCTACAGGATTGGCGCAATAGATGAACCCACTTGTACCTGTCTTCAAGAGGAACAATCCGTACAACATCTACTCTACAGGTGTCCAAAACTACGAACACAACGGGACGAGATGAAACTGGCGATTCAGTTGGAAAAAGCACAATGGCCAGTACCTGAGCAGCAACTAATATCAAGACACCTACAGCATTTTTCCAAATTTATTAGAAACATGGACTTTAGCACCCTATAAACAAATTGTATCACCATACAAATTTTGTATATATTGTACATATTGTAAATATTGTATTACCAAATAGGCAGATATCAGATTAAGTTAAAGTAATTAACAACATGTAAACAAGAACCATAATGTCAAATTAATTTTATGTAAATAAAAACATAGTATGTAGTATTACGCTATGTAATGGGGCATACGGAATAAAGCGAATTAAAAAAAATATATTATTACTATTACTATTATTATTATTATTATTATTATTATTATTATTATTTATTATTATTATTATTACTATTATTACTATTATTATTATTATTATTATTATTATTATTATTATTATTATTATTATTATTATTATTATTATTATCATTAATATTATCATTATCAATGTCATCATCATTACCATCACCATTATTATTATTATTATTATTATTATTATTATTATTATTATTATTATTATTCCTGAAATTTAACATCTTTACTTTAGAATAAAATATGATTTATTTTACTATGTGTCCACTGGCAAGTCAAACAATAGTAGACCTTAATTTAATTATCAATTTATTTATTTATTTTCTTATGCCTTTCCTTCATGTTTGTTCTAAGTTTTGCGTCATAAGACTTGATGCTACATTCATACAGTATTATTTTATCCTTTGTTATTTCGACTGTCTGTACCATGCGATTTTCACTGACGAATACTTTTTTATTAGGAAATGTGCACTCAGGTGAGCATTAGGCACAGCACACATACCCAGACCCAAGGTGGAGAATTTTTAAAATCCCTACCCCGCCGGGAATCGAACCTGGGTTGCCGGAATGGAAGGTAGGGATTCTACCGACTACGCCACGGCGACAGGCTGACTAATACGTATTGTAGTTAGCTAGTGAGGAATACAGTATTCCTTCTTTTACACTAGTACAGTATATTGTCATTTATTACTTTCCTTCAATCATACTTACTTACTTACTCACTGGCACTATCGAACCCGAAGGTTCATGGCCGCGCGGACATAAGCTCTCCATACATCCCTATCCTGAGCCAATGCTTTCCAATCATTCCCTGTATAATCTGCTTCCCTCAAATCATAGTTAATGTTGTTCTTCCATCTCATTCTTGGCCTACCAACTGGGCGTTTTCCCTCTGGCTTTCCTACAAGAAGTTTCCATGCACGTCTTTCATTCCCCATACGCGCAACATGTCCTGCCCATAGCAGTCTACGAGACTTAACTGTTCTTATTATATCTGGCTTCCTATAAAGACCATGTAGTTCATTGTTATGTAGTCTTCTCCATTCACCTGTTCATCTCTCTTTGGTCCAAAAATTTTCCTAAGAACTTTATTCTCAAATACTTGTAATCTCCTTTCCTCCCTTAAAGTAAGAGTCCATGTTTCGCACCCATATAATATAACTGGTAGAATAATAGTTTTATATATTTTCAGCTTAACGTTTTTTGAAAGGAGTTGGGACATCAAAAGTCTCTGCAATGCATAATAGCATGCATTTCCAGAATTGAGCCTATGTTTAATTTCTTTGTGCATCTCATTCCTATTTGTGATTATTGTTCCTAGGTATTTGAATTCAGCCACTTCCTCAAAATTTCCCTCATTTGTCATTAGCTGTCCATTTCCATTATATACTGAATTTCTACGTGTGACCATATATTTAGTTTTACTGATATTTACTTCCAGTCCTAATTTCTTAGTGTTACTCAATAGTGTGTGCGTGTTGGCCTTTAGTATCTCCTCGCTATCGGCCAGTAGTACTACATCATCAGCATAAACTAACAGCTTATTAATACCATTCAGTTGTAAGCCTTCCTCATTCTCTAAAGATTTAATGGCATGCTCTAGTACAAAATTAAATAGTAGAGGAGATAGTGCATCTCCTTGCTTCAACCCATTCTGGATTTCAAAAGTGTCTGAAAACTGTTTGCCTACACGCACCCTACTCTTTGAGCCATTTAGACACATTCGTATAAGTCTAACTAACTTTTTAGGAATTCCGAACTCCAGCAGGATACTATATAACTTCTCCCTCTTAATTGAATCATATGCTTTTTTGAAGTCTACATATAGTTGATGTACAGTACCATTATATTCCCATTTCTTTTCTAAAATCTGTCTTATACTAAAAATCTGATCTGTTGTAGACCTGTTTCTTCTAAATGCACATTGATGATCTCCTAGAATGTCATCAATATAGGGAGTAAGTCTGCTTACTAATATATTTGTTAGAATTTTGTACGAAGTTGAAAGTAATGAGATGCCCCTGTAGTTGTTGCAATCAGTTTTATCTCCTTTCTTATAAATTGGTACGATAATTGATTCCTTCCATTCATCTGGAAGAGCTTCTTTTTCCCAAATCATACTAAGCAACCAGCGTATCTTGTCCATCAATTTTTCTCCCCCTGATTTTATCAGTTCTGCTGGGATCTCATCTGAACCTGATGCTTTATACATCTTCAATTTTTCAATCGCCATTTCAACCTCTAATGCACTTGGCTCTGCGACTAGCATTTCTGCTGTCTGTAACTTATCCTCCTCAATGTCCTGTTCTGTATGTACATTTAATAGCTGATTAAAGTAACTTTTCCATCTATTTAATATACTCCTAGAATCTGCAATCATATCCCCATTTTCATTCCGAATTATGTTTGTTCTAGCCTGAAACCCTTTCTTCTCTATACTAATTCCCTGATATAATTCTCTAATGTTCCTATTTTTTGCATTCATTTCAAGATCATTAATCTTCTCTCTCAAATATTCCCTCTTTTTACTCTTTAGTAACTTGGTGGTTTCCCGTCTAACACTACCCAATTGCTCTAAATTTACCTCATTTGGCTCGTGTAACCATTTCATTTTTGCTAGCTTTCTTTTCTTTACAATGTCGGCACATTCCTCATCAAACCATTTCTTGTTTTGCCTCTTTTTTAAACAACCAATGCTTTCTGATGCTGACAATTTAATAGTCTTCTCTTATAGCCTCCCATTCTTTATTTATATCAGTTTCTTCTTCGTTTGCCACATTGTCATCTGAAGATTCCAGTACTGCAAATCTATTAGCAATTTTGATTTGGTATTCTTGCCGCATTTCATCATTTTTCAAGTTTTTTAATTCAAATTTTACAGAATCATCTTTAGCGTTTGTTCCTCTCATAAGCGATAGCCGTTGTCTGATATTCACTCTGACCAGATGATGATCCGAATTGCAGTCTGTCCCTCTAACTGATCTAACATCAATGATGCTACTGTGCCAGCGTTTATCCACTAATACATGATCTATCTGGTTCCGAGTTTCTCCATCCGGGGACGTCCAGGTGTATTTATGAATATCCTTATGCTGAAATGTTGTGCTCTTAACAATGAGATTCTTTGATGTGGCAAATGTGACTAATCTAACCCCGTTGTCGTTACTATCTTCATGAAGACTGAATTTGCCTATTGTTGGTTTGAATATATCTTCCCGCCCCACTTTTGCATTAAAATCTCCTAAGACAATTTTCATATGATATCGTGAAAGGCTATCAAATAAGCATTCTAATTCTTCATAGAACTCATCCTTGATCTTGTCATCTTTATCTTCTGTGGGGGCATGTACATTTACAATTATAAAATCATGTCGTTTACCCTTTAGAATTATGTATGATATCCTATCACTAACAAACTTAATATCTCGGATAGCGGATAGGATCCTCCTTCTGACTAAAAAACCCGTTCCAAATGCAGGTCTTTCTGCACCCCCATAGTATAATGCAAAGCTTCCTGATTCCTGACTACCTTCTCCTGGCCACCTAACTTCCTGTAAAGCGACTATATCCAAGGGCGATTTATCCAATTCCCGCGTTAATATCTCTAGTGCCCCGCTATTGTATAAAGTCCTAACATTCCATGTTCCTAGGAACATGTCCCTGTGTTTGAGCCTTTGGCATGGGTTCCCTGAAGTAGTCCCCGCCCGGAGAACCGAATGGGGGACTATTTGACCTCCGGAAAATTTTACCCCAGATGAACCCATGTCCGCATTTCTTGACGGTTGTATTTTTATGGTGAAAGATCGTCACTCTTTCGCCCAAGGTACTTTTTTCGTCTGGCTTATCACCTTCGACCAGTCCGGCATGGGTAACCCTATCGGCAGCAATACTACCGCCGGCATAGCTCTCAGGATCATTTAAGCACGCAAGCCACTCCACCACGACAAGGTAAAGATACCATGGAGGGGTTCCTTCAATCATACTAAAAGAAATTCTACAGTATTTTGTACTAAATTTCCAAAAATCTTGCACAAGAAAGAAAGAATATAAAAACAATAAAAATAAAAAGCCAGCATGTCTGAGGTTAGGACCTTGAATATCATATTCCAAACGAATGATATTTTATACCTGGCACGTTACCACTGAGCTAAATGGTCTTAAGAAGTCAATATGGAATAGAAGGCTACACTAAGTAACAGCTTGTCAACTAAATCTTCGAAATATTGTCAGTGGCGTACTGGCTCCTAATACATTTATTATTATAACTTTAAAATTTGAACTTCTAGACAATAAGTTGCATATACCAAAATGTTTATCTAAGACACCTCTACAATACCTGAAAGTTTGTCAGTGTTATTCATTAACACTCTGTATATATATAGGAACACTGTAATAAGGCAGGAAACGAAAGTACAAAGTTTTATATAACAATTAAATAGGCCTATAGATAATTAGAATGCCGGAGCAGAATATCTAGAAACAGTTTCGTTGGAATCCTCTGGGGAAAATAAAAAGGGTCGACCAAAGATTACATGGATACAAGAGATTAGGAGATCAATTGTGGATCGCAGAAAGGAGATTGCGAAATTGTAAATCAATAAAAAAAAAAGCAAATTAAAGTGCTATAACATTGGATACAGGGATATGTTTATTCATTGTAATCCTGTTCACTAAATAAAAATGTATATATTTCAACTTTTATCACGATGTTTTTTCCAAAACCATATGACACGATTTTAATAAAACGTGACAGTGATTGGCATTAAGATGATATAACGATCGCATGTCATGCGCTTAAATCATCTCTCCAATAAGCTGGACAAATATTGGTTATATTCGTTTGCTTCACATACATGCGTGAATACACAAATTATAATACACGATTAGAATCAAAAGGGGTTTATTATGTTAAAACCAGGAATATAATAAACTTCTGTAGGCCTATGTTGTTTCATATGGCCTATATGAGCGTATTCAAAAGTGAAATCCAGGCAATAATTTAAAATTAGGTGTAGGCTACATCAAGGCAGACTCGATAATTTTATCAGTACACGACATTTAAAAAAAACGCAATGTTATTGTTTTATTTTATTATGCTCTTTAACAAATAAAGTCTTTAGCATAACAATTCAAACCTGGGCACGAAATGACTGAATAAGTTAACTTAGAGGTCTCTTGTTTTCAAACTTTTTTATGTTGTAAATCTAGGTACGAGACCCACGATTTGGAATCGGATGCAAGCATGGAACCACTAATTTACCAGAACCATTCCGACAACATTATATTGACAACGATGATAACGATAATGATAATAATAATGATAATAATAATAATAATAATAATAATAATAATAATAATAATAAACTTTAAATAACATTACCGATCTCTTAAAAGAATTGAAGACTACGCCAATTTTGGAATATATTAAACAGTACCAACTAAATTGGAAACACCATCTTGAAAAAATGAGTTCAAATCGGATCCCCAAAGCTGTTTATAATTATATACCAAGAGGACGAAGATCACTGGGCCGTCCTATGAAACGCTGGAGGGAAAATTTTCTATAGGATCGTAACAGGCCTTGGCCTAATACTTGGAAGGAAGAAGAAGAAGAAGAAGAAGAAATAACATATTAAAATCACATTTTGTACAAATACATGCAAGGCTCAAATTATATAAAATTCTCGCCCTTCCGACTTTTCTGTATGGAAGTGAAATCTGAATTCTAAAAAAGAAAGACATCACAGACTAAGAGCTGCAGAAATGAGATTCATGAGTCGAACTGCTGGATATACTCTACTTGACCAGAGAAATGAAGATATTTTAAAGGAACTTCACATAATCTTTAGGAGAAAATATATCCACATACAGAGACAGATGCAACATGTATCCCGAATATCACCAAATTGGATCCCCAATGCAGTTCTTCGGTATCGCCCATGAGTACGACGACGACATGGAGCGTCCACAAAAACGATTCTTAGACTATGTGTAGTTGAGACCAAAATAGGTCAACATTGGCCTATATTCATGAATGGTGTATGATGATGATGATCCATCCATAGTAATTCTGCCCGAAGGCAGGTCTTTCACTGCATTTTATGCTATGTTTGCTGCTTTACTAGGGAATAGTAGGTGTGGTAGCTTCCCGTTGCTTTCCACACCGGTGATGGATGATGATAACGATAAGGATGATGATGATGACCATATGATTTCGGGGACCGTTTGGGCCTTAAAGTTTTCCTGACATTTGTCTTACAGGTGAGGAAAAACCCCGATAAAAAAATCACCCAGAAAAACTGTCCCGACCGGGGATCGAACCCGGGCCCACTGCGTGACAAGGCAGCACGCTACCTCGAGACCACAGCGGTGGACATGATGATGATGGTAAACTTTATTTTACCTGGCAGAGTTAAAAACTTAAGGTCTTGAAAATAAATAAATAAATAAATCTGAGTTTGGTTGTTATGGGGGAATGGAAGTAATACGGATTATCGTACTTTGATATGCAGTTAACTAAAGAAATAGTCATTAAGACACCTCCATTAATACAACAAGAGCATACTATCATGAATTAGTTGTAAATGTTTTAATACATCAAATATATCCAATTTTGTATATGTAGGCCTATATGAAGAAAAAATCTCCCATCCCAGTAGTTCGGTTTTCTAATAAAGCGTGTTGTTTTAGTTTTTAAAGTATTATTTATTTATTTAGTTTAGTTTTGTTATCTTATTGCGAGATGTAGATATTATAGTAACGAAGATTATATACATTCATTCATTTCAACTCTTATCACTTTTCTTATGAGCAAAGAGAATAAAATCACATACTTTAATTTCACGCCGAAAAAGTTACATTTTGGATTTTTTATTACATTACCTTGAAAAGAGATAAGGCAAGCTTTATCTCAGGTATTTCAACCAATAACATGAATAGGTCTGACTGATACTAAGAAATATCCGTAATAGACCATAAAAGTAATAAGGATGATACAAAGTATGGATTTTTTCATAACTTAATGTGTGTATGTATGTATGTGGGCCTGTATTGTGATGATCATTATTTTATGCAGTATTAAGTTAGCCAATTATTTAAATTGATATTATAAAACAATAAAAAAACTTCCATAAAATCCAATTAATTGATGATTGAAGCCATCTTGCATAAGTCACAAACAAAAATAATCTCAAGTGTTATGAAAATAAATTGATAAAAAGTGGGAAATTATATAAAATAATAAATAACACTTATAAATAAATGGTTGGCTATTCCGTCAGATAGTTCCGTTGCAAAAGTTACATCTCAAATAAAGAGCTGTAATTATTTTGGTGCTGGTTTCAATTATAACGATCTATCAAAACATAGTTAAGGATTACGGATTAAAATTAACGATAAGTTATATAGGCCATTTAATTAACCGGAAAATCATGCCACAGCTTACATTACGGAAATCATATTGAAAACACGGTAAAAAGCTAGAAAATGCTCATTTCTTAACCCTGTCCAAGCGGTTTTGTATTCTGAATATATATATTTTTTTTCTCCAGTTGGTAAGCATTGATCAGTTAAATGTGGAACAACGGTTTCTGTTTTATTTCTTAATTATTTTATAATACTCTTCTATTCCTCAAATAATACCCTTAAGCTGATTAAATCTATTTATATTTTTCATTATTATATTACGATTAAGTATTCATAAAATATGAATAAAATTACTATTCCATTTGCCCATTCCATTAACTTGGTTTAACCTGTCACCTTATAGATACAATTTACATCCCACACGCCACCAGGGACCACCTATCGGGAGACGGATTTTGAACTATGGATCACACATTTTTTTGAAAAGACAAGGACGTGGAGAGCCTCCCTGAATGATTGATTAGTTCAATGTTGGGGACAACACAAGACGAAACACGCCATTAACACACACACATTCATACTAAACATGGCGAATACGATTATGATGGCCATATGATGTTCGAGGACCACTTGGGCCTGGAGATTTCCTGACATTTCTCTTACAGGCAAGGAAAAACTCCGAGGAAACCACCCAAGAAACGGGGATCGAGAACTCGGGGACGCAGTGTATGAGACAGCAACGCTACCCCCAGACCACAATAATGAACATAAAAAATTATATTAATCAAATAGATAAAGACAGAGAAAATTGTATACTGGTACTGTATAATTAATATAACACTGGTGTAATAAACATTATGAAAAAAGTATGTAATTCTTTACATGCACTCTGTAATATTATACAATGTAGAATACTTTCATTACTAGACTTTCACGTACAGTACTGTATCCATAGTTCATTACACAGTGTAACAAATTTGAACTTTGTATTTTGCCGCGAGATGAAAGTATGTGTTCTTTACTAAATCACCTACGCTGATTGCCAAAATTAAATCAGAAATGGTCCATCACGTACCAAATTTTCTGGAAAAGATACACTACATATACCACTTCCGAAACACTTGGGAACGACTCAGTAACGATACAGGTGGAATCTGTAATTGATTAATATACAGATCATGAAACAAAATTAATTGTTTGTATTATAATGTACTTAAAAGTTAGAAACTTTTCCTGGAAACTTTCCATTTGAGGGTGAATGGTGAAACGTCTTGTAGGAGTGTCCAGCAGTAATCCTCCAAAAGGTTTGGTGACCATCTTCCCTTATATCGTCTTTCCATGGCAGAGATGTCTCGGTGAAATCGCTCAACATATTCGTTACTCACATCACCAAGATTAGGTGGTATGAAATCCAATGGAAATGAAGGAAATGTAATTTCAGAGACTTGTTGCACCCCACAGCCATGTAACAGTCCAGCATGTGTTCCGTCAGATCCCTGTAATTCTCAGACATTATGTTTCCCAAGAAATTGTCTCATACATCTTTCAATCGATACTTTTAAAATTCACGAGGAAACACCGTTGAGGTTACTATGTAAAATTTATAATACAAAAGTAGAATACCTGAGATCTCAGTCCACATTCTACATCTTAAGTTGAAGAAGACTGAGATCTCAAGTATTCTACTTTTATATTGTAAATTTTACATCTTTCAATGCAGCATCTGCCTTCTCAGTATCAGTCAACAACTGTTCAAATGTAATATAGGCCTATTTCATCAAATCACGGATCTGAGGTCCAATGAAAACTCCTTCTTTAATTTGTGCAGTACTAATCATAGGAAATTTAGATAGTAAAAATTGAAAACCCTTGGCCATCTTTGTTCATTGTTTTCACACAATTCATCATAAAGCCCAATTCCATATGGAGTGGTGGTAACAGCATACTGTTTTTGTTAACAAGGGGTTCATGCGACACATTTTTGTTCACCAGGATTGAAAATTTCTCTCAAAGGTAATTATTTGACAACATAATGGTATTTCCTTACCCTACTATCCCAGTGACACAAGGAACAGCAATACTTTGTAACTAGTCTGCATTACCAGAAGAAGATAAGCGCCGCGACAACATAACTAACGCAGCCGAGCGCAGATAAAATTGGGGTTTCAGAAGAAAGTTTAGGCTATAGCGAACAATGGTTTTCATCATTGTCATCAGGGCAGTAAACTACATAACAATTATATGTTTTAGTTCTGCGGCAAATTTCATTGTCGCACTGTGTTATCGGTAATGCATGCCATCGACCCAATGCAAGAGCCGCATTGAGACTATGATCCAATGTAGAACATCTCTCTGTACGAAAGGCAACAACAAACAATTTTTGGTCTACCAAATGAACGTTTTACCTCTGGTTTTCCTACAAGAAGCTTCCACCTCTTTTACTTCCCAACCGTGCCACATATCCTGTCCATCGCAGTCTACGAGACTAAATATTTCTTATTATATCTGGTTTCCTATAAAGATCATATAGCTAACTGTTATGTAGCCTTCTTCATTCGCCTTCTGTTCGTCTCTCTTTGATAGAACAAATGTACATCTTGTGTTTCATCTTTCTCTTACATAGGGTATAATCAAAGTTGACTAGATAACAATTTATTATAAAACATTGTTTGTTGTAGAGTGAAGGTTCCTGCCCAAAAAATCGGATGTCCATTGTACTACTATTAAAATTAGCTATAAATTAAATTAATAGGTTGCATAAGAAATAACAAAAATCCAGCGAATTAAATATCATCGGAATAAGCTAATTTATTTATATCGCCATAACTCGACTCAGAGCACGGAACTTTCAGAATAATTATTTAGTTTCGGCCAAAATTCGTGTCTTGGGCTGATTGTTCTATCAGTGAGCGACAAGGTACAAGGAAACAAGTTATCTTATTCCCCATCTCTCGCGCTTCTTGCAATCCATCAAACAGATACTAGGAGGTTTATAGAGGAAGAAAAGCACCTTGACACTTGCAAAGTTTAGCTGCGCGAGATCTCCGCAGTGGAAATACTATACTGATTCAAACTACTTGGGTGTTAAAGAGGTAATTAAAAAACAAGAAGATTCATTATCACAACTATTTACTATTTTTAATCATTGGCGGGGGGGGGGGTCAGTAAAATTACTGAGCACATAGATCGCGCCACATTCGACAAGTGAAATAAATAAAAATGTTCTTTCGAATTCCAGATAGCAACATGTGCAACATATTATAATATTATAATGATATTGTGAAAATAAAAATAAATGTGTGAACCAGGAATCGAACCGTGCACCTTTAGTTCTCCAGACTAGTGTGCAGCTCACTACACAATGTGCACTATGTGCAACATATTCAAATCCGACTCACCTTCTTCTGCTGACGAGCCTGATGAAAAATCCGATTTTGTCTTCGCTTTCTCCAAATTCCGAAGTTTCACTCATAATGCTAAAGTCGTTTTAATTTTTAACGTACATCTTCACCAAACCTTATATTATCGCTAACTAAACACCTGGATGGTTATAAAATATAAATGTAGTAAAGATACCGATTTATCACATGTATAATTATATCCGTTCATAATCTACCTTCAGCTAAGTAAATCCCTTGAAAATCCATCCTATATGTGACGTGGATTTAATATATTGAGACTTGTGATATTGTGTTTCGACTTTTTAAAGTCACTATCGCCGAACAAATACTATTATATTAGTGTAAGTCGAATTCTCAGAGCCACGCATGACTGTATGTAATATTATCTTAATCGTTATACTTAGTATATCCTACATAATAATAAAAAAAGTAATGTTCGGGGAAAGGTTATATGAAATTCAATTGGATCATACACATTTTCATCGTAAAATTAATTTATATTCTGAGATTTGAACAATTATATAGTGTCTTCAGAGGATATACAGAGACTTCAATTATTTTTACCATCAATTTTAACATTAATTTGACAGTGTGTTTGTGTTTAATTTAATAGAAGTCAGTGCTATTAAAACACATTACATTTAAAATTATATTGACTATTTAACTCATGCCCCAAATGGGAATCAATGACCAATCACGTTACAATGATTTTTGATTTACAACCAATCACAGTCGTGTTTCGCCTAGAATTTACCAAGTAAAGTTTATCATAATAAAGAAAGCACCTCCTTTTTAAAATTCTGAATAGGTCATAGCATTATTTTGCAGTGACTGACTCTGTAAGAAATACGGCTACCAGATTGTATATATAGTGCATGAATGTCAACACATACCGCATGCGGGAGTTAATATAAAAACATTTGTAGCAATTGATTATACCACCAGAAAAAGAAACCCCTGTTTGCACTTTCTTAAATGTATTTTTTCCCAGAAAAATATAATTGTCATATTTACATCATAGGACATCAGAAACTGATCAGAAATGAATTAATATACAGATTGACGTATTTCATTTTTTTCTCCACTAGAGTGCATTCTTACAATATAGCGTTCATTAGGCAATAAATAATATGATCTGGTTGCAGTGACGAACAAAAGAAGCAAATGAAGCGTACCAATCATTTCTCATTTGTTTTCAAACATCGCCGTTTACATTAAATATATAAATATTTTAAAATAACTATATTTAAATAATGATTTGTGAGTAAACTGCTTAATTTTATTCATTAAATAGTCCTAACAAATGCCACTCTTGATTTCAAAATTCTCAAGATAAATTGGAAATCACTCGTGGCATTACTTATGATAAACCACCGTTGAGGTTACTATATAAAAGGTTATAATCTTAAAATCCGTACCTCATATTTCAGTTTTCCTTAACTAATTAAAATTTCAGTTTGAACACTTCGTCAGTCATGTTAAAAGGTAGGCCTTTCAGAAACATGTCCCATCTTTAACATTTAAAATGTTACGAGATATATTATATGTATTCGGATATATTTTGAACTCTTTGTACAAACGCTAAAAATGGATCATGTTTCTGAAAGGCCTCAATGTAATATGATTAAAACTTAATTAGTTGAGGAGATCTGAAACATCAGGTACATATTTTGAGACATTGTATGTAATATTATAAAGTTTAAAATTATAAAATCAGTGTCTATAAAGTACCATCATAAACATATATATATATGTTTATATTAAAAAACTATAGGCCTAGACATGTTCCATCGTCAACAGAAGATTATTGGCCTAACAACATTCTAGTGAGGATGAAATTAAACCTAAAGGCCTATTAACTGACTAACTCACTGGCACTACCGAACTCTGAAATTCATGGCCGCATAGACTAATATCTCTCCATAACCCTAACGTGACCTAACGATTTCAATCAATCATCGTACAATTCAGCTATCTCAATTCATGGTAATGTCACCCTCTCAACTCATTTTGGCCTACCTACTGGACAGTTTCCCTCTTTGGTTTTCTACAAGTTTCAATGCCTCTCTTTTATTCCCCATCCGTGCCACATATCTACAGTTTGCGAAACTTATATGTTATTACTACTAGTTTCTCATGAATATCACGTAGCTCATTATTAGGCAATATTCTCCATTGACCTACTGATCGTCTTACTTTGGTTCAAAAATTTTCCCAAGAACATTATTCTCAAATAACAATTCCCTTAAAGTAAGATACAATGTTTTGTAGCCATACAATATAACTGGGAGAATAACCGTTTTATTTATTGTTTAGTTTAACTTTTTTGAGAGGTTTCGATAATAAGAGTCCCTGTAATGAAGATGCGTTCCTATGTTTAATTTATTTCTCTACATTATTATTATTATTATTATTATTATTATTATTATTATTATTATTATTATTATTATTATTATTTGTAATAATTTTTCCTGTTTTTAATATATTTTCATCATTATTATGAATATTTTTTCCTTATTTAAGAGGGCTTCATTCAGTTTAATTGGGATTTTTTAGTTGTACTAGATTAGGGGATTATACACTATACAGTGATGATTGCTGGCGTATTTTAATTCAGCTACATCTTCAAAATGTCCCTCATTTTTCATTAACTGTCCATCACCGTTATATAAAGTCTCAGCCCTAAAAGTAACTTTATGTACAGCCTTTGAAATAATTGTTGACGCACAGGTAATTTTCATGTCCCAGAACGAAGCCACTGCGCATGACCAGAGGTCAGTTCTTTGGTTCACAAGTATACAACTATTTGCGAAACTAAAATCTGTTCTATTACGTTGTGTGTCGTGCAATGGAAAATAATTTCGCGTATATAAGTAGTGCGGTAAATGTTGTAAATAAAACAAAGCAAAAAGTAAAACAAAACAAAGAAAATTAATTGAGATAAGAACGAGAGAGAGAGAAAAAAAAAACATGACAGCGGGATCGAACACGCGACCTCCTGCATGGGAAATAGAAGCTACCTCCACTAGACCACAAACGTTCCCTGCTAGACGCTGTCTGTATGAAGCGATGCGATACTCCATAACTTACTTGTATAATGAAATTATATATTAACTTGTTTTAATTTAAATTAATCAGACGCATTTTACATTAGTAGTGGAAATAAACTATCTCGTTAAGCCTTGTGTTTTTTTTTAAATTTAGTAACGATATTTTACAATGGTTATGCATTATATATATATATATATATATATATTTATATATGAGCTGTTTCATTTAATTAATTAATTTTCCTATATATATCATCATCATGGACAAATTCGTTTTAGGCCATGTGGCCTGTACAGTAAACCTAGTGAAGATGGTCTTGATCTTTCCACCGATGTCTTTGTCTCCCTTGGTCCAGTTGGTGTGATCATTCCAGTCTTTGCTTAAGTTTCTTCGAGTAGTAGGTAGTCCCCTGGGTTGGTTACCAACCCTATATATAGGGCATATATATATATATATATATATATATATATATATATATATGTATATATATGATATGAAAAGAAAAAAAATATATATATACACAAATATATTTATATAACGTAGCCTGGTAACGTGTAGGCATTACAAAAAAATACATTTTTAAAAAAAAAATGCTAACCAGGATTGAACTTGGGCCTGCGTCGTGACAAGAAAGCATCTTACCGACTGCTCTACTGAAGCGAACGATACAAATACTGCATCAGAAGTAAGTGCTAATTTACTATTGATTGGTTAAAAGACCGGTACTTGCTTTCAGTCGTCTGATAACTCTCTTTACTTACAAATTCAATTAATACATTTATTTGTTGAAATTCTTTCAATAACGATTGGTATAAATTTATGATTGGCCCCTTAAACCGCCGGATTTGACTTCAAAGCAGACAGCACATGTAACAACTTACTCGTGTGAATCGCTCTTCAAACCTTTTAACTTTCCACTATCAAGAGTCGCGCCATCATTTTTTTCAAAGGCTGTACACTCTAATTCACCCAGGAAGTTACTACAGACCTTATGGGCTTTCTCTATGGGCTATGCCAGTGTCCCCCTACCAACAGAGGGTAGATGTTGCCAAACTCATAATAACGGTATTTGTTTGTTAAGGAAGGGTGGAGCGGCAAGGTTAGCTGTACTTTTTCCAAATCTATGTACGGTACTATACATTTAAAAAACATAGTTTTTCTTTTACGGCATGCAAACTAGTTTTATAGTAAATATGAGAGCCGACACTTTCACACAGGATAGTACAGATCCGCAAGAGCTCAGTGACAAGTGGTAACTGTTTTTTTCTTTAAAAAGGGATGGCTTATGCGGCTATGTACCTGCTGTGTTGCAATCTTCAGTTTTATATAGGATTTCTCTCATGAAAATACTGTTAAAATGGAAACCCAGTTCCCTATTCCAAACACACAGTAACTTCCTGGGTTAAATCTGAGTGTAGTACATCTTAAAGATTACCTGAAAGTTCTATAAAACTTGACGGTTACTTTACTCAATTTAATCGAAAACGTTTTCATAACATATATAGCATACAGGCCAAGTATAACACGGTTTAGTTTGTTTATCTTATGACTAATTTATTTTAAGGTCCTACTACATTTTAGCAAATTCCGAACGAATGAACGTATTGATGTAGTTCTCATGAAAATATTTTTCAAAAATGTTTATCTATCTTCATCGATACCAAATAGACATCGAAAATGACAATATATATATATATATATATATATATAACGCTTTAACGGCGGCAATTTTTGCATTTGCGAAACAAAACTCGGCATACAGCAAAGAAACAAAAAAATAAATAAATAAAGAAGTAACGACCAGTTCGTTAACTAACAAAATCGGACCATTAGGAGTAGCAGTTAATCTGAAACATAAATTTAAAAATCGCACTAACGGTTGCAATTTTCAATTTTTAATAACGAAACTAAGTGTGTGTTATGGAAATAAAACGATGCATGTATTCTAAAAAAACTCAGAAAAATCCAACCATTATAAATGGAAGTTTACCAGAAACCCAAAATTTAAAAAACGTTCTAACAGGTGCCTTGTTTGCTTTGCCTTTGCTTTATAACTCTATGCTACACAATTAACTTAATTAACAAAAATGCAGTAAACCACCAAAATCAGACCGTAAGTTCGACTTGGTGAAGAATTCGCTTAGTTAACGCTTAACGCAGTTTATGGTGACGGTCTTTTTTATTAATCATATAAATTATCTCACCAATATCTCAACTGTCAAGTGAGATACATTAAAGTCCGGTTTCTCGAGCGTGAAATATCAATTTCATAACAATATACCTCAATTCTATAACAATATTAAACCGCTAACTCGTTTTGTATTTTACGAACATCGATTCGATACAGGGTCTGTTCCCGTGATCGCAGAGATATCTATTCATAAGTAATGCCACGAGTGATTTCCAATTTATCTAGAGAATTTGGAAATCATGAATTGCATTTGTTAGGACTATTTAACGAATAAAATTAAGCTGTTTACTCACAAATCATTATTTAAATACAGTTATTTTAAAATGTTTATATATTTAATGTAAACGGCGATATTTGAAAACAAATGAGAAACTTCTTTATGTTTCATTTGTTCATCACTGCAACCAGATCGTATTATTTATTGCCAAAGGATCGCAATATTGTACGAATGCGCCCTCGTGGAGAAAAAATGAAACACATCAAACTGTTTATAACCAACATTATAGGTTACTAATTAATTTCTGATGTCCTATGATGTAAATATGTCAATTATATCTTCCTGGAAAGTTAATACATGGTAAATAATACGTTTAAGAAAGTGAAAACAGTGGTTTCATTTTATTGTGGTATAATCAATTGCTACATTTTTTCTGTTATATCTCGCAGGCGTTATCTGGTTACATTCGTGCACTATATATACATGCACTCCATGATTCTTACATCTTAATATATAAATTGCTATATTCAACGTATTTCTTGGAGAGTCAGTCACTGCAAAATAATGCTATGACCTGTTCAGAATATGAAAAAAGAGGAGCTTTCTTTAATATGATAAACTTAATTAATAAATATTGAGTGAAACAGGACTGTGATTATTTCTAAAACAGAATTAATTGAAACGTGATTGGTCATTTACTCCCATTTGTGGCATGAGTTAAATAGTCAATAAAAATGCATGTTAATCCTCATCCGACAAAGAAGTTTCTTAACTGTCCATCGACTCTGTATTAATGCAATGTACATTAACAGTGGTATTATCGCCTCACTCTGATGCTTAACAAGCGGCTCGCTTTGTTTCCCCGCAGCTATTATATGTTATTAAAATACAAAGATCCCGAGTACTGCTACTACCACGATATTGCCACATTGCTATTCTTCCCTCAGTTTCAATTAAAACTCGGAACGTGGAGCAGTCGATCTAGTTATAAAATTGTATATTGTAATTAATTGTTATAATTATCAGTGATTTATTGTGATATGTAGCTCGAATAATAATACAGCATATCTAAATTTTATATTTGTTTAATATATAAGTGATTTGAACATGTGGAGGCCATGGAAAAATATTTCAGACCGGATGGATAATGTGACACAATAGGAAGAACATCTTAATAGTTCAAGGAACAATAAATTACATTCACAGACTCTTAGTAAACAGTGTCAGCAGTTGGTTTATAATTAATGTTTATGATTACATTAAAGAAAACAATCTCGCAAGAGGGTCTCTTAGATAAACATTGCTATTCTTCCCCCAGTTTCAATTAAAACTCGGAAAGATGTGGAGCATTCGATCCAATTATAAAATTGTATACCGTAATTAATTGTTATAATTATTATTATATGTAGCTTGAATAATAATAATATACTATGGCCAACTCACTGGCTCTGTCGAACCCGTAGGTTCATGGCCGCGCGGACATACGCTCTCCATACATCCCATTCCTGGACTAATGCTTTCCAATCATCCCCTGTATAATCTACTTCTCTCAAATTCTACCACCTCATTCTTGGTCTGCAACTGGGCTTTTCTCTCTAATTTTCCTACCAGAAGTTTCCATGCACCTCATTCATCCCTCATATGTGCAACATGTCCTGCCCATCGCAGCCTACGAGGATTAACTGTTCTTATTATATCTAGCTTCTTATACATATCATGTGGCTCACTATTATGTAGTTTTCTCCATTCACCTATCTGTTCATCTATTTATTATCCAAAAACCTTCTTAAGAACTTAATTCTCAATTACTCATAATCTTCTTTCCTCCCTTAAAGTAAGAGTCCATGTTTCGCATCCATATAATATAAATGGTAAAGCCATCCCACAGGCCTAGGAGGCCCTTGGGGTAGTAGGAGGTTAAGACTCCTATTTTTCTGGACAATCGGCACGTGATGTCAGCCGGGTTGTCAGCCCTGCGTGACGGCCGCCTTTACCCCCAGAACAAGCGTCCGGTATTCATTTCCGTTAGAGGCTGAGTCGACCCCAGGGCCATGGTGCCACCAGAAGGTTTGGGTCAGTTTAAAAATCCTGACCCCTCCGGGACTCGAACCCTCAACCTTTCCGGTTTGTAGCGCAGTGCCTTAACCATTACGCTACGGCGTGCCCTCATGTATTTATTTATTGAATTTCATCTTTTTAACTGAACTTTTATATAGTTGCGGACGTCTGAGAACTCGGGTACAAATTTTATAATTTTAACTATATGAAATTCGGCATCATGTAAAATTGTTGAGTGTAAGGCCAGAGTGGAGTATAAAAAGTACCTATAAAGTCAGAGATTAAACAAATTTAATGGAATGGGATATCAACAGAATACTAATCCCATAGTGCTATCAACTTAAATATTCGTAAAGAGGCGACTTTATCACTTGTAATGATTAATAAGGAAGACATTCCCGGAATCTAAATTCGTTTACAGTATAACATTTTTTTTTCAGGTTGTAGAATGTGTTCGTGATTTAGTTGTATCATTATTTTTAAGAGGCAGCTCCGTGGCGTAAGCGGTCCCGAGATCGAGTCTTGGTCACTCCATGTAGATTTCGTGCTGGGCGAAACGGAGTTGGGCAAGTTTTTCTTAGGGCTTTCTCCCGTTTTCCCCTGCCACAATTTTATTCTACCATTTCTCCATACTCACCTGTTTAATTTCATTTAGTTCATCTGCCCCTGTGATGGCGTTATGCGTGGTCGGCTGGCACCCTTGTCATTCACAGACCTCTGTATATAGGGGTTGATCTCATCCCTCGACTCGACCCTGAGTTGGACACGAGTTGACGATATTTATTTGTATTTTATTATTTTTAACGACTCAGTCTTTTTAACTCCTCTCATTGTATTAATTTCACTAAATTAACAAGATAAAATGTTTTCTAATCTTGAAAACACCATATAATCAATGAAGATATGTTATCTTGCTATAGCACAGGTGTTTCTATAATATTCCATTAACAAGTGCCTATTAGATAAGCGAGCAGATAGAGAAATTCACTACTTCCATAATTCAGTTTTTTACATGTTATAAATTTAATGGATCGGGCATCGCTATAGTCTTATAAACACGGGAAAAATGAAAATAAGATATAAAACCAAAATGAAAGTTTATAGTACTAAGGTCGCGAAGCCAGATAATAAAAAAAACTCCATGTCGCGACAGGCCTAGAAGGCCCTTGGCCTACCAGCCGGCTGCTAGCCTCACAACACATGTGCTAGTCACAGAGTTAGACGATCATCCAGCCAGTGTAGGAGAGACATGTGGTCAGCTTGTCAGGTCCCTCAATGGTTAAAGCTGGTTTTCTCAACCTGGAGCCACTACTTATTATAGCTATCCAAATTCCTCACGATGCCGGGTAAGCACCAGTCCCATACTAGCCAAAATCCTATGAAAAAATGTCTTCCCCCACGGAGACTCCAACCAGCGTAAGTACAATAGCTCTGCGCCGAGGCATCTTGCCTTAACCACTCGGCTACGGTACGGGACAGCTGGATAAAGGTATCAAAAACAAAAACAAAAAATACAAACAACAGAAGTGATATACTTTTGCAAGGTCTTTGGGGAAAATAAATAAGGACAAAGTTATAAACAGACAAAATTTAATCTTCTACCTCTATAAAATAATACTCATCGAACTCAATTCACATAGTTTGGCCACATAAACAGAATGAATGGCAATAGAATAACCAAGTGAGTGGATTATGTAGTAGGCTAACACTAGCAGTTGTAGTAGTAATAGGACTTTATCAATCAATCAAGCGGGGGTCCTAAAGCCTTTGCCGCATTCTGCATTTCGATCGCCATGACTCAGTCATTTCTTTCATTCTCTACAATTGCCCTGTCGAGCATAGGCGATTCTAATTCCATCTCTCCATTGCGTTCCATCTGTTTCTTGGATCATAATTCAAAACTCTTTTTCACCGTCTATCCTCTTCTTCCTTTTCACATGACCATTCCATAATAACTGCCTAGTTTCTGTATTCTTAATACTTGTAAAAATCCTTACAGTTCGTTTTCGAATTACTGCATTCGACACACGTTAAAATTGAGAGATTTAGGAAGTGAATTTTCACTGCCTCAATCGCTCTGTTATCTTTACCCGATAATTGCCAACATTTAGATCCAATATTGGTTGGTTCCATCACAGCACTATATATCCTCATCTTTGTATTAATTTCCATTCTATTCGACCATAACATTTTATTAAAAATATAAATCGCTTTCTTTCCTTGTTATCTTACAGGAGAGGAAAAAGCCCGAAAAAAACCTTACCCAGGAAACTTGTCCCGACCGAAGATCGAACTCGGACCCGCTGCGTGACAAGGCAGCACGTTATCTCGAAATCATCGCGGTGGACTTTATTATTATCATCATCATCATCATCATCATCTACGTCTTTCGTATCTTAGCCATCTGTAATCATTATTAAAAGTCCGTCATGCAGGGGCTAAACAAGCAAATTCCCCGGAAAGTCGAATTTATGGACCGATTGCAGGTTTACGAAATATATCTTTTCTCTCTTAATTAAACCGTATATATTCAACTACGTTGCGAGAAAACAACATGAGAGCCATTAGAGCGATTTTGAAATTCCGGCTTTCAGATAAACACCCATTCTTAATGGTGAGGTTTCGCTGATTTTTTTAGAGAAACTGCCTTCTCGTCTTATTCCAATAGTATATACCGGGTTTCGTTGAGATCGATTCTTAAATTTCCACTCCTGGTAAACCTCCAGTCCTTAATGGTCCATTTTTTTTTTTTTTTTGGTTAACGAACTCGATCCTTACTTTGTCTTAATTGATTGTCATATTATGCTGTGTTGGCTTTAGAAAAAACAAAAATTGCGGCCGATAGAGCGTTCTCTCTTTTTGTGCACAGCCACAAGAAATTCCTACTTGTTACGAAAGGCGCCTAAGTGATTTTCTTTGAGACGTCTTCAATCGATAACCGATGTCGTCTATTATTTCTTCTGTGAGAACGCTACGCGGCTTGTGTGGCTTCTTAGCCTGCACACTTACCGTTGCGTGAAATTTATTGTATAGATTATGGACTGTTGAACGTGATGGCATTTTTACATCCGAGAATCGTGTTTCAAAGAGTCTTCATACTTGGCTGGCAGACTGAGTTAACAAATATTGATCATAAATAAATATATGTTCAGTAGAAAAATTGTTAGACATTGTACAGTTTACATTATACACACATCATTCAGTTCACAAGAAAAAGCGAGCGAGCACATTATCCACTCGAGGCACACAATCTGACTGCGACCGTGAACGTGTGGGAAGTACTCGTATACTGCTGAATCAGCGCACATTTCATGTCTCGTGTCGGCATGTGTAAGCCTTCATTACTGCACAGCACAAAGCACGCGTCTGCTGCCCAATGCTATATTGATCGCTCTCTCTCTCTCTCTCTCTCTCTCTCTCTCTCTCTCTCTCTCTCTCTCTCTCTCTCTCTCTCTCTCTCTCTCTCTCTCTATATATATATATATATATATATATATCATTTTCAGTGTTTAGTAAGTAAGAACGATGAAGATTTATATGTTTCGGGAGAACAACCACAATAGCTACATTCCTTCGGAATTCATTAAAACAGGAATGTCTACAAGAGTTTTCCAATATGCTATAGTACTGCACAGTTTTGCAAGAAAGATGAATATCTGGATAATAACGTTTCTGCTGGAATAATTTTGTTGAGAAATGAGCAAGAGAAGATTGGCTGACATTTGAAAACTCGTTGTAGACTTCAGTAACTGTTTGTATTAGAGATGTCTGTAACTTATTAAACTTTTGACTCATGACAACAAAGTTTCCGGTTATATGAAAAACTACCACAAACTGCCACTATCCTAGAATATATTTTGATAAATGACATAAAACATACGCAAAGATTTATTTTGTTTTAGTTTTAAATTGCATTATATTTCAATATAATTTATAACTGACTATTAAAAGAAGTATGTTGTAATTTCAAAATACGTCAAAGACACTATCTTATTTGACTGTTATCAACTTGAGTAGACACAAGATAAAGTTTCTATTTTTACTGTTTTACAATTATCAAATATTTCCTATCATCTTCCGAAACTTTTGTCAACTCGTTACGACTTCCATAAGTAATTTTATTTGCCGGTATCGCTTTAGGAACTAATTTTGCCAGCAGTGATTCAATACACTTTACATTACACTGTGAAAAATATATAATCTAACTGTAAACCTTATATAATGACCCATACAATATCATCCAATAATTTTTGTTTAATATTTTACACTCGCGGGTACTAAAGTTGTCCGTCGCCGTGGCGTAGTCGGTAGAGTCCCTACCTTCCACTCCGGCGACCCGGGTTCGATTCCCGGCGGGGTAGGGGATTTTAAATCTCCACCTTGGGTCTGGGTATGTGTCCTGTCCTTGTGTTTATATGTGAGGATAAAAGAAAGTTAACAAATCAATGAAGTATCGCAAAAAGAGATGAGTGCAATATAAATGGCAGTGTCAATATCATAATTCAGAAGATCGCATAACATTGATCAAAAGGCAAAACGTGTCCAAGATAAAATTAATCACATATTATAAATTTCAGGAGTGGACACGAAAATGATCTTTATATTTTTTGTACATTAGTACTTACTTTTATAATATACAGATCGGTCGTTTTCGTTAGGTTAGTATAATTAGCATAAATTTACTCCAGTAGCAGTTGTGTGCATTCAGCACCTACACCATTACTCCAGTAGCAGTTGTGTGCATTCAGCACCTACACCATTACTCCAGTAGCAGTTGTGTGCATTCAGCACCTACACCATTACTCCAGTAGCAGTTGTGTGCATTCAGCACCTACACCATTACTCCAGTAGCAGTTGTGTGCATTCAGCACCTACACCATTACTCCAGTAGCAGTTGTGTGCATTCAGCACCTACACCATATACATAATTTTGGATTAGAATAAAATAATATACAGGACTATTCAAAAAGAAGGAACAGACTTCAAATATTTATTTCTTCCAAACTACTTAAAATATAAACACAATAATTATTATAATGTTCCTGGAAAGAGAAAAGTTCAAATTTTATGCATTCAATACGAGCACCATGTGTTACACGACAAATACCAAAACGGTGGCTCATTTCTTGCCACATACAAGTCAACTGGTCTCTAGTTATCGAATTCATAGCTTCAACAATTCGATGTCCAATATTTTCAAGAGTATCAGGAATAAGGGGGATAAAAACACGGTCTTTTACGTAGCCCCACATATAAAAATCACACGGGGTTAGGTCTGGTGACCTGGGAGACCACCGGCGATGAAGTTGATCTTCTGCTCCCCCTCTTCCAATCTAGTAGAGCCAATGCAACTTTGATCGCAGCTTCAAACAACAGTGCGCCAATGCGGCCATGATCGGAATTTCAAACTTTTCTCTTTCTAGGAACGTTGGAATTGTTTTTTCAATTTTTTGTAGTTTGGAAGAAATGAATGTCTTAATTTTGTTCCTTCTTTTTGAATAGCCCTATATCTGTTGAATTCCATTCAAATTCATTACGCGTAAACATTCAAATTTCCCCGCCATCGCCACCAGAATTGCTGACCCATATTGCATTCAGTTTGTCTAGGCGTTTTCCATTCGTTTTCCCTGTAAAGTGTAGTAGTTTTTGAGAGATGAATTCACGAATGCACGCATAATACATTTCGGTGTATGGTTGCCAAATGAAGCTAAAAGCTTTATTATTTATTGGAAGGCTAGCTAGATAGACCAAAGAGTTTAGGCTTCACATCACAGGTGATGGAAACAGTAGTGCATTTCTCTTTGATCGATTATTATAAAGTTTTGACCTACCGTTTCTTGACGACGAATCCTGATTGGCTCATGGCCAAGTTGTTCAATAATACACATTTTCGAAATAATATTTTTAAATTCATAATAATTAATGTAAGCAAATTATATCGTTTGCAAGCCACAAATAAACACTATGAAATCAAATTATGTGGTACACTTTGTAAACTACGTCAAACTATTAAATTAAGAAGTTTTTTATACCGGGTGTACATAAAAGAATAATATGTTATAGCGATTTTAAAGGTATTGAATTATAATTTAACTATGACAGTTTACAATGTAAGTTCATAGGTGTTCGCGAGTCCGGTTTGTTACATGACACACATCCTACCTGTAGGCTAATTCTTCCCATACATTAATAAGCATGTCTGGATTGATGGCGGCATCAGCTTCACGAATCCTGTCTCTCAACTCGGGCATGTTAACACACAGCGAAGGCACGTAGACTCTGGCCTTTATAAAACCCCAAAGGAAAAAATCGCATGGGATGAGATCCGGTGCTCTAGGAGGCCACTAGAGATAAGCCCATCTGGGCCACGACGACCAATCCAGTAATGACACTCTGGAATGTCTTATGAAAACGCTTACATATGCGTCCCTCCCGTTTAAAATATTGTTACAGGCTCTAAAGTCTACTGATTACGCTAACTTTGCAGTTGAAATGTTGCAGCAGTTACATTATCCTCAGACACTGTTGGTCGTCCCACACTTTTGCTTTTATACAGATAACTGGTCGTTGCAACTGATTATGCCATTGACGGATGTTGTTGGCATTGGGGGAATCACGATTAAACTGCCTACGAAACGCACGTTGAACTGTCACATCTGATTTACATCTCTCAAACTGCAAAACACAAAACGCTTTCTGTTGAGTAGTTGTCATCTTTGTTATTATTGCTGCATAGAAACAAAACAAAAGAGAGCTATCCGCTCACTCACACTGTTTCATTTCAGTCCACACACAACTTTCTACGCCTCATATGAGTAATAATATTATTACTTGAAACTACTATATTAATTTATGTACACACTGTATTGAGCGATTCCATGAAAATGTCATACCGGGGTGATAATTTTGAAACTGTCGCAGGACTAATTTTGTTGATATAATATATATATATATATATATATATATATATATCTGTAAATATCAAAATTTTATAATTCTATAAGAAAATGTTTGAAATGTGCATTATTTTAATCTAATAATAGCGGTAGAACTTGTCATATTCCAAACCTGAAAAAATACGCAAAATTTTACCAATTTCTTGTTTAATGATTTGGTCGTATGAATTCGTTTCATTTCACAAAATCTTTTGTTAAACCATACTTTTGGTCCTCCTTGGTCGTAAATTAAACAATATTAATTGGATTCTAATATTCTATATACCTTAAATGTGTCCTATAGTTGTTAACTGTAAGTTATGGTCACTCAGTCACAGAAAACGGATAAAAATTACTGTACACAACATAATAATTGATGGATTAAAATTTCCTCTAGGATTCTACGTTAACAAAAAAGTATAGATGACATTTTCTTGTAAAGTCATTATTTTTCCCGCTGGAGTCCCGTGACTGACTGACTTTTTGTCCCCTCACTTATATTGCTAATACGCATAACGCAGTCACTTGCTTGCTGGACTCCGCTGTGTATTAACATAAACATGGTTTAGGAAATCTGGTAGACTGTTCGGCTCAGCTGTTTCATTAAATAATTACTGGCCCTTCTTCTGTGACAATTTGAGCTAAAAGGCAGTCAGCGGAAGGATTTAAATGTAGAGTGATTACATGAAAATGTCATACTGATGTCAAAATTTTGAAATTGGCGCAGGAGTAATTTTTTCGATGAGATTTTTTTTTGCAGATGAAATTTTCCGATTATAGAAGTTAATGTTTGAAATACGGATTATTTTGATCTAAACTAATAGTAGAACATGATATATTCCGAAACCTGAAAACACATGCAAAATTAAACGAAATTTTGTTTTACGATTTCACTGTAAAAATTTGTTTTGATAATTGTATTATAATATTCTAGATAATTAAAATGCGCCCTATAATTATTAAGGGTAAGCTACAGTCAGTCACATAACACATACAAAAATTATTGTACACAATATGATAATTGATGGATCCAAATTTCCTCTGGGATTCTACGTTATCGGTACATAACTAACAAAAAAGTATTAACGACATTGTCTTGTAAAGTAATTACGTTAATTATATTAATTACATTTTTATATTTTTATTAATGGCATTTAAATAATTCCTCATTCTGCGATTCTTCAATATGTATGTTATTAAGTGAGTGGAATTAAAAACAAGTGCGCGGTTCTTATGTGTTAGAAAATTTGTGTGGGAGGCCTTGAACCTGAAAGTTTCTCGCATTAGTTTGACCTTTGACGTGTCATGTGTGTCGTATTATCGGGGATACACAGTGCGATGTCGCCACATTGTGCTAGCATTCACTTTGTGAAACAGAGTCATGCTTGTTAATTGCAAAAACAGTTCTAAATCATATGAAGTTTATTGTATAAAACAATACAATTGGCGTAGAGTATATGTGATTAAGTATGTATAACCTGTCGTGTAAAATACAATTATTATTGGGTGTAGCGTTATTGGAAACCAACAGAGTGAAAATACGTATGACAACGCTGTACTATGTGCGCCACGTTTAAACAATCAGTCATAAAGTAAGATTTAGCGCATTGTACGAGATTTCTTTCGATTGTTTAGTTTAAAAATAGAACACATGTCAGCAATATAATTTGTAATCAGTTGCTTTGAAAGAATTATAACAGAATTTTCCACATTTAAATAAAAAATCTAATAATTAGTATACTGTTCTTTTTCGTTAATTTTTTTTTTGTCTTTATAGTTGAGACGCGTGAAAGTTAATTTTAGTGTTCTGGAACGAACAATGGAAATTCTATATCGGCATTTTTATTTATTTTAATGGTTCAATCAATTAACAGCATCAGATAAAATTTAATCAGTTAATATAGATGTAATAAAATTATACTCATATTAGGCATATTTAACTATAGTTCGTAAGAAGTTAATATTTTCTTTATTTTATGAAATTTAAAATGATACATGGTAACCAAGTTAAATAAATTACACTATGTATTTAATATTTTTACAGCATATCAAATTGTACGTTTCCTATACATGATAAAAGGAGTGAAGTTCTTTATTCATCTCCATATTATCGCTTTTTATATATTATCCATCTATAGTAATTCTGCCCGAGGGCAGGTCTTTCACTGCAATCATAGCATTTTCATGCTGTGCTTGCAGCTTTACTAGGGAACTGTAGATTTGGTAGCTTCCCGTTGCTTTCCACACCGGTGAAGGATGATGATGATGATGATAAGGATGATGATGGTCATATGGTTTCGGGGACCGTTTGGGCCTTAAAGTTTTCTTGACATTTGTCTTACAGATGAGGAAAAACCCCGATAAAAACCTCACCCAGAAAAACTGTCCCGACTGGGGATCGAACCCGGGCCCGTTGCGTGACAAGGGGCACGCTACCTCGAGACCACAGCGGTGGACTTATCTATTACAATTTCATATTATTTTGTAATATTTGTATAATATTTGCAGCTAGAGAATATTAAAGCCTTAATAAAATTCAGATATATCAGTCAGTCACAGAATGTAGTCAGTCAGTCACACATCATATATTAGGTTATAACTCTGGTCTTAATTGTGATTTCTGTTTCGTTTTTTATTGAGAATATAACTTGAAATGTGTCCTCCAAACGGTATTTTGGAAAATTGAATTAAGAATCACACTTCAGAGCATGATGCAGATGAACGTGTTAAGCTACATGATGAGTTGACATTTATGTCAGTCAGTCACACATACTTTGATAGATAATAAATAGCACTCTTTTTTTTCAAAAGTTTTATATTTAAGTACAGTCTTAACCACACACTATTCCTCTATCATATCACGTAGATAAAACCCCTAATTTCAATCAATTGTAATATTTATGCAACCATTTTGCTGCAAAAGTGTATTGTAAATGTCAGTCAGTCACATATGGAATTGCTCAATTATATAACTGAATGTCAAGTATACTTTGTCTTTTGACACACCCTATTTGGGCAAGTTTGTCAAGTAAATAAATTTGTGAGCAGTGGAAATAATAAATACAATACCTCTTTAAGTTTGTTCAAAATATGATATTTAGCTAAATTGTTGTTAATAAATGTTATTTTTGTCAAATGACTGAAAATTAATGTGAATGATTGTGTAATTGATATGTAATTTTTATATTGTTTCCTTTCTCTATTGTCAAATATACTTTGTCACTTTTCGTAGATCCTATTTGGGTACGTTTGTTTACCATTTTCATTGAGATATTTTCATGATAAAAATGACCTCATACAGCAAGACCAGATTCACTGGACTTAAACTTATAAACAGTAGAAGGCATTTGTTATTTTAAATATGTTTCTAGAATCTACCATATTAGTATGGTATATAAAACATGAACATTTTAAGAAATGTTATATTATGTAGGCCTACAATTCAATAACTCTGCCAAAGAAAACCAATATAAGTTGTTCTAATATGGCCAACTATCTTTTTGTGGGAAACTGCGGATTTTTTAAACTGCCAAAATTAATGTGCACGGATTTCGTCCAATTATAATTTCTGTTTTAGCCGAATAATAAACAGTTCCAACAAAATAACGCATTTAATATTGTTTACCGCCAATTAAATATGAATATTTCTCACAGGTTTAGCAAGTAAAATATATTTAATTTTTTTGTTAACATTCTGAAATAAGGTTGGTCCTGGTGGTCTCCCCAAGGTTCACACGCGGCCGAAGTCGATGGATTTTTTAATGCATAAAAATCCTGAGTATGGGTTATTTTGGAAAGGGAATGAAGCCTTATTTTAAAATAAATAATCTCAAGCCTGATATTAGAGGCATCTGCATAAATTCATTGGCTCTTTCACACTCACATTTTGAATTGCGATGTTAACTACCTTAGCTATTAAAGAGCGTCCTTAATTAAATTATAGCATAGCATTTTGCAATATGAGTTGATATAAAGTGTAAAATTAATTTTACTCGTACAGGTGGGGTAACTATTGGGCTACCCGCACGCCACTTTCCTATAGATACTGTAACTGGCTTTAAAATAATATGACATAATTGCATTGCAATTTTCTTTAACATAATTCACTAAAATGAAAAAAAGCCCATGTAAATGTGTTAGTAAACCAAATAAATTATGTTATACCTGTGGGGAAGTTACTTTAAAATTGCAAAAGATAAAGTTGACTTCCATTGTTACAAAGGTGTACGATACTCCCCATATTTGTTGTAGCACTTCTTCCACAAATCTACACCAGCGACTAAATAGAAATGCGTAATCTATGAATTTAGCAATACCAATGATGAAGAGGTAAAAATAGGAAACATATAAATGACTGCTACTTCTGTCTGGTTTCTTCGTTATTGGAACGAATAATAAGAATAAATATGATTTAATTTACCCAAACATCCACTATGCCCCAAATCGATACCTAATCTTCTAGCTTCCTACATATTTTAATCCGACAATGAGTACAATACCATATATCCTCCTCTAACGACTCAATACTGGATTCAAGATCTCAATATGCATATTTGTATCTGATAATTTGGGTTTTGAGCCTATAAAGTACCTCAAACGCATCTAAATGCCCTTATGAAAGATTTATATCTGCATAGAATTGCTGGCATCACGACAAAAAAAACTCTTGAAGAATGTAAAAATAACCAGGTTTAAAATTCGTTAACACTCACTATAACAAAACTTAAAATTAGGTACTAAAAACATTGTTTGCTGATCACTGGTTGACGAGAGCGAAACAATTGCACACCCAGTTGGAACTAATCAAAAACTTTGTATTATTTATTATTATTTAACAGGTTAAATTTATACATCTTCCTGTGACCAATATTAAATTTTGATTCTCTTCCTCCATTTATCTCTATCCTTCCAGTCACCATCCTGCACTCCCCTGTCCTTCTTCACAGTCATAATTCCCTCTATCCAAGTCTTCTTATGTCTCCCTCTTCTTAACCCCGAATTGGAATCCACTCCAAAATCCTAACTGGCAATCTATCTTCATTAATTTTCTTCACATGGAAAAACTTTGTAAAGGGATGAATTAAAATGGAAGAGCATTTAGATACATTTTTCGTAAATTTCCACGACTAAGTGAAGCTAAAAATCATACAGAAGATAGGAAACTAATGGCTGATGAACATGTTTATGGACTTTAATTGGCAATGATAAAATTACATGGGAGGTCTTTTCTAGAGTTGTAGATAATTTATTTGGCAAAAAAAGTATCTAATTGTTAAATACTGGTGGAAAGATGCTGATGAGTTAATAGAATGGGGTGCAACATGTTTCTGAAAATGATTTTCTTTCACTAAAATTTGGACTTTTCCCTGAAAATCATGGTGCAGTAAGTGATGAACATGGCGAACGTTTTCATGAAGATATCGCTACTCTATAACGACGTTATCAGGGAAATAAAGAACGTATATAATTGCTCTGTACTGTAAAAAGTGTACGTTAATAAAGTATGTTGTACAGAAGATTAAATTACAAATATTTTCTGAATGAGAACTAATGTTTTTTACTGTAATTTTTTAATTTAGAAAGTCAAATTACCGTAAGATTTCATTAATTTTTTTTATAAAAAAAGTTTTAAATTGTGTTTACAGTATTGGGTCTTACGTTATTTATTCGATAGATGTTATTTGTCCCTTTTTTTTTGCGATCTAACGCTAAAAGTAAATTCAATATACGAACTAAATTAGAAACTAAATTAGAGACTGCAATTTCTGAGTTAAGTCAAAACAAACGGCGTCAGTGATATTATATACGACACAGCGTAACGTTTACCCCCACCATAGCAGCACTATTGCTGCGTCGCACGGATGTGATACTAACCATGTATAGTGGTAACAAATAGGAATTAAGCACTTACCCAGCTTACTTAGGTCAATAGCTGCACTCTCCGACCCCACAGACTGACGTGAAGCTAGTGTACGCGGGATGATAAGGCATTAGTTCGCAAATCATCCACAAACGTAGTAGGTCAATATTCCGCTGTGTCGGATAGTACATATATCTTCGATTTTAGTTTTTATTCTCAATGTGTTTTAATTGCCCTAAGTAATAGTAAACGCGGAATAGTAAACGAGACTCTCTCCCAACCAATCGATAATATAAGGTGTTTTAGCGAGGTCAAGGCGGGAGCTATGAAAGTCGGATCATTTAACAAAAAGCTATCGCTACCCGATGATTCAGCATTCAATTTCCCCACGCAGCAACTGCTCCCTCGCTCCGCGTTCCTAGTTCGCTTTTGTATCATATATACATGGAGTGGAGTTAAGTACAGTGCAGTGCAGTTAGGAAATATAGTACCCACCACATGTGTTTATCTGTAAAACATATGTGAGACATCTGTTTTAAATTTCATTTAAGTCTCAGCGATTTTTTATTCATCCCAGAGTCGTAAAATATGTCTTCCGCACCCCTAGGATACGCTTTAACAGAGTGTGGAATGCACAACCGATGTCTAAACCACGACCCCAGTTTTCCAATTTTTTAATGTTTGCATAACACCCATAAGAACTATGGCTATTAATTACAAAAACAAATGAATCATTACCATGGTTTCAAAACAATTTCTGTGGATTTTCAGTTATTTTCAGAGTAGTTATGGAAACTATAAACAATTGGAGAACCGGGATCATGGTTTAGACAACGGTTATGCAATACACACTAGAGTTGCTATGTGAGGTTGAAGACAAGTCTCGCCCTCGTAGAAACACCTAGTACGTATTTGTTTCGATATATCTATGTCACTCTAAAAACATAAATACGAATCATATATCCTATATAAATTATTCCAGAATATTAATAACCTAATTTAACTGGCATTTATATAATAAATTCATAGTAGGCGCATTATAAATCGATCTATGTATATCTGGTGTTGACTGGAATTGAAACATGCAATGATGGGGAAAAAATACGAGTATATATTTTAATTCCTATTTTTTATATACCATTTATACGTCTAAGCTAGTGCAAAAGGAAATATAGAGTACTCACCCATTGAGGAACCTGGAGTCGATAACGACTCTGAGCTCCGGGTCGTCCTCGTTGTCGTCGCTGGACGGTGGAGGCTCAACGAAGATCGGAGCTGGAGCGGGCGATGGGACAGGGGGCCTGTTTGAACATACATTACTTGTTACAATGATTATATCACTTATTTTAAATTAATTAATCGATATGTTTACCATGTACAAAACCTTTGCATGTTAATTTCTTCCTTCACAGCTATGGCTACATGATTATACTGTACAGCCATTTCAATGATTTCTGGTACGTAACTATGTTAAAAGTCAAGTGGCAATGGAGGGTCAGAAATATATAGGCCTGCTATAGAATATAAAATGTTAAAGTTTTATTAAAAGTCGCCCTACTTCATATACTGCAATGTGAGATAATTACAATTGTAAAAATCGAGAAATTTTAATACTAAAAAGAAACAAACTGAATTCCAAAAAACCATTTGTCATATTTTTGAAATTTACAAGAAACGTGAAAAACTTATATTCCTTTATTGTGCTGAAAGTCTTTTATTTTTAATTATATGTAGACTGGCATACTAAGAGTTTAACAAAATTTAGTTAGTATTTCCAAAAACCATCTAAGTGAAAAAAAATACAGTACAGAATGAGTTCCAAAATATTATAATATTTCAAACATTTTTAAAATAAAAAAAAAGCATGTGGTTTTTGGAAAGGAACTATTTGATTATATAAAAATATATTTTAATACTTGGGAATCCTTAGGATTTAAATTATTTAATGTATTGCCTATCAATGGTAATGTATAGCATTTAAAAATTTAAGAAATAATTGGTTAATTGGTTGATGGAAATTTTTGGAAATAAACAGGATGAAAATTCTACAAATTAAGTTTAAGAAGAAGATCAATCAATGTTCGTTCAGTCATGAACGAACGAACAAATCTGCACACAATGCGGCTCTTTTATGGCGGCTACTATGCAGTTCTGTCGACACTGTAAATTTTGTCGACATGGGTACGAAGGCCGAGTCCATTAACCCCATGTGAATAAGTTTCGAAGTGTTAGAAACACTTCGAATGGTTTGAATAAATTAATATAATATTGTGTGGTAATATAATATTGTGTAGTTGCGTCAATCATTCTTTCCATGACTGTGTCCAGTAGCATGTTTGGGCTCCGTGTGATTTGGCTCCTGTGTGACCTAATTAGGTTTATTATTATCGTCCCGCGCCATAGCCGAGCGGTTAAGGTAGGAAGCCTTGGCGCAGAGCTACGGGACTTGCGCTGGTTCGAGTCTCCATGGGGGAAGAAATTTTCTCATGGTATTTCGGCCAGTATGGGACCGGTGCCCACCCAGCATCGTGAGGCAATTGGGTAGCTACAATAAGTAGCGGCTCCAGGTTGAGGAACCAGCTATAACGGCTGGGGGACTCGACATGCTAACCACATGTCACCCCTACACTGGCTGTTGATCATCTACCTCTGTGATTGACACATGTGGATGTGAAGGGCCAGCAGCTGGCTGGTAAAAGGGCAACCGCTGAAAAGTGGAAAGACCCTCAATCGGATGATTTATTTATTAGTTTGATTAATGTGTTTTTCTTAATTATATCCCATTGCACTGGTATGGGTGACCATTCGTGAAAAGTGTCATTTATTTTAAGATTTTTTGCGAATGTGCGATTTTTTATTAATATTTTAGTTTGATACGTTAAAATATAATTAGATGTATGTTTTTAGTATGTTTTTGTTATTTCTTTGGCTATTTTGAACTTATAAAGCTTTATGAAACCCTCAGAATTAGTGTATTAAGACACGGACCGCCTCGAAAATATTTTGACTTTAAAAAATGTTCGAGTTGATGGACTCTGGAATGTCGACTTGGCTTCCAGCTCTTTCCCTTTTCAGGGTTTGCGGCTTCTGTGGTGGTGGCAGTCTCCCTGTTGGCATTCTTGGAGTGACGGCTAGAACATCAACTGGATCAACAACAATGACAGCGTCACCAAGGCTTGTTAAAGTCCGACCACTGGATCTTTGTCTCCTGATCTGCGTCCGGCCTGCGCTGCCGATGGATAATATCACTCACCATCATCAACGACGAAATATCATATATCAAAAGAGCTAAAGAGGGAAAGAAAGCCCTAAAATAGCTGGAAGATGGTAATATATATAGATCTGATTCCCTTCCCAACTGTCGAGGACGCTTCCGGGGAACTGGATTTTTTCTCGACGAGATTTGAAGGAGAGTCAATATCTGGGAAATGATAAGTAGTCGAGTCGAGATACTCTAATTATTTCACATTGCACTGGATGGGTGACCAATCGTGAAATGTGTCATTTATTTTTGAGATTTTGTGCGAATGTATATGATTTTTGGTAAATATTTTCATTTAGTACTTTTACGTATAATTAAATGTATGTTTTAATGAATGTTTTAGTTATTTCTTAGGCTGTTTTGACCTTATAAAGCTTTACGAAAGCCTCAGAATTAGTGCATTAAGACATGGACCGCCTCGAAAATGTTTGGACTTTGAAAAATTTTTGAGTTGAAGGACTCTAATTATTTCCCATTGCTTTGGGATGGATGACCATTCGTGAATTGTGTCACTGATTTTGAGGATTTTTTTGCGAATGTATGTGATTTTTGGTAAATATTTTAATTTAAAAGGTTTAAATATAATTAGATGTATGTTTCAGTTAATTCTTTGGCTGTATTGAGCTTATAAAGCTTTACGAAAGCCTCAGATTTTTTGTGCGTTAAGGCACGGACCGCCTCGAAAATACTTGGACTTTGTAAATGTTCTTGTATTTTTAGACTTTGAATATTTTTCCATTGGTCTTTCATCGGACCTCTTGTAATGTTGGCGGGTAGTGGTCCCGTCGTTTGGGGTTCCGTGTCGCGGTGATTTTTAACGGACTTTGAATTTTTTTTTTTTGATATTGTGTACTTTGAAATTTTATGTAGTTGATCCTTTGAAGTTCGGCTCCTTGTTGCATCCCGAAGCTGTTGCCCCATAGAAGAAATGAAATCCTCGATTTCCCCTTTATCCCCGGCAATGAATTTAATAAATAGGAATTGAATTTACGGGTGGAACTAGGGGACTACTCCGGTATTTACCTTCAGGCCAAGGGAACCACCGAAACCTTGGCAGAGTAGTTAATGGATAATTTATTTTAATTTACATATTTAAATTTGTTTTACTTAATATTAATACGTTATCAGAGAGTTTTGAAAAGTATTTTTTTAATAATATAAGATTTTGATAATAAATTTAATAATTTAAGGTGTAATTTGGAATAATATTGTTTCGCGATATAAATTTTGAATTTGGAAGAATAATTATGGGAGTTTATATTTGAATTTACTGATAGAAAAGAAGAAGATGGTTGATGTAGGGGCATTTTATACTGTGAATGAATTACGCTAGGTAACATAATTTGGGCAACTTATTGTTTCTCCCAGGTTTTTGTTCCATACTAATAATTCACGAGTTAAAAAAGTTAGTTTTTAAGCATAAAGAACATATATGCAAAGTAAGTATTTATATCGAACATTAGCGAAATATTTACAGTGAACTACCCATAATATGTACATAATATTATTTTTATATTACAATGACTATTTAACTCATGCCACAAATGCTAGTCAATGATCAACGTTTCAATGAATGTTGTCTTACAACCAATGACAGTCGTGTTTCACCTCGCTCTTTATCGATTTCTCTTTATCAGCTCCTGTTTTTGTGATTAAGAAAGCTCCTCCTTTTTAATGTTCTGAACAGGTCAAAGCATTATTTTTCTCCAACAAATACATTGAATATAGCAAATAATGAAAAGATTCCTTGATTCTACTGAGTTCTTTACTAAAAAAAAATTAATGAATAACCCATAATGTTGAGTATGATATATAGTTTGATGTGTTTCATTACTTCTCCACTTGGGTGCACTCTTACAATATTGCGATCTTATTTGGCAATAAATAATATGATTAAGCAGTAGTGAATGAACATAACTTCACATTTCTGATTTGTTTTCAAACATCGCCGTTTACATTAAATATATAAATATTTTAAAATAACTATAGTTAAACAATGATTTGTGAGTAAACAGCTTAATTTTATTCGTTAAATAGTCCTAACAAATGTCACTCTTGATTTCCAAATTCTCTAGATAAATGCACTCCTCACTTCGTGAGTCGTGAATTTATCGATAATTTGGAAATCACCCGTGGCATTATTTATGATAATACAAATATATTTTGGAGTTTGACTGACAATGTGTGTGGTGCCTGTCACCATATACCGGTTTAATTTAAGAGAGAAATATTAATGTTTGATTCATACACCGGGTGGCGCAAAATAGATGTTAGAAACTTTTTGTCTACTATGACATAATATGGCGTGATAGATTTCTCTTATCATATTTATGCTATTACAGACAACCTGAATTTTAATACAGGAGGTTTTTAAAATGCTTTCCTTCTGCAGCAATGAGTGTATAGAGCAGCGATGTAAAACACGAGCTTCGTGAGACGGTGCGCTCCGATATGCACCAGGAGCGCTCCGCTGGACAGGTAACGCTACCTGGTGACTTGGTTCAGTTTCACTCGTCGAACACAATGATGAGCATGGGTACGTTCAGCATGGAGACCTTGCGAGAATCAAGCCTCCGTATTTTTTTTTGGCACAGAATATATCTCCCAATTTTGAAACGGTTAAATTAGCTAATTCGATGAAAAAAACAAGACAAAAACATAAAAATCGCCTTTAAAACTAATAACAAACTGAACAACATCAATTGTTTAAGAGGACCTGCTTCATTTACTCTCACTGCTAGAGGTAATACTAATTGTGCTTTTCTTTCAGCTAGTGCCGTATTTATGTGCATGCCTAATCAGCTTTCTTTCAGGTTTATTTACTCTTTGTTTATACTTAGCATTATGCTGATTTGGGTCAACGTTATTTCTAAGGAAAGTTTGATTTCTGAGTTATGTAAACTCAATATTGATCTACTGGGAACGTCGAGACTGTCGGACAAAGATTTAAGTATTTCCTTGCTTCTCTTCCTGTTGTAGAGCAGCAGAACGTAAAGAAACGTTACATTACTGATTATTCTAAAACCCAAGGTAGTTCTAGTGCTATGTCTAATGAGAATAGTCTAGAAGTTTCGGCAGATAATTCTTCAAAGAATATTCGTCTGGAATTATATATTCTGATGCTAAAGAATAACTAGAGAATATATGTAGAGTTATTGAAGAAATTGGATATCTGCGCCGGGTGTGATTCAGATCAGTTGTTAGTGTTCTTTATGGAAGTTTCTTATATGTATTCATTGAATCTAGTAGAGGATGATTATTTGGTGATTTTTTTTATTCTTCTGTACTGAAGTAAATCTACTTAGAATTCTGAGTGAAGCAACTGAGCAACGACGGAATTCTCATCGTGCCACGTTGAGAATAGGGATTGGAAGATTCTAGAAGATCTTCGGAATATTTTTCTTCTAGTAAGTCTCTATTGTAATAGAAGCCTGTGCAGTGTTGGAATTGCCAACGTTTTGGACATGTCTTCACCATGCCACGTTTAGTCGTTGTTGTTTTTGGTTGTCTTTTCGGTTTCGTGGTGGATTTTGTGAATCAGTATGAATCGACCATGAGGGGAGGAATTAAGTTAAATATATTGTGAAATTTTTAGGATATATTATAATGCTTGCGATATGGATTATGTGAACTATATGGTATTATAACTGTGAAAAATAATAGTCATATATTCTGGTTTTGTAAAGTATGCTAGATTTTTTTTTATATTTCGTGTTTCTGTTTCCTTCTCCTTTTTGTTGCAGATCGTGTCATTTTATCCTGTACGTTTACTGGGAACGCAGACTGCATTTGGGCAACCTGAGCTGATTGGAGAGAGATCAAGCATGCTGCAGTTCAGCAACGCTACACGCCACGTTTGGAATTTTGGATCGACTGGCACGGGGCTCTGCCGACAGCGCATTGATACTTCCAGCCGTTCCAGTGGACTTCTCTCCCCTACTCCCCAACGTGGGACTTATATAACATCATCTACTACAGGAAGATTCAACGTATTGGAATATTGGAACCTGTGGCGTGCCCTCAAGTTGGATACTGAGGGGCGATGATAAATGCATGTTGCCAAAAAGAAAGTTGGTTTCTTCGAGTAATGTTTTATGGGGAACAGTTAAACGAAGAATCAGCGTTTTGATAGTGGAGCCTGTGAAAAAGTGATTAGTGTTTGACTGTTATATGGGGAACAGTCAAGGGTTTTTTCTCTTTTTGTAACTTTTGTATTTCCCCTATGTCTATGGAGACTTGTTACGTCTGTGTTTTCCCGATCCCTTCTCCTTTGTATCCGCTAGTTTCCGAAATCACCTTTCTCCCACCCTCCTCTGCGCGCACGTACTGCGCGAAAGAGGAGGTCCTTTCCCGACGACACGAAACGTTAAGCAGACCTATTCTGGCTTCGTTATAGACCGGAAGTCTTCCTGAGAAAGGAAGTGACTTTCTCCTACTGTGGAGCTCTTTAATTTTGGCGATGTGGCCATTACTTCAAGATTTTATTCATGTTTAAGGAACTAAGAGTTAGGTATTGTTTTTGTGTGAGTGTATATAGTCCAAATGTTGTCTAGTATGAAAGACATTATTATTATTGTTAAAGGAGAAAATTAATATTGCTTATGTTAACCTTCATAATTGTTTTTGATATGTTTTCATTATAGCTGCTATTTTGTTAATTTAACTTATGGCTATTTTCATTAAATTCCATTTATTTTAATTAATCCTTGTGATTAATTATTTATTGCAAGCATTAAGTATTGAGAGTCCTACAATTTCCTCTGGCATGGTATCGTTAAATACCTCGCCAAGTACAACAAAATATAGGTCAAAATATTGTTTATTGTATACTAGCAGTTGTCTACGAAATGAAGCAAGTCGGCGTAATCTAGGGCCCAGGGCGCAGTATCTCTGTTAAGATTAAATAGTTATGTTTATCGGTTCTCTATGTGTGTACACTTGTTTACTTTCAGCTATAATCCTATCTGTAATATTATTGAGCAAGAGTAAACTAAATTTATGGCGATTAGTATAGGCGATATAGACCTTGAATACAAACTGTACAATGTGAATTGAGACATCGGTGAGTGAGCTATAGAATTATGAGACCAAAAATACAACAATAACAAAAGGAGAACCATTCACGGCATAAGATTAAACCACAATAGACAAACTTTTTAACACATATTTTGCGCCACCCTGTAACTGACTTGATAAAGTATATTGGAAATGTCAGGATGGGCCATTGTTCTCTCTAAATTCTGGCAACAGCGAAAGGCATTAATTTCCGAGATCGTCGGACAGAAAGAGTTCAGTTAATTCCTGCAATTACCTTTGAAAGCCAAGCCATAATCTGATAATGAAAAATATTAAGAACTTCGTTATATCCACAGACCCGTTAACATTTGAGGAAAATTAATTACAGATTTGAAACTAGCGCGAAGAATTGGTCCAGATTCAATTAAAATATCGAGGAAAACATTCTATTATTTCACAGTATTATTGAATGTGATTTGCTTGATATTGAATTTTAAACTTTTTACTAAAATTTTAGGTAATTATTTTATCTGTTATTTTGACAATTCCAATATTATGATTAGAATACTGCCGATGGTTTATTTACTTGTTCTTGAAGAAGGGGCTTCCGTGCTTAAATAACCTTTCAAGTTATGCCGGTGAAAACACTAACCCTAAAAAGGGTCACCCGTGCAGATCAAAGACGATAACCCAGACTAAAATAGAAAATTTGGCGGATTTTTCACTGTAAAAATACAACCGTCAAGAAACGCGGGTATGGGTTCCACGTGGAGTAAAATTTCCCATATATAAAATAGTCCCCCATTCGGATCTCTGGGCGGGGACTACTTCAAGGCACAATTTTAAATCAGCATAGAGCAGGGATTTATGGAGATCTTATGTCCGGCGCCGCCATAAACCTCCAGGTTTCAGTGTCAGCGAGTTAGTTACAATTTAAAATTGATTATGACTGAATAAAAATTACTATTACCGGTATTATGATTATATCCCCAAAATTATGTGAGCCAAAATAACAGGTTTAAATAAGGAAATTTAACTAGCAGCAATCAAATAGCAACTGGTTATTTGGAATGCAAGCATTATGATAATTTTCATTATTATTTTGTACAGTATTATTATTATTATTATTATTATTATTATTATTATCATGCGTTAATATCATTGAAATCTTCCTTCATTAAGAAAATGGAAACCGCATACAAGGGAATATGTAATGATTTTATAAATATAAGGAATTCTCTGGTTATCAAATAAACCTCATCAATAGCAGCAACCAATTCACTACGCTGCGCTGTACCAATAACGGATACATCTTCCTCATTAAAAAAAGAAAGTAATTTATAATATACAGGGCTTCCAATATAAAACCGGACACGCCTCACGGGGTTTCACCCGTCAGGCTGCGCTCTCTCCTCGTCCGCATTTCACTCTGCCAGCCGCAGAGTGTCCGGTTTTATACTGGAAACCCTATAGTTATTTCTCAAGATAAGAAAAAAACTAGATATACTGAATTAGTGTAGCGCAGAAATAAAAGAGAACGCTTTTCTTTGACTACAGCACTATGATGTCGATTTTTATTGCTGTCAGGATGTCCAGAAACCGTTCCAATAAAAATTAAGCTAGGAAATTAAGCTTCTAGTGAATAAACTCACATTATTTTCATTGACAGCCAGGTTTATATATGGTTTATTTAAAAATCCCATATCTAAGCACATTAATTTGGCGTGCATACTTCATTAAGAATATTGTCGTTCCCGAACGCTAATCGAATCATTATTTTAGTGCCTCTGCCGCGTCACCTTCATAATTTCTTGGTTATGACATTTTTGTAACTTTTATTTTTATCATAAGTACTGCCACGAGTGATTTTCCAAAATTCACGAAGTGCGGAGTGAATTTATCTAGAGAATTTTGAAATCAAGAGTGGCATTTGTTAGGACTATTTAACGAATAAAAGTAAGCTGTTTACTCAAAAATCATTATTTAAATATACCTATTTTAAAATATTTGTTGTAAACGGCGAAAACAAATGAACGTTTGTTATGCTTTATTTGTTCATCACTGCAACCAGATCATATTATTTATTGCCGAAGGATCACAAAATTATAAGAATGCATCCTAGTGGAGAAACAACGAAACACATCAAACTGTTTATAATCAACATATTAATTAATTTCTGATGTCCTATGATGTAAATTATTATTTTCTGGAACGTAAATTCCTGGTAAATAATACGTTTAAGAAAGTGCAAACAGTGTTACTTTTTGTTGTGGTATAATCAATTACTACGAATGTTTTTTCTATTATATCACCGCAAGAAGTATCGGTTTACATTCGTGCACTATATAACTTATATACAATATCCATTCGCCTATAGTCATTCTGCCCGAGGGCAGGTCTTTCACTGCAATCATAGCATTCTCATGCTATGATTTGCAGCTTTACTAGGGAATTTTAGGCGTGGTTTCTTCCCGTTGGTTACCACACCGGTGAAGGAGGATGATGATGATAAGGATGATGATGGCCATATGATTTCGGGGACCGTTTGGGCCTTAAAGTTTTCCTGACATTTGTCTTACAGGTGAGGAAAAACCCCGATCAAAACCTCACCCAGAAAAACTGTCCCGACCGGGGATCGAACCCGGGCCCGCTGCGTGACAAGGCAGCACTGACTGACTGATTGTTGACGGTGACGTTGCACCGTCCAGTGTGCTGATTACTGTTTACCCACTGGGAAACTTGGCAGCAAATTCCTTTTTGGCTATCAAATAGTGGTTGTGGATTATGTAACCTCAGCCTTTAGTGACAATGTATTTTACCTAACAGGTCTATACCAGAATAATAGTGCAAACCACTATACTCGTAAGAAGGCATCATAAACTACGCCGCCGGCAAGCAGAGAGGCCGAAAGCCGGACAGCGTAGAGTGAGCCACACTTCTCAAAGCGAGTGGTGTCGCACCATTATGTGGATGGTCTCTCCTTTTGAGGTTAACCTGTAAAACACAGGTTAACCAATCGGCTCATGAAGATGAAACGCTCCATGGGACTAGACAGTTCAGCCAATAAAGGCTGAACATCCCGGAGAATTTCTTCCCCACGAGCACTTAAGCTACCTATTTGCAATTGCTGGCCCATAACTTTAGCAGTGCTATTCTCTTGAGTTGTTCTGGAAGCAGTACCAGTCTGTAGAGCTTGGGTGAAGGAAACTCTTGGATCGACCTTCACAGAAGTGAAGGTCTTTCTTTGAGTTGTAGTTACAGTTGGATTTGAAATAGGATCACTTGTGGATGGTTTCTCTTTTGGATTGGGATGGGTTTAGCTATCCTGCTATAAGCTTCAAGGGCCGCCTTGAAAGCAGGGCAGCCTCTATAGGACGCCGGGTGACCGGACTCCTTGCAATTTGCACATTTTAGCAAATTTGTGTCTCTCCGCGCTTCGGCCTTTAGGGTACAGTCCTTGTGCCCGTGAGGCCCAGCGCAGATAACACAGCGAGGAGCCCGATTACAGGCAGGAAAGGTATGATTAAATGACTGGCACCGGTAGCACTGCTTAAGCCCACCCCTGGGTCTATATGGTTCTATGGCCACAACAGTGTACAAGAGACGCTTTAAATCATAAATTTCCAACGCTTTACTATTGCGTTCTAGTTCTAATATATAGATGGGAAGAGGTATAGCCAAATTATTTTCCGTTTTAGTGATCTGTTTTACAATTTTAACTGGGGAACCCAACGCGAGGATTTCCTCTTTAATTTCATCTGGGTCTACAGTTGCAGGCAGTCTCTTTAACACCACTTTCAGAGGAAGATCCCTCTTCAGTTGGTAAGTATAGTATTTCCCTATTCAGGGAAGTAAAATACTCCCTCAACTTGTAGAAATCTTCCAGTGATCGTGCATAGTAGCGTATTCCTTCAGGAATACTGACACACTTTAGTTGGTCGCCAATTAGTGATTTCAACTCTTTATTTATTCGGAACAAATTCCCATGACCAATAATTGTAATTGGTGGGGGTCTTTGCTCCGATTGGATAGCATTACCTGAAGGAGTAGCAATAGGCGTAGCCATAGTAGGACCAGTAGCTTGAGGAGGGACCATCTCTGAGGATGTTCCTGCAGTAGAATTTGGAATTTCAGTTAGAACTGAAAATTTATTGTTAATAGGCACTGCTGGAACTTCAGCTCGTGATTCCTGCGACTCTATGGATCGGTCAACTTCAAAGATAGGTATGAATTATTTAGTGTTTTTGCCCAGTAATATGGGTTCTTTTACTTTAGAAGAATCAATTTTAGATTTCTTTACTACTAGTGTCGGTGTTTTTTCTTTATCTTTTTTCTTTCTTTCTTGTTTTTTCCGTTTAGGAGTAGATTGATTACTAGTTGTTGACTGGTCGTCAGTGAGCATTTGCTCCTCAGTGGGCATCTGCTCACTGGTGTCCATATCACGACTAGTTGAAGGTATTTCTTCTGTATAACTCTTTGCTTTAGAATTTAAGGAGGAATAGAAAAGCGCAGTAGTGCGAATCTCTAATAGATCTCCTTTCAGTTCATTAAGCATAGCTTCGAACGTTGGTCGGCCTGGTTCATTTTCTTTAATCAATTTATTTAACCGATCCAAAGCTAAAGACGTGAAATCACGAGCTTCTTCGGACCTTTCATAATCCGGGAAGGTACCCATGAAATTTACGAGTATTAGAAAAGTACCACTAAGAGTGGAAAGCAATTCTTTTAGTTCGGGATTTTTATCATATCCATACTTGTGGACAAACTTTTCAAATTTATTCGCGGAGTCTTCCCAGAGTATGAGAGGCCCGACATCCTCAATTTCTGGATCAATAGACCCATCAGACTTTGGCATAGCAGCCATCGTGCTTGGTAGTACCAAGTCTTAGTTCTGGTCACTATACACAAAAGCACTAAACACTTGTCACCAAAGGATAAGATTATATATATCACAATATTAATTGCGTCCACACCACTTACCTTGATACGACGACGATTGAGTGACGGTGACTTGGCATCGTCCTAGGCTCTGCATTCTGATGCACACAGTGCGTCTTGGCAGTTAATTCCGTAGTGGCTATCGTTTTAGGATTGTGGTTCGTTTAATCCTAGCCATTGTGACAAGATGGTTTCTTTTAGTCTACGTATCTGGATGATAGATTGTGGATATGTCCACACAGTATATAGATATCAAGTCGCACTGAGTAGTGCAACTTGATATCACATTCTATGCGAGCAACTCGCACAATCTATATAGTTTTTGGTTCACTTTAACTTTAACCTATATTACATAGGTTAAAGATCCTGTGTAGGAAAAGGAATCTCTCCATAGGAGAGGGTAGTTCAGCCAATAATGGCTGAAGACCCTGGAGATATTCCTCAACCTGCTGCCCTAGTTGTAATTTAGGCAATTGCTGGCCCTGGCCTTGAACATTGCTGTTCACCTTTTGGTTTAGTGAAGAGGTGCCCTTCTTTAGGGATTGAGAAAAGGAAACATTAGGTTGGACTTTCACCGAAGTGAAAGTCCTAGGTTGAGATATAGGTTGTTTGGGTTGAGCTGCCCTATTATAACTCACAAGCGCCGCCTGGAAAACAGGGCAGCCACGATAGGATGCTGGGTGTCCGTTAGCCCCGCAATTTGCGCACTTAAGCAAATTAGCATCTCTCTGTGCTGAGGCCTTAATTGGACAGTCCTTATGTCCATGGGCCTCAGCACAGATTACGCAACGTGGCTTCCGGCAGCATGCGGAAAAGGTATGATTAAATGACTGACGCCTAAAACATTGTTTAAGGCCAGTCCTTGGTCTATAAGATTCCACCGATACGACACAGTAAACCAGCCGCTTTAGGTCATAAATTTTTAGAGCCTCAGCTGTCCGCTCGAGTTCAAGAATGAAAATGGGGAGAGGTTTCTCTACGTTATCTTTTTTAGCAAATATTTGCCTGGTACTTTTCAGAGGAAATCCCAAGGACCTAATTTCCTCTTCTATTTCGTCAATGGGAGTGTTTGAAGGCAGCCGTTTTAGCACTACCTTCAATGGAAGTTCCTTTTTAGTCAAATGAGTATAGTATTCCTTGTGAATGGATTTAAAATACTGTCTAAGGACTAAAAAGTCCTCCATTGTAGTTGCGTAATAAAGCAAACCTTCTCTTATGTTAACAACTTTAAGTGGTCCACTTATGAGTGCCTTTATCTCTTTATTCATGCGAAACAGATCCCCATGACCAGTGACAGTGATTGGTGGGGGTCTCTGTTTCGCAGAGTCAACAATTTGAGAAGGTGTAGTATTTGTCGTATCGGTCGATGGACCAGCAATAACAGGTGGAACCACTGAAGAGGAAGTTCCAGAGGTTGATGCTTCCATATTTGTATCAGCTAGTGCTGCAAATTTATTAGAAGTCTCAACCCCTGATACTACAGTGGGAGACTTCACTTTGACTTGTCTGGATAGATCTTGGGTTTTCTTTTCAGAATTATTTTCAGTTGTTTTTGATAAATTTATACCTTTACTTTCACTTTTATTCCTCCTCTTTTTAGGAGTTGTTGTTTCTCTAGGCTCAGATTCTGTTTTCAGAATAAATTGAGGTGTGGGTATGTCAAATTGGCCCATTCTTTTAGGTTTTACTTGTCTCTGAATCTGTTTCCGAACTTGCGTCATGTTCTGGGAGAAAGCTATGCGCTTGGAGCTCAAGCGCAGTAGCCTTCACTTCCTTCAACATGAGCGAGTACAAAGTTACACTTTCCGGTATTTGACCATATATTTTATCTAATTTCTCCATACATGTCAAAATGATGTCACACACTGCATCAGATCTTTCACTGGCTGGGGAAAGTAGCCAGACTGTTAGTGATGAGTAAGAATACTCCGCGTATCTCATGAATATATCTTTGATATCGAGTATTTTCCTCGCTTTTCTTTTTGGCAATATATGACTCGAAAAATTGTGAGGCTTCTTCCCACAACGTGAAAGGTCTGATGTCCTCATTATCTTCATCCAGGTCCATAGACCCTGGAAAAAAATCAAATTTAGCAGCCATGCTTGGTTATACCAAGACTTAGTCTACTACTCTTTCACTTGACTTTATTAGAAAACCACTTGTCACTCGGATAGAATTACACTGCACATTAGTGAAGAAACCACAACACTATAACTTTAGACACTACACCCGTGGATTTATATAACTTCTAGAACACTAGAACACTATACACTGGACCTGGCCGGTAAGCCCGGTCTGGAATTAACTGCCCTAACCGCCGATTGGTTGTGTAGCGATCACTTTATATATGACAACCAATCGCAGAGCTCTAGAACTACCAGTAACCGCACTGAATTAGATGTTGATGAAGCACTACGGTGTGTACTGATGGTCACCCATCAATGCTTGATCCAAGCTCGATGTTACTGACGGTCACCCATGCAGTCTCGATGCAAGCTTGTTGTTACCATTAAAGACGTCATTCTTCTTCGAAGTCCTTTATAGTAATCATCCCGGGTACCTTGATAACACTTCACTCGAATTTATACACAAAAACACAAAAAATCACAAGGATCAGCCCGTGTTAGGGCCACGCCCTAACAAGGAATTTGCTAACCAGCTGTAGAATCCGCGGATCTGATTGTCCGAGACGAAAACTGAAAAAATTGATGCGGCCAATCACAGCACACGAAGGACTACAAGTCAAAAACGTCAACAACTTATTGATAGTCGTTTGCAGTACTACGTCTAGGATGCCGTGATGAACTGCAGCAGACGTTCAATGTAGGCAGGATCAATAGCAGTATGAAGTATCATTAACCAAAGTTGCATGATGTTATCAGTACCAGCTCTGATTCCAGTATGCAAGGCAGCACGCTACCGAGATGGACTATATACAATATGGTAGCCGTATTTCTTAGAGAATCAGTCACTGCAAAATAATACTCTGGCCTATTCATAATGTTAAATAGGAGGAGCTTGATTTCAAAGTGATAACATTAAACTGATAAAATCGAGGTGAAAAACGACTGTGATAGGTTGTAAATCAAAATTCATTGAAATGTGATTGGCCATTGACTCCCATTTGGGGCATGAGTTAAATAGTCGTTAAGAACAGATGCTGCACTCTAAGTGCACTGATTATCAGCTGTTTTAAGCAATTATTATAAAATAATTTGATGTTTAGGGTTCTTGCACTTTATGTCAAGAGGTGTCCATGAAATTAATAATAATAAAACTAACCATGCAGTTTTATAAAATCTAAATCTCCCTTCAATATATTTTTCTGTAAACACAGAATGTATTATGAATTCAAGATAAACTTCGCTCAATTTTCCATAAAATAAATATTATTATTATTATTATTATTATTATTATTATTATTATTATTATTATTATTATTATTATTATTATTATTATTACCAGCCCAATTAATCCATATTATATGAAGCCGTAGCCGTGTCTATGGCATCATGTCTTCGCGCAGAACTATTCGAAATGCGCTGGCTCGAGTCTTCATGTGGGTAAAAATTTGTTCATGAAATATCGGCCTATATAGAAGCGGACCAACGTAGCATCGTGAGGAATTTGGGTAGCTACAATAAGTAGTGGCTCCAAGTTGAGAACATTACTACAATGAATGACTATTTGCCTTCCATAAACTAGTTGGAAAATAGTCCACCTGTAATTTGCACATGTGAATGTGAGGCCAGTAGCCGGCTGGTAGATCAAAGGCTTTCTGGGCCTGGAGTTTAATTTTAATTAATCCTTATTTGGCCGTGTTAACTATAAATAAAATGTGTCCCATACAGTGAAAAAAAAAGTATAATAATAATAAGATTTCTACGACATTTTCATTAGAATATTAACTTGTCTTAGAAAAATAGGCACGTTTACAAAAACAAAATCATCTCGTAAAAACTCATTGTAGATCATAGTTAATAAATTTTCTTTCTTAAAAATTTACTGCTGTTCGTAATCACGTTATTTATTTAATTCTCAAAACCTACTTTTAGTAGGCCCAAGTGATGTGGGATTTGAAACGAATTATTAATAATTGTGTAGAAAGGTACGCAATTTGAACAGTTAATTTTAGTGAACGATTTCAAGATGGCTACCTCGTTCTACAACATTTAATTTCACCTTCTAGTTACACACAATATGTTGAGTTTCGCTTCACATATACACACATCGGCATTTAATTAAAAAGCTAACTACAATATTACACTAACCTTAAGTTTTCCTTTTTGTCTGGCATACTTATTAGTTAGATTGAATTTTTGTCGGCTTTCTTTTAAGATTTCTTGTTCATTAAAAATTGTCATTTATTAAAATTTTGAGACAGCTCGTAAAGTGAGTGACACTACTAAAATAATGTAAATTGTGATACTAGTTCAAAATGATACCTTTCTAATGAGTCAATATCTCCTTTCTATACAACTACCGAATGATTTCTTATTTGCAGCTTATCTGAGAGCTACGTTCAATCCGTTATGAGAAATTAATTGTATTAAATCATCATCAATCAATCTATTAATTGTATAACTTTTTCAAAAGTTACTAACATTCTGTATGTATTCTTCTTAAACTCTGCAAGGATTTTATTGCACGCTGAATCTCTATAATTTTTAACATAATTTATTTTTATTTTCTGACTTCACGAAATTGTCATTATAAAAAAAAACACTTTTAACGCGGCTTTCTTTGGTGGATGAAATCCGAAAAGTTCAACGAATTGTTGCATGTGTTATTTTGCTTTCATTTCTCGTCAATGACCTGTACATACAATCAAAAGATGATTGAAAATTGTGGTTTATTGTAACAAAATTCCGCAAACAAATTATTCTGAACTTCAAAGCTATATGCTAATGCAACTGAAAATTAAACTGCAGCCACATTATTGGTTCTGTACTGAATTTAATGAAGTTTAGTTTTATAAACTCCGCTCATAAATACTGGATATATACACTATTGTATGGAATATTACTACTGGACATGCAAAGATGTTCATCATATCTCTTAATTTGACAAAGTAACAATTAAGAGATCATACAAACTTTTGAGAATGAGTAAGATCCAGAATATCTTTCATAAGTCAATTTCTATTAAAGTCTCCTTCAAGATCTCCAAACGAGACTGGGGCTTTATCATTAAATTTTGGTACGTACTACCATGCAATTATTTAATCCTTAATCTGACAAATTTTTACTATAAGATATCTTGATTTAATTTTGTATAAATGCAATAGGAAGTAAGCATTATGAGGTTCTACATAATAAATAAGTTGATACTTTTCATCTTACCTTCTATTTGTTTTCCTGTAGGACATTTTTTCAGAGAATCGTTGTTCTATCTTCAGCTTGTACAGAACCGTACAAGTTGATGATAGAGATAGATAATTTATTTAACATTTTAATAAAAAGTAGAAAAATGAACGAGTAGAAATTAACTTAAATTTGTGTTGATTTACATAATATACAGTACTAACTTAGTTACACAAAATGTTGTTTTCACTGCGATCCGACAGATATAAGCAACAGGCACGAGAAATTAAAGTTTCGCCAATTGAAGAGTTAATGCGACATTGCATAATTTAATTTAATTTCTCTTAAATGTTGAAAACTTATTTTATTTTGTATCTGAAAAGTTTCACACTTTTCATTTAATATGTATACCTTAAGACAAAAAAAAAATACACCAGAGGCTAAGTATCGTTTGGCAAACTTTAGGGAGCGCTCTACTTTCACACTAACACATTTTATACTTCCCGTTGATATCTGTGAAGAATGGAATGCCTACCATAATGGAACATGTTAATGAAAGGCCTTCAAAGTTATTTATCTGACGAAATGATTAAACTCAAAATTTTAATTAGTTGGATACGATTGAGATTTCAGGATGCATTTTGACATGAGCATTAAGAAAGGTTCCATGACATGTAATTAGATAAAATCTAGATTCAGATTTTTTTTGTCTTAAGGTGTATCATTCCAACGAATAAAGTAAAACTGATGTTAATAATGAATAATATATTATTTATGAGTAAAATAAATAAAATAACACTTTAAGAACAAGCATAATTACACAAATGAAAGAAAAAAGATAACACTTTTACTATCAAAGAAAACAAAATACAAAATCTACACTTAAAGAAGGAATTCGACAAATATATCTAAGTACGAGTACTTTCTATCTACCTACTAACCTAAAAACATACCTAAGAACATGTAAACGAAATATTAATTTCAAACATTAAAAACTATTTGCATGAACCAATGCAAAAATCACAATAGGAGACCAATTATCGACAACAGAAGACTGAACATCAAAAGATACAAAATACGCCTAGTTCAACATCAAATGAATAATTCCTGAAATATCTACACATTCAAGAAAATTGACATAGGTGAAAAAGATATAAAAGACATTCCGAATTATGCAGGTAAATAAAAAATGAAGAATATAGTGGAAACAACCTAGGATAGTTAGAAGACAAATATAGATAACGATTTGTGCATGAGAACTATTTGTGGGGTTGCATTTACATCAATTGTACATCAATAGTCAGCAATAATCGCACACTCAATTTTATACGTAAAATTATTTCGCTTAACATAATTATTTATAGCAACAAAAGCAATCATTATTATTTCTTCTGCTGATAATGTCATTCCAATTTCCGGCTATTACCTATGTTAAATTTAGTGGGATCACGTTGTAATAGAGGTAAAAAGTAGTTCATTATAATATATATATCATTCTAATTACCTAACATTATTTTGAATATAATAAAATGAGAATTACATTTTTCCTAGAAAAAATTTAATTTAATTTCATGATTCTATTCTAATTTATTCATAAGCATAGGCTACCTAAATAGTGCATTCTTTAAAGATTCATATAGTTTTAAATATAAGATATATATGATGGGCAGGATATGTGGCACGATTGGAGAATGAAAGAGGTGCATGGAAGTTACTTGTAAGAAAACCAGAGGGAAAATTACTTGTTGGTAGACTAAGAATGAAGTGGGAGAATAACATTAACCATGATTTGAGGGAAGTAGATTATACAGGGATGATTGTAAAAAATTAGCTCAGGATACAGATGTATGGAGAGATTATGTCCGGACGGCCATGAACCAACGGGTTCGATAGATCCAGTGAGTTAGTTTAGTTAATTATATCTAAAATTGTGCCCTAGAAGTTTTACTGTTGTACCTGTAAAATTTTGAATGCAGAATATGACTGAATTACAATTTTAAAAAAAATTGTATTTTTTTTATAAAAGCAGTTTAGGTAAATATTGTTTTTGAAGGAATTTTTTACTATATCTACTAACGAAACTTCATCATATAGTGATTTAAAGTGTCCTGGAAATTTCGTGGCCCCGCTTCAAGTATTCTAATTCGTGATGATGTACATCAATAGCTTTCGGAAATTATTTGAAAAATTAATACAAACTAAATGGTTTAAGATAGCTATATGCATACTAATTATACTCTTAATTAAGACCACCGCTGTGGTACCTGGGTAGCTTTGCTGCCTTGTATGCAGAGGGCTCATATTCGATCCCCACTCGGGACAAGTTTCCTGGATGATGTTTTTTTTTCGTGGATTTTCCACACCTGTAAGACAAATATCAGGAGACGTTAAAGCCAAAATAGTTCCTTAGTCAGATGATGATCTGACCAACATAATCATCATATTCGCTGTGTTTAGTATTAATGGTGTGTAATGTTCGTTGACTCGGAGGAGACCTGAAATTATCTGTTGACTCATTCAGGGAGATCATCCATGTCCTCGTATGATCCAAAGTTTAAAATGATTCTCCCAACAGGTCGTGCTATCGTTAAGACCTGGGTGGAATTGACTATGTATACGAACCTGTGAGGTGAAAGGTTAAATTACGAAGCAGAATAATAAGAGCGATACTCTTAATTAACACAAATAGTTTTAATCATTCTAATCAGAGATATAATATTTTATACTATCTAGCTTTTAGGCCTACCCCTCTTCACAAGTACATTTCCTTAAGGAAAGCCTCAACATTTAACTAGAATTTTTAACCTCTTGCTTGGAAACAGACTCAAAATGTTTGCGGTGTTCAAGACGCATACCCAGAGATCTTTTAGCAAATGTTTTAAGTGTAACAAATCGTTTCAATCGTAGTTGGATAAGTAAACACACACAATTATTTTTTAACTATCTGGAAATGAAAGTAGTACGGATGAGATGAATATATGAATATTAAAGTTGGCTTGATTAGCAATTTTCAATAGTTTATATTCTTTTTACGCACTTTATATTAGCTTGACCTGTATCTAACTATGTAACGAAATCATTCAACACGATTTTCACCCACTTAAAAACATTAGATCGACTTGAAACTTTGTCTTTTAAAGGACCAATGACAATACAATAATTTCATAAATAATATATCCATCCATAGTAATTCTGCCCGAGGGCAGGTCTTTCATGATATGTTTTGCACCTTTACTAGGGAATTGTAGGTGTGGTAGCTTCGCGTTGCTTTCCACACCGGTGAAAGATGATGATGATGATGATGATGATGATGATGATGATGATGGCCATATGATTTCGGAGACCGTTTGGGCCTTAAAGTTTTCCTGACATTTGTCTTACAGGTGAGGAAAAACCCCGATACAAACCTCACCAGAAAAACTGTCCAGACCGGGAATCGAACCCGGGCCTGTTGCGTGATAAGGCAGCACGCTACCTCGAGACCACAGCGGTGGACAAATAATATATATTATATAACAGGTTGCGGATTTATCGACTTTTTAGTCCATCGATGTAAGAAATATTAATAGTAAAATGTGGGAGCCTTGACCTCCTACTACCCCAAGGGCCTCCGGGTCTGTTGTGGGATCACTTTACTTTTACTTACTTTACTATATCCTCTGGTAGCTCAGTTAGTAGAGTGGTGGACTGTAGTGGTATATAATTTCAGTAATCCATAGGTCGCTGGTTCAAATCCGGCCCGGAGGATTTTTTAGAAGATATTATAATAATGTTAGATAATAATAATTTTAAAATATATATAATTATATTCGTGCCTAGACAGTAAAAATATCGTAAGCAATTAAATGTTCATGGGATTCCGGTTTATGACAATCAATTAAACTAAAAATTAAAAAATAAATAATAGTTTAAAAAACTAAAACAACACGCTTTATTAGAAAACCAAACTATAAATTAAAAATAAATAATAGTTTAAAAAAACTAAAACAATACGCTTTATTAGAAAACCGAACTAAAAAATGAAAAAAATTATTTTAATTTCCAACACGCTTGGGATAAAATTAAAGTGGTCAACAAAAAATCATCTCCAACACATATAGAATAAAACTAGAGTTATCTACAAAAAATTACCATCAAAAGAGTGTGGTGCTCTATATGAAATAATATATTTGATAATAAACAGATATTGGTAAAAGTAAAGTCTCTAAGAAGAAAACGTAAAATCCATAAAAAGCACCCAACGCTTTTCATGGTAAAATTATTTTTTTGTAGATAATTCTAGATCCGTTGGAGATGATTTGTTTTTGTTGACAACTTTAATTTTGTCCCAAGCGTGTTGGATGTTGAAATTATTTTTCTTTTTAAGTTCGGTTTTCTAATAAAGCGTGTTTTTTAGTTTTTTTTAACTATTATATTGCAGTAAAAGCGAATAGTGCACAAGCTACTTGTTAAGCATTCCAGTTTTTTTAGAAAATTGAAATGAACATTAAACATCAATACAAACATATTAGGGATACGAAAATGGCAAGGGAGCTATTATTTCATTTATAAATACCAAACAACATTATTCTCAAACAAACAAAGAGTGGATGTTGTTATTACTCTGATCGTATTTAAAGTTTACTGCAAAAGTAACATATCTACGTCTTATGCACTAAATTACCATTGTATATTAATATTACAAAGCAGATACAAAATGTATGTACCTCTTAGTTTTTCGATTCTAAGATGGTTATTAATGAACCAATGATTTTAAAGCATGTATGCCCTCAATTCAATGACACGGCCTTTCATGTTTTGTGAATATTAATCCAATATTCATTTGGTTCGTAACCATTGTGTTAAACACAAGAGGGACATGCCAAGTCTAACTCTAAAAAATAAATATGTGAGATTTGATTATTATTATTATCATTATTATTATTATTATTATTATTATTATTATTATTATTATTATTATTATTATTCCCTTATGATAAGATATAGGTCCTGTATTGCATATAGCACATATATAGCATTCATTTTCTCTAATCAAAAAACATTTCACGAAATAACGATTATTATAAAATTAAAAGGATTTAATTATAATGTAGTAAATAATATATATGCTTGTGTGTGTGTTTCCCTGCATAAATCATAACCACCAAACTTGGTATACATATACTTATAATCTGAAAAAAAAAAAATATATATATATATGACATGATAAGAAAAATAAATGCCTGGACGGGATTCGAACCCGGAACTCATATATATTGTGGGAGTAAGATATTTATAGCACTCTTAAGCAAATGAGAGGTGGATGTCATCTAAAAATATCGAAAACGACCGATAGCAGAGTGGAGTACATATTTTTCGGTGTCGTTGAGATGAATAGTGTGACTCTCCCTATGCCGTTTAAGTCCAAGTTCAGTCGTCATCGGCAAGAGGGAGTGAGAAGGGGTGAAAAAATGTCAAAAATGACCGAGATTAGTGTTTAATCTATATTGTCGGGGTAGCTAAGTTGATTGATATAAAGAAGATAGGGATAATTTAATACCCGCGCAATGCCGGGTAATTAGCTAGTTATGAATATTAGTAAGCTTATATTACAATCAATCAATCAATCAATATCTTGATATGCCAGAACAGCTAGTGACCCCACTGTGCTTTTTATATCGTTACATCTATTAACTCTTGAGATCGGAAGTCATATTTTGATATTTTACTTTCAAGTTTAGTTTTTAAAGCTTGAAATGAAGCAATTATATAACTAACAGCTTCTTCAAGAGTTTTAAGACTTCTGGCGTGTTAGAAGTATCTCATATTTAAACGTATTACATAAAACGTGGAAGAGTAAAATCACAAATTAAAAAAGGGTTTAATATGGTGAGTATGGCATATGATATAATCAGTTTAAATTAAGCTTTTAATATGTATTCTCTTATTAATAATTAATCGCATCAGTTTTAAATAGAATTTCAAATGTAGATATGAAGCACAGGTTTACGCACAAACAAGAGATGACATAACTCACGATACAGAGAGAAAAAAGAAAACTTTTATGTAAATAATACACTACAGAATAACTGTTTTACTTTTATGAATAAATAAATAATAATAATAATAATTAAATATAATAAATAATAATAAACATTTGTAGAGATAATTTAGCAAAGAAAAATCATTATGTAATAGGCTCTAATATCTAGACTGTTTTTTTTCGGTTATAATTTGCCTATAATCTTCAGGATAGAAAATATAATACTATTTTGGGCAAGGATGAAGTATCAGACGACAAAATAATATAAATATTATATATCATGGAATATACTATATTATAGAACGTGACTGTACAGAATTGGTACGGTGTAATTTGCAAAAAGATAAAATATACTTTGTCCTTTACATTTAACATATAAAAACCTTTCCTGATTATTATTTATAGATTGCTCTTTAAATTTTAAAATTAATAATAATACTAACTCAAGTTTGAGTGTGCGACTGTTACAAACCAGTGGAATTTGTACATATAAAGTACCTTGTCGGCATGGAAACCCAACGGCAGCGCCCGAGAGTTCAGACTGGAGCAGGACCTACAAGAGATATAACAAGATACACATTCCTAAATACAATAAACTAGACACTACATGGATACGGATCAGTTTCCATATACAAGTCTCTACTTGGATTATTAAGATCAAAGATACATTAAAAACTTCATAACCTATATATAATACCGACTAATATAAATCATACTATCTAAATTTAATATGCTAACAAATAGGAGGAATCTTGGATAGAAAAAAAACTATAATAGTCGTATTAACAATATTATTGTTCAAAATTTTGGAAATCTCAAAATAATTAATTTGAAAACACAAAAATCGAGGAATACTTACATAAAAATTAACTAGCGTAACTAATTTTAACATAAAAGTACAAAACAATAATTATTAATGGTTTCACACAAATTTGTTTTCGTTGGTATAATATTATCAAATATTACAAATTACTGTAATATCTAATATTTTGATAAAATGGTGTCATAAAAATATTTTTCCACATCTGTTTTTAATATATAACGGTCAATAACATTCTCTACGCCACTCGTCGGCAAGTGACAAACGCTACTCTGGGCCCGCTCATCACCGATTTCCGTTGAGAAAGTCACAGACCGCTCTTTATTAGCATTTAACATACTGTAATAAAAACTTTGAAATAAATTTAACAATTTAAACATAATAAAGAAAGATTTATCATACTTAATATCCGTGAAGATATATTCTTTATAGGACTATAGTTCAATAAAATAAATACTGGTATATATTAACATTTAAATAATTATTTAATTCTAAAATTGACAATCTCAGAGCCAAGAGAGGCGTCTGTTTACTATTTTTTATCGCTAGAGTGTACACCATATTCCTGCATTAAATTTGAAATTCCTCCTCAATACATATGTTGAGAAGGCATGTGGAACTTTTGATAGCGATTCGTCGGTCAGATGGTTGCCTGCCGAAGTGATCCTTAAAATGAAAATAACGTAGTTGATCGAGCGCAGAACCCCAAGCACCAAACGTGCAGTGAATGACATTAGAATACACATATTTATACATGGTGTAACAGGACATCACCAACAAAATGATAAGGATGATAGGCCATGCAGAGTGGATCATTTTTTGTAAAGGAACATATAGTCCCAAACACGTCGTTTATGAATTATGCGCAGGTGAAGGTGTTCGCTGGTAAGGGTCGGAATTGAATACAAATAATTGTACACATATAATTTTATTGAAAAATACATGTTTTTACAATAAGTGTTCAAACAGTTAGGCCTTGTCCCTCATTGCATGTATGATATCGTCGCAGCAATGATCGGCCAACACAGCCGAACATGGCAGGATTCTGTTTGACGTCGTTAAACGCAGCATTAGTCTGTCAATCAGTTGAGCTCTCGTGGCCACTGGAGTTACGTAGACCATACTCTTGACATGCACCCAAAGAAAAAAATCAAGGCGCGTTAAATCGGGCGAACGCGCTGGCCATGCAACAGATTCACCTCGTCCAATTCCACCGGTGTCCATAATCGACGGTTAGTTATGCTCATGCGTCGACGCTGAATTCTGCTGTGGCTCCATCATGCTGGAACTAGAGATTGCGGCGCACAGCAAGTGGTACACTGCCCAGCATGTCAGGAAAGGTGGTCTGCAGGGACTGTAGATAAGCTGTCCCAGTTAACTTTGCTGGCAGAATTACAGGTCCCAGCAGATGAGTACCAACAATTCCAGCCCAAATGTTGACGGAAAACCTCTCCTGGTGATTGCAATTGCATGTGAGTAATTGTAATCCCAGATGTGACAAGTCCTACTATTGTAGTATCCATCACGCATAAAATATGACTCATCTGAGAATAACAGCTGTGTAGGAAAAACAGCATTGTGAACAGTCTGATGGAGAAACCACTGTATAGAGTTCACACGACGTAAAACCTGCACCTTCTAAAGGTGGTATGCGTGTAGGTTGTTCACCCTCAATGGACTGGTGACTTACGTTAGTAGCACGTGCCATAGCACACGTGCTGGTTGAAGGTTCGACAGTAACTCCCTCGACCCCAGCGTCCTCAAAATCTGATGTCCTCATATTACAAATCCAGCTGCCAACGGCCCGAGGACGAAGATTCCCCGTTTCTCCAAGGCATCGATGAATTGCAGCAAATGTAGTATGGTGTGGGTGTCTCTGTTTAGATACCGCTGCTCTTACGTCGCCACACCGTAACGCTTAATCACATCTCTGAATTCAGACAACTCGTACTGCATGTTGATTACATTCTCAAAACAATAATAACTAAACCTACAGCTACGTATTGATACGACAGAGTGAGGACTGACGGTACAGATAAACAAGGAACGGTTTGTTCCAGTGCGTGGCGCGCGCACCTTGATACATGCATATAAGTCATAAACGACATGTTTGGGGCAATATGTTTCTCTCAAAAAATGATCCTCTCTGCATGGCCTATCATTCTTATAATTTTATCGGTGAGGTCATGTTACACCCTGTATAAAAATAAAAAAAAATAATAATAATAATAATAATCCAATATATAAAATGAATGTTTGTTCGTATTTATGCGCTGCCATACTGTTCATCCGATTGTGATGGGGTTTTTGCTATACAAGAGTTTGTACCGGTGCACTGCGGTAGGCAAGAGATCTCAGGGTTATGAACTTTTTTATAAGCAAAAGAAACAACGTTCAATTTCACACTCAATTTTTTTTACGAACCCAAAACTATTTATTTACGAATAGATACACCTTAGTTATTACAACTATCAAGATTTTATTTTACAGTGGATTCGATGAAGTGATTAGAGGTCCACCTGCTTGAATCAAATATTTTCAAAGTCCAATGTTCAACGGACTATAACTTTAAATTTAACAATTTCTCGGACAAATCTAAAATTTAACTAGATCGGAGATCGCGGTCTGTAGAACTACGATGTTTTAACGCTAAATACAGAGTGACCGAGAATGAGCTTTAACTGAATCGGAGATCGCGGTCTATAGATCTACGATGTTTAACACTCAATACAGAATCACTGAGAGTGAGAGTATTTTGATATCTGTCCTCGCTTATAAATACGATAGCTCCTCCTACTTCTTTCGATTCCACTCGTTACAATTTTAATATATATATATACATGTTACAATACTGTCCACCACTGTGGTCTCGAGGTAGCGTGCTGCCTTGTCACGCAGCGGGCCCGGGTTCGTTCCCTGGTCGGGGCAGTTTTTCTGGATGAGGTTTTTATCGGGGTTTTTCCTCACCTGTAAGACAAATGTCAGGAAAACTTTAAGGCCCAAACGGTCCCCGAAATCATATGGCCATCATCCTTAACATTATCATTATCATCATCATCATCATCATCCTTCACCGGTGTGGAAAGCAACGGGAAGCTACCACACCTACACAATTCACTAGTAAAGCTGCAATCATAGCATAAAAATGCTATGATTGCAGTGAAGGACCTGCCTTTGGGCAGAATTACTATGGATGGATGTTACAATAATCTTATTTGCTAGTATGTGTTTCCTTAGAGCGGGGTTTTCTAATTAATAGCTTAAATTACAGTTTCTAAGAACTGGGTTAATTGCTTCTTTGATATTTAATAGATAAATGTTTTTCTGTATCTTCAGTTTTGTAATCTGTCAATATTAAGAGATTGTTATCTTTTCTAAAGGTGGGATGAATGTCTTTTGTTATCTGTATTAGAGGGTAGTAATTCTTTATATCCTTATTTCTTGGAATTGCTGGTTAGTAGATGGTTCATTATAGTTTCTAAGAATTTGGGTCAATTGCTTTTTGATATTTTTAATAGATAACTAATGTTATCTTTTCTTAAGGGGAATGAATATTTATTGTTATTTGTATATATTGCTAAATGGAAATAGTTTTATTCTTTTGACAATACCCTTTTTTCTATTATTTGTTATTTGTGTAGCCAGTGGCGTTTTAACAGTATTTTATTCTAGACAATGTAGATGGAATTTTACCTGGATATATTGCTACTTTTCCACATACGTCTTTTACAGCTATATTAATAATATATAATAGTTTGGTTATTTATTGATTTATTTAATTTTAATAAAAACTGATATGATTTCCTTAATCCTTGTAATTTTCTGATTATAATGATCTACTACAAGACATGTTTATCTTATGGTATACTTTAATATATTTTCGGAACATTTTTAGTTTTAGATCTATGTATATATTAATAAGCTGTTAGTTTATGCTGATGATGTAGTAGTACTGGCCGATAGCGAGGAGATACTAAAGGCCAACACGCACACACTATTGAGTAACACTAAGAAATTAGGACTGGAAGTAAATATCAGTAAAACTAAATATATGGTCACACGTAGAAATTCAGTATATAATGGAAATGGACAGCTAATGACAAATGAGGGAAATTTTGAGGAAGTGGCTGAATTCAAATACCTAGGAACAATAATCACAAATAGGAATGAGATGCACAAAGAAATGAAACATAGACTCAATTCTGGAAATGCATTCTATTATGCATTGCAGAGAATTTTGATGTCCCAACTCCTTTCAAAAAACGTTAAGCTGAAGATATATAAAAGCATTATTCTACCAGTTATATTATATGGGTGCGAAACATGGACTCTTACTTTAAGGGAGGAAAGGAGATTACGAGTATTTGAGAATAAAGTTCTTAGGAAAATTTTTGGACCAAAGAGAGATGAACAGACAGGTGAATGGAGAAGACTACATAACAATGAACTACACGGTCTTTATAGGAAGCCAGATATAATAAGAACAGTTAAGTCTCGTAGACTGCGATGGGCAGGACATGTTGCGCGTATGGGGAATGAAAGACGTGCATGGAAGCTTCTTGTAGGAAAGCCAGAGGGAAAACGCCCAGTTGGTAGACCAAGAATGAGGTGGGAGAACAACATTAACTATGATTTAAGGGAAGTAGATTATACAGGGAATGATTGGAAAGCATTAGCTCAGGATAGGGATGTATGGAGAGCTTATGTCCGCGCGGCCATGAACCTTCGGGTTCGATAGTGCCAGTGGGTAAGTAAGTAAGTATATTGGAGTTTTATTTTAGAGTATATGTATCCTATCATATTATTCCGCTGCAAATGCCTACTTGTATATTTAAAGTAAATAGTTTTAGTATTTCTTTGAGTATACAAGTCTCTCCTTTTGAATAATTTATTTTCTTGGTTAATTTACCACTACAAATGTCTCTTGTATAAAATATCAACAGAAAATATAATAAGAAACTTAATACTAATCTTATAATTACTTAATACTAATCTTATAACATTGTGGTTACAACAATACCTTTTCTCATACACACTCAATTTCATACAATTTTGTTAACACTACACACATTTTTTTTTAAGTTTGGTCTACATCTGTTTGTGTAGAAGTTACTACCTCGTGGGTATTTATTTCAAGAAGGCCGTGCCTCTCGCTCTCCTTTTGAAGATATTCTATCTCGGATATTGTAATTATTGTCTTGGTTGTCTACGCAAGAACGATTCAATTGTTCACTTGCTAGTACTACGGATTGATTTACATTAGCGAGGGAATTTAATTAATTGATTTTCCCTTTGATCTCATTAAGTGTTTTAGGGAACTGTACTTGGTTTGATGTCAATTTCTTAACGTGTTCTCTCTGTTTATTTATCTCGGCAATTTTACAATTTTGACCAGAACTCGCGTCTTGTAGCATTTTTTCATTTCATCATTTTGTTCTTCGCGCTCTTTATCTAAGTCGGAAATTTCACAATTTTGGCCAGAAATCGCGTCTTGTAACGTTTTCTGTTCCAAATGGCGCCCAACGTGGGGCGCGTATAAAGTCGATAAGTGAGAGGGAATAACCTCCGAGAAACTTCGAACCGACTGAAAAAGTCCCATGAACGCAATAAATCCGTGGACGGAGAAAAGGTGACCAGGAGAGGACAACGCCGAAGCAGGAGGGGAGCAACTGAGCAACAATACCCTAGCAGAAATACAACATAGCAAAGAAATAAGTGGTATGCCCCAGCAAATAAAAAGGTACTATACAATATTTCATTATTTCAGGATAGTGCTACGTACTAAATCAACATAATGACACATTTAAAATTTCAAACATTCAAAATCGATTAAAATGTTTGTTCATGCGGAGTGTACATTAAAATAAAGTGTAACTTTTTTAAAGGTTGTTATTTTCTATAAAAATAAAACGAGATTAACGGTAGGTTTAATTAATAATTCATATAATAAAATGGCGGAAAGTAATAGAAATAATGCAGGCTAAACCTAAGTATAGCAGATTTGAATATGATCATAAACGCAATACAGGCGATTAGTATCAAAATCGATGAGGAAAGTAAACGATTAAGTGATAAAATGGGAGAAGAAATTAATAGCTTGAGGGAGGAAATAAAATGTAAAAATGAAACGATTAGAGTAACAGAATCGATCAATGTCATTTCTGAGAATAAAAATATTTGTGAAAATGATAAAAGAGAACTAGTACAAGAAATAAATAATGAAATTAATAAATCAGAAACAGTGATAGAATTAGATAAAAATCAAGTAGAAATAATTAGCGACCAGGAAGAAGTGTCAGTAGATAAGCAAATAAAATCAATCTGAAGTTATTATTGAAAGCGTAGAATTGACAAGTATGCATGAGTCTATCTGTAAACATTCGAAACATGACACATCTGAACAGAAATATCTCTTTCTAACAAGTAGGGTGAACAAACCAATTAAGAAAAAGCAAAGGAATCCAGATGTATCTAAGAGCTACATGAGGTACTTGGAAATTTTAAAATAACCTGAATCAGATGTCTCTTGTTTCCACTTATACAGTTTTGAACAAAGGACCGAAATATTCGCAAACCAAATATTTGCAAATAAGTCGGCCAGTAACGAGTCACTTGGGCAAAATATTACGTGTCAAATAAGCATGTTAATAAGTAAAGTCACAAAGCACAATGTTGATCGCAATCAAGTAAGAAATACCGCGAAGCTACCGCCAAATTACCGCGCGGAAATTCATGATAAGAGCGAAAATAATTTATATAATTTCGACAAAAGACTAGCAGTCATGAAAGACACAGCATTAAAATCACACGTAATATTAGCCAAATAAATGGACACAAGTATGCAGGGACCAGTATGGAATCGAATCCAGGACTAGTTGGATAAAAAAGATAGTGATAAAAGACTGTTAAAGGGCTATCCAAATAGGAAAGTAGAAAGAAAAATAATTAGCTAAATAATTGAATATATTACTTAAGTACATTGATGAAATATTTTAAAATTGTTTAATGTAATTATAACGCAAAGCGAGGTAAGTGGCAGATCTATATGATTAATTAAAGTAAGGAGTCGATTAGCCCAAATTCCCCAACAGAACAGACAATGAATAATTAATAAGCACGTGAACGAACTATTAATTCAGAAATGTTTTATTAATGAGATAATAATTACTTTATGCATGCCAATCATATATTGATAATGATTATTGATTAGATAATAAATTAATTTTCAAATAGAACTGGGCGCGGTTTTCATTTTTAAAAAATTGGAATTTAATAATCAGGAATGGACCTGGGCAAAAAAAAATCAAAAATAATTATTTGACAAATATAAAGAATAATAATCGTAAAAACAAAGGTTTAATTAGTTTCCATTGAACAATCGATATATAATCAACTTGGCTATTTAACTCATGCCCCAAATGGGAGTCAACAACCAATCACGTTTAAATGATTTCTGTTTTGCAACCAATCACAGTCGTGTTTCACCAAATATTTATCAATGTTAAATTTACCACATTAAAGAAAGTACCTCCCTTTTAATATTCTGAACAGGTTGACCATTATTTGCAGTGACTGGCTCTGTATAAAATACGGCTACCAGATTGCATATATAGAGTGGATGGATGTCAACACATAGCGCTTGCAGGAGTTAATATAAAAACATTTGTAGCAATTTATTATACCACCAAAAAAAGAAACCACTGTTTGCACTTTCTTAAATGTATTTTTTCCCAGGTAAGAATCCAGAAAATATAATTGTCATATTTACATCATACGACAACAGAAATTAATTAATATACAATTTGATGTGTTTCATTTTTTTTATCACTATAAAGCATTCTTACAATATTGCGTTCTTTCGGCAATAAATAGTACGATCTGGTTGCAGTGACAAACAAAAGAAGCAGATGTAGCGTACCAATCGTTTCTCATTTGTTTTTCAAACATCGCCGTTTACATTAAATATATAAATATTTTAAAATAACTATAGTTAAATAATGATTTGTGAGTTAACAGCTTAATTGTATTCTTTAAATAGTCCTAACAAATGACACTCTTGATTTCCAAAATTCTCTAGATAAATTCACGACTCAAATATGAATAATTGAATATGTTTAAATACACTGCTCAAAAAAATTAGGGGATATTGTAGAATAACCTATTAATACTATGTTTTTGGAATAGTATTAGAAGCAATCACTTTCCATTATTCCTAGATAATGTAAATAAGAGTTTGAAGTTATTACGTAACCTCGGTACCACACCAGAGGGCAGTGTCTGTACTGTTGATGTGAAAGGGTGGTGTGGGGGTGAATGTTTTGTTGCTGTTTTTAAATCCAGTTCAGTTTTCAGTTAGTGAATGACTTGCCTTAGAGACAGTGATGCCTCGACAACGTGATTTACCTGAATCAATGGCTTGGAGGGTCATAGGAAGGATGGACGCTGAACAGACACAACAAGAGGTGGCACAAGCCATTGGGGTGTCTCAAAGCGTGATTTCCAGTCTTTGGAATCATTTTCAAAGAACATACTGTTCACAGAAGAGCCGGACAAGGTCGACCAAGGGCAACAACAGCAAGGGATGACCGTTACCTCTTGTTAACAGCCCGTCGGAATAGACAGCAGAATGCAACTCAACTGCGAAATACACTTCAAACAGCAACAGGACGCAGGGTGTCAACTCAAACTGTCCCTAATCAACTGCATGGAAGTGGTCTCTATGCCCGTAGGCCCATGGTGTGTACCAGGTTAACTCCACAACACCGTAGAGATCGCAGAAACTGGGCGGAGGAACATCGTGGGTGGAGGCATGCTGAATGGAGATCAGTTCTTTTTTCTGATGAGTCGCGATTCAACATGGAATGTGATAGTCGGCGTGTATTCATCTGGAGAGAAAAAGGGACACGAAACAATCCAGCTTTTTTACGTGAAAGATCCCCATATGGTGGCGGTGGATTGATGGTGTAGACAGGAGTCAGTAGTGGTGGACATACGGACCTCTACGGTGGTACTTTGACTGCGGTAAAGTATAGAGATGAGATTCTCCGACCTCTTGTCGTGCCTTATGCTGATGCCATAGGTGATTCTTTTCTTTTTATGGACGATAATGCACGACACCACAGAGCTGGCTTGGTGGACGACATGCTGGAAGTGGAGGGTATCGAGCGTAAGCAATGGCCAGCTTCCTCCCCGGACTTAAATCCGATTGAGCATGTGTGGGATGCATTAGGCAGGTGCATTGCAGGCAGACCAGCACCTCCCACAAGTGTTACAGAGCTGCACATTGCTCTTATGGAAGAGTGGCCACGTATCCCACAAGAACTCATTGCTAACCTCATTGCATCAATGCCACACGGTGTGAGGCAGTGCTGGCCGTTCGAAAAGACCATACACCATACTAAAGAATCATTTTCACCCATGTTAATGTTGCTTTGTTTGTTTGCCATATTCCTAATCAGGATCTCTTTGACATCTGGTGTGGTACAAAGGTTACGTAATGACTTCAAACTCTTGTTGACATTCTTTTGGAGTAATAGAAAGTGATTGCATCTAATACTGTTCCTAAAAACATAGTCTTAATAGGTTATTCTACAATATCCCCTAATTTTTTTGAGCAGTGTAGTTAAACGATTTAACGCTCCTAATGCAATCCTATAAAAATCCATAACATAATATTAGTATGGATTAAATGAATTTTACTAGACACTAAAGTTTATTGCTGTTAAAATAATGACTACTTAATAAGAATATCGATTACATTTGATACCAATAAAATAAATGACGTATAGGGCATTTTTGTATTGAAAAGATTTTGAAGCACGATCTATATTAATGATGATCAATTAACTAATAATTTTTAATGCACGAATTTTATTATGTTGTGAATACGTACAGAGTATTATTATTATTATTATTATTATTATTATTATTATTTGTTGGAGGCAAACTATGACACCTTCACATAATAAGTTAATTGTAGTATACGTGGCTAGAGAAAGCATCGTATATTTTATTAACGTGTTTGTATACACGAACTTCGGACAATGAGTACCATCATGGCGACGACGAATATAATCTTATGAATATTATAGAATGTAATGAATATTATAGAATGAACGACGATTATATTTTTTTATTTATTTGTTTTTTTTTTCCCTTTTGTGACCCTGTATTCTGGAATAATTTGTGCAAATGTGATAAATAAGTTTATTGAATAAGAATGAAGCTAGTTTTGCTTTAATTGATTGGATATAATTCTTCTTCTTCTTCACTTCCTGGTTTAGGCAAGAGTTGCCTGTTCCGTCTTCACTAATAGATCTAAGACCATCTCTTCCGAGGACGTCCGACATCTCTTCTTCCTCTTGGAAAATAATGGAAGATTTTATTTGGTAATCTACTTTATTCTATTCTTTCTACATGTTCTTTCCACTGTATCTTGTTATTAAATATCTTTTCTGTTATGGAGTAGATCTACAATTCTTCACAGATATCCTCGTTTCTTATCTGGTCCATTCTAGTGCAGCCTTTTACTCTTCTTAAAAATTTCATCTCGGCTGCTTGGATTTTACTTTCTTGTTTGGTAGTCGTAATCCAAGATTCACTCCCATACAAAAGGACAGGGACAGTCATTGTTTCATAAAATTTTAATTTTGTTTGTTTATGGGCTTTATTATTCAATGTTCTATTTATTGTACCACAAATAGCTTGAAACTGATGTGTTTTGTGTTCAATATCTTTATCATACCCATAGATGATGTCATTCTAAATATTTAAAGTGGGATACTTGTTCAATAATTTCGTCTCTAATTACTATTTTTGCACGCAGAGTATTTCTTCCACAAAATGCCATTACTTTTGTTTTACTTATTGAAATTTCAAAATTATAATCGCTACATATTGCATTTAGTTTGTAAGCAGCCAATTGTAACAGATCTCCATCATGGTGTAGTAAGACTAAATCATCGGCGAAAAGTAAGTTATTAATACTTGAGTTATTGTTCAATCTAAGGCCTTTGTCCATTATAATTGTATATGGATATAATTAAGATGCCAAATGTTGTTTCAATAAAATATTAAATGTGATGATTAATTGCAAGGAGAATAAAAATAACAATGAATATTCCCATCCAACAACGCATAAATAAAGCGTCTATAAATATTATAAACCTAACGCTAGGAGCAATAAAATATAAAGATAAAATTTATATTCAGCTGACTTCATGTTATGAAGTATTCGCATTTTTATAATGTATTAAAGAACCAATTATTTTTTGATAAATAAACAATTACCTTACGCCAAAAGTAACGCGTGGAATTTACTTAACGATTATTATTATTATTATTATTATTATTATTATTATTATTATTATTATTATTACTATTATTATTATTAAAATATCTACAAATATTCTATTCTTCCACATACAGGAACACAGATCCATATATGAGACTATTTGATTATACTGACTTAATTAAAAATTAGAAAATTATTCATACCTAATTTTATGAGAGAAATATACTGGTCCGTTGTAAACATGCCTTTCAGACTGTATAGATGTATGTCTGAAAAATAATTGTAATTTATTTTAAAATAACTTTAGGTTTAAACCATTAATATTTGCGTGTGATATGATTTAACAATCGATAAGAAAACCACTATTTGCGTGTGTATCTATAAACAGTGATTATGAACAGTGTATAATTTATTTACAAAAAAATAAATATAACAGAAATAGTCTATGTACAAACATAGGTCGAACAACATGATAAAATAATACAAAGCAAATATATGAATTGATTCTCTGTAGAATAAGCGTGTTGCGAAAGTAATCAAATTATGTTAAAATAATATGTATACAATTTTCAGACACTAAGGAGATAAATTTTCATGGTATTGAAACTACAGGTAAGTGACGAAGGTACAAGAAGATATTTTTTTTATAATTGTCACAAATAATTTAAATTTGTTTTTATTTGTAACTGTGACGTCACCGAGGATCGGTTATTATACAAGCGCGGTACTTACTTAACTAATTAAAATACGTAATCAACTTATTTGTAACCCGTTAAGTAAGGACTTTAATAATAATAATAATAATAATAATAATAATAATAATAATAATAATAATAATAGCTTTATTTTACCTGGCAGAGTTAAGGGCCTTAAAGCCTTGTCTACCACTCAACCAGGTTTAAAAAAATACAAAAGAAAAGTCTTAAATCTAAATTACAATATATATATATATATATATATATATATATATATATATATAAACAATTACAAGTTATGAATACAATACAATTAATATTTATAATGTATTTTGATTTACTCTAAATGTAACGAATTAAATATATAATATGTACAAGATATATAAAAAAAAACGAGGAAAAGATTAATGACATAGTATAAAATGAAATAAATAGAGAAAAATTAATTATTAGACAACAGGTAACTGTATAAGCGTGACTTAAAGGTGCCAAGTGTGCGGCAACCCCTGATATCTTGAGGAAGGAGATTCCAGGAGCGGGCAGAGGCTACTGTGAAGGAAGTAGAATAGGAGGAAGTGCTATGAAGAGGAATTGTTAGCAGACTGCTATCTTGTGACCTAGTGTCAATATTGTGGTAGGAGGATAACTTCTCAAATCTGGACGCCAGGTAAGTAGGAATGTAGGAATTCAGAAGCTTGAAAAGTAGTGAAAGAGAGTGCAATTTACGTCTGTCAGTAAGACGGAGCCAAGAGAGGTTATTAAAGTGTTCGGAAATATGGTCATAACGGCGGATATTGAAAATGAATCGAACGCAAGCATTATGAACACGCTGCAGTCTCTGCGACAAGGCATAGTTTAGATCATTATATATAATGTCACAATAATCGAAGTGTGGTAACACAAGATTCTGCACTAGGATTTGTTTTAACGAAACTGGGAGAAAATTCTTTAAACGTCTAAGATAATGTAAGATGGAGAAAGTCTTTTTACATATGTGTTTCACTTGTGTTTGCCAGGTTAAATTTGCGTCTAGATGTAGTCCAAGATCTATTACTGAAGAAGAATAAGGGATAATTATATTATTTATAGTAATGTTTGGAAGTGTAGATATGTCAAAGGTTGTAAGCAGTCTTTGTTGTCCCATTAGAATTACTTGTGACTTGTTAGGATTTAGATTTAGACCGATACTTGAAGACCAGTTAAAGATGGATATGAGATCGTCATTCATTTTCATCAAGCTGTTATAGAGAGAATGAGGAGGTGAATGTAGGTAAATTTGGAGATCATCAGCATAGAGGTGATAACGGCAGTGCTTTAGTACAGTTGGCAAATCATTTATGTAGATTGAGAAAAGAAGAGGTCCGAGAACACTGCCCTGGGGGACTCCAGCCGGCACGTTACGCCAAGTCGAAGATCTAGAGTTTAATGAAACGTATTGTTGACGACCGTGCAGGTATGAGTCGAACCAGGATACAGCGCTATCAGACAAATGTAGGTGCTTGAGCTTTATCATAAGTAAGTCGTGGTCTACTGTGTCAAAAGCTTTGCTGAAGTCAAGTAAGGTTAAAGGAGTCAATTGACGTCTGTCCACAGCTTCACGAATATCTTCGGTAATTTTTAGCAAAGCTGTGGTTGTGCTATGACCAGATCTAAAGCCGGATTGATAAGGATCAAGGAGGTGATTTTCTTGGAGATAATCAGTCATTTGCTTATGTACAATATATTCCAGAGCTTTAGATAATGTCTGAAGGATGCTAATCGGTCGGAAGTCATTACAGTTAGTAGGTGTACTTATTTTTGGTATAGGCCGAACTCTAGACTGTTTCCGTACAATAGGGAAGATAGAAGTTATAAGGGAAGCATTAAAAATATGAGTCACTGTGGGTAGTATAATGTCAATGATTTTATTTAGCATTAAAATGCTGATGTTAAAGGTGCGACATTCACTCAGCCTCCTCCCTAAATGAGCAGCCCAATAATTAATAATCGGGTGAGAGAAAATAAATGTATAAATGAGGAGCTTATTTTCAAAACGTCTCTTGTCCTTTTTCATAAATATGTGGGGAACAACGGAAAACATTTTTAGGTCTGAAATTCGCACAATTCCCTTTAAAAATCTTCTCTAGGCAGAGTACCGTAGGTTATACTATATTATCATGATTTCTATTCCAAAATTAATCGTTTTTATGTAATTTTAACAAATAATCTGGACAAGAGACATTTTGAAACTTAAGACTGGACAAAATACGTTTTGAAATCAAAAGTAATGGACATGAGTTACTTTGTTTCCAAAACTGTAAACATCGAAGTAATGAAAGAAAAATTCTGAAAGAACAATACTATTTAATAAATAAAATATGTCCACCGCTGTGGTCTCAAGATAGCGTGCTGCCTTGTTACGCAGCGGGTCCGGGTTCGATCCCCGGTCGGGGCAGATTTCTGGGTGAGGTTTTTTATCAGGGTTTTTCCTCACCTGTAAGACAAATGTCAGGAAAACATTAAGGCCCAAACGGTCCCCGAAATCATATGGCCATCAGCATCATCATTATCCTTCACCGGTGTGGAAAGCAACGGGAAGCTACCACACCTACAATTCCCTAGTAAAGCTGCAAGCATAGCATGAAAATTCTATGACTGCAGTGAAGGACCTGCCTTCGGCCAGAATTATTATGGATGGATGGAAATAAAACATATTGTAAATAAATAATGACAAACATATATTTACATTGTGCCCTCAGAATACTCCAAAAAATTACTGGATAACAGAAAGAGGAATGAATCTGTCTTCACAATTCATCAGCATCCTCCATCATATACCTCCTTCCAGTTTATCTTCTGAGACGTCTTCATCGATTGTATCTCTGTTAATTATCTCACGGTAGAACTGCAAGTCAGGATTTCCCTCCCATCGATCACCAAAGTGAAGTCTGAAAAGCCTTTTCATGCCACCAATTTATTACTTTTTATTAGAACCCCAACTGGAGTCATTCCGTGACTGATGATGATCTCTTCGTTGTTGCAAATTTGAAATTCCACTTTACAGGGCTCTTCACGTTGTGTTGTGACACGAGGTTCCAATCATACACATGCCAGTCAGTTCCCATTTTTAAAGTGTTCCATGATTATGGTAAATGCCCCAGTAAACATCAGGGTTCATAAGTATGTCAATGTCCTGGAGTTCAAGTTCAATCCTCCCAAAGATCCTATCTCGCGGTATGTAGGAATGCCCTGGCACAGGGAAAGTTTCATGAACTTATTTTACATGAGGTGGAGCACATATTTCTAGCCAGTACATGAGCATGCATAGAACAGTTTTTATTCTGTCCCCCACAGTCATCTGTATACAATCGGACTATGGAAGATTTCATAAAATTTGTGTTATTTAGTTTGTGATATACTGCATATGCGATCTGTGATGAGCCCTTCACTCTATCTGCCTATGTCCATGTGTAGATAAATACTTTACATGCTTATCAGTGAATGTAACTTCACAAATTGTCAAACTATATATGTACACCTGTCTACTGTAGTAGGATGCCTTGTCAAGTTAGGGAGGACTTAATTCTTTTGACAGTCAAATGAAATTGTTATTTGTTATTATAATTTGGACTGTAATTTGGTAATAATATAATTCCCATTTACAAGAAGGCCTTCTACAAGAAATCTTCATGTCCGTAAATAAATAAAATACACTTCTCAAAAAAATTAGGGGATATCGTAGAATAACCTATTAAGACTATGTTTTTAGGAACAGTATTAGATGCAATCACTTTCTATTACTCCAAAAGAATGTCAACAAGAGTTTGAAGTCATTACGTAACCTCTGTACCACACCAGATGTCAAAGAGATCCTGATTAGGAATATGGCAAACAAACAAAGCAACATTAACATGGGTGAAAATGATTCTTTAGTATGGTGTATGGTCTTTTCGAACGGCCAGCACTGCCTCACACCGTGTGGCATTGATGCAATGAGGTTAGCAATGAGTTCTTGTGGGATACGTGGCCACTCTTCCATAAGAGCAATGTGCAGATCTGGGACAGTTGTAGGAGGTGCTGGTCTGCCTGCAATGCGCCTGCCTAATGCATCCCACACATGTTCAATCGGATTTAAGTCCGGGGAGGAAGCTGGCCATTGCATACGCTCGATACCCTCCACTTCCAGCATGTCGTCCACCAAGCCAGCTCTGTGGCGTCGTGCATTATCGTCCATAAAAAGAAAAGAATCACCTATGGCACCAGCATAAGGCACGACAAAAGGTCGGAGAATCTCATCTCTATACCTTACCGCAGTCAAAGTACCACCTTGGATGACGTAGAGGTCCGTACGTCCACAACTACTGACTCCTGTCCACACCATCAATCCACCGCCACCATATGGGGATCTTTCACGTACAAAAGCTGGAACGTTTCGTGTCCCTTTTTCTCTCCAGATGAATACACGCCGACTATCACATTCCACGTTGAATCGCGACTCATCAGAAAAAAGAACTGATCTCCATTCAACATGCCTCCACCCACGATGTTCCTACGCCCAGTTTCTGCGATCACTACAGTGTTGTGGAGTTAACCTGGTACACACTATGGGCCTACGGGCATAGAGACCACTTCCATGCAGTCGATTAGGGACAGTTTGAGTTGACACCCTGCGTCCTGTTGCTGTTTGAAGTGTATTTCGCAGTTGAATTGCATTCTGCTGTCTATTCCGACGGGCTGTTAACAAGAGGTAACGGTCACCCCTTGCTGTTGTTACCCTTGGTCGACCTTGTCCAGCTCTTCTGTGAACAGTATGTTCTTTGAAGATGATTCCAAAGTCTGAAAATCACGCTTTGAGACACTCCAATGGCTTGTGCCACCTCTTGTTGTGTCTGTCCAGCTTCCATCCTTCCTATGGCCCTCCAAAGCCATTGGTTCAGGTAAATCACGTTGTCGAGGCATCACTGTCCCTAAGGCAAGTTATTCACTAACTGAAAACTGAACTGGATTTAAAAACAGCAACAAAACATTCACCCCCACACCGCCCTTTCACATCATCAGTACAGACACTGCCCTCTGGTGTGGTACCGAGGTTACGTAACAACTTCAAACTCTTATTTACATTATCTTGGAGTAATAGAAAGTGATTGCATAATACTATTCCAAAAAACATAGTATTAATAGGTTATTCTACAATATCCCCTAATTTGTTTGAGCAGTGTAGCTATAGAATACACCTACACTACTTGAAATGTTCAGTGTAAAATACTATATTTAGAGAAGCATACAAACAAGAACTTGCGTTGAAATGTAAATAAAAGCTTTTATAAGTGGCTGCAAGTGATGTCACTGTTGAAATTTCCCTTTAAACAAAGAGAAAGAATGTGAAATACAGCAGAAAACATGTTATTTTATGTGATTGTAAAATTATTCAATAGATGGACGTGGGACATTTTGAAACCAAAGAGTCTAGGTGCGTATGCCAACAAACAAGGACTTGAGACATTTTGTTTTCAAACCTGCAACTAATCTAAGTTCGCCATTTTGCTATGGGCAAGAGTCAGTTTGATTCCAATGGCCATATTTTACACATGTTTTAGTCGTTTAAAGAATGTTCTGAAGCCAAATGATGGCATCTGTACATAGAGGAACCTAAGAAGATTGCTGAAACACAAGAAGTCGGATTTGGTGAGAAGTGGACAAGAGACGGTTTGAAAATGAGGTCCTCAAATAATTAATTAATTAAATAATTGAATATTTAATCGGACATATACTTCATTTATATTCAAACTAATCAGAAGAATACGTAGAATACAATTATGAAATTATTATTGTAAATTAAATGATTCCTTAAAATGAATATGATGAAATAAGAACGATCAGTTATGAGTAAGATATAGGGAAAAGGCTGATGACTGTAACGCACTCTATTGTATTTTGATGGGCTCGAGACATTCGTTCAACAAGTTAAAGATCTAATGAATTCTTTTCAGTACAGAGGATTATATGCATTTTATTCAGCCGGTTAGAACTGACAATGCCTAAGCTTTGTACGCTGGACAGCTGAATTCAATAGGAAAAATATTGCTGAAAATTTGGATACCCAGTAAACGGGCATTTTTACAGAGGATGATTCAAACTAATTAAAGGCGAACGAAGCCCTCAGAACATTCTAGAGTCAAATATTAGAAGCCAAGCTTTTTTACAAAATTAGTCGGGATTCCCGGGCTGCTTGTATAAATTTATGTCCCAATTTTGTCCAATCTCAAAAGTAGAAGTGTCCTAAAACATTTTGTGATGGCACAACGAACCAAAGGGTCCAGAACCCTACTATCCAAAATTACAAGACAAATGTACCAATGGGTATATGTATTTTATCTTAAGGTGGGCTTTATCATATGGTCGCAAATTATATAGAGTGGGAGTAAGAGCTAGCCTTATAACGAGAATTACAGACTAAAACTCTCTTTTCGTGGTGCCACTGGCACGAGTAGTTCATTTAATAGCAGCAATAACATATTCATCGTGACTTAATGTGCTAATGCGAGCACATATCCTCGTCGTTTATCGACCATCGGAATTAAATAAATACTTATATAAAATTTGTAGTGGGGTCCCTTGCTAAATGGACTTAGAAATAAAATATAACAATATAGGCGCGGTGCAATTAAGAATTCAACCGTCAAATTAAGCCTCCTCTACATAAAGTGGAACCATATGTTACACGCCGATCGTATGTACTTTGATTTTTTTATTGTGTGTGTTCAACGTAAAATAAAGTGATATTGCATCTTCAACTTGTCTTTTCTCTACGAGATAAAATCGTGTCCGCACAATCCTTTTGTATCCCGGGACCAAGAGCATCTCATCCTACCGCAACCCACTGAAAAAGAGGAATCCTTTCAAATTCCTGAAGCCCAGTAAATCCCGTCTTCACCATATATAACCTTCCATTAAGCCACCATTTACCTATACACATTAAGCCCTTATTTTCTGTTCCACACTTTAGCAAGAAACAAATCGGCAAATATTGATGTTGAGATTGACGCCTTGAGGATCTTTTAAGAGCAATGACACTGATGGTGAAGTCCAGTACATACGAAAATAACTGACTGACAGAGCAAACTGTAGTATGCTGTGCAATAAGTTGATTATTCTTGTGTTTAGTTATTCTTAGATCCAAAGAAAAGCAAGATGTGCTGAGCAATAGTAACATATATGTACAGCCTTTGAAATAATTGTTGTCGCACAGGTAATCTTCAAGTCCCAGAACGAAGCCACTGCGCATGACCAGAGGTCAGTTGTTTGGTTCACAAGTATACAACTATTTGAGAAACTAAAATCCGTTCTATTTCGTTGTGTGTCGTGCAATTGAAAATAATTTCGCGTATATAAGTAGTGCGGTAAATGCTGTAAATAAAACAAAATTAATATAAAATTATGGAATATTTACCTGAAAGGTCCGTCTCCTCAACTTAATTAATCATTTAACTGTAGCGCTTTCTGGACTTGTCCCATCATCGGCAGGATTCAAAACTGGTGTTTCACTGAAGATCTGGTAGAGGGGGTTGCATGTATTGGGTTCGTTCTCGTTTATCAGGCTGTCGTTTTGAGCTGCTTTCATGATTTCCATCTCTTCGAGTACGTTTATCTTCGCTGGATTATTTTCTCTGTGCATTACTGTTAGGGTGTTTTCAATATTTAACATGCGATGTCCTTCATGGATAACGTGTTTTGCATAGCTTGATTTCCCTTCTGCGTGAATGAAGTCTCGAAAATGTTCTTTGAATCTGATGTTAAAACTCCTGTTTGTCCTTCCTATATAAAATGTGTTGCAGTCCTTACATGTCAGTTTATAAACTCCTTTGCTGTTGAAAATGTTATTTTCTTCAATGTTATTGTTTATTATGTTGTTTAATTCGTTATTGGTTCTGTATGCTATTTTTACATTTTTATCGGCTTTCTTTAGTGCATTGGCTAATTTTGTCGTTTATTTTCCTGTGTATGTAAGTGTTATCCATGTTTTCTTGTTGTTGTCAGATTCTTTTTCTAGTTTAGTTATGTTGGTTATGTTGTTCTTCCTTTTTTTGTTTTTTTACGAGCTTATCTATGAATTCTTCATTATAGCCATTGGTTTTTGCCATATACTTAATGTAGTTGAGTTTTTGGATATAATTGTCTTTGCTTAATGGGAGTTTCAACATTCTACTGACTAAGCTATTAAATGTACTAATTTTCTGTTGAAAAGGTTGTGTAGAATTTTTGTTTATGGCCAGAGCATTGTTTGTGGGCTTCCGGTAGATACCGATTTCTAGTTTATTGTTGTGTATATTTTTGGTTATAGACAAATCTAAGTAGTTATGCTGTTATTAACTTCTATTTCTTCGGTGAAAGTGATTTTTTCATGCATGTCGTTTAGGTCTTGTAGTATTTCTTTTTCTTTTCTGTTTTCATTTTCATATATTACTAGTACATCATCGACATATCGTGTTATTAGTTTTATGTTGAATTTGTGTATTAATTCCTCAAAATGTTTATATTCCAGTTCTTGTAGGAAGATTTCTGCCATTATTCCAGATGTAGGACTCCCCATCGGGATCCCGTCTTCTTGGATAAGTAGTTCATTGTTAAATTGGAAGTAATTTTACTTTATTGTTGTTGTTATTAGTTTGTTTAACTGATTGATATAGTTATCTTCAAGTTTACTGTCTGTTAGTTTTTGTTTTATTATGTTTGCTGTTTCGTTTATCGGGATATTAGTGTAGAGGTTTTTTATGTCGAATGACGTCATTTTGGTATTCCTATTGATTTCTAAATGCTGTAGTTTGTCTGCTAGTTCAAAAACAAAGCAAAAAAAATACAACAAAACAAAGAAAACTAATTGAGATGAGGACGAGAGAAAAAAAGCAACAGCGGGATCGAACACGCGACCTCCTTCATGGGAAATAGAAGCTCCCTCCACTAGACCACAACCGTTCCCTGCTAGAAGCTGTCTGTATGAAGCGATGCAATACTCCAAGACTTACTTGTATAATGAAATTACATATTAACTTGTCTTAATTTAAATTAATCAGACGCATTTTACATTATTAGTGGAAACAAACAATCTTGTTATGCCTTGTGTTTTTAAACAAAGTAACGAGATTTTACAATCGTGTGGTCTAAGATATCAATACCTTGGCGCAGAGCTATGAGGCATGCCTGGTAGAATTAACACGGGGGAGAAATTTTATCATGAAATTTCAACCAGTATGCCCATCCAGAATCGTGAGGAATTTGATTAGCTGCAGTAAGTAGCGGATCCAGGCTTAGAAAACCACCTATAACGGCTGTAAACTCGAGATGCGGATCACATTTCACCTCTATACTGACTGGATGACTTTCAACCTCTGTAAATTACACCTGTAGATGATGGCCCAGCAGCCAGCTGGTTGGCAAAGGCCCTTCAAGACACGGAGTTTTAGTTTTAGATTTATGAAGCGTGAAATAAATTAATTTTCCCCGCAGAAAACAGTTACAAGAAATTACAATAAAAATCCTTCTCTTGGGTTCTAAATGAATTAAAAACGATATATTTTTCATTAGATAAAGTATTTGAAAAAGTTTGTTTCATAACTGAGCAGATACCTGACGAAATTGCCTTCGAACACCTCAAAGAAACAGAGCAAGCTCTCGCAGACACCTGGACAGAGCTTTTCAACGAATGCCTAAGGCAAGGCAGCATTCCGGACAAGTGGAGAATAGCAACGCTGAAGGTGCTGTACAAAGCCAAAGGAGACACGAAGGACGCAAACTCATACAGGGGAATAGCCCTAGAGTGCACAACACTAAAAATAATGACCAGCATACTCACAGAGAGATTAAGAGCGATGACAGCCCACGTCATACCGGAACAACAGTTCGGGTTCGTAAAAGGGAAATCGACGACACAAGCAATTAAATGTCTACAAGAGAGCATCGAAATAGCCTTAGAACAACCGAGAGGAAAACTATATGTCATCTTCATAGACTACAAGAAGGCTTTCGACCTCTTAAACAGGCAGCTGATAATAAGAAAAATAGAAGAAGCAGCAGGGAGAAACCAAATAACTAGATTAATTGAGAACATCCTCTCCAGAAACCAAGTGCAGATAGACGATGGAGTTTCAAAAACAGAGCAAATAGATCAAACAAACGGCGTACTCCAAGGTGACCCGTTCAGTCCCCTACTCTTCATAATAGCAACAGAAAAAATACCCACAGAGATAGAAACAGAAAACGTCCAAATCTTGGCATACGCTGATGACATGGTGATTAAATCCCAAGACATCGAAAAAGCTCAAACAGCGTTCGACAAACTCGTAGTATGAGCCGAAAAGAACGACCTAGAAATAAATGAGAAGAAAACAGTAAAAATTACCTTCAGGAAAGGAGGAAGACTCGCAGCGAATGACTGCATTCGGTATAAGGGAGACCCACTGCAAAATGTAAACCAGTTCAAATGTCTGGGGATCACACTGCAGAGCCGAGGTGACACCTTCGATAAGCACATCAAAGAACGCGCCTTAGCGGCCAGAATAGCAACGAACAGCATTAAAAGCCTGAGTAAACTATCCCTGGAGACAGCAATGACCATCTTCCGCTTAAAAATAGCACCAATCATGACCTATGGAATAGAAGTGATTTGGAAGAACCTAAATAAGGCAAACCTAGAGGAAATAGAGAAAGTCAAAGCACACTTTTAAAGATAACGCTAAGCGTATCAAAATACACGCCTTCACGCCTAACATACATACTGACAAAGGAACCATTCTTCATAGAAGAGCTCCACCTGGACCTTCTCGTGCCGGCAACAGATGCCTACAAAGAACTGCTGTGGGAACTCAATGAGAAGAGAGAACAGATATGGCCTGAGTTCTACGCAACGGATGCGATGATCTACAGGGAATGGACAGCAGCCAGATACGACCTGAGACACACCGTGACGAGAGTCGCGGTCCATGGTTTCCACCACAGGATATGCACAACAGTGAAGCGCCATAACCCAGAAGAAAAGTGCAAGTGCAAACTATGTGGGTCGCACTGCGACCGATATCACCTATTACAGTGTAAAAACATAGGAACATCGATAACAGACTTTTGTAAGACATGAAAACAGTTCTTTCTACATGGCCATTGGCTGCAATGATACCTATTATTAGATAATATAATATCTCAACTATTTCTTTTATATGCAGAGAATGTCGGACACTATACAAAAGTGATAAGAGCAGAATCAACACATCACAAGTGAGATGTCCACGGTCAATAACAGGTGTTACCTTGAGAGCCCAAATGAGGAGTGATGATATTAGAACTTAATGGGATGTTGAAGAAATTCCCGCGAAAGTCCAGCTTCCTCAACATAAATTAAGACAGCACGTTCTTATAATGCCAGAACATCGTTTACAAAAACAAATATCATCCTGCAGGAAACAGGCACTTAGGTCGACCTCATCTCCATTGGACAGATCAGTTCCCCAGTTGTAGTTCACAGACGGAAATAAACCCAACCCTGTGTTTTTGGCAGAAGAAGAAGACTGAGTACGAGGTTATATCTACAATATTAGATATAAGATGATAACATATTTTGTAAGTTATTCGCTTGAAAGGGACCAGAATGAGCAATTGAATATTCAAATCTAGGTTTTACAAGATTTACCACATCACAACTTTCTAATTAAAATAGTATCTGTATTCTCGTCACGATGCTCACTGTGGAATCAATCCTAAAATGTGTTTGATATTGAAGATTCTTTCATATGGAGCTCTTACAATATTTTAAAGTTGGTATTTTCAATTATATAACTAACTAACTCATATCGAACACACAGGTTCATGGTCGCGCGGGCATAAGCTCTCAATTCAACCCTATCCTGAGCGAATTTTTTTTCAGTCATCCCTTGTATAATTTAACTTCCTCAAATCCTTGTTAATGTTGTTCTCGGACCTCATTCTTGGCGTACCTACAGGACGCTTTCCCTCTGCTTTTCCTACAAGGGGTTTCCATGTTCCTCATTCCCCATTCTTGCCATATGATCTGCCCTTCGCAGTCGACGAGACTTAACGTTTCTTATTATATCTGGCTTCTCGTACAGATCGTTACTTATTGTTATATAATTCTTCTTCATTCACCAGTCTGCTCCTCTCTCTCTTTGGTCCAAAATGTTCTTAAGAACGTTATTCTCAAATACTCGTAATATTTTCTCCTCCCTTAAAGTAAGAATCCAAGTTTCGCATTCATATAATATAACTGCTAAGACAACAGTTTTATATATTTTCAGTTTCACATTTTTTGAGAGAAGGTAAGTTGACAAGAGTCCTTGTAATGCCTAATAGCATGCATTTCCAGAATTGAACCTATGTTTAAATAGCCTACATAAAAATATATTTAATATGTTAAAATACCTACTAAGTATGCCCAAGTATTTGAGCTGTTCATGTACAAAGTATTTTAATTTTACAGTTTTGTTTCTAATTAAGCGAAAATATGATTTTTTTTCTTTGCCTTAGTTTAACATCTTCTGTAGGCACCTTTACATGACCCACTCCACCAGGGCCTTAGAGAGACGCGTCATGTCGGGAGAGAATTTTTTTTTCAATTCTGGTTCACACACATATAATTTGGACCCCATATGGAAGGTCATTCTAGATAATGATCAGCTCAATGTTATGGCCACCTCTTAAAGAACACGAACATTTAAGACACACATCATTCACACTTAAATTTATACTAGGCGACTATGATAAGGATTATTGCGATGGCCAGATGGTATTTGGGACTATCTGGACCAATTTTTTCTCGACATTTGCCCACAGAAGAGAAAAATATCCGAAAAACACTCAGGAAACCTGTCCTGACCGGGATCGAAACCAGTCTCGCTGCTTCTGAGACAAAGGCGTTACCACTACAACACACCGGTGGACTAATACATTATTTAATAGCACTCATATATTCATCAATAGCAATAGACTACCCTGAAAAGTATTAAAATATTTAAATTTCGACATACACCATGTATCTTTTGTGAAAATAAAAATTAAAAACATTACATAAAAAGCACTAATATGCATTTTAAAACTTTTTTCTGCTACAAGCGAGAATATTACGGATTATTGTTAACTAAAGTGCTCTGAATCCATATCCCTGTTCAGACATTCTGCATCACGTCAGGGTTCCTTTTTTTTTTTTTTTTTTTTTAGTTTTGAAAAGAAATTCGAAAAAAAAACATCAAAATTGGCAACGTTCATCATTATAAAAAAATACAAATAATTTAATAAGGTAATATACCTCTGAAATTACTGCTTGTGTGTAGATGATGTAAAATATGTCTATACTTAGATTTTCTCTATCGTGAAAATAAGAACGGAAAACTTCAAAATTTGAACAATAATTTCAATAACATCAAATTAGATATTGTATTTTTTAAAAGCATGTTTTAACACCGAAATATAAAATTCGAGTGTATAAAATTAACTTTGAAATGAATGCAAAAAATAGGAACATTAGAGAATTATATCAGGGAATTAGTATAGAGAAGAAAGGGTTTCAGGCTAGAACAAACATAATTCGGAATGAAAATGGGGATATGATTGCAGATTCCAAGAGTATATTAAATAGATGGAAAAGTTATTTTAATCAGCTATTAAATGTACATACAGAACAGGACATTGAGGAGGATAAGTTACAGACAGCAGAAATGCTAGTCGCAGAGCCAAGTGCATTAGAGGTTGAAATGGCAATTGAAAAATTGAAGATGTATAAAGCATTAGGTTCAGATGAGATCCCAGCAGAACTGATAAAATCAGGGGGAGAAAAATTGATGGACAAGATACGCTGGTTGCTTACTATGATTTGGGAAAAAGAAGCTCTTCCAGATGAATGGAAGGAATCAATTATCGTACAAATTTATAAGAAAGGAGATAAAACTGATTGCAACAACTATAGGGGCATCTCATTACTTTCAACTTCATACAAAATTCTTACAAATATATTAGTAAGCAGACTTACTCCCTATATTGATGACATTCTAGGAGATCATCAATGTGCATTTAGAAGAAACAGGTCTACAACAGATCAGATTTTTAGTATAAGACAGATTTTAGAAAAGAAATGGGAATATAATGGTACTGTACATCAACTATATGTAGACTTCAAAAAAGCATATGATTCAATTAAGAGGGAGAAGTTATATAGTATCCTGCTGGAGTTCGGAATTCCTAAAAAGTTAGTTATACTTATACGAATGTGTCTAAATGGCTCAACGAGTAGGGTGCGTGTAGGCAAACAGTTTTCAGACACTTTTGAAATCCAGAATGGGTTGAAGCAAGGAGATGCACTATCTCCTCTACTATTTATTTTGTACTAGAGCATGCCATTAAATCTTTAGAGAATGAGGAAGGCTTACAACTGAATGGTATTAATAAGCTGTTAGTTTATGCTGATGATGTAGTACTACTGGCCGATAGCGAGGAGATACTAAAGGCCAACACGCACACACTATTGAGTAACACTAAGAAATTAGGACTGGAAGTAAATATCAGTAAAACTAAATATATGGTCACACGTAGAAATACATTATATAATGGAAATGGACAGCTAATGACAAATGAGGGAAATTTTGAGGAATTGGCTGAATTCAAATACCTAGGAACAATAATCACAAATAGGAATGAGATGCACAAAGAAATTAAACATAGGCTCAATTCTGGAAATGCATGCTATTATGCATTGCAGAGACTTTTGATGTCCCAACTCCTTTCAAAAAACGTTAAGCTGAAAATATATAAACTATTATTCTACCAGTTATATTATATGGGTGCGAAACATGGACTCTTACTTTAAGGGAGGAAAGGAGATTACGAGTATTTGAGAATAAAGTTCTTAGGAAAATTTTTGGACCAAAGAGAGATGAACAGACAGGTGAATGGAGAAGACTACATAACAATGAACTACATGGTCTTTATAGGAAGCCAGATATAATAAGAATAGTTAAGTCCCGTAGACTGCGATGGGCAGGACATGTTGCGCGTATGGGGAATGAAAGACGTGCATGGAAACTTCTTGTAGGAAAGCCAGAAGGAAAACGCCCAGTTGGTAGACCAAGAATGAGGTGGGAGAACAACATTAACTATGATTTGAGGGAAGTAGATTATACAGGGAATGATTGGAAAGCATTAGCTCAGGATAGGGATGAATGGAGAGCTTATGTCCGTGCGGCCATGAACCTACGGGTTCGATAGTGCCAGTGAGTAAGTAAGTAAGTATAAAATTAACTATAAAACATTGTATTACTCATATATTAATAAAAAAACTACAGCCATTCAGATGTTCAATTTATCGGTCGAAATTTTACGCGGCTTTGTGCCCTGATGTGACTTTCAGATGAACTCCTCTTTATGCACCAGCAATAATCCGCTAAACATTCTTCATTGCACTTGCCCTGGTATATTATTTCTATTGTTTTAATAGCTTGATAAAATCTTTCACCCTGCTTCTCAGTCATTGAACCAACATTTTTGAGGAAGTAGTCAATATATAAAATGAAGTTTTACACTCGTGTTACAACCTAGAGATATGAAATTAGCTAATATTTGCTCGGCAATTTCCTTGTCATTTTCAGATTTCCTATTATCTAGGAAGTTTACTGTCAATGTTTCTTTTTTTTTCTTTTAGTCTCGAGCCTAACAGTTCTGCACTAAATTTTGGCAGATTCAATTTTCTGACCAAGTCATCGAGTTCATTTTGAATGAACTATTGTGGTGCTTGGGATTTTTCGGCGAATTCAATTTCTATTTCTACTTCCGAGGAGAAGTCAGATTCCGATGAACGTGATTTTTCTAGTCTCTGATGAGGATCTGGAATTGGCACATCATAACTATGAGGAACAGGGTGAATAGCAGATTTCAAACTGGCATATACTATGGAATATCTGTTTTTACTATTTATGCCTCTCACTTTGCAAAAACAAAAATAACAATCATACGTGATCTTGAGGTTCACGCCATACCATTGGAACACCAAGACCTAACTTATCCGCTTACCATTTTTCCATTGATTCATTTTCTCAAAACATGGCGCACACGCAAATTCTGGACACCATGATTTATCAAGACCATCAAGTAAAACACCAAAATATGCTAAATAACCTTTTTTATACTTGTCAATGATTTTTGTAACTATATAACTGCCACAAGCATAACAAAATGAGCTATGAAGAGTAACAAACTCGCGACGAAATGACATTATAGAAAATCAGAACTTTGTTCGTAAATAACTTTGTTTTTGTTTTCAAAGAATCTTAAACACTGGATGAGAAACGAAAAATAAATTACATAGTTACTGATGACAAAACAGGAAGACACAGATAAAAATGGTTATGAAAATATTTGATGTACGCAGGTTTACTAATTCTTCACTGCCGATGTCCGTAGATTTACCTACTTCTAAAAGTCTGTTCTTTGGCAGTGTAATTCAAAGGGAGGTGATTTTATTACACCACTTAAGAGATTTACTTTCCACAAAATGATTACACAATTAAGGTTTATATCTACCAGTTTCAAGAATTGGCATTCATATAAATGTAGAAACGAATTGAGTTTTTTTTTTCAAGTTTCCTTGCAATATTAGCGAGAAAAAAAATAAAATTATAGGGATGCTTGTTCATAATTTTCAATTCCAGTCGATTTCTAAGATTTTTGTGATTCCATTATGCCTAAATTATCTGCTTTAACGCAATAATAATAGTATAATTAATATAAAGATATATATTACTTCAGTATTTAGACAATTCAAACAAATTTGTTTAAAAAAATTGGACCTGATGAAACGAAACTAGATATGGGTTTTGTAACTACGCATAGGGGGGACTGAAAAATATAAACAGTTCCTCTGTAGCAAAGTGGTTGCATATCAGTGAAATCAATAAAAAATTTTAACAATTCCATAATCAGGTTTCACGAAGTAAAGCCGATAATATAAAATCCATAAGTTTTAAAATATCTCAAATGAAACAAGAAAACGTGGTTTTAAAACTGTCAAAAAGGTGTTAATTACGAGATACATGAAACTAAAAAATTAGGTCATATGGAGGAATAATATAAACACTTGCGCTTCTCACATAGGCTATGGAGCCAGATGCAAAGTATCCTGTAATGTCAGATAATGAAACTTCAGTGCGAGGTTGATGTTTAAAAAATATTGAAGTTGATTATTATTTATGTAGGTAACTGCCGTTCATCTTTACTCGATAAATCATCCAGAGCTCTCCCACTCAACACGGAATCAGTTCTCGGGTCACGACAACAAATCCAATTTGTTTAATAGAATACAACCCTGTTTCTAGACTTCTCTACAAAGTCTGCATCAAATTTTAGTATGAGGTTCAGTAAACTTAGACAAAGGACGCAACAAATATCAAGGGGATGTACAAAATAAATAGAAAAAAAAACATAATATATGGTATACTTATTTTCATGACCTTAGTTATCACTGCTGCCACAAAATAATTATTATTTTCTTTCAGATGTTTAATCTGGGGCGATTCGATATTTAACTGTACAAGCATATGTTTTATCCTGTAGTTTTAGCTGTGGAACCGGACTTAGGATATTTGATCTGAATGATTTTTAAAGAGGACAAATTGATGGTTCCCGTTTAGCTGGAGCTACAGTGACTTAAATTGCCAACATTTTGGGATTTTCAAGTAGCACAGTTTTTTAACGTTATGTCTGCATACTTGTACAAAGGTAAAATATCTTCTGTAGGAAGGAACAGTGGTCGCAAACAGTAACTGAATTGAATAGAAGAGATTTCTGAAGATAAACGCGTCACAAAATCATAAAACTACTTCAGATAAAGTCACTGTAAAATTGAATAATTATTTTAACCAATTTCTACCAGAATAATAAGGAGAGAACTGCATATATTAGATATTTATGGCAGAGCATCAATTAGTAAATTACTTGGAGAACCTCCCTTAATGAGAGATCAGCTAGCTTAACGCCACGGCCACCTCAAAGACAATATGAATATTTAAGACAAGACACACTATTCGTTCATATATTAAACAAGTCAAATATTATATGTATGATTGTGATGCCCATATGGTGTTCGGGACAATTTGCAGCTTAATATTTCCTGAGATTTGTGTAATAGATGAAATCCGGAAAAACCTAACCCAGAAAACTTGTCTCGAGCCTGGAATCGAACTTGGGCCTGCTTCGTCTATGTCACTGTGATGGACTACATAAAATATTTGCTTTACAAAAACTTGCATTTTAGTTTTGTACACTTGTAATGTTTCAATAAATAACAATTATGGACTTTAAAAAAAAGAAAAAAGAGTGCCTTTTCTGTCCCCTTTATTGGGTTATTTTAACACCTTTCCCTCCTCATTTTTATCATGTAAATCGCACCTATAAATGCTAGGCCTAATGCTAATATATCGGTTATGTAGAACTATATTACAGTAAAATATTAATCAACATTTTTAAAGGAAAATAAATCATTAAGAATGTTATAAGTGAGGTCCCTCCATGGTATCTTTACCTTGTCGTGGTGGAGTGGCTTGCGTGCTTAAATGATCCTGAGAGCTATGCCGGCGGTAGCATTGCTTCCGATAGGGTTACCCATGCCGGACTGGTCGAAGGTGATAAGCCAGACGAAAAAAGTACCTTAGGCGAAAGGGTGACGATCTTTCACCGTAAAAATACAACCTTCAAGAAATTCGGACATGGGTTCAACTGGGGTAAAATTTTCCGGAGGTCAAATAGTCCCCCATTCGGTTCTCCGGGCGGGGACTACTTCAGGGAACCCATGCCAAAAGCTCAAACACAGGGACATGTTCCTAGGAACATGGAATGTTAGGACTTTATACAATAGCGGGGCACTAGAGATATTAACGCGGGAGTTAGATAAATCGCCCTTGGATATAGTCGCCTTACAGGAAGTTAGGTGGCCAGGAGAAGGTAGTCAGGAATCAGGAAGTTTTGCATTATACTACGGGGGTGCAGAAAGACCTGTATTTGGAATGGGAGTCAGAAGGAGGATCCTATTCGCTATCCAAGATATTCAGTTTGTTAGTGATAGGGTATCATACATAATTCTAAAGGGTAAACGACATGATTTTGTAATTGTAAATGTACATGCCCCCACAGAAGATAAAGGTGACAAGATCAAGGATGAGTTCTATAAAGAATTAGAATACTTATTTGATAGCCTTTCACGATATCATATGAAAATTATCTTAGGAGATTTTAATGAAAAAGTGGGGCAGGAAGATATATTCAAGCCAACAATAGGAAAATTCAGTCTTCATGAAGATAGCAACGACAACGGGATTAGATTAGTCACATTTGCCACATCAAAGAATCTCATTGTTAAGAGCACAACATTTCAGCATAAGGATATTCATAAATACACCTGGACGTCCCCAGATGGAGAAACTCGGAAACAGATAGATCATGTACTAGTGGATAAACGCTGGCATCGCATCATCAATATTAGATCAGTTAGTGGGACAGACTGCAATTTGGATCATCATCTGGTCAGAGTGAAAATCAGACAACGGCTATCACTTATAAGAGGAACAAATACTAAAGATGATTCTGTAAAATTTGAATTAAAAAACTTGAAAAATGATGAAATGCTGCAAGAATACCAAATCAAAATTTCTAATAGATTTGAAGTACTGGAATCTTCAGATGACAATGTGGAAAACGAAGAAGAAACTGATATAAATAAAGGATGGGAGGCTATAAGAGATACTATTAAATTGTCAGCATCAGAAAGCATTGGTTGTTTAAAAAAGAGGCAAAACAAAAAATGGTTTGATGAGGAATATGCCGACATTGTAAAGAAAAGAAAGCTAGCAAAAATGAAATGGTTACACGAGCCAAATAGGTAAATTTAGAACAATTGGGTAGTATTAGACGGGAAACCACCAAGTTACTAAAGAGTAAAAAGAGGGAATATTTGAGAGAGAAGATTAATAATCTTGAAATGAATGCAAAAAATAGGAACATTAGAGAATTATATCAGGGAATTAGTATAGAGAAGAAAGGGTTTCAGGCTAGAACAAACATAATTCGGAATGAAAATGGGGATATGATTGCAGATTCCAGGAGTATATTGAATAGATGGAAAAGTTACTTTAATCGGCTATTAAATGTACATACAGAACAGGACATTGAGGAGGATAATTTACAGACAGCAGAAATGCTAGTCACAGAGCCAAGCGCATTAGAGGTTGAAATGGCAATTGAAAAATTGAAGATGTATAAAGCATCAGGTTCAGATGAGATCCCAGCAGAACTGGTAAAAGCAGGGGGAGTAAAATTGATGGACAAGATACGCTGGTTGGTTAGTATGATTTGGGGAAAAGAAGCAATTCTAGATGAATGGAAGGAATCAATTATCGTACCAATTTATAAGAAAGGAGATAAAACTGATTGCAACAACTACAGGGGCATCTCATTACTTTCAACTTCGTACAAAATTCTAACAAATATATCGTATTAGTAAACAAACTTACTCCCCATATTGATGGCATTCTAGGAGATCATCAATGTGCATTTAGAAGAAACAGGTCTACAACAGATCAGATGTTTAGTATAAGATAGATTTTAGAAAAGAAATGGGAATATAGTGGTACTGTAGATCAACTATATGTAGACTTCAAAAAAGCATATGATTCAATTAAGAGGGAGAAGTTATATTTATAGTATCCTGCTGGAGTTCGGAATTCCTAAAAAGTTAGTTAGACTTATACGAATGTGTCTAAATGGCACAAAGAGTAGGGTGCGTGTAGGCAAACAGTTTTCAGACACTTTTGAAATCCAGAATGGGTTTTTATTTTGTACTAGAGCATGCCATTAAATCTTTAGAGAATGAGGAAGGCTTACAACTCAATGGTATTAATAAACTGTTAGTTTATGCTGATGATGTAGTATTGTTGGCTGATAGTGAGGAGATACTAAAGGACAATACGCACACACTATTGAGTAACACCAAGAATTTAGGACTGGAAGTAAATATCAATAAAACTAAGTATATGGTTACACGTAGAATTATATTATATAATGGAAATGGACAGCTAATGACAAATGAGGGAAATTTTGAGGAAGTGGCTGAATTCAAATACCTAGGAACAATAATCGCAAATAGGAATGAGATGCACAAAGAAATTAAACATAGGCTCAATTCTGGAAATGCGTGCTATTATGCATTGCAGAGACTTTTGATGTCCCAACTCCTTTCAAAAACTTTAAACTGAAAATATATAAAACTATTATATTATATTATATATAATATATAAAACTATAAATATATAAAACTATTAACTATTATTATGGGTGCGAAACATGGACTCTTACTTTAAGGGAGGAAAGGAGATTACAAGTATTTGAGAATAAAGTACTTAGGAAAATTTTTGGACCAAAGAGAGATGAACTGACAGGAGAATGGAGAAGACTACCTAACAATGAAATACATGGTCTTTATAGGAAGCCAGATATAATAAGAACAGTTAGGTCTCGTAGGCTGCGATGGACAGGACATGTTACACTTATGGGGAATGAAAGACTTGCATGGAAGTTTCTTGTAGGGAAGCCAGAGGGAAAACACCCAGTTGGTAGACCAAGAATGAGAAGGGAGAATAACATTAACTATGATTTGAGCGGTCACACGTAGAAATACATTATATAATGGAAATGGACAGCTAATGACAAATGAGGGAAATTTTGAGGAATTGGCTGAATTCAAATACCTAGGAACAATAATCACAAATAGGAATGAGATGCACAAAGAAATTAAACATAGGCTCAATTCTGGAAATGCATGCTATTATGCATTGCAGAGACTTTTGATGTCCCAACTCCTTTCGAAAAACGTTAAGCTGAAAATATATAAAACTATTATTCTACCAGTTATATTATATGGGTGCGAAACATGGACTCTTACTTTAAGGGAGGAAAGGAGATTACGAGTATTTGAGAATAAAGTTCTTAGGAAAATTTTGGACCAAAGAGAGATGAACAGACAGGTGAATGGAGAAGACTACATAACAATGAACTACATGGTCTTTATAGGAAGCCAGATATAATAAGAACAGTTAAGTCCCGTAGACTGCGATGGGCAGGACATGTTGCGCGTATGGGGAATGAAAGACGTGCATGGAAACTTCTTGTAGGAAAGCCAGAAGGAAAACGCCCAGTTGGTAGACTAAGAATGAGGTGGGAGAACAACATTAACTATGATTTGAGGGAAGTAGATTATACAGGGAATGATTGGAAAGCATTAGCTCAGGATAGGGATGTATGGAGAGCTTATGTCCGCACGGCCATGAACCTACGGGTTCGATAGTGCCAGTGAGTAAGTAAGTAAGTAAGTATGATTTGAGCGGAGTAGATTATACAGGGAATGATTGGAAAGCATTAGCTCAGGATAGGGATGTATGGAGAGCTTATGTCCGCGCGGCCATGAACCTACGGGTTCGATAGTGCCAGTGAGTAAGTATTAGTGAGATGTTTCTGTTATGTTATTAAATAATTATTCGATTTTTTTAAAATCATACTATACTTTGAGAATCTCCAACATAGGGCGGAAGAGAATTCCATGTTCTGGCAAGGGAAACTGTAAAAAATAATGAGTACTAAGCAGTGTGACGAGGAAAGATATAACTGACAATTTGTTGACAGGATCTGGTTCTAGTCCATTTTCATAATAGGATTATGCATATGGGGTTCACTAGATATAAAACAGAGAAAAAATCGGTAGACGAGATTATAAATATAGTTCATACTCATGTCATGAATCCTTCTCTTCTTGAATTTCTAAATAGCAATAGGTATAAAACAATGAAGCTGAGTGCATTTTAACAGCGAATCGTTCATGTTTTACATGTTGATCCAGATATTTAAATAATCTGCAAGTCTGTGTTTTTAAAACAGTATAATATATACTGTAATTATATACCTACTACCACTGCAGTGTTTTTTAAATGGTCTTAGTCTCATTCTCAAACTAAAACTCAATTTTTTCCAATCATAATTTCATAACTGAAAATTAAATTTAGCGAATATGTAATAAATAAACTACTAATATACATAATACACATACAATGGTGTGTAAAGCCAAAGATCCTAAACGTAAAATGTCCTAATATGTCCAAGCACCTCTATAATATATATATATATATATATATATATATATATATATATATATATAATATAACAAAGTTATCAAGTGTTTCCTTTGGACGAATTTATAAATTGGAATATTATGTTTTCATCATCTCATCACTGGTATGACAGCCCCATGTGAGCCTTGGTCTTCTTCTGAAGTCAGCGGCAGTCTTCTCTATTCGAAAATATCTTTGGGGTATGGTGTATATGTCCTCTTTATAAATAGTAAAAAGCAAAGTAATGGAACAGTTGAAAATTGAAAGTTGAAAACAGAAAAACGCGAAATAATAATAATAATAATAATAATAATAATAATAATAATAATAATAATAATAATAGTAATAGTAATAATAATAATAATAATAATAATAATAATAATAAATGTTTTAGGATATTTGCAGGAATATCAAAACTGTTCTCTTCATCACTACCTAGACTGCCAAGGTCAACCAATTGGACGATATAGAAACATGGATTAAGTCCATTATCAATATAAGCTGATGCCACTCCTTTCTAGAAATGTCAACGAAGTCAAAAAGACCCCTTTGCATTTTAACTCTTCACAAATTGCATTATTTCTCCTATGATCAGCTAATATGTTTAGGAAAAAACAAATAATAATAAATACTAATGTGGAATCATAATAAGTCGAAGAAGTATTATTCACTTACAGTATATATGTTTCAAAGAAAAAACATTAGCCCTTAGATAAATTTTCAGCCCTATTAAGGAAAATGGAATATCGAGAAATAGGTATAACTTTAACTGTATAAATAACATTATGAATCAGACATTGTAAAATTTATAAAAAATAAAAGGCTGGAATGTAATGGACGTTGTGAGAAAGAGTAATATGAGAACTGTAAGTAAAGTTTTAAATCAAAGCCAGAAGGAAGAAGAACAATTGGTAGAACAAGACTGAGATGGGTGGATTTGGTATTGGGTGGCATCAGGATGTTTGAGAGTTAATAAGTGGAGAACTATGGATTCAAATACACATACCCTGATGGAAAAGAGAAACTCCCTTTTAAACAAAAATCTTCATTTGGAGACCATGAAATTCTTGCTTCGCAGTCAAGGACCACGAGGCAGCAGCATATATTACATATTTATATTCCAAATAGCAGCTCTATTGTTTAATACGACTCTGATCTTAAATATAGAACATAGTCCTACCTGTTTGTAGGGATGTCGTCGTTCCTCATGAAACCCTAAAGTAATTATCACAATTTATTTCAATGGAATTATCCTATACAATAAAAATATAAGTCCATCCATCCAAGTTGAAAAGTAACAGATCTGTAGTAATTCACAATACGTCACTCAAGCACAACTTACACAGAACTACAGTCAATGTTATGGATTTTTAGTTAAAAGGTTTAAAGAAGCCTCATAACATGACATAGAAACGCTTCAATGCACAGTGATCCAGAAAGCGAAAAAAATCGGCAAAATCTGAAACTCACTATTTGAGCTCTAAATCCATCCAAATGTGTAAGATTAACGATTTTAAGAGTATAAAATATCTAAGTCTGCATAATTGATGCGAGGGTCTGTAATTAGTTGTTATATGCAAATTATTAGTTCGTGACTGATTAAGAAAAACACAACTTATTTAAGAGATATTTTGAAAAATAGATTAATCACAGATAGGACTATGCATTTAGAAAATAATATAATATTAATAAAAATAAGCCAATTATATTGATTAAAACTATGATATAAATATAAATAATAATGATTATTCGTTTAAAATTTATTTAAATTATGCAAAATAACATGTTTAAACATTAGAAAAAACGGAACACTTTAGCTAAATCACATTCACAGTTCATACATTTTAAGGCAATGAATGAGTTATTCCATTGTTATTTCGAAATGATGAATAGTATCTACTAACACTGTAAGAGAACATATTATAAAAACAAAAATTGACTATAATCTTAGTAAACCTACTCAATACTCTGATGCATTGCTGTCGATCCATCACTCGCGGATTCATCGTTGTTCTCGGTTTTTGATTCTTGTGTTCCAGAGGAGTAAGCGGTGACTTCAGAAGTCCAATTACTTCTGGTGAAAGTAATGTGCAGCTCTTCCGTAAAAGCTGCCGAATAGTTGATATTACTGGATGCGATGGCAGCAATAGTCTTCAGAATACATCCTCATCCGTTGCGACTCTTGAAAAATTCCTAGCATGTTGCAATCTAAATGATTTAATATCATTATGTCTTGCTTCCTGTGCCTCTTCTAACATTTGTCCTATGAGCAGCAAAGCCTCAGAAATAACTGAAGAACCACGGAAGATGATTTTGTGGATTGATTTTGGCATATAATACCATGGGCACAGCTCTATAAACAAATTAGCAGTTTCCTACGCAGAATTATTCAAAGATCATTTCAGAAATATTATATCCACACGAGAGAGCTTGAAGGATAGTCGCAAATTGACGGATGAGATTTTCATCGACCCCTGTGAGAGAAGCAGCCAGAGAGGGGCTTTTTAAAAACCTTCATGCCATGTTACTGTCATTGCTGGTTCCACTCCCTCCAACTCTTGGATAGTCAACAAGCAAACACATTTGTTCTCTCATTTGAGCTTGGACTTTTGTTTTCCTGGCCAGAATTTTTTTAAAATTATTTTCTGAATCCCGTACTTGCTATTTTTTACGTCTAGTCGATGTGAAAAATGAAGTACACATTCCAGAAAACGGATCCAGGCATGCAGGGTTGATATAACAAACTGAAAAATACTTGTGTCTGATGTATTTTAACAGCATCAACAGTGTTGTTCATTGATTTTGGGTAGCTCCACAAACATAAAAGATCTGCGACGAAGGAGTGTCTGTGACAGCGCTGCAGATCTTGCAATCAATCATAATCATGTTAAGTTGGTGAGTGATTCGAATATCTTGCCCCTCACTCGTTGTGGCTACGAGTGGCTGAAGAGCATGGACTTGATTTTCCACGTAAATCTTTTCTTCAATAGACAAGGCCTTAGTTTCTTTCTTCCATTGCATCCTAGCAGATCTACAATTTCTAGTCGACGACGGAAGTGGATTTTGCCATATGATGAATCTTTTGTGTTATTTTGTATAATATAATTGTATAGGTACAAGAGAAGACAAAAACACATGACTGTCAGTCAATTTCTGATCAGAAAACCTTTGTTTGTATTCAGATTGTCCGCCACTACCATCGCACCATCATTTTAATAGCAATGCGAACTTATCTGGTTTGAAACGTATTCAAACTTAAAAGATCTGGATCTTAATATTCAATTATACGCCAGATTGTGTGATCCACCAAAGTCTGTAATTGCGTTTCTGCAAAAGATTCACTAAAAATCATGGACTCCTTAATAGGGTAACAACGTTCTTTACTTTTAAGGACACGATTATATAACGAGTATATATTAGCATGTATTTCCTTTGCTTGTGTTCTTAAAAGCTTTATATTGCCTATGGCTTAAAATAGTTTCAATAATTAACGACATAATTTCATTTTCATTGTAAGGTTTTACTTGGAGATATGATTTTGATAATTTCCAAACTAGAAAGATTTTTTCTGTTCTTGTTGGAGCTGTTACGACAACTTCATTTACTAGTTTTGATGCCTTTTCCTTTCTTTGCTCCTTTAAATGTGCTTTTGTTGCAAAAGCGAGTTCTCTGGATGAATTTTCACGTCGAAGTTCTTCAGTCTTTCACTTTTTACTTCTATCGCTACTACCTTCAAAACCGACACTAGGGTGTCCTCTTTGCTTTTCAGAGCGCGTAGGAATACATGAACTAGGAAATAAAAACAGTTCATCCTTTTGAAGTCACGTAAAATTATTTATAGGAAATGGACTTTCTATACGGTGACACTTTTCAAGTTTGTTAAATATTTTGCTGCAGAACCGCGACACCTCTACACAAGTCTTCTTTAACACAACCTTCAGAGATACTGTCACTGTTTATAGAATTTAACACAAATTGAAATAAATATTTTATTTGATTATTCCGACCTTCATCTGATTTTTCACGGAAAACTTTGTACAGTTCCCTACTATATTTATAGCATTCCATAACATACCATCACAAATTACACAGTTGGACAATACGTGTGAAAGTTTAGATATTATCAAGCTGAAAGATTTGCCTTATTTCATGGGCATTGCACTATTGTTCTATTAATAGTTAATTTGCCTGTTTTGATCTCCTCTACATCCTTTATTATTTTGATCCAAGTACAGACACACTATCTTAATTAATGATATCCCACAACTTATGTCCGAAATGTAAGAAGAGCTCTCCAACTGGGTAATGAATTCACTAAACGTGTCTGTGACTTGAGTAAGAAATTTTGCCTGATATTTTATTCAAAATAAAAAATTAATAAATAGTATTTCTTTAACGACGCGCCAAAAATAATTGGCATTAGTGGTGCGATTCAATGTTTGGCATGAAAGACCCAACAATTTTTTTCTCACAGGCCTCTTATTTCAGACTTGAATCTTATACGTGAATAAATATAAAACATCGCTTCAACATGTTGAAATGTATCATAAAATTAGGGATATAACTTAACCTTCAAATAAGATAAGTGCATGAAAAAAACCAGTTGCTCGTATTAAAGATAAGGATAATAAAATGATTATTTATAGTGTTGCATTAAAAATACCGGTAAGTATTACAATTATAGTCAGCGAGATATTATAGGCCCACTTGATTGTCGATGAGACGGAGCTGGGAAAAACGCAGTTGATAATATCTCCCTTGTCCCGATCCATAGTTTCCCAATTGACAATTAGCGACACGCCACTCGAAAATACAAGTTTGTACATTCGGGTGATGTACGAAAACAGTTTTTTTTGCACCCCTATCAAAATCCCTTAGTTTTAGGTAGCACAGTTGCTGAGAAATTATTTATTAATTTATAGCCTATAAGGTTATGTCTTCAACGTGCATTTTCAATGAGAGAAATAAGTATCTATCTATTTAATAAACTCAGTAATACACCTTATATATAAACTATGAATGTATAAACATAATGTCACGGATGAGCACGGGATTTTCCTTTAACTTATTTAGACTTAAATGAATACACAATATTTATATAAAATTCTTCTTCCCACTTTATTTTCTTCTTACAATTACCACTAAATCTTTAATCACATTTTTATTCTTCTAACTATTATTTCTATAACGTTAATCAGACAATCGCTTTTAACACAGTTGCAGACACAATCCTTCCTCACCGTTACACGCATAATATTAATCACTCGCCATCCAACACAAGACTGGATGCAACAACTGACTCGCCGGCCTTCTCATCCGCTCTTTTTATACAGGCGGGGGAGGAAAACTCTAGTAATAGCTTCGAGCAACTTTGAAGCCCAGAAACCTCTGGCTTCCGATTTTTCTCCAAGGAGGAGACGCTGGTAGAAAGGTCTGGCAACATTCAAGCTGCTCTGCGGGTCACTAACTCGCTAGGGGCGACTCACCCGCGCAATTCAAACGCCGCTTACACGACATGTAACAATACTTTTATCCATATAGTTTCAATGAAATATAATTTATTGTTACTTCAATAAAATTAACAATTCATTCACTGTCACTATCAGCATATGCGGTACCAACAGCTCATTAATACCATTGAATTGTACAGTCTTTGAAATAATTGATGGTGCACAGATGATTTTCAAATTCCAGAACGAAGCCACTGCGCTTGATCAGGGTCAGCTATTTGGTTCACAAGTATACAACTATTTGAGAATCTAAAATCCGTTATATTTCGTTGTGTGCTGTGCAATGGATAATAATTATTTTCGCGTAAATAAGTAGTGCGGTAAATGCTGTAAATAAAACAAAGTAAAACAAATAAAACAAAACAAATAAAATTAATTGAAATAAGGACGAGAGAGAGAAAAAATAAACAAGACAGCGTGATCGAACACGTGACATGCACGGGAAACAGAAACTTCTTCCACTAGACCACAGCCGCCAATGCTAGAAACTGTCTGCATGAAGCGATGCGATACTCCAAGGGCTTGCATGTATAATGAAATTAGATATTGGCTTGACTTAATTTAAATTAGGCCCTAATCAGGCGCGTTTTGCATTAGTAGTGGAAATAAACAATCTTTCATGCCTTGTGTTTTGTAAACAAAGTAATGGGACATTACAATCGTTATTCATTTTCTACATAAATGAGCTGTTTCTTTTTATTAATTTATTTCCCTATATATAGACAAATTTATTTATGTGACGAAACCTGGTAATGTGTAGGCATTAAGACCATTAATGACGTTATAATAAAATATATACCTGGGCCTGCGCCGTCGCAATTAAGCATCTTACTGGCTGCTCTACTGAATTGAACAATACGGTTATTGCATGAAGAAAGACTTACGCCGCCGGATTTGATCCCAAAGGAGACAAACACACTTAACAACTTACTAGTGTGAATCGCTCTTCAAAACTTTCCACCATCAAGAGTTGCTCCATCATTTTTTTTCTCAAATGCTGTACATGTACTTTATCCTCTAAAGGTTTTATGGTATGTTGTAGTATATAATTTAATAGGAGATGAGATATTGCATCACTCTTTAACCCAATGTGAATGTTCATTCTTTGTGCTATTTAAACACATTCGAATAAATCTTACTAACATTTTAGGAATTCCGAATTCCATCAGAGTACTCTACAAGTCCACTCTCTTAATTAAATCGTATGCCTTTTTTGTAGCCTATATATAAAATCGACTTACAGTGCCATTATATTCCGAATTCTTTTCTAAAATTTGCCTGTACTAAAAATTTGATCTACTAATAAAATGCTATTATCGTAACAAGAATGTAGCATTCATTATTTTAAATACGTTTACTTCCATAAACACAGTTTGAGACAGACATATACATCATGAAAGAAAAATAAACGTCTGTACCGGGATTTGAACCCGAGAACCCTAAGTTTATACGTTAGTGACCTAACCACTAGTCCACTCAGGCTCCTAGCAAAAAACATTTATTTTTCCTTCCTTATATATGATTCGAGCGGAACAGGCCGACGGCCTACCATCATGAAGAAGAAGAAGAAGATGATGATATATGATTTTCAATCATGAGAGGCAACCCTGACATCTGTCTCACTACCATCTCGCGGCTTCTATAACAAGTAAGCATTTTAAAGAGAATATTTATATTATAGCAGTTACGCTTTTGTATTTCGGTGTTATAATTAAATTTTGACACTTAGCAATGAAGGTCAAATATGACATGAAAAGAAAAATAAATGCCTGAATCGGAATTTGTACCCGAGACCTCTAATTTTATACGTTACTTCACTCAAGCTCCTAGCACAAACACACACACACACACATATATATATATATAGGGAGACAGACTATAAGCGCAGTTTTCCTATTGGTACAGAATCATCGGTCATCATCAAATATGCCTCTTACTACATTTGATCTATCATTATTAATACTCTCGATGAACCTAGGCGAATAGAAGGTTCCTGTAGCATTATAATCCACAACTGTTCGTAAACCACTTAAGATATAGACCAAAACACACTACTCTAAGTCTCTCCAAGTTTTGATTTAGTACATCTCAACATATCAGCATGTGGCCTCACAAATGCCCTCAGCATATCCACATCTCTCCGTACACGCTGCAAAATATCAGTATCAACCGTTTACACGTTTCACAACATTTTTTTTTAGACTGGAGCGCCTGAAAGCCGGAGTTACGTTACTCAAATGTTATTCTTCCAGTTATATTAGATGGATGCGAAATATTGGCTCTTGCTTTAAGGGAGAAAAAATATTAAAAGTATCTGAAAATAAATTTCTTAGGAAAATGTTTTGAGAGACGAACATACGGGTGACTCGAAAAGACTGCATAACAATAGCTGCATTATCATTATGGAACACCAAATGTAATACGAACAGTTATATCTCGCAACTGCGATGATCAGAACAGGGCACGAATGGTGATTGAAAGAGGGGAGTGGCAACTCTGTAGGAAAATTAGAGAGAAATCACCCTAGGTAAGCCAAGAATGAGATACGAGAATAATATTAATCATGCATTGAAAGAAGTAGATTATAGAGGGGATGATTGGAATAGATTAGCTCAGGATAGAGATCTATGGAGAGCGTACGTCCGCACGACCTTCAACCTCCGATTGGAGAGTGCCAGTGAATTGGTTAATTATCTGGTTAGTTAGTTAAAGCGTTGACATATAAATGTTGTCAGGTCATTTTCTGAAATTTGAAACTTTATTTCTTAATGAGAACATCGCCGTAATTCGCTAAAATTGACTACCAACATCGGTTTCTGGGAGAAAAATGTACCATAAAACAATCCAAATTTAACAATTTTCGATACATACTTCGATAATACGAAAGTTATATTTTTCCGAAAAAATCACCAAAGTACACGAACGTTGTTTTCTCTTAGCCTTAGACAATTATTACAGAAAATCTAAAATGTATTCTGTTAAATCATAATGCCTACAAAAGTATATTACTTTGTTTACACTAACAAATTGATAAAACCAACTGAAATATGATTAGTACCAGCAATTTAAAACATTGCTGGCTCAGGAGACTGAATTCCGTTCCGCTCGAATGATGAATAATGATCTGCATTTCAGTTTATTGTTTGTATTTTTCCTTCAATTTCGTTTCCATTAAAACAAGTTTAGTTAATGTAATAATTATAATAATAATTTTGACATAAATTACTCAGGAATATATCAAACAAATATCGGGGATTCTTTACAATATGTGACGCGAAAAAAATTTCCAAGTTCCAATCATATACCATGCGCATGCGCCAACAACAAACGCGAAGTGATTTACACTTGGAACTACGGGATGCAGCCAACATATACACGATATTTAAATAACCTAAAAGCTAACCTAAACATTTCAGCACTCCAAAATATGTGTGACACGATTTTTTATTTATATACAGATGTTCAATGTTTACACATCTTTCTGTGCCTAAAGTTTTATTTTCTGTTTCCACTCGTGACACAATTTTAAGAATTTTATACAGTAAAGATCGCCGAGAAGCACTGGTAAAATTTTACAAATGTAATGACTGTATCTGCAGTATTGTAGGGACAAGGAACTTGGACCTTAACGAATACCAGCTGCTGAAATAAAATGTCTAAGACCATTGAAAGGTTATAACAAGTAATAGATAATAAAATAAATGGTGAAATAAAGCAAGAATTGAATACCGATAATATAGCAGTGAAGGTACTGTTATAAAAAGTCAAAAGGACGGAGGAGCCAATAACACCATTGAAAAGATGGATGGATCAAATCATAGTTCTGTAGAATTTCTGGGGCTGGAACAGGCAGAAATGCCTAACTTCTGAAGTATAATAAGAATATAGTAGATAGTATAATAACACAACAATAATAATATAATTATTATTAGGCGTTTTATTATCCAATGTTTTCCAGATTAGGCCGTCGAACCTGTTCCGCCTCCTGGATTTAGATTATCTCTCAAACGCTTCTTAGGTCTGCCCATGTTTCTTATTCCTACTGGTGCGCCAGTAATTGACGTGAAGTTGAGGATATTTTAAAATAGTATCCGACTTGACTTCTTTCGATACTGTAATATAATTTTTGTATGCTTAGGTGTTTTGTCCATGATGGATTCAGAGTTGAACAGCTGATTCATTATTTTGATCTGTACAGCTCGTACTCTTTCCGACATTTTTCTCTTATTTAAAGACACCTTTAACATCTAGTCATATAGCGTCTATGTATTTATTTTATTTCATTGCATTGTATTTACATTTAATTATATTATGAAATGGTGAATATGTTGAAATACGTCCTAGTAATCAAATTCTAATCCAGCATTTGCCTTTAAGATTGAAGAAAACCAAGAAAATTAACCTCAAATTGGTTGGCACCGGGATTTGAACCCAGTACCTCTTGAATATGAAACTCGAACGCTAACGCTTTGAGCCAACTCACATCGCTATTCGATACATTTAATTGTGGTATGTACAGAAATAATACAATGCAAACAAAGATTATAAATTGTGGTGATGATTATGATGATAATGATGATGATGATAATAATAATAATAATAATAATAATAATAATAATAATAATAATAATAATAATAATAACAACAATGAATTTTCAGATTGTAATATGGTCTAATATTTTAAAAATTCATTTTATAGGAATAATTTAAAAAAAACTGAAGTTGGAGAAAACATTCTATTGTGAGTTATACAGAATGCTCTAAAATTCCTCTTACAAACTTCTAGGACTTGTAGAGTTGATAATATTCAGAATTGGAAACCATGTCCGGAAACTTATCGTTTCCGTGCTACAGCCGTTTGAAAACATGTTTTTAACGCGACCAATTTTACAAGTAATTTATTATGAGACATGACACAGTACATCACTTGTTTTACAATTCAACTCATTAACAACCAAAGAAACAAAATGTAAACTGAATCATGACTTGCATTAAAATACCGGATACACCCTCCACAATCAATGTTTGCAGTTTTCAAAATTTCGAAAACATTTGACTTTTTATAAAAACACCAAGTCTTGAATTACTCGATAGGGAAATTTTCGATTTAGACGAATCGCGAAGCTATTACTTGTTGAGACATCGTTTCCAATTCTAAATGTTATCAACTCAGTCCCCTCTACAAGTCCTAGAAGTTTGTAAGGGGAATTTTAGAGCACCCTGTATACAATGAAAACAATTGAATGTCATGGCCATGTGAAAACAATGATTAAAGAACGACTACTACTGAAGAAAGTGTTGCAATTGCTGCCGCCCAAGAGGTTGAAAACAGGGAGAAGAAATTTTACTTGTATTCAGGATATAATAACAGTAATGGATATGCCAAGTCCCAGTTCAGGGATCTCTTTTGAATGGCGGGAGAGTGGAGGACCGTATAAATTCATAAATTAAATACACATAGGCGAATAATAGAAATAAAAATATTTATTACTTTAAAAACAAATAATCGCACTTCACTAGTTTAAAATTCTTGTAAGCTCTATTAACTCGTGTCACTTGCACTGTACTTTATACATTTTATTTTAACGTGATGTACACGGAGACCGGCCGACATGATGTTGCTTGTTGTAAGTTTTAGCGCATCTGGAGAGAAAAAGAAATTACTGCATATATAAGCTGTTGGTGGCGGGAGTTTCTGGAAAGTTCCATAGAATAAATATTAAGTTGGTAGATCTGAGACTTTCAGAACCATGCGCCAAATACTAAAGCATCCAATTAGAAAATGTTACACTTAACCATATGAGAGAGACAGAACGTATATTACCAACTTGAATAAAATGCTGATGGTAGCAAAATGACGTAATGCCGGGGAAAAAACCTTTCTTTATCATTTGCAGGTGTTCTTTCTGCGTATTAAAATCGTTCTAGAATGAATGTTTATTACATCTCGGGCTACTACTTGACGCCTTGAATTATGTGCAAAAGCTAATTATATAACATATGTACTTAATAAATTCAATATTAAATCAAATTATAATTTTTAAAATGCGATAAAGATTAATCCAAGTAACAAGAGAAAAAAGAACAGATGAAGTGCAATGGAATAATAAGGACGATTGAGGAATAAATTTGAAATCAATATTCAACACAAAGTACATGGGCACCAGAAGATTTGTACACATTGTTAAACCCATTTTATATAGAACCAAGATTTTTTTCAACAATATTCACGTACATCCTGCCAGATCTATAAAATAACAATTAGTCCATAATATTACGTGGTAGCGATACACTACATGTAAACGCTAGATAGCACCATCTACAAACAAATTATCACGAAAGTTACATTATTTTCTTCATAGATGGCGCGAGCTCTATTGAAACATTGTGATAAACGTAAATCGATTTTTATTCTTTTTCAAACTCAAATCCTTCTCTTCTCCGTCACGTTGGAGTGCAGTCGGTTTCCGTACCAGGATATTATAAATCTATCCAGCTTGGGGTCCATGTAACTTATGTATTCTCCTTCATGTATTGTCTTCGATTATGGTCTGTCATGTTAATTAAATACATTTGAATGCCCATCATGTGAGCAATCGTGTATAATATAATGGATATATTTCCAATCAATTAACATTTTGGGAATAACAAGAATATGAGTATTCTTACATTTAAATCCGTTTTCCATTAAAGTAATCACTCGTGTTCGGATAATTATTGGATCACTTGCGTATGAATACATTTAAATAATACTATGTCTCCTCCACTGTGGCCTTGTGGTAATGTCGTTCCCTCAGAAGCAGTAGTCCCGATTTCGATTTTAGTTTCGTATATGTTCTCTGGGGGAAAATTGGGGGACTCACTTTACACTTTATAATAACTTTAATAAAGAAGGGTACTGTACATCGGATTGTGGTCTATCATGCTTACGACAGACGGTTTTTAAACACACTTTCACTAAAAACAATGTACAAAAGGTTGCGAAAATATCTTTATAGTAAAATGTAAGGAAGTAGAGTTAAAAAACCATCCTTTCGCGTCCCCCCCCAACTAAATCACTGCTATGGGTAAAGTTTCTTTGGGGGTGGAGATTTTACACCTGTAAGACAAATATCAGGAAATTTTAAGGACCAAATAATAATAAATAAAAATGCGTGAAGAAAGCTTGCAAAAATGAAATGGTTACACTAGCCAAATGAGGTAAATTTAGAGCAATTGGGTAGTATTAGACGGGAAACCACCAAGTTACTAAAGAGTAAAAGAGGGAATATTTGAGAGAGAAGATTAATGATCTTGAGATGAACGCAAAAAAATAGGAACATTAGAGAATTATATCAGGGAATTAGTATAGAGAAGAAAGGGTTTCAGGCTAGAACAAACATAATTCGGAATGAAAATGGGGATATGATTGCAGATTCCAGGAGTATATTAAATAGATGGAAAAGTTACTTTAATCAGCTATTAAATGTACATGCAGAACAGGACATTGAGGAGGATAATTTACAGACAGCAGAAATGCTAGTCGCAGAACCAAGTGCATTAGAGGTTGAAATGGCGATTGAAAAATTGAAGATGTATAAAGCATCAGGTTCAGATCAGATCCCAGCTGAACTGGTAAAAGCAGGGGGAGTAAAATTGATGGACAAGATACGCTGGTTGGTTAGTATGATTTGGGGAAAAGAAGCAATTCTAGATGAATGGAAGGAATCAATTATCGTACCAATTTATAAGAAAGGAGATAAAACTGATTGCAACAACTACAGGGGCATCTCATTACTTTCATTTCGTACAAAATTCTAACAAATATATCGTATTAGTAAGCAAACTTACTCCCTATATTGATGACTTTCTAGGAGATCATCAATGTGCATTTAGAAGAAACAGGTCTACAACAGATCAGATTTTAAGTATAAGATAGATTTTAGAAAAGAAATGGGAATATAGTGGTACTGTAGATCAACTATATGTAGACTTCAAAAAAGCATATGATTCAATTAAGAGGGAGAAGTTATATAGTATCTTGCTGGAGTTCGGAATTCCTAAAAAGTTAGTTAGACGAATGTGTCTAAATGGCACAAGGAGTAAGGTGCGTATAGGCAAACAGTTTTCAGACACTTTTGAAATCCAGAATGGGTTGAAGCAAGGAAATGCACTATCTCCTCTACTATTTAATTTTGTACTAGAGCATGCCATTATATCTTTAGAGAATGAGGAAGGCTTACAACTCAATGGTATTAATGAGCTGTTAGTTTATGCTGATGATGTGGTACTACTGGCCGATAGCGAGGAGATACTAAAGGACAACACGCACACATTATTAAGTAACACTAAGAAATTTGGACTGGAAGTAAATATCAATAAAACTAAATATATAGTCACACATAGAAATACATTATATTACAAAAATGGACAGCTAATAACAAATGAAGCAAATTTTGAGGAAGTGGCTGAATTCAAATACCTAGGAACAATAATCACAAATAGGAATGAGATGCACAAAGAAATTAAACATAGGCTCAATTCTGGAAATTCGTGCTATTATGCATTGCAAAGACTTTTGACTTCCCAACTCCTTTCAAAAAACGTCAAACTGTAAATATATAAAACTATTATTCTGCCAGTTATATTATATTGGTGCGAAACATGGACTCTTACTTTAAGGGAGGAAAGGAGATTACAAGTATTTGAGAATAAAGTATTTAGGAAAGTTTTTGGACCAAAGAATGATGAACAGACAGGTGAATGGAGAAGATTGCATAACAATGAACTACATGGTCTTTATAGGAAGCCAGATATAATAAGAATAGTTAAGTTTCGTAGACTGCGATGGGCAGGACATGTTGCACTTATGGGGAATGAAAGACTTGCATGGAAGCTTCTTGTAGGACAGCCAGAGGGAAAACGCCCAGTTGATAGACCAAGAATGAGGTGGGAGAATAACATTAACTATGATTTGAGGGAAGTAGATTATACAGGGAATGATTGGAAAGCATTATCTCAGGATAGGGATATATGGAGAGCTTATGTCCGCGCGGACATGAACCTACGGGTTCGATAGTGCCAGTGAGTAAGTAAGTAAGTAGGTACAACGTGTTCTTAGTCACTGCAGAGTTTCACCACCGATTCTGATCTCATCCTACAGTTTAGCACACGATATCTCTCGCACTGTTCGCCATATCTTGTACACACGCAGTTCGGACCGGGCTCATGGAATCTCTGGTTGCTGCACAGCTTGTGGTGAGATCCATGCACAGCGAGTCTTAGGACCAAATAGTGTCCGACTACTTCTGCCGTCATAATCTTCCATATTCATATTATCCTTATTTATTTAGTATGTCTAAATCTTAAACGTTTTACGCAGGAATTGAGCTGATCACTCATATGGGGAGTAATTCCACGCCCTGGTGTGGTCAAAATGTATGTATGACTTAAAAGTTTTCACCCGAAAAGTCATGTCCCTTTAGGGCCTAGATGGCCTGCGGCACGTGAAAGTACCAACAAAGGGGAGGTTAAAGTAAGGAAGGATATGAATTACTTAAATAATAGATTATAGTGACTATTTAACTCATGCCCCAAATGGGAGGCAATGACCAATCACGTTTCAATGATTTCTGTTTTACAACCAATCAGAGTCGTGTTTCTCGAAATATTTATCAGTGTTATAATTACCATATTAAACAAAGCTCCTCCTTTTTAATATTCTGAACAGGTCTGACCGTTATTTTGCAGTGACTGAGGCTATAAGAAATACGGCTACCAGATTGTATATATAGTGCATACATGTCAACATTTGTAGCAATTGATTATACCACCAAAAAAAGAAACCACTGTTTGCACTTTCTTAAATGTATTTTTTCCCAGGTAATAATCCAGAAAAATATAATTGTCATATTTACATCATACGGACATCACAGATCACAAATGAATTAATATACAGTTTGATGTGTTTCATTTTTTCTCCACTAGAGAGCATTCTTACAATATTGCGTTCCTTTGGTAATAAATAGTATGATCTGGTTGCAGTGATAAACAAAAGAAGCAGTAGAAGCGTACCTATTGTTTCTCATTTGTTTTCTCAAACATCGCCGTTTGCATTAAATATATAAATATTTTGAAATAACTACAGTTAAATAATGATTTGTGAGTAAACAGCTTAATTTTATTCGTTAAATAGTCCTAACAAATGCCACTCTTGATTTCCAAATTCTCTAGATAAATTCACTCCTCACTTCGTGAGTCGTGAATTTATCGATAATTTGGAAATCACTCGTGGCATTACTTATAAGATTTGTTATAATAAAGAATATATATTACACACAGTTGAACTAAAATACAACGACAAACTCTCACATATTGTACAGAGATTTTTTATACAAGGAACACATGATCTCTTGTTTCGTAATGCAGAGTAATGTGTTGCACATGTAATATATCCTTTGAACAGTAAAAATATGGGTTCTGATAGATTGCAAAGAAAAATTCAAGGTTATTAACTAATTATCAGTATTTATATGGCCTATTCTATAAATCATAAATTATCAGAACCCATTTTAATAGATCTTGGATAAAATAGATGATAACCTGATGTATGCCAAACACTTTAACATAATTTTAGTCTGTATTAAGGCACTGTAGACAATGGGTTTCTTATATTAAAATACAGCCAATAACTAGGAACTACCTTGCAAAAAAATATTGACTTTATACGCGCGAGTTATGAGTTTCTCTAAGCCGCCTCTAAGGGTCGGGCTGAATTTTATGATATTAGCCGGTGATAGATAAGGAACTATAAAAGTTATTAAGTGATAAAAGTAATTTTTAGGCGACGTGATGGAAGGATTTTATTAAATGTATATTTTTTCAATAGTTGTTAGTACACTGCACTGTTAACACTGTTAACTGATCTTCTTGGTATGTTCTCCGAGTGGGAGCACTTGCTCCACTTGCTTTGACTATAGTTATGTAACATTTTATATAGAATTATTTAATAAAGTCGTGGATTTGACTTATTTTTTCGTCGTCATTACAATTTATATACAAAATTTTCATTGGAAAAAATAAATATTTCGACACCCCTCTATAGGCTACATGTGCAAGTCGATATAGGCCTACTAAATATAGGGCGTGGCCTTTTACAGGACTCTGTTCCTTTCCAGGTTTAGTTACTCTGGGGTCGATACTCTTATTTATCTGTCCGCTATGTTTTTGGAGGCTATATTTTTTTTCTTTTGAAATTTATTAAATGCAATAAACCATTCTTTGCATCCCTCCTAACCGCATCCTTAACTAAATTTTTACCTTGGAGATTTGCGTAATCGCGTAGACCGTAACATCTGTCTTTGCTACCTGATATCCTCCCTACCGACTTTAAAATGAATAGCCCAAGACCAGGCAATAAACTTAACAGTTCTTCATCTTTCTTCACACACCCTCAAATAACTTAAAACGCCGCTGTCGGCAATGACTTGTTACTAGAAAGTATTTTTATAGTTTTACAATCAAAAGAGAATACAAACTTTTGGGACAATAACGATAGCCCTCCATTGTAAGTGGTACATATTGCCTCCTGAAGGAAAATAAACAATTTATACGTAAATTTTTATTTTACTTGGCTGTCTATTTTGCTCATTAATCATACTAAATTGAATATCTTGCACACGTAAAATTTAACAATCTTTTCGAATATATATGTATGTATGTACGTATGTATGCATGTATGTATGTATGTATGTATGTATGTATGCATATTGTTTTTTAATATGTACTCTTCAATCATTTGTTCTTTTTTTTTACATTTCCTGAAATCCTTCCGCGTTACACAAATATAAGCCCATACAATTATTTATTTTGGACAAGATGCTTGCCTCCTAGTCCATTCTGAATTTATATTTTATTGTACCTGCAACTGGTGGCAATACAGTACTCACCTTAATCATTTACCTATAAGATGAAGTATTGAGTTTTAACTCTCGTTACACATTTGAACAACAAATATTAAATGAATAACACTCATGAATCATACACTTTTTTAAACCATATATGTGTAATTGTAATCGTGTCCATATTCACAGTCTTTATTTGTATCACTTTGTTTGTTTTTTGTTTTTTTTTTCACTACGCACTCGTTTACGATTCGGCCCACTGAAATCACACGCGATGTCATTTACATACTTTCTATAACATACAACATAGCCCATACATGAATTAAACATTCTTTTAAGTAGTGATTTCCTTGTAAGGACGTAATGTTTGGATGTGATATGTCCCAATTTCCTTATCAGGATCGCGTATGTCGCTGATTTTAAACGTGTGGGTATCTAATTGTTTAGTAATCACACCTGGCCCCTTCCATGGTGTAGCCTTTTTGTTACTTTTGCATCTGAGTTTATCAGACAAAGTGTTGTTTCATATTAGTACTTTATCGCCTATTGAAGGTCGCCAGATACATTTATATATTTTGTTCTTTTTCTCCTTTTTTCAGCGAATTTCTATATCCGCTGGAATGCTTTTAGGTAGCGCTCCTCATTTGTTAGATTAGAATCATTGACGGGAATCGAATCTGGGACCCCTGATACTAATTTTTCAAGTTCTCTGCCACACATCAATACTTCTGGTGCGTAGCCGGTGGTATTGTTTGTTGAGTGGTTTAACACCTTCTCAATGTGCGGTATGTGTTGTACCCAGCTATTATGTTGTTTATGACATAAAATCATAAAACATGTTATTTCTTTATCCATCCTTTCAGTCGGATTACAGGATGGCATATAAAGAGATGAGTGTATTAGCATTATCTGGCGGTCCTCTAGTGATTTTTCGAATTTTGCACTTCTGTAAATTGAAGCGTTGTCAGTAAGGATAGCCTCGAGTTTACCGTAATTACGCTCATAATTGTTAAAGAGTTTGTCTAGACAACGCTTTGTGGTCATTTTACGCATGGGATATATCTTAGTAAATTTTGAAAATACGTCCACCACAACCCGGATATGTTTTATAGCCAAATTGCCCTCCAGGCATGGGTCCGTGTGAATCTATTGTTATTAAACTGTTGACTTTGTCTCCTATGATACTTCGTGGTGTTACATCGTACCGCGTGTTTAAAGATTTGCACTTTTGGCAGATTACGCAAGTAGAAGTTATTTGTCTTATGTCTTATATACTTACTTACTTACTTACTCACTGGCACTATCGAACCCGTAGGTTCATGGCCGAGCGGACATAAGCTCTCCATACATCCCTATCCTGAGCTAATGCTTTCCAATCATTTCCTGTATAATCTACTTCCCTCAAATCATAGTTAATGTTGTTCTCCCACCTCATTCTTGGTCTACCAACTGGGCGTTTTCCTTCTGGCTTTCCTACAAGAAGTTTCCATGCACGTCTTTCATTCCCCATACGCGCAACATGTCCTGCCCATCGCAGTCTACGGGACTTAACTGTTCTTATTATATCTGGCTTCCTATAAAGACCATGTAGTTCATTGTTATGTAGTCTTCTCCATTCACCTGTCTGTTCATCTCTCTTTGGTCCAAAAATTTTCCTAAGAACTTTATTCTCAAATACTCGTAATCTCCTTTCCTCCCTTAAAGTAAGAGTCCATGTTTCGCACCCATATAATATAACTGGTAGAATAATAGTTTTATATATTTTCAGCTTAACGTTTTTTGAAAGGAGTTGGGACATCAAAAGTCTCTGCAATGCATAATAGCATGCATTTCCAGAATTGAGCCTATGTTTAATTTCTTTGTGCATCTCATTCCTATTTGTGATTATTGTTCCTAGGTATTTGAATTCAGCCAATTCCTCAAAATTTCCCTCATTTGTCATTAGCTGTCCATTTCCATTATATAATGTATTTCTACGTGTGACCATATATTTAGTTTTACTGATATTTACTTCCAGTCCTAATTTCTTAGTGTTACTCAATAGTGTGTGCGTGTTGGCCTTTAGTATCTCCTCGCTATCGGCCAGTAGTACTACATCATCAGCATAAACTAACAGCTTATTAATACCATTGAGTTGTAAGCCTTCCTCATTCTCTAAAGATTTAATGGCATGCTCTAGTACAAAATTAAATAGTAGAGGAGATAGTGCATCTCCTTGCTTCAACCCATTCTGGATTTCAAAAGTGTCTGAAAACTGTTTGCCTACACGCACCCTACTCGTTGAGCCATTTAGACACATTCGTATAAGTCTAACTAACTTTTTAGGAATTCCGAACTCCAGCAGGATACTATATAACTTCTCCCTCTTAATTGAATCATATGCTTTTTTGAAGTCTACATATAGTTGATGTACAGTACCATTATATTCCCATTTCTTTTCTAAAATCTGTCTTATACTAAAAATCTGATCTGTTGTAGACCTGTTTCTTCTAAATGCACATTGATGATCTCCTAGAATGTCATCAATATAGGGAGTAAGTCTGCTTACTAATATATTTGTTAGAATTTTGTACGAAGTTGAAAGTAATGAGATGCCCCTGTAGTTGTTGCAATCAGTTTTATCTCCTTTCTTATAAATTGGTACGATAATTGATTCCTTCCATTCATCTGGAAGAGCTTCTTTTTCCCAAATCATACTAAGCAACCAGCGTATCTTGTCCATCAATTTTTCTCCCCCTGATTTTATCAGTTCTGCTGGGATCTCATCTGAACCTGATGCTTTATACATCTTCAATTTTTCAATTGCCATTTCAACCTCTAATGCACTTGGCTCTGCGACTAGCATTTCTGCTGTCTGTAACTTATCCTCCTCAATGTCCTGTTCTGTATGTACATTTAATAGCTGATTAAAGTAACTTTTCCATCTATTTAATATACTCTTGGAATCTGCAATCATATCCCCATTTTCATTCCGAATTATGTTTGTTCTAGCCTGAAACCCTTTCTTCTCTATACTAATTCCCTGATATAATTCTCTAATGTTCCTATTTTTTGCATTCATTTCAAGATCATTAATCTTCTCTCTCAAATATTCCCTCTTTTTACTCTTTAGTAACTTGGTGGTTTCCCGTCTAACACTACCCAATTGCTCTAAATTTACCTCATTTGGCTCGTGTAACCATTTCATTTTTGCTAGCTTTCTTTTCTTTACAATGTCGGCACATTCCTCATCAAACCATTTCTTGTTTTGCCTCTTTTTTAAACAACCAATGCTTTCTGATGCTGACAATTTAATAGTATCTCTTATAGCCTCCCATTCTTTATTTATATCAGTTTCTTCTTCGTTTGCCACATTGTCATCTGAAGATTCCAGTACTTCAAATCTATTAGCAATTTTGATTTGGTATTCTTGCCGCATTTCATCATTTTTCAAGTTTTTTAATTCATATTTTACAGAATCATCTTTAGCGTTTGTTCCTCTCATAAGCGATAGCCGTTGTCTGATTTTCACTCTGACCAGATGATGATCCGAATTGCAGTCTGTCCCTCTAACTGATCTAACATCAATGATGCTACTGTGCCAGCGTTTATCCACTAATACATGATCTATCTGGTTCCGAGTTTCTCCATCTGGGGACGTCCAGGTGTATTTATGAATATCCTTATGCTGAAATGTTGTGCTCTTAACAATGAGATTCTTTGATGTGGCAAATGTGACTAATCTAACCCCGTTGTCGTTACTATCTTCATGAAGACTGAATTTGCCTATTGTTGGTTTGAATATATCTTCCCGCCCCACTTTTGCATTAAAATCTCCTAAGACAATTTTCATATGATATCGTGAAAGGCTATCAAATAAGCATTCTAATTCTTCATAGAACTCATCCTTGATCTTGTCATCTTTATCTTCTGTGGGGGCATGTACATTTACAATTATAAAATCATGTCGTTTACCCTTTAGAATTATGTATGATATCCTATCACTAACAAACTTAATATCTCGGATAGCGGATAGGATCCTCCTTCTGACTAAAAAACCCGTTCCAAATGCAGGTCTTTCTGCACCCCCATAGTATAATGCAAAGCTTCCTGATTCCTGACTACCTTCTCCTGGCCACCTAACTTCCTGTAAAGCGACTATATCCAAGGGCGATTTATCCAATTCCCGCGTTAATATCTCTAGTGCCCCGCTATTGTATAAAGTCCTAACATTCCATGTTCCTAGGAACATGTCCCTGTGTTTGAGCCTTTGGCATGGGTTCCCTGAAGTAGTCCCCGCCCGGAGAACCGAATGGGGGACTATTTGACCTCCGGAAAATTTTACCCCAGATGAACCCATGTCCGCATTTCTTGACGGTTGTATTTTTACGGTGAAAGATCGTCACTCTTTCGACCAAGGTACTTATTTCGTCTGGCTTATCACCTTCGACCAGTCCGGCATGGGTAACCCTATCGGCAGCAATGCTACCGCCGGCATAGCTCTCAGGATCATTTAAGCACACAAGCCACTCCACCACGACAAGGTAAAGATACCATGGGTTCGTCTCTTGATATTTTCCTACGTCCTGAATTTTCTTATCTAATGATTTATTTACGTGAGCGGTCATTCCCATGATTCTGACATCATTTTTAGGGTTTTTTGAGTATCCTGGTATACCTTTCACGTAGTCTAACCTTGACAGCAAATCGGCGAACGTATTATTCCCGCCAGAAATGTATTCACTGGTAATGTAGCTTAATATCTCCGATATGTACCTGCTGATTTTGTTAGATCCCAACTTACATCGATTTGAAGAATGATAAGCCGATGTGATCTGAGTGAACAATAGCCTTATGGCCGAACACATATGAACGGAATTTCTGAAGTACACAATAAATGGCTGCTAGCTCCAGTTCCGTTACCATCGATTGTTTCTCTATAGTAGTAGTCGCTCGAGACTGAGGCAAGAACTAATAGACTCGTGAGTATTAAAACGTACCATTAATAGTAATAACTGGAAGGCGCACAAACATGCACACGAGTCTATTACCAACATAGAAACCTAAACGAATGGTACCTACCCTTCTAAGCTATAATGAATAACATATACGCTCGGAGAGGGGTTGGCAACTTATGGGAGGAGTCATCGACCTTATAAGGCGAGGACACGTGTGAAAACACTCTCACTCTCACGCTCCTACGTTCTGCAGTTCTATAAGTTCTTCAGTTACCGTTCGCGAAAGTGATATTAAAACACGTGGGCGGAATTAACTCATCAACTCCACTCCGTTAGTGAAGCATAATACATTGTAAATATAATTGTACACACAAAATTGTACAATAAAGTGAAATAAAATGTGTATAATTTAAAACATCCCTGAGTGATCATATTCTACCCTGAGCGAACCGGCACACATGGCGCCCACGTGGTAGGTTCGAATTAATGTAATAGTGGCACACGTTCGTCAACGAATGAATTATTGTGAAAATATAAACCGAGTGAGCAGCACATGGCAACTACAGTGATGAATCATCTTACTACGGCCGATGAATGGTGAGCAAGGGATTGCAGAAACAACGATTGGAGCTCGCAAGACACCAGTAAATAAACACTATTTTTAAAAAAAAGTGAGTAAATAAGTAAACTAAATTTTTGAAGTGCAAAAAAAAAATTAAAATGGCCGCTGTAGATCTAGGAGCACGTGGTGAGGATCCATTAGCCTTAGCAGAAAGTACACATGTCGATATAGCATTGGGGAATCAGGAGCCAAAAATTTCCTTATTCGATCTGTATCAGTTGATGAAAGACATAACGACAGATATAAAGTCGTTAAACTCAAACATGCAAACCACTATGAATATATTAGACACAGCAGAAACGAATAATGCAGAAATCCGTAGGGAGCTAATCAATTTAAGAACAGAAATCAAAGAAAATACTAGGGCCCTACACACAGATATTTCTATTGTGGAAATAAATTCAGCAGATGAAATAGGGTTAGGAAGTGAAAAGCATGAAACTAAAGAATTAGGCAATACAGAAAATTGTATTGAAATCTCTGAAACAAGTGAGAGAATAAATGGAGGCCAGCTTATAGAAACTGGTCAAACTAATGAAAATTGTAGTCAGATAAGCGAGAAGATAGAAACCGTAGCTAACTCCACAGCAGCTAGTATCGGGCAAAATGAAAATAAAGTAGAAAATATATGTTCTAATGTTAACATAGTAGAGAGAGAAGTTGGAGTTAATGAAAGGGACTTTAAAAATATTCATGTATTTGTCACGAAACAAGAAACATCAGAAAATGGATATCTACCTGAAACATACCAGAAAAGTGAGACAATTGAAATATGCCGGAGGGTAATGCTAGGCGATAGCACCATAATCGCAACGCAGGTAGCAAACAGGAATAATTCTAAGAAAAGATATTTCATAGATAAGTACTTGAATTACTTGAAAGAACCTAAAACTGATGTTCCTTGGTTCGAAACCACGTGCAGTGATGTGCGATCGACGAAATTGTTTGCAAGAATCCTCTTTGCAAACAATTTGGTCATCTCAAATTCAGGAATCGAGTCCATTACAACAAGTATGTTCCTAACTAACGCAATATTTACATACCGTCCAGGGTGTAATATAAACCCAAACGCGATTGAAAAACACAAGAAAATGGCGGGAAATTATTGCAGTAAGATAAACGATGAGAGCGTTAATAATATTAATAACTTTGATAAACGATTAGCCATCATTATGGGCGAAATCGAATATGAAAGAATGAAATACTGACTCGATGATCGAATTTAATGTGTATATGAACCAGTCTTACCCGGGATCGAACCCAGCTCTAGATGAAAATTAGAAATATAATTATCTTATTAGTTAAAATAGTTAAGCATATGTATAAAAAATGGTATTGAACACCAAAAATACTTATGAATAGGCTGATTTACTTGTATTATGATAAAGAATTAATTAATTATAATCTTTAATGATTGGGATAATTAAGAATGAGGAAATGAATACTGCATTGTACATCTTTGAATGAGAGAGGGGCAGGACCCATCTGTTATATATATATATATATATATATATATATATATATATTGATACTCAATTAAATATCAACTTAAAAATAAATACGAGTAACATGCTATCACAGTAGATAATAATTTAGCCAAGTAATGTGATATTTGCAAATATTAATATCGCTCGTATAGCAAAAGTTAGCATATGTATGATATAATAAGGTTACATTCAACTAGAACTGGGTGCGATATTTCACAAAATTTTGATCACTATACAATAGGATGGATCTGTGGATATTAAACCTTAAATAAAAGAATCAAACAGCTATAAATAACTATTAAGTAGAAAGAGAGAGAATATTTTTTTGCATATTTAATTAAATCGCACGTGCAGAAATCTGCGTTACCGACTCATCAAACTACAGCTCGATACTCTAATGATTTAAATATCAAACTAATTTAAAGTTATAATATTTTATACTTAGATAATTTGTTGATTAACGCTCCCAAGGAAACTTTTAAAATCCAGTATGCATAATAATACGCTTGGATAGGCCATTGTGATTTTATAAAACTTTATAATAATTACAGTTCTGTGAACAAACATATAGAACGATTTTAATATGAATTCTTGATAAAAAATGGAGACATCTTAAGCATATCACTAAATGAAAGATGTTGAAGCTTAATGCATCTTAATGAACAGGTCGATTGACGTTAATAATTGAAAGTGTGTGGAATTTATTGATTATTGATTTTATATACAGGATTAAATTATTTATATGATGACCAAAGAGGCATCTAATTGTATTTGTGTATTACATAATAATTTGTGAGGTAATATTTTTGGGCAAGTGACCCAATATTATCTAATTGATGAATGTTATTAATTTTAAATGGTGTTATTAATGATATATGAAATAGTCATTACCGCTGAGGGAACAGCGATGCTGACATGCTTATATAATTCTGTATCCGAGTAAAACGATTTTGCACGCATAAGACTGGAATGTTGTTTGACCAATTAATTATAGAGTCAATTCTGCTTTGGCAAATTAAATACGCTAATATGCCGAAAGATGTTTAAATAAAATATTGAGAATGAAAAATGTTCTATAAACTAACGATCACAATGTAATTAATAATAGGGAATACCTAAAGTAGATCACAAATAGTGAAGCGCCTATAATGCTAAAAATAAAATACAGAAGCGCGGGAGCCGTAAAACAGATTGAAAATATCAATATTCTATTATGATTCAAATATGACACAGATCCACAGAAATGCATTTTATTTAAATTAAACTTTTAAATTCCTTGAAAATATAGCCGAGAAAATGAAACATATACTTAAATGATTGGTTCATAACACCGAATAATTCACACTGTACATATTAATGTAAAATTAGATTAGGATTTTAATTTTAAGACACATCAAGAATTGCGTGTGAATGTGAAAAGTGATTTAGTGATACAATATATATTATCAGGGCTTAAATAGCCACATAAGTCATTTAAAAGTGTAAAACAGTGATGTATAATCTATTCAAAAGCAAGAAAGATGGAACTAACTATGAAATCAAAACATTGATGAATCATATGTTAAAGTGAAAAGGTTTGAATGAATGAGTGAGTGGTACAAATTGATTTGTATGTATAAGCTAGTATAAGGAATTTGTATATTTCTGTATTATCTTCAGGCCTTAGAAAGGGAAAGGTACTATTCTTATACGTCAGTCAGTGAACCCAAACGAGTATGTTTTCAGAATAGGTTACAAGCTGAATCTTATTACTTTGAATGAGAGATGAATATGAATTCTACAAAATTTGTTCAGTAGAAAATTTAGATAGAATCTCATATGGGCATTATGAGGCAAGAACTAATAGACTCGTGAGTATTAAAACGTACCATTAATAGTAATAACTGGAAGGCGCACAAACATGCACACGAGTCTATTACCAACATAGAAACCTAAACGAATGGTACCTACCCTTCTAAGCTATAATGAATAACATATACGCTCGGAGAGGGGTTGGCAACTTATGGGAGGAGTCATCGACCTTATAAGGCGAGGACACGTGTGAAAACTCTCTCACTCTCACGCTCCTACGTTCTACAGTTCTACAAGTTCTTCAGTTACCGTTCGCGAAAGTGATATTAAAACACGTGGGCGGAATTAACTCATCAACTCCACTCCGTTAGTGAAGCAAAATACATTGTAAATATAATTGTACACACAAAATTGTACAATAAAGGGAAATAAAATGTGTATAATTTAAAATATCCCTGAGTGATCATATTCTACCCTGAGCGAACCGGCACAAGACGCAGTCACTATCGTAGTGATATGACCTTCGTCGTCAATCTGAGTCAATATGGCACCCAAATCAATTCGAGAGGCGTCTGTGTAAATATGATAGGGCCGTGTGGTATTAGGTATTTGAAAAAGAATATAGTGTGCGAAAAGCGCTTTTACTCTTTCGAAAGTTTCCTGATGTTGGGTAGTCCAACAGCAATGGCTTCCTTTCTTTAACAATTCACGCAGAGGACTCACCTCACGAGAATAGTTTACTACAAACTTTGTGCTGTACATTAAGAAATCGTCTAAGTTGTTTGACAGTTTTCGGGGGCGGTATAGCGAGGATTGATTCAATTTTAGATTCCCGAAGAATTTATCATAAAACCTATGAATTCAGCTTATTTTCGAATAAACTGAGATTTGTCTAAGTTTACTGTATTCCCGTTTTGTTTGAGCGTTGAAAGAATGTAATCAATCTGCGCTATATGCTCTTCGAAATTCTCAATTATTATCAAGAGATCGTCACAGAATTGTATGATTGAATCATTCATATTTCCATGAAATATGTGGTCCATCGCCATCAGCAAAAACACAATGAATTGCGCATGCCGAAATGATTTTATTTTAAACTGAAATACTTTACCCCCGTGGATAAAGGCAGTGTATTTTCATAATCTTTCTGCTAACGGTATCTGTAGAAAGCTTTCACACAAGCCTATAGTTGATATATATTTACCCTTTTTCATACGTGCAGTAGTTACTTCCACAGATTCATTACGGAAGTTGTCGGGTACAATGTACTTATTAATTTGCCATGCATCAATGGTAACTCTTAATGAACCGTTCTTCTTAACAACTCAATGTAAATTCGATAGATAGGTCGACGTCGGAGGTTCCATGATATCATTATCTAATATTCTTTGTATGACCTCATCAGCCTTTGCTCTAAGGTTTATAAGAATGGGACGCGCTTTTATCTTATTTAGGGGCATGATTCACTACTTGGAAACCATGTGAAGCCTACAGTTGTTGCATTTACCGGCGCGGTCACTAAACGCATATTTATTTTTATTTAGGATTCGGAATAATTCCTCACTTTGGTGTCTATCAAGTGTTTCGGCGCTTTTGACTTTCTGATCAATTAATTCCTCTACATTATATTGACAATCACTCATTCTTTTGTGATTACTATTTTCATTAACATTTACATTATTTAAATATATTTTCCTATCCTCGTAGGAGTCCTCATTATCCTCAAAATCATCAGTATACGGTCCTTGCCTACCCATTACTTTAATCACTTCATTATTGGTAACAACTTTCTCATTTAAAAAAAACAACTCGCCCTAGAGCGTATCCTCGGGTGGCAATTCCCTTTGCGGAGTGAATTCATCAATAATCGGGACTCTGAGATTGAACTCAGGACCCTTTAATATAACAACTATAGCTTCGAAGTCAATATGCGCCTTCAACGCTTCAAATAACTCACAGGCAAGAATGATGTCCGAAGTCAGAGATGGTATTAAAAATATAATGTCAGAGTCTACTTCTCCTATCTTAACCGATATCATTGTTTGGAGTTTTACCCTTTGTCTTTTTTCCCGATCACGGTAGAAGAAGATACATCGGTAAAATATAATGTCAGAGTCTACTTCTCCTATCTTAACCGATATCATTGTTTGGAGTTTTACCCTTTGTCTTTTTTCCCGATCGCGGTAGAAGAAGATACATCGGTAAAATATAATGTCAGAGTCTACTTCTCCTATCTTAACCGATATCATTGTTTGGAGTTTTACCCTTTGTCTTTTTTCCCGATCGCGGTAGAAGAAGATATATCGGTAAAATATAATGTCAGAGTCTACTTCTCCTATCTTAACCGATATCATTGTTTGGAGTTTTACCTGATCGCGGTAGAAGAAGATACATCGGTAAAAGGTATGCTAATTATTTTACATTTTTCAGCGCACAAAGAATTATAAAACCTTTCTCTAATTACAGAAGACGAATAACCTGTCTCGATTAAACAAGCGTAATCGTTGCCATTAATGTTTACTTGAATATAAGGCAATTTTGCTATTGGTTGCGTACTTATGCTCACATTTAAAATTTCGACCATATTGTCTGAGGTTGGGGCGCGAGATACATTCGTGACGTCACCAATAGAGCAAGGCTTTAGTTGCAATTCATTGTGCATATTTAGCGGTCTTGGACTACATATTACATGCAGGCTGCGGACTCCGTTCCGACCGGTTTTGAACAGGCCCTCTAATAGTTTAAAGCATGATTACCTACAGCAGTTACGTTAGTTGCCTCACCGATTGCATTAAGCGGGACATATTGTGTCGCTTGTGCATTCAGTTCTAACTTACCTCCGTTTTCTACACAATTTGGTACCTGAGGTGAATTCGTGATAGGTCCACATTCCACCCTATTCGTTGTGATTAATATGGGTCTTGGTTCGATATCCGGAGATGTAACAATTATTTTCAACTCTACCACGTTGGTATTCTGTGCCTGGGGTACGCTGTTCAATTCTCATTTTATTTATCTGGTAATTATTACCATTGTTCCTATCTCCATTGTGATTTCTTTGATTGGGATGTTGATTGTTATTAGAATTATTATTATTCCTATAATTTCTCTAATCATGTCCCGGCTTTTCTATGTACCGCCTTGTCCTATCCATCCATAGTAATTCTGCCCGAAGGCAGGTCCTTCACTGCAATCATAGTATTTTCATGCTATGCTTGCAGCTTTACTAGGGAATTGTAGGTGTGGTAGCTTCACGTTGCTTTCCACACCGGTGAAGGATGATGTTGATGATAATGATAAGGATGATAATGATGATGATGATGATGATGGCCATATGATTTCTGGGACTGTTTTGGCCTTAAAGTTTTCCTGACATCTGTCTTACAGGTGAGGAAAAATCCCGATAAAAACCTCACCCAGAAAAACTGCCCCGACCGGGGATCGAACTCGGGTCCGCTGTGTGACAAGGCAGCACGCTACCTTGAGATCACAGCGGTTTGCCCTATCTTCCCCTTGCAAATCCATGTGATATCTTTGATAAGAATTGTTATATTGTTTTCCCCTCTCTGTAAAATTTTCGTGATTTTAACGCTTACCTTCTCTTTTGTCCCCCACTTCTAGCATAGTTAGTGATTCTAGCATGTGATTGCAGTCTCTAATGTGAGCAATTAATAAACTACGTCTCACGGAAGTTGGATAGTGATTGATAACAGATTGTAATAATTCAATTTCCGTATACGGTGGGTGGATTTATCAATTTGCCAATGCGAGAGATATTCCGCGTATGTTAATCTTTTGTTTTTTTTATCATAGGTCACATGAATTTCGTCGCCGATTGCCATTTGTTTCCCTTCATTAAAGAATTTGTTTTTGAAGGTTTTCTTAAATGTTTCGTACGAGGTGTCGCTAGAAAGCATAGCCTCGTAACATGTTAGACAATTTCCTTTCAAACATTTCTTCGCGATAAACATGTATAGTGACCCAGGGATACATTTCATTTTGAGATATTGATCGTGTCCGTTAAGAAATTGTACGGGGTTTGTATCCCGATTTTCATCGAACGACGGTAATGGGATCTCTAATAAGTGTGAATAGGGTGGAATGTTATCTCTATACATCTCTGTTTCATTTACAATTTCATTATTCGTAACCGAATTGCCAGCGATACTGGGAGTCGCTGCCACTTCAGTTACTTCACTCACACCATACATATTCTCAGAACAAGAAGAATTGTTTATTTCTACAAAATTACTTTCATGGTTCCTTTCAATGTTCTGTTTACGGGAATTTATTCTCTCGTTTATTAACTTTTCCACTCCCTTAGTTACTTGAACGTTATTTTCGTTCAATTGTTTCTCAATCGTTTTCGTCACTTCCCCAAAATTATTCTTTATCGCGTCTTCTACAGTGACGATCCTTTTTTCTTGTTCCCGGTTTTCAGCTAACCACAAATCTTTAAATGATTCTTGTTCTGTAATAATATCCCTGACAATATTTTGTACTTCCCCGATTTTATTTTCGTGTTCCCCCCACTTTTCTTGTGGTTTTATCAATTGTTTCGTCTATCCTTACTAGTGATCTATTTCTTTCTTTCCTAAGTGTTTCAATTTCATTTCTGACTTCTTTTGTTTCCCCTTTGAACTCTGATCTTAATGACTTAATCATATCATCTGTTTCTGCTATAAATTTGTTAATCATCCTGGATTCTAATTTTTCTAAGTCCCCTCTAATCTCCGTTCTCAATGTGTCAATGCTAGACTTAATTTCATTAGTAATTATACTGAACATGTTTATTAGATCATCCCTAGAAATATTCTCTTCTCCATTACCTGCATTTGCATGTGTTCTAAGTCATTTATCTCCCCCACCTAGCTCTATTACTTCCTCCCTTGTGTTTATCTGTTTTGGCCAACTTTCAACAGTTTTTAAGTTCCTTACACTTTCATGATTAACTATTTCACTCACTTCTACTCCATTATGTTCTTGGGCGTCTGATTAACTTCCAGAAAGTCTATCCATTTTGTTATTTTCTGAATTAACACCAAAAATTGTTCCACTGCGTAATCGCATAAGATGAAAAAAATTGACCTTTTCTTTATTGATTTTTCCTTAGCTATAAGAAAATTATTTGGGCTCGAACAAACACATATACACCAAAATCGTGTGAGAGATAATTTAAAGGTCCCTTATTGCACTAGTGATACTCGTTCATCTGCAAAACTATGCAGTCGTCTGCGTGTGCCATGACTCATTGCACATTGACATGCCGGTACGCCAGTTGAGACCAGTAGGGACGGTGCAGTGTGCCTCTGAAGTTGCGTTTTGTGAAGTTATATGTGTAGTGAAGTGTCAGATGGGCCGACGATTGGTAATCAATCCTGCTAATGTATTGCGATTAGTTGAGATGAAGTTACGAAGAACTCTTCTTCATGACGATGGTATTGGTGTAGAAGATGAATCATTCGCATGTTTTCTGTTATCTATTATAGTGCAGAAATATGAACATAAGTTAGAAACATATACTGTTGTAACACAGAAACATAATTATGATGCTAGTGATGATAATGACGGACGAACAACTCATTGCAAGCGTTGGTGATACGGCAAGTGCGGGAAGAGGCGATGGAAGTAGCGAAAGTGAATTCCAACCCTCTCTTGATAAGAAGGTTAAAGTCACAACAAATATCATCACGGCGTTTGTTGACAATACACTAGAGGACATATACCATGATTATCACGTAAGAGGTTTCAACACATACGACAAGCCTCTGATAAGATACCCTAAACTGAAGGCTAAAAGCAATATTAAAAACATACTGGACTACGTGGCAAAGAAACGAGAAGGGAATACAGTTTTCAAAGAAAATCGTACACTACAGTTCAAGATCATCAAGGAGCGTGTAATGGCGAAATTTGATGAAGCGCAAGAATGCGGTTCCGCCGTTCATTATTGGCATTTACAGCATTGGGCATTGGACGTAGTCAGAAATCTCGGGTGTACAAACTTTACAGCTTCACTAGGATTTATTACTAATTTGAAAAAGGAGTTTAGGAAAACATCACGCCGTATCACGAAAAGAATAGCATGACGAAGAAGAGCTTACTCAAAGATCTCAAACGTTTGCTGCTGACGTCAATGAGCATATTACGACAGAAAAAACGGAAATTAGTTCTGTATGGAACTTTTATCAGAGTCAGTTCAACTATGAGCTTTCTTCTGACAGAACGCTATCCGTGAAAGGGGAGAGAAACACTGTCTCGATGTTGGAATCATTAAACAGTGCAACACATAGTTACACGATCCATGTTCCTATATCAATGGAAAGACGATTGGCAGACAAACTCTATATTTGCTTCCAAGAACTTAGTGGAAAGTTTGGACCCCGTGTGTCAAGGGAAATAGAAACTCGGTGCTCTTCAAATGTCTTCGTCGCTGCAAGTGTGAATGGGAAGATGACGAAACAACATCTGAAGACGTTTTTTCTGTCAGTTTTGAATCCAAATTTGTCGAGAAAGTCATTAGTACTTTGTGACTCCTGGTCTGGACATAAGGATTAACTAGTACTACTAGAAGCATCTGGCGGAAATATGTACATTTATAAATCATTCCACCGAAAACTACAAAATATGCACAACCTCTGGATGTGTATTTCTTCAGGCAATATAAAAGATATGCCAAGATAACAACAGACTTTATTAAACTACGTTCCAGTAAAATGCAGCCAAAATTGCATGACAGATTCTTTATCATGAATTTGCATTCTACCATTTACAATCAGTTATCTGCGGGAGTATATAGACCAGTGCTTCGTTACGCGTGGCAGAACGCTGGCTACGGTATTCGGAACCAGTGGACAACTTCAAAAGTGTAATTGACGTGGCGTTCAACACTGATATTATAGAATGTGCAAATATGACATACGATCCACTTGCGTTTCTTCACTGTGCGTTTTGCAGTCATTCATACTGCTGTGAGCATTTTATTGAAAGTCCCCATTTACATTTATAGTTAAGATATCTGCATTGTGTATGGCTTCTACAATGACATCTACAGTGATATCTAGAGCATGATTGCAGAGCTTTGCAGAAAAACGACACCAACTAGCACATTGAGAGGTACGTAATGGTCCTGTAACCGAACGTTCATGCAGATATCTTTGTTCGAGCCCAAATATTTTCCTTGTTAGTTGTGGAGTCGTGTTGTTTCTGCTTTTTAGGTTTTCTTCCCTGCACAGCGTCGCGTCGGCAGCTGATTCTCCCTTCCTCTTATTTATTTCCTTGCTCTGTTGCTGGCGTCGATGATCAGCAGTCACCTGATTTCCTCGTTCTCTTTTTATTTTATCACTGGTCACTGTTCATCTATCACACGGCACTTGAATTCTACTCTTCAGTAATGTTCAGGGAGAAGAATGTTGGGAAGACCATTGAAGAGATGGAAGGATCAATTCGACCTATAATGAGATCGCAACAGGCCATTGGGCTTAATCCTTGTTGTTGATGATGATGATAAACCGCACGAGAGGAGAAATATTGGACGCCCACACAGAAGATGGTCTGAACAATTTTAACAATAATTATTCTAGCTTTCATGAAACTGGGAACGAGCCAACAAACTTAATCCCAGGATGATGATGGTAGTGATGGTGATGATGAATTTAGGGCGTGGCCTTTTACAGGGCTCTCTTCCTTTCCAGGTTAAGTTACTCTGGGGTCGATGCTCTTATTTATCTGTCCGCTATGTTTTAAAGCCAATGGAGAAATAAAATAAAATTGTTTCTGAAGTACCAGATTGGCCACGAAAAGAAGCTGTCGCAAAATTTCGGATTGCAACATGACATGAATGTCTCGCTACCCACCTTCATCGTCTGGGAATATTGAACAATCCTCTCTGTATGCTGTGCAGGACTGGTGCCAATATGGATTCTGCTCACCTACTCCACTGTTCTGCACTAACAACTTCTACGCTCCATCAATGCTACTGGGAGGCAAGAGGGAAAATGATCTCACTGCAAACCTCCTAATCTACTTAAGATTATTCTATTTATATTTCTATAGTGTTTTAGGTTATTGTTTCTATTGTGCATAATTATTGTAAATATGTTAATAAGGTCTGTCATTTGGGTGAATGATCTGTATTTTCAAGTGTCCTGCATTAAATAAATAAGAAAATAATAATGTTTTTGCATGCTACATTTTTTCTTTTGAAATTTCTTAAAGCAATAAACCATTCTTTGCATCCTTCACTAAATTTTAACCTTGGAAATTTGCGTAATCGCGTAGACCGTAACATCTGTCTTTGCTACCTGATATCCTCCCGACTGACTTTAAAATGAATAGCGCAAGACCAGGCAACAAACTTAACAGTTCTTCATCTTTCTTCACACACCCTCAAATAACTTAAAATGCCAATGTCGGCAATGACTTGTTACTAGAAAGTATTTTTATATTTTTACAATCAAAGAGAATACAGAATTTTTGGACAATAACGGTAGCCCTCCATTGTGTAACTGGTGCAACCTATAAAAGTTTGTCGGTAGAGTTGGTTTCATAACTAAGTCACTAGCACTATCGAACCCGTTGGTTCTCGTCCGCTAGTACATAAGCTCTCCATACATCCCTATCCTGAGCTAATGTTTTGAAATCATTCCCTGTACAGTCTACTTCCCTCAAATCATAGTTAAAATTATTCTCCCAACTTATTCTTGGTCTACCAACTGGGTGTTTTCACTCTCGTTTCCCTACAAGAAGCTTTCACGCACGTCTTTCATGTCGAGCCACATTTCCTGCCACCGCAATCTACGAGACTTAAATGTTATTATATCTGGCTTCCTATAAAGACCACGTAAGTTCACTGTTATGTAGTTTTCTCCATTCGCCTGTCTGTTAATCTCTCTTTGGTCCAAAATATTTCCTATTAGTCATTCAAAATTTCTCTGCAGGCGGAAGAATTACGAAGCTTTGTTTGTTGCTACACGTGACGTCATATAAGGCAGTGTTCACTTTCAGCGTCCCACGTCCCATTCCCCTCTACAGTCATAGATAGCAGTGTCACGTGTTCTATTCCTGCATAAACACGACTGCAGTGCCCTCCGTCTACAACTATGCTTACTCCTTAAACGGATAATAAGAATGTTATTCTCAAATAAAGTAAGAGTCCATGTTTCGCATCCATATAATATAACTGGTAGAATAACAGTTTTATACATTTTCAGTTTAATATATTTTTAAAGGAGTTGGAACGATAGGAGTCCCTGTAATGCATAATAGCATACATTTCCAGTATTAAGCCTATGTTTAACTTCTTTGTGCATCTCATTCCTATTTGTAATCATTGTTCCTAGGTATTTGAATTCAGCCACTTCTTCAAAATTTCCTTCATTTGTGATTAGCTGTCCATTTCCATTATATAATATATTTCCATGTGTGACCATATATTTAGTTTTATTGGTATTTACTTCCAGTCTCAGTTTCTTAGTGTTACTCAATAGTGTGTGCGTATTAACCCTTTCTATCTCCTCGTTATCGCCTAGTATCATCAGCATAAACTAACAGCTTATTAATATCATTGAGTTACTTTTCATCCTCTAAAGATTTAATGGCATGTTCTAGTACAAAGTTGAATAGCACAGGAGATAGTGCATCTCCTTGCTTCAACCATTTGTAAATTTCAAAAGTGTCCGAATACTAATTGCCAACACGCACCCTACTCTTTGTGCCATTTGGTATGCATGCTTAAATGATCCTGAGAGCTATGCCGGCGGTAGCATTGCTGCCGATAGGGTTACTAATGCCGGACTGGTCGTAGGTGATAAGCCAGACGAAAAAAGTACCTTGGTCGAAAGAGTGACGATCTTTCGCCGTAAACATACAACCGTCAAGAAACGCGGACATGGGTTCCACTGGGGGAGTTTGGTTCCATACTGTTTATAATCAAGATACGAGAAATGAGACAAAATTAATGCTATTACTGACTTAATTTGTGGTTCAAGATTATTTTTCCATATCTACAGGCAATATGGCAAGGGAATTAAATAGCATGCAAGTTATACAGAAGGGGGAAGGAAATAAATAAATAAATAAATAAATAAATAAATAAAAGGAAAAGAAGTTAGAATTTCTACTTCTGGGGTAAAATACATATACACGAAGCATATATTAGGCTTTGTTATTCCCTAAAAATAGAACAGAATCATTACTGGTGTAAATACTCAGACATTCAGATTACAAAATGGAGTAGCCGTAATTTTCCAATCCGATTGAGGGTATTTCCACTTTTCAGCGGTTGCCCTTTTACCAGCCGGCTGCTGGCCCTTCACATCCACATGTGTCAACCACAGAGGTAGATGATCAACAGCCAGTGTAGGGGTGACATGTGGTTAGCATGTCGAGTCTCCCAGCCGTTATAGCTGATTCCTCAACCTGGAGCCGCTACTTATTGTAGCTACCCAATTGCCTCACGATGCTGGGTGGGCACCGGTCCCATACTGGCCGAAATACCATGAGAAAATTTCTTCCCCCATGGAGACTCGAACCAGCGCAAGTCCCGTAGCTCTGCGCCAAGGCTTCCTACCTTAACCGCTCGGCTACGGCGCGGGACCGTAATTTTCCTAAAAATTATTTATTACTTTAGGTTAGTAATAATATAGGTTAATTAGTTTTCATTTTTTTAATTCAATTAATTTACATACGGCAATTAAAAAACTCAATGCGTGTTATTATGCATTACACTCCTTTCAAAAAACATTAAATTGAAAAAATATAAAACTATTACTCTGCCAGTTATATTATATGGATGCGAAACATGGACTCTTACTTTAAGGGAGGAAGGGAGATTATGAGTATTTGAGAATAAAGTTCTTAGGAAAATGTTTGGACCAATGAGAGATGAAACAGACAGGCGAATGGAGAAGACTACATAACAGTGAACTACATGGTCTTTGTAGGAATCCAGATATAATAAGAACAGTTAAGTCTCGTAGACTGCGATGGGCAAGACATGTGAAACGAAGGGGAAGTCAGAGAGGTGCATGGAAGCTTCTTGTAGGAAAACCAGAGGGAGAACACCCAGTTGGTAGACCAAGAATGAGGTGGAAGAATAACATTAACTATGATTTGAGAGAAGTGGATTATAAAGGGAATGATTGGAAAATATTAGCTCAGGATAGAGATGCATGGAGAGGTTATGTCCGCGTGGCCATGAACCTACGGGTTCGATAGTGCCAGTGAGTTAGTTAGTTAGTTAGTTAAAAAATCTATCAATCCCATTTCTCTGCATCTAATCTATCTATAAAGGCATAAGAGCCGAATGTTGGGCCTTAGCCTCTCCTTTGTTAGGAGTTACTATACCAAGTTAATTTAGTTTCGCTAAAGTTCCCTAGTTTTCTAGCGATGTCACGAATGGTATGTGATCAACATACCGACCCAATGAGCCATCTAGTAGGAACTAATGTATTACTAGGGTGAAGAATGTCAGTAAATTTTGTATAGAGGCATTTTTATCAGGTTTGCGGTTCCTTTACGAGCCTGAAAATCTTCAAACTCTTGACCCAAGGTTGAAGTCTCTCCCGGAGAACTCGCTGCTTGGATTTTTCCTTCCTAAAAAATCCATCTACCTCTGCCGGGTTTGAACCCGCGATCCTCGAGACCAGAGACAAGGAACATAATTACTAGTCCACCGCGATCGACCTTTTCTCTACACGACTTTCATAAATATTAGTTTCATACATTATTTTTAATGTAAGGAGGGGATAAAATCTGCTATAAATCAATTATAAAATAAACTAAAAAATGAGAAAGTTTCGGAGAAAGTTCATTTATTTATTTAGCAGATTTCATGAAGTTTCACATCATCTTCCTGTGATTCGTCTTCACATATATCATTCGAAAATCCATATTCCAATCCTTTTATTTTCTCATGCTACTCGAAACAATATCAATCCACGTTGATTTTGGCCGCCGTCTTCTTCCTCTACCAAGTGGCACTCATTTTAGTATTCTTCTAGGGAATCTGTCTTCCGTAATTCTTTTTACATGACTACACCGTTTTAATTGTTTGTTTCTTATAAAATCCACTATTCTTATTTTTATTTTAAAATCCTAATTTAGGAATTATTAATAATAAATTTGAAAATAATTAACTAGATTCAAAACTTATGCAATAAGTAATTCAATTCGTCCCTCCCTCAAATAGGCATATATTATGTGTATAAAATGCAAACTTTATTTATAATAAATAATCATTGAACTTCTGTTAAGCAGCCATTTGAAACCTACACTAAAGTATAAAATTGCCATCATTTTATCACAAATAATGTCACGAGTGATTTCCAAATCATCGATAAATTCACGAGTCACGAAATGAAGAGTGAATTTATCTAGAGGATTTGAAAATAAGAGTGACATTTGTTACGACTATTTAACGAATAAAATTGAGCTGTTTATTCACAAATCATTATTTAAATATAGTTATTTTAAAATATTTATATATTTAATGTAAACTTCGATGTTTGAAAACAAGTCAGAAATGTGTGGTTATGTTCCATTTGTTTATTCACTGCAACTTGATCATATTATTTATTGCCAAATAGGATCACAATATTGTATGAGTGCACCCTAGTGCAGAAAAAATGAAACACGTCAAAATGTACATTATAACCACTATTATAGGTTATTAATTTATTTTTTAGTAAACAACTCAGTAAAATCATAATTTAAAAACACAATTATTGAACACACAATTGTCACATGTGTAGTTCGAAGGAATCTGTTCATTATTTGCTATATTCAATATAATTGTTCGAGAGTCAATCACTGTAAAATAATGCCAGACCTGTTCAAAATATTAAAAAGGAGAAGGTTTCTTTATCACAAAGGCAGGAGCTGGTAAAGAGAATACGATAAAGAGCGAGGTGAAACACGAGTGTCGTTGGTTGTAAAACAAAATTCATTGAAACGTGATTGATCATTGACTCCCATTTGGGGCATGAGTTAAATAGTAAAATTAAATGTCCTATTTTTTTCTTTATGCAGTAGCGGCTCAGTGTAATATATATATATATATATATATATATATATATATATATATATATATATTATAGGTGAAGTACTACGCATAGTTAAAATTGCCAACATACAATTTTGCAGATTACTTTTAAACCACATATTCTGCTACATATATTAACTTAATTAATATAAAATTATAGAATATTCACCTGAAAGGTCCGTCTCCTCAACTTAATTAATCATTTAACTGTAGCGCTTTCGGGACTTGTCCCATCATCGGCAGGATTCAAAACTGGTGTTTCACTGAAGATCTGGTAGAGGGGGTTGCATGTATTGAGTTCGTTTTCGTTTATCAGGCTGTCGTTGTGAGCTGCTTTCATGATTTCCATCTCTTCGAGTACGTTTATCTTCGCTGGATTACTTTCTCTGTGCATTACTGTTAGGGTGTTTTCAATATTTAACATGCGATGTCCTTCATGGATAACGTGTTTTGCATAGCTTGATTTCCCTTCTGCGTGAATGAAGTCACGAAAATGTTCTTTGAATCTGATGTTAAAACTCCTGTTTGTCCTTCCTATATAAAATGTGTTGCAGTCCTTACATGTCAGTTTATAAACTCCTTTGCTGTTGAAAATGTTATTTTCTTCAATGTTATTGGTTATTAAATTGTTTTTAATTTCAGGTGAATATTCTATAATTTTATATTAATTTTGAATAAACCTCAACAGAACACATCATGAATATTATAAAAGTTGATATTAACTTAATAGATCTACAATTGATATTATGCCGACATATTAGGTTATATCAGACCTGTAACCGTTTGATTACTTTACGGCTCATATTTTTTACATTTAAGCCAGTCCTCTTTTTCTAGAGCAGCAAATAAAAATGTTGTGACTCTGCAGAAATCAAACGCAAATGTTCTATGTCTAAATAATAAGCTAAAATTTCTCTCTTATCCTCATCTTCCATCAGTAAAAATGGATCTCTAATAAATATGCCACATTTCGAATACATATCCCTAGACTCTATGAACATTTCTGAGCCTACGAATCATAGAAATTCAAATATAATTATCACCAATTAAATGTTAAGGTCTGTGGTGCAAATGGTATGACATTCGTTCTCCATTTCTGAGTCCCAAGTTCGTGTCTAGGTCATTCCATGTGAGGTTCGTGGTGGACAAATCGGAACCGGATACGTATTTATCATAGTTTCTACCATTTCCTCTGCCAACTCGTGTGGTCTATTTCGTTTTTTTTTCATTTTATCTGCCCCTGTGATAATGCGACAAGCTACATACTGATGAAGGATTTTTGTCCCGCAAAGGATTTCTGGTTGGGTTTAGGTTTTAGATTCGGGATTAATTTAGGTAAATTGCGGTAGAGCTGGATTCTCTTCTCAGGGGTCGGAAGTTGGTATACAGGTGACGTGACGCTTCATAAAATAAAAAAAAATTGTTTATTGTAGAAATTGTGAGGATTTATTCCAAGTCTTGAATTCCAAGTAGATTAAGTTAATTGCGGTGGTAATTTTCTTCACAGCCTATTAAAGATTAATTATTCTCATTCACAACGTTATCTGCAATTCAAGTATATAATTTCAGTTTTCTCAATCCTTATATTGGAGGGAAGATTAAATATTGTCTCAAGAGATCTGCTTGCTTCTATTCAGAACGAAAGTGTTATACAGAATGAATAAATTATAATATGTTAAAATATAAAGTTTATTATTACGACACATGGCATTATTTTTAATTTATATGGATAATAATTGTATTAAATATAAGGTTAAATACGATTGGTCATATAAGAAATATAAGTGCTTTTAATTCTAGTCTATTTATGAGAGTATAAAGTCATTCAGATGTTTTCATTAAACTTTAGTAGAAATATTATTTAGAATTCTGGCAACAATGAATTAAAACAATATTTAAAAGTATGTCGCAGTGGCGTCGATTATCAGCAGTCACCTGATTTCCTATTTCACTTTTTCTTTTATCACTGGTCACTGTTCATCTGTCACACGGCACTTGAAATCTACTGTTCAGTAATGTTCAGGTCACATCGTTGGCGCAGCATTTGCAACAAAAAAAATATCGACTTTCTACTCGCGAGCTATGAGTTTCTCTAAGCTTCTCTAGGGTCGGGCTGAACTTTATGATTTTAGCCGGTGATAGATAAGGAACTACGGAAGGTAATTAGTGATAAAAGTAAATTTTAGGTGACGTGACGAAAGGATTTTATTTATTTTTTTTTCAATTGTTGTTAGTACACAGCACTGTTAACTTGGCTAGGGAAACTGCCAAATTCACAACTTATGTAAGTTTTAATAATACTAATCTTTGACGGATCTTCTTGGTATGCTCTTCGAGTGGGAGTACTTGCTCCACTTACTTTGTATGTTCTTCGGATAGGAGCACTAGCCCTACTTGATTTGACTATAGTTATGTAACATTTTATACAGAATTGTTTAACAAAGTCGTGGATTTGACTTATTTTTCCGTCGCCATTACAATTTCTATACAAAATTTTCATTGGATAAAATAAATATTTTGACACACCTTCGAAAGTCGGTAGAGTCCCTACCTTCCACTCTGGCGACCCGGATTCCATTCCCGGCTGGGTAAGGAATGTTTAAATCTCAACCTTGGGACTTGGTGTGTGAGTATGTCGTGTCCTAGTTGTACCTATTGGGTTTAATTCCTCTTTAAAAAGTCTTGATTTAAGAAAATATGTTTATTGTTATTAAGAAATCTTTACTCTTTAATTAGACAATGAAATATTTAGATATTTATTTAAAGTTACATTTAAGTTTATAGAGAATTTTAAAATCAAAACTGTTTATTAACTTTTTTAAAAAGATCAAGATGGCAGTGATTGGTAGTGAATGTGATGTTTTTCGCTCCGCGGAAAATAAATTAAATTATATAATTAATGTTATGAATATGGACAAAAGAACTGACAAGAAATGGCAGGAAAAGTTTGTGAATTCTGCACAAGTAGTAAAAGAAGCCTTGGTTCGGTTGAAGAATATAATGGATCAAAAGAAAGACGTGGTAGTAAGCTGGGCGAATGAAAATTCTTATGCTTATGCAACACAAAATATCTCTTACACAGAACACACGAAAAAATGTGGTTATTGTATCACCAAAATGTCCTGAAACTGTTGTTAATTGTGAGCAAACACTTAAATTAGTGCAAGCAACTACTAAAAACAATTTAAGTGTGGGTGTAAACGCTACAAAGAAAACAAAAAAATAAGCGTGTGTTAGTTGAATTAAGGAGTTCAGCTGAATGTTTGTCTTTTCAACAAACAATAAATCAAAATAACGACAATCTAGTAGTAGCTATCCTACAACCCTAAAATCATAATTCATGGAATTGATGCTAATTTTCCTAAAGAAGAATTAGTGTCAGCCATTAAAGAACAAAATCCACACGTTGCACAGTGCCTACTAGATACTAGTCAGATCATGACCAAGCGGTTCATGATAATTTCAAGAAATTGTCACACAGTTTGCAATTCTAGAAGTGTCACCTAAGATCTATAGAGCCGTGATGAACAGTGGAAAGCTATACAAAGGCTAAAGCCGGTGCACAGTGAAAGACCATATTCATGTGATACGTTGTCATAAATGTTCGTCATTTGGACCCATTGCAGCCAATTGTAGTTCGATATTACATTGCTTTCAATGTTCTGAAGAACACGAAGAAAAGAATTGTAACATCATCAAAAGAGAATGTGTGAACTCTAAGATATTCAACCATCCCATTGTAAGGCCTTCAGAAATAACTTACGACCATATAATATTGATCTCCCTGCTACATCAAATGACTGTCTGCATTTGGGGGAAGTCCGATGTTTCAGGGTCCTCTTTCGAGAGATATATACTATGACCAATCACATGAGTAATATAAGATATAAGAGAATTCTAAACATAGTAACATCTAAAATAAATTATGGCTAACCTTGCTATTTTTCAACAAAATCTGCACAAATCATTACTTCCAACCAAGAAATATTAGCAAATGCAGGTTTCTATTCAAATCATAATTCTTCTCTAGATGATCTTAAAATTGTATGTGTACAAGGACCAAATATAAGAGGAGATAAGATACTTGATTTTCACACAGGTACAGTCTCCTCGCATTTTACGGACACGCCAATAAGATTGGCAATAACAATATAAATATATTGAAACTAACTCAGTACTGCACTTCGGACTACGTAGTAGTCAATATGAAATTAGGTGATGTAAATTCATGGCTCTGTAATTTATATTTAGTTGGAGACATCAATATTGAAAGTGAGCTTTTCAGCACTGGATAAATTATGTACTGAAGTGGGAACAAAACCTATGTTACTAGTTGGTGATATAAATGCGAAACACAGTGCTTGGCATAGTCCTGTGAATGATAAAAGAGAATCAAAATTTGATGATTTCTGCAGCTCACACAATCTCACTCTTCTCAATAATACGATGATCCAACATACAGCCGAAACAACTCACAAAGTCACCTTGACATCAATGTTTGTAATGCTTCATTACTGCCGTACGTTGCTGATTGGTTGGTCAGTGACATTCCTACTCTTTCTTACTATAAAAAATTTAAATTAACTGCTAACATACAAAATAATTCTCCGCCTCGTCACCTATATCTTACATGCAAATACAAAACAAATAATGTTAAATGGCATCATTTTTAAATATCTATTGTGTTAAGACTTCCATATTTCTCTGATCGTATAGCTAAGGCGGATACATCGGAATCTCTTAATAGAACCGTTGACGATCTGACTGATAGTACAAAATATTTTCAATTTACATCTGACAAAATTATCTAAACAACAAGTCAAGAACTACTTGTAGGCAACTAAACTAGAAATATTGAGAAAACGATGTATTGTGTGTCAGAGAATATTTAAAAGATCCAAATGTAAAGCCCTTCAAAATATATATGAAGTAGAATATAAGAAATCTAAGAATATCTACAAAAAGGAAATATATAAGGCTAAGAAAAATAGCTGGAGAGAATTCTGTTTCATCCAAACTAAACATAATCCCTGGAATGTAGTATATAAATTGTGTCGTAAACCTGTAAATTACTCAAACTAAAAAAAAAAAATTGAACAGGACTTCACGAAAACAACTCTAGAAACTCTTCGAGTTTTATACAAATTTCTTCCCCAATGATACAGAAGACAATGTAAAGCAGCAAATAATTAGGAACAATGTTCTTACTCCTCCTGATAGTGAAGACGATATAGATTTTAACGAGAGAAGTGGAACGGGTGATCTTAAGACAAGTTGATCAAAAACTCCAGGCATAGATACTATTTCTGCCAATATAATTAAGCATAATCACGCCATGTTATCAACTTTTTCGTGACAAATTATAATAAATGCCTGAGATTGGGAGTCTTCCCTGTTTGTTGGAAATTAGTTGCGATTAAGATAATATCCAAGACAACTTCATAAAATAAAAGTCATATAAACTCTCCTAGACCAATTAGTTTAATAACGGTTCTTGGAAAAATTCTAGAAAAACTAATTTATACTCCAATAACTTACTGAGTAATGCGCAATTTGGGTTCACGCCACAGAACTCAACTGAAGATGTTGTTTGTTATGTGGTAGAGTGGATGAAGGAAACGTTCCGAAGGAAAATGCTGGGTGTTCTTATTTCTTTATATGTATCTGGGGCTTTTAACCATGTCTGGTGGCCAAAAATATTGTATCAGCTTAAGCAGAAAAAATGCCCCAAAAATCTGTATAAACTTATTCAAAATTATTTTCAAAATCGCAAAGTGCAGATTACTATATGTGATGAATCTCTTAAAACTGGTGTATCTCGAGGATACCCCCAGGGATCTGCCTGCAGCCCAGGATTATGGAATATTCTGTATGATGAGCTACTAAAAACAAGAGTTACCAAACGGTTGTAAGATCATTCCTTATGCAGATGATGCGCTCTTACTCATCAGAAGTATTGATGCGCAGACACTTGCTCAAATTGCCAATATGGCTCTAAATATTCTATTCCATTGGGAAGTAGAAAATAAACTACAATTCTATCTCACAAGTATCTCTTACTCAATTAGTTAATTAAGAATAGTTTATTTTTTTCGGTATTCAGCTATATTTGCATGTATATATACACACATACTAGCGGACCGGCCAGACGTTGTCCTGCCCGAACGTTCAATTCTCGTGTTATGGTCGGACGATAACAATATAAGTTACATTTTTACCATAAAATTCACCAATTAATAAGTTCGCAAGAAAATTCCTTACTGTCATCTGTTGGGGTTCGATAAGCGTGCATGATGACGTCACATTGTTGTCTTGTAGAAGAAGTCGGTAATGCACTTGATTACACATCTGACATAAAAAAAAAAATCCTGTAACCCGATCGCAGCGCCACCTACCAAGTCTAATTGTGAATCTGAATCATCCAGGGGCCCACTCAAATACAGACAAAAAATGTCATCAAAACTAGTCCAGTAGTTGAGGCAGTTTTTAATTTCGGGTTTCTAGTAAACGTCCACTTCTAATAGTCGTATTTTGCTCATATTGGACAATACCTACCTCGGTTTATTTGAATACAATATACTGAGTTTCATTGTGAAACATCGAAAAATGTGACCACTAGAGCGATTTTTAAATTTTCACTTCAGGTGAACTCTTACATCTAATGGCTTTAGAGGGTTCAATTATAAATCTAAACTATCGAGGGACCTAATCAGACCCACACAAAAAAGATCATCAATATTGATCAAGCCGTTTAGGAAACGTTCAGTGACAAACACAACGTACAGAAGAATTGTATAGGCCTATTTATAGATACGTCAATACTGAACATTTTCTATATTATCTGATAAGCGGACTTTTCTCAAGATTGATTTATAAGCATCCCAACTGCAGTGCTAAAATTTTAAATATTTGCCAGCGGCAATGCTGATTGCCTAGCAGTATAAAATGACGTCATAGTTACTATTCTTTTGCGCAAAGAAAACAACACATCTGACATTCTTTGCGGAGTGCCAAATATTTAATGAGTCTTCATATAGAACATGGGAGACACCTGCACTCGTATTGAGTCCTCGTAATGATTACGAGTAGTTATTTATTGGTGAACACCGGAAATCTTTATGGATACAGAATTGAGTCCGTTTTAGTTTCAAAAATAGACTTAGCAATGAAAGAAATATACAGAAATGTTCTGGTGCATAATTTGATTTTTATCACCTCTGCAATGTAACAGTTAGCATGTCTAACATATCAACTGTTTCTAGTTCGATTCCCAGATATTCCATGTACGTTTTTCTAGTGTAGGCCTGTAGAATCTGAAATGTGGTTCATTAAGACTTGAAGATAACTGAACAGTCATTTGATATGAGAAGTGTTAATACGACTAAAATTAAGGATAAGGTATTACGTTACACTAAGTGTCTTTCTGAAATGTTTTCTACTTGCTATTGTCAGCGAGTAATTCAGTCTATTTTGACTCTTATATTTATTTGTTTACTTAGAAGCTGGATGTTTACAATTATTACAATTTAAATAGTTATTTTCGGTTTTTAATGTTTTTCGCTCTTCATTTAATCCTGGGAGAACGATAGTATCTTGATGGAAATTACTTTGGATAAGGACAAACAGTTAACCTTTCTGCATAATATTGTCTTCTGTAAGATAAGTTTATAAGATACGCTGGCTGCTAAGTATGATTTGGGAAAAGTAAGCTCTTCCAGATGAATGGAAGGAATCAATTATCGTACCAATTTATAAGAAAGGAGATAAAACTGATTGTAACAACTACAGGGGCATCTCAGTACTTTCAACTTCCTACAAAAGTCTAACAAATATATTAGTAAGCAGATGACATTCTAGGAGATCATCAATATGGATTTAGAATAAACAGGTCTACAACTGATCAGATTTTTAGTATAAGACAGATTTTAGAAAAGAAATGGGAATATAATGGTACTGTACGTCAACTATATGTAGACTTCAAAAAAGCATATGATTCAATTAAGAGGGAGAAGTTATATAGTATCCTGCTGGAGTTCGGAATTCCTAAAAAGTTAGTTAGACTTATACGAATGTGTCTAAATGGCACAAAGAGTAAGGTGCGTGCAGGCAAACAGTTTTCAGACACTTTTGAAATCCAGAATGGGTTGAAGCAAGGAGATGCACTATCTCCTCTACTATTTAATTTTGCACTAGAGCATGCCATTAAATCTTTAGAGAATGAGGAAGGATTACAACTGAATGGTATTAATAAGCTGTTAGTTCCTAGGTATTTGAATTCAGCCACTTCCTCAAAATTTCCCTCATTTGTCATTAGCTGTCCATTTCCATTGTATAATGTATTTCTACGTGTGGCCATATATTTAGTTTTATTGATATTTACTTCCAGTCCTAATTCCTTAGTGTTACTGACGATGAAGTATTATTGGCCGATAGCGAGCAGATACTAAAGGACAACAGGCACACACTATTCAGTAACACTAAGGAATTAGGACTGGAAGTAAATATCAATAAAACTAAATATATGGCCACACGTAGAAATACATTATACAATGGAAATGGACAGCTAATGACAAATGAGGGAAATTTTGAGGAAGTGGCTGAATTCAAATACCTAGGAACAATAATCACAAATAGGAATGAGATGCACAAAGAAATTAAACGTGGGCTCAATTCTGGAAATGCGTGCTATTATGCGTTGCAGAGACTCGTGATGTCCCAACTCCTTTCAAAAAAACGTTAAACTGAAAATACATAAAACTATTATTCTACCAGTTAAATTATATGGGTGCGAAACATGGACTCTCACTTTAAGGGAAGAAAGGAGATTACAAGTATTTGAGAATAAAGTACTTAGGAAAATATTTGGACCAAAGAGAGATGAACAAATAGGTAAATGGAGAAGACAACATAACAATGAACTACATGGTCTTTATAGGAAGCCAGATATAATAAGAACAGTTAAGTCACGTAGACTGCGATGGGCAGGACATGTTGCACGTATGGAGAATGAAAGACTTGCATGGAAGCTTCTTGTAGGAAAGCCAGAGGGAAGACGCCCAGTTGGTAGACCAAGAATGAGGTGTGAGAATAACATTAACTATGATTTGAGGGAAGTAGATTATAAAGGCGATGATTGGAAAGCATTATCTCAGGATAGGGATGTATGGAGAGCTTTTGTCCGCGCGGCCATGAACCTACGGGTTCGGTCGTGCCAGTGAGTAAGTATATTATATGGGTGCGAAACATGGAATCTTACTTTAAGGGAGGAAAGGAGATTACAAGTATTTGAGAATAAAGTACTTAGGAAAATTTTTGGACCAATGAGAGATGAACAGACAGGTAAATGGAGAAGACTACATAACAATGAAATACATGGTCTTTATTTGAAGCCAGATATAATAAGAACAGTTAAGTCTCGTAGACTGCGATGGGCAGGACATGTTGCACGTATGGGGAATGAAAGACTTGCATGGAAGCTTCTTGTAGGAAAGCCAGAGGGAAGACGCCCAGTTGGTAGACCAAGAATGAGGTGGGAGGATAACATTAACTATGATTTGAGGTAAGTAGATTATACAGGGAATGATTGGAAAGCATTAGCTCAGAATAGGGATGTATGGAGAGCTTAGTCCGCGCGGCAATGAACCTACGGGTTCGATAGTGCCAGTGAGTAAGTAAGTAAGTAAGTAAGATAAGTTTATATCCAAGAACTCTCATGTAATAGTCGAGTTCTAAAAAGGGTAATTTTGTTTATATTAATTATTATTTATAAAGAAAGTTTATCGACATATAGGCTAATTAAAATTAAGACACTCTAAAGATATACACTGACGTCCAAAAGTTTAGGATAATTTGTAAAACGGAAAATCAAAATGCTTAAAGAGGAGCAAGGAGTAAAAATTATTTATCAAAACGTTTCTCAGTACATTTAGTTTAGTTTACATACTAAATTATAATCTCTCTTCAACAATGAAAAAATAATAGCAATTATAAATGAAAATTGCATTGTTGCAGTTAAGCCCTGTTCCATAAATCTTCATTTTTAAAGAGAGTTATGATATAATCAGATGTAGTGTAAGAACAGATTGCAGTAAAAAGGCACAAAGACAACATCTGGACCCTCTGCTTCGGGGTAGAATTATTGGGCGGCTAGAAACAGGACAGACACAAACTGAGGTCTCCATAGCACTTAATGTGCCACAAAATGTTATATCTAGGTTATGGCGACGGTTCCAAGAGACCGGAGACGTTAGGCGAAGACCAGTGGGAGGTCGTCCAAGAGTTACAAATCCTCAGCAGGATCGATATCTTGCGTTAACTGCAAGAAGAAACCGAACAATGTCTGCCAGACAACTGAGTTCAGAACTTGCGGCCGCCTCAGGTATCAGAGTATCCAGACAAACTGTCTATAGAAGACTCAGAGCTGCTGGTCTGTATGCTAGACGGCCTGTAGTGTGCGTCCCACTCACCCTTGATAACAAGAGAGCACGTTTACGGTGGAGTCAGGAACATCGCGACTGGACTCTAAATCAGTGGAGCAGCGTGCTATTTACAGACGAGTCCAGATTCAGCTTGAACTGTGATTCGCATCGCGTGACTATCTGGAGGGAGCAAGGAACTCGTTACAACCCCATGAACATCATGGAAAGACATCCATTTGGTGGCGGTGGTTTCCTGGTATGGGGAGGTATAATGATGAATGCACGTACAGAGCTTCACATCTTCGCAGGTGGCACTGTTAATGCTCAGCGGTATAGAGAAGAGATCCTGGAACCTCATGTAAGACTTTTCAGGGGAGCTGTGGGTCCAGAATTCATATTCATGGATGACAATGCCCGACCTCACAGGTCACAACTGGTGGATGAGTTTCTTCAGGAGGAAGATATCCAGCGTATGGAGTGGCCAGCGAGGTCTCCGGATATGAATCCTATAGAGCATGCATGGGATGCCTTAGGGAGACAAATTGCATCTCGTCAGCCTCCTCCGAGGACACTTCAAGACCTTCACATTGCTTTTCATGAGGAGTGGAATTTGCTGAGCATCGAACTCCTGAACAACCTCATCACTAGCATGCCACGTCGATGTGAGTCTTGTGTAGCTGTCAGGGGTAATCACACCCCATACTAATCATTTGAACCATTGTTGTTCAACTTTTATGTTCGAATTCTGAAATGCAGTTTTCGTTTGTTGTGAAAATGACAAGTGAATGACGTATTCATGCCATTGTTTCTTTCGTGCCATGTTTCTAATTATCTGTGACATACCCTTACCAAATTTTGTATTATTCTGACAAATGCTTTATAATAAGTCGGCAAATGAACTAATTATCCTTAACTTTTGGACACAAGTGTACATTATATAAAAAAACTCAGGGTTTCTTAGACCGCAAGTCCGCAGTAAGCTATATGATAACACAAAGGTAATTATGTCCTGACGATTATTCATTTGTAGTCTAATTATTTTTAAAATAAAGAAAATAATGTAATAACATATAAATTTTCAATTATTTATAATAGACATTTTAACATCTTTATTTTAAAAAAAATAAAGTGCTGTATCTCAAAAGATGAGTAGTGAATAGATGTTATAAATGGGAAAATGATTCGTAACTAAGTATATGGAACTCTACCAGTAGTTCACTAAATAAACAAATTAAGAAATAGTAGCTTTCTCCATCGTTTACAAAAGAGCAGTACGCCATTAAACCTTATTCTTTGATACTCCTAAACATATTCTTTTATTTCTTCATTTAGTCTTCTTACCTTGTTTAGACTAACCGTCTCAGGAATTCTCTCTGCCTTCCAGTATTATAAACCGGCTCAGAATCGTTAAAATAATATTACTGAATACTTTCTTAAACAATAATAATATATACTCGTATAATCTCGTTATATATATTACACTTGTCCACCGCTGTGGTTTCGAGGTAGCGTGCTTCCTTGTCACGCAGAGGGCACGGGTTCGATCCCCGGTCGAGACAGGCTCCTGGGCGAGGTTTTTTCGGGGTTTTTACTCACCTGTAAGACAAATGTCAGGAAGCTTAGGGCCCAACGGTCCCCGAAAATCATCCGGCCATCATCATCCTTATCCTTGTCATTATCATCATCATCCTTCATCGGTGTGGAAAGCAACGGGAAGCTACCACACATATAATTCCCTAGTAAAGCTGCAAAGCATAGCATGAAAATGCTATGACTGCAGTGAAAGACCTGCCTTCGTGGAGAATTACTATGGATGGATGGATATTACACTTTATATAATACCCTCTTACTCGTCTTCGACGTAATGCCAGGCCGAGATATGAGATAAGACCAAAAACCCCTATAATTGAATTTACGTGATATACATGCATGCCAGATTACGAGGCAGTGACACAATCAGAGGAACATATGAATGATATGAAATGGATGACATGAGCATGGAGAAGTAGTGGAATGAGTTTTTAGGAGAAAACAGGAGAAACCTTCAGAAAATCCTACCCGACTCCGATTCGTCCACCACGAAATCCACATGGAGTGACGGGAGACGCGAACTACTTGCAAGACATTGCTCCCTCCTATCTTGTTATTACTCTTTCATATGTTAAACTTAATATTTTATCAATAAATATATATTGTGAACTAAATATTATTTTTTTACAGTTTATTCACAATTGTATTTTTTTAATATATCAATCGTGTTAAATTCAATTTCTGAATTGAAGGTGATTTTAATAAATCTTATCCATATTGGAAATAATGAAATTTATACTTGCAGAAACAACAACAGAGCATAGAACAAAAGTACAAGGTAAAATTATTTTATGATGACAGCATTAAATGGTTATATTCGAGAAGAATTCAGCAATATATGGCTACAACTCCAGAAAGTAATGATGTCGAAGAAGAATGGAAAAACATTAAAATGATAATTCAAAATGCAGCTAATGAAACTTTAGGAAAAGTAAATATACAACAAAGAAGAAATAGAACTCTAAAAATCTGGGATGATCAAATAAAACAATTGATTGAAGAAAAAAATACAGCTTATAAAAAATATTTGAATACAAAGAAAGTAGAAAATTAAATAGAATTCAAACGCTGTAGAGCTATTGTTAAGAGGGAAATAAGAAAGAGGCATAGGAAAACATGGTTAAATTTTGTTACACATTTAGAATCAGATTTGCATAAGCTCCAACCTAATGCCTTCAAAATATTAAAACATTTGAATAAAGATATTAAAGAATCTACCAAAATTAATTGCGGAGTAACAAAAGAAGATTTTTTTCAATTATTATAAAAGTCTTTGGACTGACAATAGCTATGAAGATACAATTTTCCGAAATAATAATGAGACAGATTCCATAATATCATTGGAAGAATTGAACAATAGTTTAAAGAAATTAAAAAATGGGAAGGCAACTGGCACAGATGGCTTGAATTCTGAATTGTACAAATATTCAGGCAAACAGTTCCATGAAAGACTGTTGTCCTTCTTTAATAATGTATTCAAAAATGCAGATATACCACAAGAATGGAAGACAAGCATTGTTATACCCCTGTTCAAGAAAGGAGACAAGAGAAAAATGGACAACTATAGGGGAATCAGTTTGTTAAACACATGCTACAAAATTTATGCAGACATTTTAAATGGAAAATTGAAAAGTTTCAGTGAAAAATTCCTTATGGAATGTCAAAATGGATTTAGGAAAGGACGATCTTGTATTGATTCAGCATTTTCTGTTAAACTATTGCTTCAAAAAAGAAGAGAATTCAACTTAGAAACACATTTTGCTTTCATAGATTTTGAAAAAGCATTCGACACAGTCAAGAGATCAAAACTCTTAAATATATTGGAAGACAGAAATATACCAAATTTACTTCGGCAGAACATACAAAATATTTACAAAGACAACACCATAAAGATTAAATTAAATAACAGATTTTCTGAAGAAGGAATTATAAATCGTGGTGTGAGACAAGGCTGCCCCCTATCCCCAACACTTTTTGCAATTTATATCAATGAAGTAATATGTTGCTGGAACAAAACATATAAATTTGGAATAAGAATATCAGAAAATAGAAAATTAAACACCCTATTGTTTGCAGATGACCAAATAATAATAGCAAATTCCGAAGATAATCTACAGAAAGGTCTGTATGAACTTAACAAAATTACAGAAGAATATGGATTAAAGATATCTACAGAAAAGACAAAAATTATGGCATTTCAAGGTGTAGATCCTGTCAGAAGTAAAATTGTACTGGACAATAAAATTTTGGAGCAGGTGAATAATTTTACATATCTAGGATGCAATATCTCATATGAAGAAGAAAAGGATGTAAATGCAAAAATATCTAAATTTTTAAGAATTTTAGGGTTAATAAATTCTATCTTCAAGCCACAGTTAGTCCAAAAGCATTCAAGACTGAAATTGTATAAAACACTGGCTCTTCCAACTCTTTTGTATGGTAGCGAAGTATGGACGTTGAAACAGAAGGATATACAGAAACTTAGATCTGCTGAAATGAGATATCTTCGGAGGACTGCAGGATACACACTGCTAGATCACAAAAAAAATGAAGACATCTTAGAAGAATTACACACGGAATCTTTAGAAAACAAAATTTCTGATTATAAGTCAAGATGGATACAACATGTTCATCGAATGGAAGATCACAGAATACCCAAACAAATGTTAAGATATCAACCTGCAGGAAGAAGAAGACCAGGACGTCCACTCAAAAGACTTCTGGATGGTGTTTCTCTTGAGGCCGAAACAGGTCAACAAATGGCCTAAATTCGTGAATGTACTATGATGATGATGATGATGATAATTAACTTAAATACATACTTATGTCTATGTAATTTGTCCCTGGATAAGTGAATAACAACTTTTAAGATGTTAACTTCATGAGGAAATATTTTTTTTTCCCAAATGCCCCAGGTTTGTCTTTCGACATTCCTGGTTTCTCTCCTGGCATGGCGTACTTGTAACCTACTTCTGAGGTTGGGGAGCCTGGAAGGCGGGGTTACGTTGCCCCGATGATATGATGGGTGATGATAATGGTTCGCCAGGAGAGTCCCTAATCCTAAGCTTAACCTAAGATGAATATGAATGATGATGATTGCGATGGCCATATGATTTCGGGGACCGTTTGGGCCTTAAAGTTTTCCTGACATTTGTCTTACAGGTGAAGAAAAACCCCGATAAAAACCTCACCCAGAAAAAAATTCCCGACCGGGGATCGAACCCGGCCCCCTGCGTGACAAGGCAGCACGCTACCCCGAGACCACAGCGGTGGAAATAAATTATAATAATTATTTTTATTCCTCTGCAGCGTCGGGGTAATGTCGTTCGTTGTCTTGTACGCAAAAAAGTCCGGGTTCGAACCCGGTCGGAACAAGTTTTCTAAATGAGTTTTTCCACTATTTTTCGTCATTTATAACAAAAATGTCGGGAAACCTTACCCGAACAAAACATGGTCGTTTTAATCATTCACTCATATTGTCTTCTTTAGTTTGAATGTGTGAATAAATGGTATGTGTTGACTCAAATATCAGTGCTGTCTCGGAGATGGCTCCTCTCCATGACCTTGTGTGGACAAAAAGTATATACACCCTTCGACAAAAAAAATGAGGCATCTCTTGAACGCACATTTCTTCTAAGTCATACTCGGCACAACGCTGGGTTCAAACTAGGAAACTAGTCATAATTGTGCAGTCCCTGAGCTACTGTGTTATGTGGCATGAACTGAAGACTCTCCTACGTGTCCTGGTAGGTCAGCGGTAAATCATGCGGTCACAGTTTCTGTTAATGAAGATCGCAGGTTCGCGTCTTCAATTATGCAGTTATTTTTCGGTATATTTGTATTAAAACGTTTTATAAATTAAATATATTTTATTTCGACATTTGAATTAATCTATACTTTTTAAGGTCATAATTGTTTTTTATACCGTTGAGGTTATAACAATGTCAAATTATATACATTTACACCCTTTATATTAGCTTGACCTGTATCTGTCTATGTAACGGACCTGTATCTATATAACGGAATTTTTTAACACGATTTCCACCCTCTTAAAAACATTACATCGACTTGAAACTTTGTATACTTGTAAATGACCCATGACAATACAATACTTTCATAAATTTGTTTCTAAAATCCTCGTCAGAATCATCAGAAAATAAAAAAAATAAAAAAATACCGGAGTAATAGGTTGCGGACTTATCTTTTTTTTAGTCAATCGTTGTAAGAGCTCAGTTGGTAGAGCGGTGGACTGTAGTGGTATATAATTTCAGTAATTCATAGGTCGCTGGTTCAAATCCATGCCGTAGGATTTTTTAGAATAGTATTAAGCAATTAAACTTTCATGGGATTCCGGTTCATGACAATCAATTAAACTAAACATTAGACAAATAAATAATAGTTTTAAAAAACTAAAGCAACACGCTTTATTAGAAAACCAAACTAAAAAATAAAAAATAAACAATAGTTTAAAAACTAAAACAACACGCTTTATTAGAAAACCGAACTAAAAAATGAAAAATAATGTTAGTTTCCAACACGCTTGAGATAAAAATAAAGTGGTCAACAAAAAATCATCTCCAACACATCTAGAATAAAACTAGAGTTATCTACAAAAAAGTAATTTTACCATCAAAAGCGCGGGGTGCTTTTTATGGTTTGTACGTTTTCTACTCAGAGACTTTACATTTACCAATATCAGTTTATTATCAAATATATTAATTGATATAGAGCACCCCACGCTTTTGATGGTAAAATTATTTTTTTTGTAGACTATTTAACTCATGCTCCAAATGGGAGTCAATGACCAATCACATTTCAATGATTTTTTATTTACAACCAATCACAATCGTGTTTCGCCTAGAATTTACTAACTAAAGTTTGCCCTAAGTAATGCCACGAATGATATCCAAGTTATCGATAAATTCACGACTCAGGAAGTGAGGAGTAATTTTATCTTGAGAATTTGGAAATCAAAAGTGGCATTTGTTAGGACTATTTAACGAATAAAATTAAGCTGTTTACTCACAAACCACTGTTTAACTTTAGTTGTTTTAAAATATTTATATATTTAATGTAAACAGCGATGTTTGAAAACAAATCAGAAATGTGAGGTTATGTTCATTCACTGCTTCTTGATCATATTATTTTTTTTTATTATTGATTTCGTACATCTCAATGATGGATAAATCATATTTGAAGAGAAAAATTATACGCTCAGACCGGGACTTGAACCCGGGACCCTTGGTTCTCTAGACCAAGTGCTCTACCAACTGAGCTACCTGAGCAAGTACCGATCTAAACTCAGGTAGCTCAGTTGGTAGAGCACTTGGTCTAGAGAATTAACCCTTGCAATTATTCTAATTATAAACTCTCTACAGATTTCTTTTATTAACCAAACCTTTTTAATTAATAATGAAAAAAAATAATAAAAATTTTATTATTTCTTTCCCTTCTATCTTTAGGGGGCTTACCTCCCGGGTTCAAGTCCCGGTCTGAGCGTATAATTTTTCTCTTCAAATATGATTTATCCATCATTGAGATGTACGAAATCAATAATAAAAACTTGGAAAAAGCCGTACTGGCTGTAATGTATAATTCCCAAATATGTCTTCTTAATAAAGGAGCCGCCATTTGCAAGATAGAAGCATGGCTTCACAGCATTTGGTGGATGGGAATTACAATGTATATAGAGAGAGATTTGCGTTTAGATCGGTACTTGCTCAGGTAGCTCAGTCGGTAGAAAACTTGGTCTAGAGAACCAAGGGTCCCGGGTTCAAGTCCCGGTCTGAGCGTATAATTTTTCTCTTCAAATATGATTTATCCATCATTGAGATGTACGAAATCAATAATAAAAACTTGGAAAAAGCCGTACTGGCTGTAATGTATAATTCCCAAATATGTCTTCTTAATAAAGGAGCCGCCATTTGCAAGATAGAAGCATGGCTTCACAGCATTTGGTGGATGGGAATTACAATGTATATAGAGAGAGATTTGCGTTTAGATCGGTACTTGCTCAGGTAGCTCAGTTGGTAGAGCACTTGGTCTAGAGAACCAAGGGTCCCGGGTTCAAGTCCCGGTCTGAGCGTATAATTTTTCTCTTCAAATATTATTTATTGCCAAATAAGATCGCAATATTGTAAGAGTGTACCCAAGTGGAGAAATAATGAAACACATCAAACTATATATCATAATCAACATTACGGGTTTTCATTTATTTTTTTGGTAAACAATTCAGTAAAATCAAGGAATCTTCTCAATATTTGCTATATTCAATGTATTTGTTGGAGAAAAATAATGCTTTGAATTGTTCAGAACATTAAAAAGGAGGAGCCTTCTTTATCACAAAAGCAGGAGCTGATAAAGAGAAATCGATAAAGAGCGAGGTGAAACACGACTGTCATTGGTTGTAAAACAACATTCGTTGAAGCGTGATTGGTCATTGACTAGCATTGTGGCATGAGTTAAATAGTCATAATAAAGAATGCACCTCCTTTTTAACATTCTGAATAGGTTATAGCATTATTTTGCAGTAACTGATTCTCCAATAAATACGGCTACCAGATTGTATATATAGTGCATGAATGTCAACACATAGCGCATGCGGGAGTAAATATAAAAACATTTGTAGCAATTGATTATACCACCCCTACCTAGGGAGTGCAAGACCTTATAGTTGGTGGTGGGGTTTGAGTATCTCGATGACCCTGAGAGCTATGCCGGCGGTAGCGTAGCTACTGATAGGGTTTCCCATGCCGGATAGGTCAAAGGAGAGAGGTCAGGCGAAGAAGCACTCCAGAAGAGGATATCCAATGGCTTCTTAGGCGGATGAAGAGTAATCTCAACGGCGAAGAAGACAGAAGAGATTACCTCAGGATAGGGAGCTGCTGCCTTGAAGGATGGGAGTTGGTCCTCCAAAGGCATGGGGAAGACATCCTCGATTACAAATTACCTGGTCCTCCAGGTAATAAATTAGCCGGACGGATTAATAGGCATGGACTTTGCCTACGTAAAACGACTTTGGTATGCGGAACTTGGAATATACAAGGAATAAGTGGAAAACTAGTAGAAATAGTTAAAGAACTAGATACTCTGGATATGGATATAGTAGTTTTAAATGAGACAAAAAAGAAAGTACGAGGACAAGAAGTGGTTGGGGATTATATACATTTCTGAAGTGGAGTGCCAAAATCAGAGAGAGCAAAATCAGGAGTGGCTATCCTCATAAAGAGGAAATGGAAATCTGGAATAGTTAATTGGAAAGAAATAAGTGACAGGATAATTAAGATAACTATACGTATTCATGAAACTACTGTGGAAGTAATAGGGGTATATGCCCCCAACAATGATGCTTCAGTTGATGAGAAAAGGGCTTTTTATGAAGATCTGAGAGAAGTAATTGATGATTGTGTGAATGGACATGAGCTCCTGTTAATGGGAGATTTTAATGGACGTGTCGGTAGAAAAATTAATAGTAACATTGTTGGAGCCTGGGAAGAAGATACAGAAAATGATAATGGCAGGAGGTTGATTGAATTCTGTAAGGACCAGGAATGTGTTATCATGAATACAAAGTTTAAACACAAGGATATACATAAATATACTTGGGTAAACCACTCCAGGAATTTGAAGTCTATTATAGACTACGTAATAGTAAGACAGCAACGATTGATTAAAGTACAAGATGTTAGAGTACGGAGGAAGATAGAATGTGGATCGGATCATCATATTGTTGTATCAAAAATTGCGTTCCCAATGAAAACTAAATTAAAAACAACTAAAACTCAGAAAAATAAAGAAATGACTATTATAGGTGACCCCAGATATTTGGTGCATCTATTACAGGAAGATAGTGTACGCTATCTATATCAGGAAAGGCTGAACAACAGACTGAAAGTAGTAGAGGAGGATTTGAATGCTGAAGGTCTGTATGATTTTTTAAAACATTGTGTTAATGGAGTAGCTGAGGAAATGTTGGGAAGGGAGAGGAAAAGTGGAGGAAGGACAGAATGGATGACTATGGAAGCACTGGAAATTATTAATGAAAAAAAGAAATTGTACTATAAGTGGTTGAGCTCTAAGAGTGAAGAAGACCTACAGAAGTATAGAGAAAGGTAAAGAAGGTTATAATAAAATGTAAAGAAGAATCATGGGAAAAAGTATGTGCTGAAATCGATCATTCATTAGGATACAGAAGATCTGCAGAGGCATGGAGAGTTATAAGGAGGATGAGGGCAGTTAATAATCCATCACCAGCCTTAAATCTTGTGAATATGAAACAATGGGAGAAGCACTTTAAAAATCTGCTTGTTGAGAAAAGGAAGGGACAAAAATGTGAAAATTTGGAGTATATGGACAATATATCGTCACGTATGGAACCTATTTTAGAGGAAGAAATAAATCAGGCACTGAAAAAAGCAAAGAATGGTAAAACCAGTGGACCTAGTGGAATAATGACAGAATTATGGAAATATGGACCCCCCTTATTAAAAAGACTTATCTGTAAAATGTTTAATCAGATTTTGGAGGGTGATGAAATACCAAAGGATTGGTGTATGTCATATATTTCATCTATTCATAAAAAGGGAAATCGTAAAGACCCTGGAAATTACAGAGGAATCAGTGTGATGTCATCCATGAGTAGAATTTTTTGCAGTATCATCACAAACAGACTTCAACACACTATCGGAAGAAAAATGTTGCAAGACCAAGCAGGATTTACCAGAGGGAAATCATGCATGGATCACATTTTTAGTCTGAGACAGATAACAGAAAAATTACATGCTAAGGGCCAGGAAATTCATTTGATATTTGTTGATTTAGAAAAGGCCTATGACTCAGTGCCAATCAACCAACTTTGGGATGCAATGGTTGATGTTGGTATCGATTTACCAACGATTTCACTTGTCCGACGGTTGTACCAGCAGTGGCAGGCTTCGGTTAAAGTGGGTAAGATGATATCCTCTCCATTCAGAACTACTAAAGGCCTGCGACAGGGCTGTAGTATGTCCCCTACTCTGTTCAAAATATACATCCAGCATATATTGGAGCAGTGGAATCGATATTGTGGAGGCATGGGAGTACCAGTCCAAGGTGGCACAATAAATTCCTTATTATTTGCAGATGATCAAGTGTTGATAGCTCAGAGTCGTGAGGATGTGAAATATATGATCAGAAGACTTCTAAATGCTTTTGAAATAGGAGGATTAAGAGTAAACATGGAAAAAACTGAATATATTGTAGTAGGAGGAAGTGGACGAGATATATCCCTATCCCAAGGAATTATTAGAGCTGTTAAAAAATTTAAATATTTGGGATCACTTATTGATGAATCAGGGAGTTGTAAAGCTGAAGTAGATAGCAGGTTAGTACAAGCACGAAGAGCCATAAAAATGTTGAATGAAGTACTGTGGGAGTAGGACCATGTCAAACCACACGAAGAAGAGGATTTTGAAGTCTGTTGTGGAGAGCATAATGACTTATGGTGCTGAGGGATTGACTTTGGTAGAGGGACAAAAAAACTAAGATCTTGGCAGTGGAGATGGATGGAATAAGACGCAGTGCTAGGGTGTCCAGGTTGGAAAGAAGAAGAAGAAATGAAGAAGGGAGGCAGATGATGGATATGCAGGAGACAGTGGTGGAAAGGATCGAAAGACGAGCTCTTCAGTGGTATGACCATGTCAGGAGAATGGAGGATGATAGGTGGCCCAAAACTCTTTTGGAGGTCTTCTGGTAGAAGGAAACGGGGCAGGCCAAGAACAACTTGGAGAGGAGAGATCCATAGATTGATGAACGACCGAGGTCTGGAGGAGGATGAATGGCGTGATCGGCAAGAATGGCGAATGGGAATACAGGGTAACCGCTGAAAAGTGGAGAGGCCCTCAAAAGTAAAAGTAAAAGTAAAGTAAGATTGTACCACAAAAAAAACACTGTTTGCACTTTATTAAATGTATTTTTTCCGAGGTAATAATATTCCACAAAAATATAATTATCATACTTACATCATAGGACATCAGAAATTAATTAATACCTATATCGTTAGTTATAAATTTCTCCACTAGGGTGCATTCGTACAACATTGCGATCCTTTGACAATAAACAATATTATGATCTGGCTGCAGTGATGAACAAAAGAAGCAAATGAAGCCTACCAATCGTTAGTCATTTGTTTTCAAACATCGCCGGCTACATTAAATATATAAATATTTTAAAATAACTATAGTTAAATAATGATTTGTGAGTATACAGCTTAATTTTATTCGTTAAATAGTCCTAACAAATGCCACTCTTGATTTTCAAATTCTCTAGATAAATTCACTCCTCACTTCGTGAGTCGTGATTTTATCGATATTTTGTAAATCACTCGTGGCATTTAACTCATGCCCCAAATGGGAATCAATGACCAATCACATTTCAATGATTTTTTATTTACAACCAATGTTGTGTACTGTGGGTACGGTAGCGTTTGGTTGGTGAAAAAGGATAATTGTGTGTATATTAATTCGGTAGATTGGAAGATTAATTATGGTATGATAGGTAATTGTGGTGATTCAGGTTACGTTGAGGTCTTGAAGAATTAAAAGATGAAGTTAGTAACAAAAACAAAGTGTAGTTTTATTCAGAAAATGGGCGTCTGTCCTGGACAAACATAAATTACAAAAAGCCAAGATTATTCTCAAAGACGATGAATATATATTCCAGCCCCTTCACAAACTCAGAGGGGGTTTAATTATTTCCGGTCGGCATTGTAAAAATTCTCAATTTCTTAGACTTGAGAATAACCATATATTTTTTTGTAAGTTGTCACCCTCATCCGACAGGTGTTGGGATTAGCACTGAACTTCACCCATCTCCAATAGTAGTTGTAAACCCGTCACATAATTTCTTAGTGTTTAACAATATCCTATACTCTAATCACTCTCTCGTGTAATACATGTTTTACATTACACCTTCCCCCTTATTGAAGAAATGTATATTAATACATTTCGTCATTAATACTTTTCTTCATTATACCTTCTAATTCTGATCAATCTCTATCTAATTATTATTTTGTTAAATTCTAACTAAGTTACTTTCCTGAGAAGAATTATAGGCTGAATTCTGTATATACATGTCTTTGAGAATCATTGAACACATATCATTACAATACATTACAAATTACAACATACGCTCAATAAACTAAGCCCATCCGGACCTCACTATATGTTTAAAGTATTCATCATAATTTGATCTTGTTGGTGTGTTATTTTTGTGAATATCCTTAACTTCATGCCCAGCTTTGTTTAATTCTTACCACGATTATATCAGTACTTTTCTGCTTAGCACAACTTTCATATTAATACAATTCATATGGAAAGGAGAGGCAGAATGAAGGTCTGGCTGCTATTCGTTTCCTCTTCATCATATGGTATTAAAAAAAAACCTACCTTCGTTATGCCTTTACATTTTTTTTTACCATAGTTGCCTGTCAATTAATGAAGTTACTTTTGTATATTATCGCAATTGACTGAGTTCCTTATAAGATAATATAATTATACAATCGCCCATTATTAATAATTGTCTATAATCCTAGTACTAAATTTATCAATATGTTAATGTGTCTACCTGTGTCCTAGTATTTAAAATTTTCATTGTATATATTTTATTATATCCTTATTTATTTCTGTTTTCAACTCTTAATGATAACATCGTATGGTGTGTCCAAACAATAGTTATAATTTTACTTAGAAGCTCCTAATTTTAACATTTAAATTAGAAATAGGCTGTAACTCAACATAATTTATACATTTTCATTAATTTTATTATTAAATATAAAAATATTCTAGTTAAACCATTTATAATTTCATTAAAAATATGTTAAATTTGGTATTTTCATATAGTGCATAATTTCAACTTCGGATAGAGCTATATTCCTCCCGTCTTTTCAAAATAATTCCTAATGATTTTACTACTGAAACATTTACTTTTCATTTATTTCCGTACACATGTGGTGACATCAATACTGTATTATGATATAATTTCTCTCCCACATTCCTCAATTAAGCTAATTTTAACCTTTCTATGTGATACCATTGGTCACACTTTATTTTATCAACTCTTTTACTACTTGCATATGCTAACTTCACATTAACATTTTTAACTTCTTCGACCTTGTAAGGGCCCATCCACTTGGATTCGAGCTTATGACTTTTGTTTCTTAACATATAAACAAGATCCCAGCTTCTATCTTTACAGATTTAATTTCTTTATTCCTATGCTCTGCTGTCTTAATTTTTTTTTTTGCTGCAAATTTTTGTGAGCTAAATTCCATATTTCTTGTAATTGCCTTTTCATAACATTTACATAATTATTATAGTTATATAATGGTTGCGGCTTTTGTTGTAATATACCTGGTATATTAGCAATTCTACGATAGAGTAATTCAAATGTTGTGAATTTCGTCCCGTATGTGGAGTGGTGTTATACACGAAAGTTGCATACGAAATCCAATTATCCCAACATTCAGGCTTATTGTCTATGTAGATCCTTAATTAGTCTACAAGTATTTTATGACTTCTTTCTAAACTTCCGTTACTCTGTGGTCGATATACACTGCTATGTATGTGCTTAATACCAAATAATCTTGTCATTTCCTTGAAAAACATCGCTCATAAATCGTGACCCTGGTCAGTAAGTAACTCTATCGGAATGCCGTATCTTAGAATAATTCCTTCCATCAACTGTTTCGCGACCTCCTCCACTGTAATTGATTTTAAGGGAAGTGCTATTAAATATTTCGTTAATAAGTCCTGACATGTCAATAAATATTGGTTTCCATCTTCCGTTTTTTCTCATTGGACCTACGATATCTAAAGCTATTTTATCCCACGGTCTAACAGGTGTGTCTGTTATCTGCATCTGTGCTTTTATTTCATATCCTTTCTGTTGCGCGCATTTTTGACATCCCTTAATATATCGTTCCACATCTTTAAACATATTTTCCCAATATTTATATAACTTAATTCTTTCGTATGTCCGATGTATACCCTGATGACCTCCAATTGGACATACATGAAATTATTTTATTATTTGTAACTTTTGTTTCTCTGTTAATTCATCCCGATTTACTTCACATACTAAGGGATACATAGTTAATGCGTCGGCATTAGTGTTTTTAGTGCCTGCCTTGTGTAAGGCCTTGAAATCATATTCTGCCATCATAAGTTTCCATCTCATAACCCTTGTGTTTGTAGATTCGGACTCTTTAAGTTTATCTAATATGGTAATTAATGATAATGTTGAGTGATTCCGGGTTATGTGGCCGTGGTCCATAGTTGGTGTTGATACCAGACGTTTCGCCCTCAACTGCGGAGGGCATCTTCAGTGGCGAGTGCTTCTAGGCGTGTTTCCTGGTCGGAAGATCTACTTAGAGTGAGCGCTGTGTCCATAACCCGGAATCACTCAACATTATGATTACCGGCCGTGAAAGCCTGCATTCAACTATGGTAATTAATGGTTTATGATCGGTTACAATTACGAACCTCCTACCTAATAGATATGGCCTGAATTGTTTACATGCCCAAACAACGGCTAAAAACTCCTTATCAAATGTGGAATATCGTTCTTCTGCTTGATTTAACGTTCTACTGGCATAAGCTATCGGCCTATCTTCTCCGATTTCACCCTGACTTAATATGGCTCCAATTGCTACCTGACTTGCGTCTGTTGTTACTATAAAGGGCTGCAAAAAATCTGAATATCTTAGAACTGGTTCGTTAGTCAATAATAATCTTAAAGTATCAAAACTTTCCTCACATTGTTGATTCCAATCCGATTCTACACCCTTCCTTAATAGTTGTGTTAATGGCTTAGCAATTTCACTAAAACGTGGTATACATTTTCTATAATATCCGGCTAAACCCAAGAACGATTTTACATCCTTCTGTGTTTTAGGAGTTGGGAACAACTGTATCGCCCTTATCTTACTTGGATCAGGTTTGACTCCCTCTTCACCTATCACATGTCCTAAAAGTAAAGTGATCCCACAACAGGCCCGGAGGCCCTTGGGATAGTAGGAGGTTAAGGCTCCCACTTTTTCTAGACAATCGGCACTTTATGTCAGCCGGGTTGTCAGCCCTGCGTGACGGCCGCCTTTACCCCCAGAACAAGCGTCTGGTACTCATTTCCGTTAGAGGCTGAGTCGACTCCAGGGCCATAGTGCCGCCAGAAGGTTTGGGTCAGTTTAAATTCCTGATCCCAACGGGACTTGAACCCTCGACCCTCCGGCTTGTAGCTCAGTGCCTTAACCACTACGCTACGACTGCCCCCCTATCACATGTCCTAGATACTGTAATTCTATTTTCAAGAATTCACATTTATCCGGTTCTAATTGTACTCTTTATTCCTTCAATTTTTCGAATACCTTCCTCAAATTTATATTGTGTTCCTCTAGAGTAGCCCAGAATATAATAAGGTCGTCTAGATACACAAAACAATTTACTCCTAACATACCTGCCAATGCTTCATAAACCTTTGGTAAGTACGGGGGCCCCCTTTGACGCCAAACGGCATACGACAAAATTCGAAATGCCCGTCCCTGGTACTTCTATCTTCTTCCCGAACACTTATCTGCCAATATCCGCTCGCACAATCTAAAGCACTAAAATATCTCGCTTTACCTAGCTGATCTAATATGTCTTGAATATTAAGTATTGGAAAGCTATCTCCTACCGTATACTCATTTAATTTTCGAAAATCAATACAAATCCTCCATTTTTTATTTATTATGCTAGTGGAAATCTACCTTTTTGGCACGACAATTCTAGGGAAAATATATGGTTATAATTTCTTGTTCCAACATGGTTTTGGTTTGGTCTTCCACTTCTCTCCTATAAGCTTCCGGTATCCTATAGGGCTTTACATGTATAAATTGCTGTTCGTTTAATGTAGGCGTATCAATCACATGCTTCACTGTTTTATATCTGTAAGCCTATCTCCTTGCAACCTGAAAATCTCTGAAAATTCCTTACGTATATCCCACACTTCGTCTTTTCCTTCTGTGATATGACCTAATCTTAACTTATTTCTTAACTCATTGATTCTTTCAGTACCAATTAAATTTTGTTTTCCTATAGATTCTGTCTTATCCCATCGACTTAGTTCAGGTAATTTATCTAATTCATACTCTTCCTGATTTAAATTAAGTACCATTGTCACGAATTTTTCCCCATCGCAATATACTAAACTTTCTGCACAATAAACTTGATTTCCTAATTCCTTTCTCTCTATCCTATAATCACCTGGATTTATTTTCGTTGGAAATGCTACAAGAGTTTCACTCATAGGGGATAATGTCGCCACTGATTTCCATGGAATATTTAACGTAATTTCGTGCTGCTGCAACCAATCTCTGCCTAGCAATAAATCAAAATATTTTATCTCCCCCGGCATTATATCAAATAGCATCTCTTTTCCTTCCACTTCCAATTTCACTTTACCTGAAGCTCGACACCGTTCTACACTTACAGTACGAAATTCCTCACATACAGGTATAATATTGTTATTTGTAGTTTGATCCCATTACAGGCCTCAGGAGGTTAAGGCTCCCACTTTTTCTAGACAATCGGCACTTGATGTCAGCCGGGTTGTCAGCCCTGCGTGACGGCCGCTTTTACCCCAGAACAAGCGTCTGGTACTCATTTCCGTTAGAGGCTGAGTCTACCCCAGGACCGTAGTGCCGCCAGAAGGTTTGGGTCAGTTTAAAAATCCTGACCCCACTGGGACTCGAACCTTCGACCTTCCGGCTTGTAGCGCAGTGCCTTAACCATTACGCTACGGCGTGCCCCCTTGTTATTTGTACTTAAACATTTTTTATTAGCCATTGAGATACACGAACCTGTATCGACTAATGCTAAACCCTTTCCTTCTTTAATTTGAAGACATTGAACAAATATTTCATACTCATGTGTATTACCAACTTGATTTTTTATCATGCAAATTTCCTTATTATTTTTATCTCCCAATGTTATGGTCCTTACTTCACTACCCTGGTTCTGTCGGCCTACTTCGCTTGTTATCTGTGTAACAGCGCCTACTTTATTTATTAGATCCTCTTGTGCAGGGATCTCTGGTTCGTGTCCCCTAACCCAGGACTCTTGGTCCACTTTACCGTGCCTTTTTACTTGGACATTTACTACCGAGCGACATTCTCTTGGGGAATGTCCTCCTGAGGAATCTTGGTTCATTTTACCGTGCCTTTTTACTTGGATATTTACTACCGAGCGACATTCTCTTGGGGAATGTCCTCCTGTGGAATCTTGGTCCACTTTACCGTGCCTTTTTACTTGGCATTTTACTACCGAGCGACATTCTCTTGGGGAATGTCCTCCTGTGGAATCTTGGTCCATTTTACCGTGCCTTTTTACTTGGCAATTTACTACCGAGCGACATTCTCTTGGGGAATGTCCTCCTGTGGAATCTTGGTCCACTTTACCGTGCCTTTTTACTTGGACATTTACTATAGAGCGACATTCTCTTGGGGAATGTCCTCCTGTGGAATCTTGGTCCACTTTACCGTGCCTTTTTACTTGGCATTTTACTACCGAGCAACATTTTCTTGGGGAATGTCCTCCTGTGGAATCTTGGTCAACTTTACCGTGCCTTTTTACTTGGCAATTTACTACCGAGCGACATTCTCTTGGGGAATGTCCTCCTGTGGAATCTTGGTCCAGTTTGCTACGCGTTTTCGTACGCACCTTATATCTGAGTGACATATGAGATGCCCTCCTGTTTTGTATTCGTACACCCCACTGTTTACATCCCTGCAATCCTTTACATAATGGCTCTTTTTCTGACAATTATTATTGGGGGTACCTACTTTCCCTTTCATGGAAAGACTTTCACTCTCTACTTGAATAGCTCTGTCAATCAATATAGGAGGACCTAATTTTTCTATCACAGCTTTTAATATCTGTCTGATTTCGTCTTATACTATCCCTTGTACAAACATTTGTTTTCTTAGATGAATCATAATGTCTTGGGCCCCTTCTACTCTAGCATTTTCCCAACCTGATGTTATTTTACACATTGAACTCCCCAAGTCGGCCATTATACTCTCCAATCTATTTCCCCATTTACTCATCGGTTCTTTCTCTTTTTGTCTCATTAATGTTAGTTCTTGCACGTAATAATAAAAAGTTATTTTTATAGCATACTGATTTTCTAATTTATGCTTGATATATTCCCACGTTATTTCTACACTCTGTCTATTGCCTATATTAAGAATTCGTTTCGCATCCCCTGTAATTTTAGCGATGACATATTTTATAAGTAACGGTCTCTCTGGTTCCGTCACTGATTGATATGCGTTTTCAACATTATCTATGAAATGATTTGATTCACTCGGCTTTGAACCATCGAAACCAGCACTAAATAATTTAGCTATTTCCGAACCCGATGCTATTGGCCTATCCTCTAGTCTTGTTGCACTTGTTCTTGGAGTTCCCTTATCATGTCCTCCATTATTATTGATTGAGCTGTTCAAGGGCTTTTTTACACTGAATAATGAAAAATACAAGAGCAACCTAACTCCATAGAGTTTACCACTTACCTGGATCACGTGTCTTGTAGTAGATAGACGTTCGCGTAGGTTGGCGCCTGTTGATGAAGAAATCAACACCTCCGCCGATCACAGGTCATGAAGTCCTAGGCTTGCGTCCACCATCAACCGGAAGACTTCTGTCAACGGGCTGCGGATGAGAGGAAGGAAGTGACACCTCGATGTCCGTCCAGAATGAACACCCTTCGTCGTCCTATAGCTTCTCAGTCTTCTAGACCTAGAGGTCTCCGTCGAGGTCCTCAAGAGCTAGAGCTCAATTTCCTTAGAATCACGCTAGAGATGTCCGTCGAGGAATTCCGGATTCGATACTTTGCTATTTACTGGGAGCTCAATTTTAGAATCACTTAGAGATGACCGTCGAGGAATTCCGGAATCGATGCTCAGCTATATACTGAATTCGGAAGGCGCCACACAAGTAAGAATTGAAGAAAATATATTTGCTTGCAGATTTCACCAACCAGGTGTGTTAATTAACACCTTAAACTTCCCACGCAGCTGCCACCATTTTATGTTGTGTACTGTGGGTACGGTAGCGTTTGGTTGGTGAAAAAGGATAATTGTGTGTATATTAATTCGGTAGATTGGAAGATTAATTATGGTATGATAGGTAATTGTGGTGATTCAGGTTACGTTGAAGTCTTGAAGAATTAAAAGATGAAGTTAGTAACAAAAACAAAGTGTAGTTTTATTCAGAAACTGTGCGTCTGTCCTGGACACACATAAATTACAAAAAGCCAAGATTCTTCTCAAAGACGGTAAATATATATTCCAGCCCCTTCACAAACTCAAAGGGGGTCTAATTATTTCCGGTCGGCGTTGTAAAAATTGTCAATTTCTTTTTGGAAAACAAATGAGGAAAGAAATCCAATTGAGATTTCATAATGTCATAGCCAAACCTGCTCTACTACACGGAAGTGAATGCTGGACACTTCGAGCAAAAGATAAATCCCGCATTAATAGTTAACAAATGAGATTCCTCCGATCACTAACTGGAGTAACATTAAGGGATAGAATGAAAAGTGATGAGATAAGGATGCAGTTGAATAGTAGGGAAATGGTTGAACATATACAAAATTATCATAAGTAATGCCACGAGTGATTTCCAAATTATCGATAAATTCACGACTCACGAAGTGAGGAGTGAATTTATCTAGAGAATTTGGAAATCAAGAGTGGCATTTGTTAGGACTATTTAACGAATAAAATAAAGCTGTTTACTCACAAATCATTATTTAACTACAGTTATTTAAAAATATTTTTATATTTAAAGTAAACGGTGATGTTTGAAAACTAATGAGAAACGATAGGTAGCCTACGCTTCTACTGCTTCTTTTGTTTATCACTGCAACCAGATCATACTATTTATTGCCAAAGGAACGCAATATTGTAAGAATGCTCTCTAGTGGAGAAAAAATGAAACACATCAATCTGTATATTAATTCATTTTTGATGTCGTATACATTTAAGAAAGTGCAAACAGTGGTTTCTTTTTTTGGTGGTATAACAATTGCTACAAATGTTGACATGTAAGCACTATTATATACAATCTGGTAGCCGTATTTGTTATAGGCTCAGTCACTGCAAAATAACGGTCAGACCTGTTCAGAATATTAAAAAGGAGGAGCTTTGCTTAATATATGATAATCCTAACGTTGATAATTATTTCGTGAAACACGTCTCTGATTGGTTGTAATACAGAAATCATTGAAACGTGATTGGTCATTGACTCCCATTTGGGGCATGAGTTAAATAGTCAGATTAAATGGTTCCAACACGTCCAGAGAATGTCAAATTCCCGTTTACCAAAGATGATTTACCACCTCAACCCTAAAGGCAAAAGAGACCTCGGAAGATCCTTCAACCGATGGAAAGATCAGTTTTTGTAGTCGCAGAACGGGCATCATCACCCAATACTGCATTCGGAAGAAGAAGAAGAATAAGCCAATTTCTTAGACTTAAGAATAACCATATATTTTTTTGCAAGTTGTCACCCTCATCCGACAGGTGTTGGGATTAGCAGTGAACTTCACCCATCTCCAATAGTAGTTGTAAACCCGTCACACAATTTCTAAGTGTTTAACAATATCCTATACTCTAATCACTCTCTCGTGTAACACATGTTTTGCATTACACCAATCACAGTCGTGTTTCCCCTAAAATTTACCAACTAAAGTTTATCATAATAAATAAAACACCTACTTTTTAACATTCTGAATAGGTCATAACATTGTTTGTCAGTGACTGACTCTCTAAGAAATAAGGCTACCAGATTGTATATATAGTGCATGAATGTCAACAGAAAGCGCATGCGGGAGTAAATATAAAAACATTTGTAGCAATTGATTATACCACAAAAAAAGAAACCACTGTTTGCACTTTCTTAAACGAATTATTTTTCAGGAAATGACGTTACAGAAAATATAACTGACATATTTACATCATAGGACATCAGAAATTAATTAATACCTATATCGTTGATTATAAATTTCTCCACTAGGGCGCATTCTTACAACATTGCGATCTTTTGGCAATAAATAATATTATGATCTGGTTGCAGTGATGAACAAAAGAAGCAAATGAAGCGTACCAATCGTTTCTCATTTGTTTTCAAACATCACCGTTTACATTAAATATATATTTTTTTTAAATAACTATAGTTAAATAATGATTTGTGAGTATACAGCTTAATTTTATTCGTTAAATAGTCCTAACAAATGCCACTCTTGATTTCCAAATTCTCTAGATAAATTGGAAATCACTCGTGGCATTACTGCATTACTTATGATAACTCTAGTTTTATTCTAGATGAGTTGGAGATATTTTTTTTTTTTTTGGTGACCACTTTAATTTTACCCCAAGCATGTTGGAAATTGAAATTATTTTTCATTTTTTAGTTCGGTTTTCTAATGAAGCGCGTTGTTTTTGTTTTTTAAACTATTATTTATTTGTCCACCGCTGTGGTCTCGAGGTAGCGTGCTGCCTTGTCACGCAGCGGGCTCGGGTTCGATCCCCCGGTCGGGGTAGTTTTTCTGGGTGAGGTTTTTATAGGGGTTTTTCCTCACCTGTAATACAAATGTCAGGAAAACTTTATGGCCCAAAAGGTCCCCGAAAATCATATAGCCATCGTCCTTATCATTATCATCATCATCATCCTTCACCGGTGTGGAAAGCAACGGGAAGCTACCACACCTACACTTCCCTAGTAAAGCTGCAAGTATAGCATGAAAAAGCTATGATTGCAGTGAAGGACCTGCCTTCGGGCAGAATTACTATGGATGGATTATTTATTTTTACCTTGTATACTATCGTCTTCCTCAACTATTTAAAATTTTCGTTGATTTCACTCTAGGCCTTTCGACGCATGCTTCATCTTCTGGAGTTGTTGTAGTAGTATTGAATTAACCGTATGTCTAATAGAGGGGTTTGCTCATTAGGCATATTTTCGTTGAGAATGTTTGTATTCTTGGCCTTCTTGATAATTTCGATTTCTTCTAAAATGTTACTTTTGTGTCTATTGTTTTCTCTGTGTATAATTGACATTGTATCATCGATATTGTGAAACAGTGGCCGCTTTCTGAAATGTGTTTAGCGGAATTTGATTTGATTGTCAAAGGAGAAGGCAAATCAAATTTCGCTGTTCACCAGATTTGATTCCAATCGAAAATGTGTGGGCGAAGATGGAAATAGAGATGAACTCTAATTGGCCTGCTGATGCACGGAAGACGAAAGATGGCTTATGGTCATAAATTCAAGACGCCTGGGATGCTCTAGCCGATCGTCCACGTGCCTGTAGAAATTTGATTGCATCAATGCCCCGCAGAATCAGGGCGGTAATAGATGCTGAGGATTCATACACCCGATATTGATTTGGTTTGTGTTAAAGTTTACATTTTAGAATATATTATTTTCTTTCCTCATTTACTTATTATAAGAAGGTTTTAATTTATGTTTTTGTGTGTTTTGTGTATGCATTAAAGCCACAAAACTCAAATATAAAATTAAATATGAAACTACATTACAGGCTAAATGCTATTCTAACATTCAGTCAAAAAAAAAGTAGAACGGGAATCGAACCCGTGAGGTTACGAACGCAGACGATGTCTATTAAACCTCTCGACCACGGAAACACACTAAGCCAAATTCTCTCTTTAATGTTGCTTGAGTGTGCACTGGGTTAACTAGCAAACAACCCAGTAGAATTACTGAAAACGTGTTGATGTGAATACGGCGTCTGCGAACGCTCACGAAGTTCCCCGATCGATTGGTGGAATCAGCGGATGACTTTTTTTTGTCTAAGGGTGTACAGTATGTGATCCAAAGTTTAAACATTCTCTCTCAAAAATGGTGACAACGTAAAGCCTGGATATAAAAAAAGGGAGAGATTAAACTAAGAATAAAAAGAAAATACTATCATCATCATCATCACCATCATCATCATAATCTCTATTTATTATCCTTATTATTATCGTTGTTATTTTTATTATTGTTGCTATTGTTATTATTAGTATTATTATTAGTAGTAGTATTATTATTAATTATTATTATTATTATTAGTATTATTATTATTATTATTATTATTATTATTATTATTATTATTAATATTATTATTATTATTATTGATTGTTTTAGACGCTCAAATAGACATTCTAATTTGGGAAAAAATACAATCATCAGACAACAAATGAAAGTCCAAAATTCAATATTAGAATTTGTGAGATACAAACAGCTAGAATCGTATGGTCATATACGTACGTAGGACGCCAGAGACAAGATTACCCAGGAAAGTTTTGGAATGGATTCCACCTGGGAAAGGAAAGAGAGGTCGACCTAGATTTAAATAGATGGATGATATCAGAAGACGTATGAGGGAGATAGGTCTGGGACAATTGGAATGGGACGATAGAGAAGAATGGAGAAAGAATATAAAAATTTAAAACGTTTTGGACACAGGGAGATTTTTTACATTGAAAACATGTTTATAAATAAAATTATTATTATTATTATTATTTTTATTATTATTATTATTATTATTATTATTATTATTATTATTATTATTATTATATTATTATTATTATTATTATTTAACAGTATCTTCTCTACTCTATTATAGATCGACTCCCCACTTTATAGGTATTTTTTACCGTATCTTCTTATGGCAATGACCTCGAAAGAGGGTTTAAACTTTGGATCACACACATATTTTTTGACCACATAAGTATAAGTAGGACCTCCCCGAATGGGGCCTCCTCTGAAACAACACGGACATCTAAGACAAAATACGCCATTTATTCACAAATTCATACTGAACGTGGCGAATATTTTAATAATGATTATTATGTTGACAAGATGATGTTCGAGGACCATTTGGCCCTTAAGTTTTTCTGATATTTGTCTTACAGGTGAGGAAAAGCTCCCGAAAAAATATCCAGGAAACTTGTACCGACCGAGGCTCGAAGCATGGCCCACTGCGTACGAGAGGCAGTGACGCTACCTTGACATCTCAGCGGAGAAATATTATTATTATTATTATTATTATTATTATTATTATTATTATTATTATTATTATTATTATTATTATTACTATTATTATTATCATTCCTATTATTATTATTATTATTATTATTATTATTATTATTATTATTATTATTATTATTATTATTATTATTATTATTATTATTATTAAGCGTGTGAGCAGATTAAAATGTTTATATTGTTTAACGTAAGAGCGTTGTTCGGAGAGGAGTACTGCAAACTGCAGTAAATGGTGGAGCAACGTGCGTAAATGAGATAGAAGTGCATACATACTGCTTGTGTAGAGTTCATATTGTGACCCTGACGGCAGATTATGCGTCGGAATCCACAACTGGAGTGCGTCACCGCGCACTGACCTGGCTCCAGGCCAAATGAGGTCAGATCAACCCCGGGAACAGATACCTCACAGTTACAATCTGTGTGGTCATATTGATCAAACACACCAATATCTTTCAAAAACAAATAACGAGTTCAATGCAAATTGTTCATCTGCAAGACAAATATTAGGAAACTTTAAGGTTAAATAGTTCTCAGACATCATCTGATCATCATAATAATTCATAATATTTCCCTTCTTCAGTATGAATGTATTAGTGAATGGTGACCTTCTCTTAACCCTAGCAATTCCAACGGGGGGTACTTTATACCCACCATCTGTCATTTTAATCATTATGTCTTTTAATTTTGTCACTAGAAGCATGAAGTTAGTAGTTATTGTAAATTATTGTCTCTAGTATTAAAATACGTAATTGTTTGTAAGTTTTCATTTTTGGTCATTTTATGAAACAATGATCTATTATTGTGGTCATAAAGTACCCCTCCCGTGGGTAGTTCCAGTGACGCATAACATGCCTTTAATTTCTTTTCGTAGCTTCTTCAATAATCTCAATTTTATGTTTACCAACAATGTTGTTGGTTTATATAGATTATTCTTTCATTATTGATTGATCTGAAAGTTTGTTCTTTTATATATTTTTATTTATTTATTTTACTTACTTAGTATCCAGTCTGTCTGTTGTGAAGTTATAGTAATTCACACATGTGAGTAACAAAATTATTTCAAAATGCCTAAACATCCTTTGACTGACAAAGAAATTATGAATATATTTCATAATAAAAGAGTTTCAGATTTTGAATTTGATGATAGTGATGAGGAAGTGAGTGAAACAGAAGATCAAAATGATGTGCGTGACCAAGTTGATGAAATAATTTTATTGCCTTTGACGATGATGATGAGGATCATAATAATAGTGTAAAGTTGAAAATGACGTCAGTGTCTGATATGTTACAGCTAGTGGAAGAATCTTCACATCAAAGCCTCCTCAGCCTACAAGACGTTGTAGCACAAAATTTTGTAAAAGAAAGAGAAGGAATAAGAAATGAAGGTAAAGTGAAAACCATTAGAGAATCGTCTGAAATTCTTTACACAGAAAGTTGTAAGCATCAACATAAAACACACAAATGAAGAAGCAGCAAGAATAAATATACCAGCAACAAATATATGTTTATAGCTAATCTATATGGAACTAGAAAGTGACAGTTACACCTGTAGATCTTTGGTCTAATATTTCTGGCAGATTCATATATACTGCAACTATTAGTAGGACCAGGTTTCTGCAACTAACTAAAATAATTAGATTTGATGGTAGAGAAACCCGAAATGAATGCAGGGAACAAGATAAGTTTGCAGCAATAAGACAGGTATTTGAAACAATGAACCAAACTTTGCCAACATGTTTTTTTTTTCTGCTGGGATTCTTACTATAATTGATGAAATGCTATCATTATTCAGTGGAAGGTGTCCATTCAAAGTTTAGGTGTAAAAAAGAAAAATACAACAAAAATAGTAGAAAATAATAATTTGTGGAAATTGTCACAGGTATACTTATGGGAGGCATAGTAAGAAAACAGTGATTTGTTCAAAATGTGTACAAAGTTCTGAGGAGAGTGATGAGTGACACATACATACTACAATCAATGATTATATTAGGGTATTGTCCTGAAATTATTGTTTCTACAAATATCAATAATGAATTTTCACAAATGTTCTGCTTACATTAAGACACAGACTACTATATCAGCCTAAATATATAATGTGATTAGTGAAAACAAAATGCAAAACTAACTTAAATATTACATAAATAAGCATGACATTCTATAATATTTAATTTTAAAACAAATATTTTAAAATGTGTTCAAAAAATTGGTTATATATACTGTTTAAAGTGGTGGTCATAAAGTACCCCCCCGTTGGTAGTATAAGTACTGAAATATGGGTTGGTATTGCTAGGGTTAAATGTTCGTGATGTCTAAGAAGCTGCTCCGATGGTTGTCACTCATGGATGAAGGTCTCCCAAGTCTATGTGTGTAATAAGAAGTTAGAAAACTCTCTCCCAAAATGTCATATTCCTGCAAAGCCCGGTAAACATGGGACAAGTAGATCAACCTATAATGGGAAAGGTTAAATTTAGAGTAAAAATATTTAAACAGTGAAAAAAAAATTAGGCCTAGTATTAAACGAACCACAGTTTCCAAATTTAACTTTAGTTTTTCCTTCAAACATAAAATTGAGATACTGTTATTTATTATTATTATTATTATTATTATTATTATTACTATTATTATTATTATTATTATTATTATTATTATTATTATTATTACCAACATCATCATCACAATCACTGTTATAATAATCTTAATTTTTTAGTGTCTAAAGCTAAAAGAATTGGTTTCGTCTATTGAAGTGAACTGGAGGTGGAGTTATTACGCATTAAAACTCATTAATTACAGGCCTATATCATGATTAATCACGATTGTAATTTTACAGCTAAATATTTGTATTTTTCCTTTATCTTATATTCACATTTATATATATCCTTTTTCTTTTTCTTTTTTTTTCTTCCTACTTCGATTTTTTTCCAGGTCCCGTCTTCTTGTTTCATCAATTTTATTTTTAACTTATTCTGTAATTTTATTTATTCTTTCTTTATTCTCTATTTTATTGCTTTATTACATTTTTTCTTATGTTTATATCTTTGATTTTCTTCTTACATCACCGAAAAAATAGATTTTTATGCTCACTTACTAAATTAAAGTGTATTGACTTATAACTGTGTTTCTTCGGCCAATTTCTCGATTAAATTATTTTTTATACTTACAGTTTTATTCATATATTCATTTTGCTGATTAACATATATGTGTTTAACCTATAAATTAGTATTAATTATGATCTAAGTGCTAACAATTTGGGACAGGTTATACGGAACTCTTACCAATAATCAATGTCCTTTTTTTTTTCTTCATTTCTGCGAATTTTTTATTTAATTGTATTTCAATTTATCAAATATAAGGTGATAACATCAAGTTTTCTGTTGTTGAAAAATAGACTTCCTCATTCCATATTTCGTGCTAATGTTACGTCGTTTACAAGGAATTCCTGGTTACATGTCGAAAACTATAAAGACACTGTGCAATCCTATAGAATAATATGATGGCCAAGATTGTTCCTACTATTAAACCGTTTTGCGCATACTAATTATTTATGAGGTTATACACATAAGAAAATTCATCAAAACTAATTAAAAATAACTTTCTTTACTGTTGTATATATAATATTATTCAGTTAAATAAAAACTTAGATTATAAGTCAATGACTTTGTGTATGATGGCTTATTTGGAGTCAAAATTCTTCTATTATATATATATATATATATATATATATATATATATATATGTGTGTGTGTGTGTGTGTGTGTGTGTGTGTGTGCGTATGTGCGTGCGTGTGTGTGTGCGTGTGTGTGCGTGTGTTTGTTTTTAATAACTAGATATTCGGTAACTTAGCACCCATGTTTTAACCTCTTCATCCTCAAAATGTTTCTCGTGCTGCATCTCGAAAGCTGAGTAGTGCTGAACCGTAAGAAGAAATTTGTACAGTGAAAACCTAAATCAAATGTTATATACCGTAGGGTATATAGAGGAAAAATTTTAAAATGTCCATGTTTTTGGTATAAGGGTAGTGATTCTTACTCTGGTCCCGAGGATCGCTGGTTGAAACCCGACAGATATCGATTGATTTTTGGATAGAAAAATAAATAGGAAAAGTCCTCCAGGAGGGAATTTGAGTCTGAAGATTTTCGGGCTCACAAAACAGTATCAATACTAAATTAGAGCTTCTGAGAAAATTTAATCTTCCTTTCCCATTAAACTAATACCTTAGTTGCCTATAAGTAGCCTCTTTGAGCGATGAGCTACACTTTCACTCTCTCTATAAGGAAAAAGCAAAATTAAACTTGGTTAAGTAAATAGCATCCTTGCTCCACGTGGAGATATACGGGTATTGGTAGACAATAATAATTATAAACTGGAATGGGGTGCAGAAAGAAATTAAACATAGGTTCAATTTTGGAGATGTATGCTATTACGGATTACAGAAATCCTATCATTCCAACTTATCTAAAAAATAATTAAACTAAAAATATATAAAACGATGATTCCTCCAATTGTACTACATGGATAAGAAACATGTTTTCTTAAGAGAGGAGAAAAGTTTACGATTATTTAAAAATAAATTGCGTAGTACAATGAAGGCTTTGACGGCTGGTTGGACATTTTTCGGGCTTTTAAGGCCGTAGTCCATAGTCGTTGTTGCGGGAGATATCTTCAGTTTCTGGGTAAGTTCCTTACTGAAACCTACTCATCCACTGAAAATGTCTCACACAGCCAAAGACAAAACGCCTGGCGGCAATAGCTACTATCGACCATCAAAAAATGTTAAGTCTTAAGAAAATGTTTGGATCTAAGAGAGGTTAATGGAGAAAAATAAATGCCAGTGAGCTACCGGTATATGTTCTTTATAGGAAACAAGATATAAGTATTATAGTTAAGTCTCTTGCACTGCGATGAGTAGGACATTTGGTGAATTTTGAATGGAAGATGACACAAAATTTCTTGTGGAAAAATCAGAATAAAAACGCCCTATACGTAGACCAAGAATGACATGAGATAAAACATTAATCACAATTTGAGGGATATGAATTATGCGGGGAATGATTGAAAGACTTTAGTTCAAGATACGGACGTATGGAAAGCACAGAGTTTGATAGAGCAAATGGGTTAGTTAAGATAAATTAGTTTTAATTATATACCCTTAATAATCTAGTTAAAAACAAATTAATAAAGACTATTTAAATTGTGCTAAATTATACAGGAACACACAATGATAAAAGATTGACTATATTTGTATTCACTGGAGTCCGATACCTTTAAATAAAATGGCATATGAAATCAGTTTTGCCAATATAAGGACTAACCAACTTCAAATGGATACTTTAAATTTTTGTCTAGTAATAATTGCATAGGGACACTCATGGGTCTACAATTGCAATTCAGTGGAAATCACATTAATAATATATTTTTAAAAAGTAATCGATATGGCACAAGTGTATAAGGGCGCCTTGTGCTCAGCTGTTAAGATGGATTATAAATATGTCTTAGATTCTCTTTAATGGCATCGTGGGCGAAACAATGATTACATCATTATTTTATAATATTTTTTCCTTCCACTATTGCATGCTCAAGGATTCCACTGGACTATTTCAGGAATAATAAAACAAGAATAACCCATATTTCCAATACAATTATACAGGCTATCTTGAATGCATTTTGTATTTTATTGTTGACTAATCGTTGCCCAGAAGTATTACTGAAGTATTGTATATTTATTCGTGGCATTAGTAAATATAGCGTAACCAAATGACCCAGATTTACGGGAATTCTTATATGGAGATCCCTACAGAGCTCTATGGCGGTCCAATGGAAGAACCAAGCGGATCACGACCTGAGACGCCAATTGAGGGAGCGCTAAATAATGAAGAATCGTATTATGTCTTCTTCTTCTTCCTTTCCAGGATTAGGTCAATGCGACCTGTTCCGGTCTCAAGTCTATCGTTTCCTTGGCCGTCCCAAAGATATTTTTCCATGTGGTTTGTAGGCGTTGATCTTTCTGGGTAATCTTGTATTTTCCATTCTGTCTAAATGTTTTTTTCCATTGGTATTTGTGCTTGTCTAGATCATCGAGTATTGAAAATATCTCCAGTTAATTTCTTATTGATTCCCTGTGTAATCTATCCATGCGTGTACGTGCGTATTATGTATTTAATTAAATATTAATATTTTATAGCAAACGTTATTTACGCAAATAATTAAGACATTTCATTGAGTTAATAGTCATTAATTCATTTTGAGAATTTTCCTCACCATTGAGGGTTTTCTCCAACCAATCTTAATACTTAACATGAGTTTTAAAAATACATAAATGACTACGGACTTACAGACTATCAGTTTGTAATACACCTTCAGAAATTCCCTTTAAGTAAAGTTCTCCATAGTTCTCTGTCCTCTGTATCTTCATCCGTTACACCACCAAATTTCCTCATTGAATTCTGAATGTTATCCTTCCAGGTTGTTCTTGGTCTTCCTTTTCTGCTCTTTCTTTCAGTTTTCCCATGTATAATAAATGACCTTTGGTAGTCGTCCGTCCTGCATTCTTCTTAAGTATCCATACCATAATAGCCTTCTGTATTCAATCTCATCCATTATAGTTATTTCGTCACCGTTGTGATCTCGTTGAGATCTTGTCACGCAGCGGGTCCGGGTTCGATTTCCGGTCGAATCAGGCTCCTGGGTGAGTTTTTTCGGGGGTTTTTCCTCACCTGTAAGACAAATGTCAGGAAGCTAAAGGCCCAACGGTCCCCGAAAATCATCCGGCCATCATCATCATCATCCTTATCATTATCATCATCACCCTTCACCGGTGTGGAAAGCAACGGGAAGCTACCACACCTATAATTCCCTGGTAAAGTTGCAAAGCGTAGCATGAAAATTCTATGATTGCAGTGAAAGACTTGCCCTCGGGCAGAATTGCTATGGATGGATACTTCTTTCTGCATTCATCCATTTTCTAATTTCTGTATTTATAATTATTTCCAGTCGAGATTTTCTGACAGCTCTTCTCTAAAATTCCATTTCAACTGCAGTTAATCTATTGGGATGTTGTGTCATTGTGCAAACTCCCGATTCATATAACATTATACTTTCTAATATGGACTTATAAAATAGTTGTTTTGTTCTGTTAATGATTTTTTACTCCATAATATAGAGTTTAACATTCCTATGGGTTTTCTTCCATTACTGATCCTTTTTGCCATATATTTATTTTATGATCCATATTTATCTATAATTCGTCCCAAATAACAGAAAGTATCGCTCGTCTTTATCTTTACCCTATCGACATATAATTCATCTGGGTCATTTGATAAATACTCTTTTTTTGTTGATTTTCAAACCCCACATATGATATGTTGTTGATAACTGATTACACATATAATTTGCATCTTCTCCATTCTGGGTTATAATTATCTGATCATCGGCAAAAGTAAGTGATGTGGATATCTTCTTTCTGTTAATGTTTCTGTTTATAGAGTAAATATTAAGGCACATATTTTATGTATTAAAAGTTAAGATTCCAAGATATATTATTGAACGAAGATAAAATGCAGAAGTCTAACTTCCCAATATCTTATGCTGTAATATTAACTTTTAGCACATATGAATGCGTATATTTTACGTACTAAATATTAAGATTGTAAAACGGGATAGTATAATATGACTGAATTTTTTGTATGTGCAACCAAAATAATAGCCATAAGTTTTCACATTACGCTATGTTGCAATCATAACTTTTAGCACATAAGAATGCATATCATTTTATTTACAAGTGGTTTAAGATTTACAACACAGATAGTATATACAAGGTGTCTCTAAAGTCACTATCCATTTCAATGAAGGAAAACAATGTTTGACAAACCAATGTTATTGTGAAGTTTTACACCTACTCTACTGCCTTTCTACATGACGGCCATCTAGGTGAAAACATATACCCCATCTTTCAGGTGTGAAACGAAATGTGTAGACCTTAACATCTAAATCGTAAAAAAGTCTGCTACTTCTCTGATAACTAACTCACGGGCACTATCGAACCCGTAGGTTCATGGCCGCTCCGACATAAGCTCTCCATATATCCCTATCCTGAGCCAATGTTTTCCAAACATCCTCTGTATAATTACTTCCCTCAAATCATAGTTAATGTTAATCTCCCACCTCATTCTTGGTCTACCAACTGGAGTTTTCCCTCTGGTTTTCCTACAAGAAGCTTCGATGTGCATCTATCATTCCCCATTCCTGTCACATGTCCTGCCCATCGCAGTCTACGAGACTTGACTGTTCTCATTATATCAGGCTTCCTAAAAAAACCATGTAAATCACTGTTATGCTGTCTTCTCCATTCACCTGTCTGTTCATCTCTCTTTGGTACAAAAATGTTCCTAAGAACTTTATTCTCAAATACTCGTAATATTCTTTTGCCTCCTTTAAAGTAAGAGTCCATGTTTCGCATCCATATAATATAACTGGTTGAATAATAGTTTTATATATTTTCAGTTTAAAGTTTTTTGAAAGGAGTTGGGAAGTCAAAAGTCTCTGTAATACATAATAACACGCATTTCCAGAATTAAGCTTATGTTTAATTTCCTTGTGCATCTCATTCCTATTTGTGATTATTGTTCCTAGGTATTAGAATTCAGCCACTTCCTCAAAATTTCCTTATTTGACATTAGCTGTCCATTTCCATTATATAATGCATTTCTACATGTGACCATATATTTAGTTTTATTGGTATTTACTTCCAGTCCCAATTTATTATTGTTACTCAGTAGTGTGTGCGTGTTGGCCTTTAATATCTCCTCGCTATCACCCAATAGTATTATTTCATCTGCGTGAATTAATAGCTTATTAATACCATTGAGTTGTAAGCCTTCTTCATCCTCAAAAAAATTGATGGCATGCTCTAGTACAAAATTAAATAGTAAAGGAGAAAGTGCTTCTCATTGCTTCAACACATTCTGGATTTCAAAAGTGTCCGAAAACTGTTTGCCAACACGCACCCTACTCTTTGTGCCATTTAGACACATTCGTATAAGTCTTACTAACTTATTACGAATTCCGAACTCTAGCAGGATACTATATAACTTCTCCCTCTCGATTGAATCGTATGCCTTTTTGAAGTCTACGTATAGTTGATGTACAGTACCATTATATTCTTTTTTTTTTTTCTAAAATCTGTCTTAAGCTAAAAATCTGTTCTGTTGTAGATCTGTTTCTTCTAAATCCACATTGATGATCTCCTAGAATCTCATCAATATAAGGAGTAAGTCTGCTTACTAATATATTTGTTAGAATTTTGTATGAAGTTGAAAGTAATGAGAGCCCCCATAGTTGTTGTAATCAGTTTTATCTCCTTTATTATAAATTGGTAGAATAATCGATTCTTTCCATTCATCTGGAAGAGCTTTTTTATCCCAAATCATATTACGCAACTGGCGTATCTTGTCCATTAATTTTTTCCCCCTGATTTTATTAGTTCTGCTGGGATCTCATCTGAACCTTGATGCTTTATACAATTTTTCTACCGCCATTTCAACCTCTAATGCACTTGGTTCTACGATTAGCATTTCTGCTGTTTGTAAATTGACCTCCTCAATATCCTGTTATGTATATACATTTAATAATATTGATTAAAGTAAATTTTCCATCTATTTAATATACTCTTGGAATCTGCAATAATATCCCCATTTTCATTCCGAATTATGTTTGTTCTAGCCTGAAACCCTTCTTCTCTATCCTAATTCCCTGATATAATTCTCTAATGTTCCTATTTTTGGCAATCATTTCAAGATCATTAATATTCTCTCTCAAATATCCCGTCTTTTTATTATTTAGTAACCTCGTGGTTTTCCGTCTAACACTACCCAATTGCTCAAAATTTACCTCATTTGGCTGGTGTAACCATTTCATTTTTGCTAGCATTCTTTTCTTTACAATGTCGACACATTCCTCATCAAACCATATCTTGCTTTGCCTCTTTTTTAAATAACCAATGCTTTCTAATGATGACAATTTAATAGTATCTCTTATAGCCTCCCATTCTTTATTTATATCAGTTTCTTCTTAGTTTGCTACATTGTCATCTGAAGATTCCAGTACTTCAAATCTATTAGCAATTTTGATTTGGTATTCTTGCCACATTTCATCATTTTTCAAGTTTTTTAATTCAATTTTTTTAGAATCATCTTTAGCGTTTGTTCCTCTCATAAGCGTTAGCCGTTGTCTGATTTTCAGCCTGACCAGATGATGATCCGAATTGCAGTCTGTCCCTCTAACTGATCTGACATCGATGATGCTACTGTGTCAGCGTTGGTCCACTAATACGTGATCTATCTGGTTTCGAGTTTTACCGTCTGGAGACGTTCATGTGTATTTATGAGTACCCCTTATGCTGAAATGTTGTGCTCTTAATAATGAGATTCTTTGATGTGGCAAAGTTGACGAATCTAACGTCATTGTTGTTACTATCTTCATGAAGACTGAATTTGCCTTGTTGGTTTGAATATATCTTCCCGTCCCACTTTTGCATTAAAATCTCCTAAGACAATTTTCATATGATATCGTGAAAGGCTATCAAATACACATTCTAATTATTCATAGAACTCATCCTTTATCTTGTCATCTTTATCTTCTGAGGGAGCATGTACATTTACGATTACAAAATCATGCCGTTTACCCATTAGAATTATGTATGATATCCTATCACTGACAAACTTAATAACTCGGATAGCGGATAGGATCCTCCTTCGGACTAAAAAACCCGTTCCAAATTCAGGTCTTTCTGTACCCCAGTAGTATAATGCATAGTTTCCTGATTACTGACTACCTTCTCCTGGTCATCTAACTTCCTGTAAAGCGACTATTTCCAAGGATGATTTATCTAATTCACGGATTAATACCTCTAGCGCCCCGCTATTGTATAAAGTCCTAACATTCCATGTTCCTAGGAACATGTCCCTATGTTGAACCTTTTTCATGGGTTCCCTGAAGTAGTCCCCGCCCGGAGAACCAAATGGGGGACTATTTGACCTCCGGAAAATTTTACCCCACTTGAACCCATGTCCGCATTTCTTGACTGTTGTATTTTTACGGTGGAAGATCGTCACTCTTTCGACCTAGGTACTTTTTTCGTCTGGCTTATCATCTTCGACCAGTCCGGCATGGGTAACCCTATCGGCAGCAATGTTACCGCTGGCATAGCTCTCGGGATTATATAAGCATGCAAGCCACTCCACTACGACAAGGTATATATCATGGATGATACGATTCCATAAATCAAACAGACGTGACAAGGACTTTTCTTAGAATGAAACGTAGAGTTTTCCACGTTGTGTTGCGAGTGGCATTCAACTCCCTACTGAGGTGTCGAGATGATGCTTCCGGACTATCACTATGAATTTGAACCTGCTGCACTGTTTTTGTTGATACCTGTGGTCGTCCATGACGTGCCTCATCACACACATTGCCGGTGCGCTGAAATGTGTTTATAAGTGTGCCTTTGTTGGGGCTGTTTTACAGAATTAATGGGTAAATTCAGCTCTGGAGTCTTCATAAGACAATCCGCGTATCCGTTTAAAACAATGGCAACCCGTTCTTCCGTGCTGAACAATGTTTGACAATGTATGCTAAGAAAGAAAAAAAATAGTAGTTTTTTCGTGAAAATGGATAGTGATTTTAGACACAACCTGTATTATTTATTTAAAGAAATATTGTTATTTTATAGCAAACGTTATTTACAGTAATAATTAAGATCTTTCATTAAGTTAATATTAGGACACATGTTATATGTATTAAATTTAAGATTCCAAGACAGATATGTTATTGAACTGTTATATGGGAATTAGTACAGAGTACTGCGTAAGTCAGTTAACTGAAAATGCAAATACATTATTTTCTGTAGCTTAAAAAAAAACTGCTTCTATTATGTAACCTAGACAAAAGGCAGAAGTTGTACTTCCCACTATACTTTTTTCCAAACTTAATATCTAACACAAAAAAATATGTCATTAACTTATTATAAATGTATATTTAGGAATGTCAAGCTATATTATACATTTGCAGGTTCCATTACACGATCCCATGTATATGCATATAAAATCCAAATAAATATGGCAGGTTCGTCTTACTGTGTCACGCATAATTTAAAATATATTGTCATCTTATTACCTTCTCAACTACATGGCAGGCCAGACCTCGAAGGTTCGTGACCTAACATTCGGCTGCTAGCCTCACATCCACATGGGCCATTTACAGAGTTAAACGATCATTCAGCCAGTATATGGCTGACATGGGATCAGTATGTAGAGTCCCCCAGCTGTTATAGCTGATTTTCTCAACATGGACCCGTTATTTATTGTGTAAGTACCCAAAATTACTTTTCCCATGGAGACTCGATCTAGCGTATGTCCCGGAACTCTGTGGCAAGACTTGATGCGTTAAGGCGCTGGACAATGGTCCATGATGTAATTAACACTTCAGTTAAATGTTGTATTCCCTGTATTCTATTATATTTCATCTTTAATCGTAAAACTGAGACAATATTTATCAAACAATCATCTATACTACGAAATTACATCCCTACCAGCATGAGGTTAATTTGAGAAGAGAAAGGCAGGAAACACTGTAAGTACAGTTGCGGGAAAAAAAATGAAACGCATGATATGGACAAAATAAGGAATGGAGTTTTACTAATAACAGTGAGTTTGGAGGGGATTTTAATTCGGATGATAAGTATATTGGATAATTGAGTAATTTGAGTATTTGGTAATTGGTGCACCGGACTAAGTGGGATGAGGTTCGATTGTCGGAGAGCGACAAGTCTTTCTCAGGGTTCGAGGAGCAGGTTTGGATGGACAGAAATACGTTTATCAATAATACTTTCAAGTCCAAAATCACTAAGTTTATTTATAAGTTACTTTACACACGCTTTTATGGACATCTTGTAATGTTTTTTCTAATCGCGACCTGACCTATTGGTGGGATACCGAAGAATATTATTTTATTTATCGGGAATAATGCGATTCACTAATTATTATTTCCCGATTTCACAAGCTGTTAGAGGCTTATCATACGGATCGTCACTTCCGTTCAATGTTTTATGCTAAATATTTACTATCTATGCAGAACTTAGATAATTTCCTAAGCAAGTGTAACTTTATAAGTTCCGTTCTCCTGCGATTAGGAGATATGATGTCTACAATTGAACAAAATGGTGGTGATTATCTTCCCCCAGTCAGAAGAGTGTTTCTCCCTGTGACTGGGGGACTTGTAATTTTACAGGATGCGTCTTGATTTTAAGAAATTTCGGTATCCACTTCATCGGTCAGCTCGCCATAAGAGAGGGGGTTACAATTTATTCTTATTAGTGCCAACATATGTAAACATTTTTCGTTTCTCTGTTCGTGACGTCATTTCGTTTTATTTAGTCAACACCCCTATTCAAGATACAAGGTTGCCATATCGTATCTAATAGGCTTAAGGGTTCTTATTTTTCCAGGTGCAATAAATTATTTCTAAGGTGACAATCTTAATTGAAATGCGGCTGGTCACCATCCTCAAACTTTAGAATTTTGGGTGTTTCTAGTGAAATCCCCCTCGTACATTTACAGTGTCATAATTATTGTCTGCAGATAGGGTTTAAGTCGTGTACTATTACTCGCTAAATGGGGCATTTTGGGATATCTTGCACATAATGAGTTTTGCGATTTGTTACATCCTTTGTACTTGGGCCATCTCTTCTCTTGTTCATAAAGGGAAGAGTTCGCCGTCTCTAATGGTACTGGCAATTTATTAGGTCGATTTATTGATATCAGTATTAGATTGCACTTAATTTCCTGAGTAATTTGAATCTACACACGATGTATCTATGATTGTTATATAATTATCGCCAGTCGTAGGCTTATATTAAAATGATCATTAATACTAATAGGAATAATTTACTTTATAATATTAAATAAAAAATATGGGTGGGAAGTCTTGCTACAGAGTAAAAGAACAATGATGTAAATATTAAGAAAGAGAAAAAGAAATTGACCTTGTTATTGTATAAGAAGAAATTTCCAGTTAAATAATGCATGATGGACGAAATAAATACCAAGGAAGAAGACGATATTTGGATCGTATGCAGACACAAGAGAAAATCAGAACAAGAAGAGTAGAGAATGTTGAATTTACAGTGAAGCACTTGCCCTTGTGCATTAAGCTATCAACAATTATGCTACTAACTTTTAATAAATCTACTTCCAGGCATAATAAAGGAAAATATTTTCTAGTGGGGTATCTAAGAATAATTAAAGCATTTTAGTGAATATACCCATATTTTCGTTTCATTCATTATTAACTTTAAATGAAGCATTATAATTAATGGTCATTATGATTTTATAATAATAAATTATCATAATTATCATAATTATCACTATTATTATTATTATCATCATCATCATCATGTCCACCGCTGTGTCTCGATGTAGCGTAGCTGCCTTGTACGCAACGGCCTGGTTTTGATCGCCGGTCAGGACAAGTTTCCTGGGTGATGGGTTTCTTAGGATTTTTTCCTCGTCTGTAAGACAAATGTCAGGAAACTTTAAAGCCTAAAAGGTACCCTAACACCATCTGTTCATCATAACTATCATTATAATATTCACCGTATTTAGTATGAAGGTGTGCTTGAATGGTGTGTTTCGTCTTAATATTGTGTTATCTCGGAGGAGGCCCTGACATTGAGCTGATCACTCATTCGAGGAGGCTCTCCATGACCTTGTGTAATCAAAATAGTATGTTTTTGATCCATAGCTAAAATCCCTCTCCCTTACAGGTCGTACCACTCTTAAGACACAGGTGGCGTATGGTTCGTAAAAGTACCTATAAGGTGAGAGGTTAAAATGTGCTAGTCGAAATGACCTATTGTAGGCATTTCAAGCTACGAAAATTCATATTTGCTGAATTGCCGATATAACTACACATTTTCTCACATAAACGATGATTTTCCAAAATTGTTAAGAGGTCTAATTGTTAACACTGTAAAATCATTAAATTCTTCCAAATTTTTAAAACACGTTTTGCGTAAAATGTTATGGAAATATTGGTTTTATAATTATTTTCCCTTATAACGTGCCCGATACAAGTAATTGTTTTTATTTTAGACCACAATATTACTTGGATATGAAAAAGTATTCACATGCCAAAATTCCCAGATAAAACTCATCCCCTGATGCGTTTACCTTCGATAAATAAAAGAAAAACCAGACCATATAGAGATGTATTCATAGGTCCAACTCTGCAAACACGTGCTATTTTTCACTACAGCGATTCTTGTCAAGACTCTTCGCAATAATTGTTAAACTAAAAATATATAAAACTATTATCATTCCAGTTATACTATATTGATCCGAAACATGGTCTCTTCCTTTGTATGCATTTGAGAATAAAGTTCTTAGGAAACTTTTTTCGACCAAAAAGAGACGAACAGACGGGCGAATGGAGAAAACTAAATAATAGTGAGCTACATGATCTTTATTGAAAATCAGACATAATAAGAACCGTCAAGTCTCTCGTTCTCCGATGGGCAGGTCACATGGTACGAATGGAGAGTGAAACAGGGACAGGAAAATTTCTTGTAAAACGTCGTGGGAAAGCATTCATAGGTAATGGGAAAAAATATTAACACTGCATTAAAGGAAGTAAATTATACAGGGAATGATTGGAAAACATTAGCAAGGCTTAGGATGTATGGAGAGCGGCAATGAACCTCCGGGTTCGATAGTGCCGGTGATTAGTTATCGTCATCGGAATCATCATCATAATCATCACCAACATCAAGGATTTGGATTCCTGGCCCTTTCCGTCCCAAAGTAGTTGCTCATGCCATCTCTTCAAAGGTCGACCTAATTTCCTTTTTCTTTTTGGATTATAATGTAAAGCAGTTTTCGATATCCTCGCATCTGGCATTCGTTGGATGTGATCTTTCCAGTTTGTTCTGTACTTTAAAATTACAAATTCAGTGGATATATATTAATTTTTCTCTAATATCTATACTCATTTTGTGGTCCACTATAATTAGAGATACGGAAATGTATGAGCTTTTGCTCATAAACCAACAAGAATTCATTACGGCTAACATGTTTGAGTTAATTAAATTATGTAGAGGAGCACATTTGAGTGCGAATTCTGTTGAGTCCCCTTGATACTTTAGCAAAATTGACGAAATTTATGAAGCTCTTAACACGTCAACTGCAGGATTCATATTGCATGTTATTACTCTGTAACAAGTTATCTGACCGAAACAAAACAGATGACCTTGACCCCTAGGTTAGGAGTACAAGGTGTCAATATGTAAATTTGATTACGTCATAGTCGCGTGCTGGTCGTTCAGCCAAGTGCATCTCAGTGTCAACACGAACTGGATAATTCATTCATTTGCATACTTCAACTCATTCTCCTTACAAATAGCAAGGTCTTCCGTGTTACTGCAGCTTAAAATGGATCAACTTTATTTTTAATATGTAAATAAGATTTTTTTGTTTATATACAGGATTTTCATTACATCCATTTTCCGTTCGCAGTGTTGGCTCCACGTGCCTCTGCTTAAATTACCATATTGAAAACATTTAAGGCACCCAAATGTCATTTTCATATTTTTTCATCAGATGACACAAGAAACTGTTCCATTGTTTATACAGAGTGTAAAAGATATAAGTTGCCAAAAATATTTTGAGAGTAGAGCACAAATAACTAACCAAGGAAGTACAATATTGTTAGTATCTAAATCTTCTTTCTTCATTATTCGTAATTTAATCTCTCCTTTCATAGGTACTTTACGTATTTTTTGCCGCGCCTCCGCCCCGGGCCTTACAGGAACACGAAGTGTCGGGAGAGAATTTGAAACTCTGGATCACACACCTATTTTTATAACCCTTAATTTGGCAAAACATTTATTTATCTTGTGAGTTATTTAGATGTGGCGAACCGCAGTGAAAACGAAATAGTGCGTAACTGTTATTATTAGGTGTATCGTGAAATTCTAAAAAAATAATAATAATAAGTAATCCCTTCTCGTTAGTTCTCATCTGCTTTTATTACATGAATGAAACCAATTGATACATATTATAGGATGCATTTTTAATTTAAGGGTTAAGCTCACCAACGCATAGTGTGGCCCGGAATCGGAGAACTGCTCAATCTGGGGCCACCTCCGAACCAGCAAGAACAATTTTGACAAAGCACAATATCCATTCAAACGATTATACAAGGCTAATATTAAAAAAATACAGATGGAAACAAAAGACAAAATTAATGTTAATCTGATACCAAAACAAGATTGGATTACTTACTACAAAAATCTTTGGTCAGAACCGAACACTCACACTGAAAAAATTACTTTGAATTTGACTTGTGAAAATGAAATAGAAAAACCAGACATAACAATGGACGAACTAGAAGAAGTTTTAAAGAAGGCCAAGAACAGGAAAAGTCCAGGTTTAGATGATTTAAATTTAGAACTTTTTAAGTATGGAGGAACTGCCTTGAAAGAGAAACTATTAGAACTGTTTAACAATATTTGGCATTGGCTTAATATTCCAACGGATTGGGAAACGGGTCTAGTAATTAATATACATAAAAAAGGTCAGAAAAACAAATGTGATAACTACCGAGGCATTACCTTACTCCCAACTGCATCTAAATTATATGCCAACATAATTAAAAATAAATTATCAGTAAGTAGTGAAACATTTTTGGAAGAAGAACAATGTGGATTTAGAAAAGGGAGGAGCCCTATAGATGCAATATTTACCCTACAACAAATTATGGAAAAAAAGAGAGAATTTAACCTCCCACTATACATACTATTTATAGATTATGAAAAGGCATATGATAATGTAAACCGAGATAAACTTAAGAGATACTGCATCAAGAACATATACACTCACATGTAATATGAGCCATACAAAGCTTATATCAAAATTCTAAAATCAAAATGAAATTACCAGATGGAGAAATAATAGAACACATAAACACAAGCAAAGGTGTTCGACAAGGATGTGGACTATCTCCACTCTTATTTAATATATATATATATATATATATATATATATATATATATATATATATATATATATATATATATATTAACAGAATAGTGCAAGAATGGAAACAAACAGTAAATAGTGGAATTTCAATAACTAGAAATAAAATAATTCAAACAAAATTATATGCTGATGATCAAATAATATTATCAGATTCCGAAGATAGCTTACAAATAGCAGCGTATCAATTATTCAAAATTGCCAGCAAATATAATATGAAAATGTCCACTTCAAAATCCAAAACAATGGCAATGTGTGGAAAAAACATACAACGGGTGAAAATTGAGATTGATGGAAAAATTATAGAACAAGTGTCAGATTTCTCTTACTTAGGAAGTGTATTTGCAGAGTATAAGAGTGACATTGATTCAAAATTACAAAAATATAATAAAATGAATGGGGTAATACGAAGACATTTTGGTAAACAGATGAGGACAGAGACAAAACTAAGATTACATAACATCACATCAAAAGCTGCTCTAAAATACGGAAGTGAAATTTGGATTTTAAATAAAAGAAACTCTCATAAACTTCAAGTAAGCCAAATGCGCTTATTACGATCATTGTTAGGAGTTAATAGACTGGATCACCAAAGGAACACTATTATCAGAGGAAAACTTGGAGTAACAAGTTTAAATGAAGATATACAAAGATACCAACAAGAATGGAAAAATCATCTGAGGAGAATGGCAAGAAATAGACTTCCAAAATTGGCATTCCAATATACCCCAACTGGACATAGGGACCAAGGAAGACCAAAACATCGGTGGAAAGATCAAGACCATCTTCGCTAGGTTTACCGTACAGGCCACATGGCCTAAAACGAATTTGTTCATGATGATGATGATGATAATATGAAAGCATGAGTATAATGGCCAGATGTGTTCGGGGACTATTTAGCCCTTAAGTTTTCCGAGGTTTACATTACAAGTGAGGAAATCTCCGGAAAAACCTCACCCAGGAAACTTTTCCTGAGGGAATCGAACCGAGACTGCTGAGTAGAGGCAAAGACAAATAATATGCCCGCAGCGCAGAAAGGCAGAATCGTCTAGACACTCCTTCTCCCCCTTTCTTCTCCTCCTCTCCCCGACAGCGTCAATCGTATTATCACTTTAAAATTGCACTTGCTCGCGTCCCCACCCACGGTACTCTCCTACCCTATTCCCCAAACGTCGGTAAACCAAGCCCGCACATCCCGGACAAATTATTTGGCTATATCTCTACGAGGCAATGGTGTTGTTGCCGTGAGACAAAAGTGACGTACGTGGTTTTTAATTAGCCAGAATAAAATATTTTTTTAAAGGGGTATATATAAACAAACAAACATACATACACTTTTTTCGATCCAAATTTATGGTAACAAACTGTGCTAATTTTGTTTATTGTGTACTCGCGACTAGTCATAACTAGGGAAAGTATTTTGAGGAGCTGCACGTTTCCAAAAAATAGCTGTTTTCATATAAATAATTCAATATATGTACGAGTATTTAGGGGGAATGAAATGAAGCAGAATGAACACAATTTGTTGCACCTTTTCGTGAGATTACTACATTTCGCCCCTTTTTCCTTTTTTTTATGCTTCAGCACCTTTTCCTCTTCGTTTTTAAAAGATGCGACAAAAAATGCATATTTTTTCTTCTTGAACAGCTTTTTAAAATTTTAATCTGAAATCAACAATATTAAATATAATATATGTAATTTATACCCAGAAACAATGGCCAATCTGCAGTGTGAAGTCAACAACAGTAAATAATAAATATTAAAATATAATTTATGTAAACTCCAAGCGAATAGGCCTAGAAGCCCTTGGCCTACCAGCCGGAGGCTGGCCTCACATCCACATGTGTTAATCACAGAGTTAGACGATCATGCAACCACCAGTAATTCATATACCATCAACAGTGGCCAATCTGCAGCTGTGAAGTCAAATTTAAATTTCAACAATGTTGCTGCAACAGTTTAAAATAAGTTCAGTTAGCACTGGCAATAATTTAACAGTTTTCTATCTACCTACTTGTTGTTGGCTGTGTTTTACTAGTCTGAACCACAACGTATTTTTATTAGTATTACAACTGGTTTTCACAACAATAACACGGCGAATGTTAAGAAGGATAAGTTGTATGCACTTTCAGAATTCAAAACGCAATATATCGTAACTTATTGCATCATTCTTCGATGTTCCACCCGCGAAGTAAATATTGCAGTAAACTAAACAACTATGAATTGCCTCTTATAAATTCTATAAAGAAGAAAATTTTGGTGTAAAATCATATGCACATTATATAAATTGAGTCCATGTAACTGGTTTAAACCTTAATTTAATTGTTTCAGCAGCACCTTTTTTCGACCTTTTTTGTATGTATTTTCAGAACCTTTTTTCCTCCTTTTACGACCAAAATGTTCACCTTAAAATCCTTTCCCTAGTCATGATCTCGCACACTGTACTCCATAACACTGTTTTCTGAGGTGAGGCATTGGACCTTCAAATAACAAAATGTAGCCCAAGTCATCTCTCCTCCATTTCACTCGGTGACTAAACCCAACAGCATATCTCCAACACAAGTAGTAACATACTTGATTTTAGTAACCTCATGTTTGTAAAATATATTCTGTTTCCGGAAACAACGGTATTATGACTTGATTTTTCTAAATGAACTCTACCCTAACTTAATACGTTAATTTTTACATTAATACTGATTTCATTGATATCAGACACACACAAACACACATATATATACTGTATATAGGCTTATGACTTCAACAAGTATTTAATTTTAGTAGATAGTGTGTTTTTTTTTTCATTGTCTCATTTCTGTTTTAAAGTTTTCTAGTAAGATTATTTTATTAGTTAATACTTTAAAAATCACAAAGTAACAAAAAAAGTATATACTTAAAAATTCTGCCAAGCAGCAACTACGTAAACTAAGCGAATTCCTCAGCAAGTCGAGATCTGATTTTGCTGGTTTACAAAATATACATTTGTTTTGTTAAATTGGAAGATTTTTTTTTGCTGCGTTACTGGTGCCTATACCTTTTGACGGTTCACTGATGCTTATTTAGAAGTGTCGGACTTCAGTGAAAACGAATCGTGCTTAACCGTAAGAGTACCCATTACCCTATTTTTGTATAATTTGACACAAATTTAATTAATATCTACTCATTCATTTTTTCGTTGCTTTATTATTATGTTAAATAAATTAAACTAACGTATCTTATAGGATATATTTCTAATTTAAGGGTTAATTTAATTGTAGGCCTATGGTATACTTTATGGCAACATACTAATGGCGATTGCTAGAGCTAATTTTTAATTTCGGGTTTCAAGTAAACCTTCACTTATGAAATGGTCGGATTTCGCTGATGTTTGTTCCTTGTTTTATTTTATTAGCATTAACTGAGTTTCGTTCCGAAACATGAAAAATTGCGATCGTCAGGGAGAGATTTATAAATTTTGTTTCAGATAAATTCCTACACCTAGTGATCCGATTTTGCTGATTAACAAAAATCTAACTTTTTATATTGATTACTATATGCCAAATTTAGTTTTGATAAAATAAAAATTGAGATCGATAGAGCGTTAACGGACACGTGTATTATATATTTTATTAGATTGTGTAATGAAGATATCCACAAAGCTCTCAACACACCAGCAATAACTGAAACAATCCAAATATACCAAAATAATTGGCATGAACATCTCCTTAGAATGCCAAACAACAGACTATCTCTGCAGCTATTCAACTATAGACCCACAGGACGAAGAGACCCAGGAAGATCTAAGAAGCGATAGAGGGAGCAATTTCTATCCTGAAGCGGAACAGGCCAATGGCCTAATCCATGGCTGCAATTGATGATGATGATTAAATCACCTGCAGTAAAATGAGCAACTCTCTGTTGCCATGGATTTTACGAAAACATATGGTTTTACCGAAATGTAAAAAATTATATATATATATATATATATATATATATATATATATATATATATACGTATATAAGATTTTCAACCGAAATTATAATTATTTAAGGACAAAAAAGATAATAATTTAAGCAAGGAAAGACTATTTTTACGTAGATAGCAAGAATATTATATAAATATACTAAAAGTCCCATCCACGCGTTGCTGTGACTAAGGTATACGTTAAAAAGTTAAATTAAGTTGCTGTCTTTCAGCCAAATTACTTAAAACTAATACTTATACACGAAATTAATAATATTGAAAATAAAATAAACACTGAACTCACTTAAATTATGAAATAATCAATATTTGTAATTCAATTGAAATTCGCTGTTGCAACAAAAAGCACAGCCATCTGGATCTCTCTTTGTTAAATAATAAACCAATTACCTTACCAAATTACCTTACACCGCCATCTGTTAGAATCGTATGGAACTCACAAATAATTACACTGCTATCTGTTAGAATCGTATGGAACTCACAGATAATTATAACTCTTTGTTAAATAATAAAAAATAATTTGCAATAAAAAAATAATGCGACTATAAATTTAGTTATAAACTACCCTACGTCTCAAGTTGGATCAAACTGCGTACAGTGTGCAAAATTTTATTAAAATCGGTTCAGTAGTTTAGGATTCCATTGCGGACAAACAACGTGACACGAAATTTTTATATATTAAGATTAAATAGGGTGATAATGCAGACTGTGCTATTTTAAATGCAGTAAAATGTATCAACTTTTATAAGATTCATGATGTGTTCCGTTGAGGTTTATTCAAAATTAATATAAAATTATAGAATATTCACCTGAAAGGTCCGTCTCCTCAACTTAATTATCATTTAACTGTAGCGCTTTCGGGACTTGTCCCATCATCGGCAGGATTCAAAACTGGTGTTTCACTGAAGATCTGGTAGAGGGGGTTGCATGTATTTGGTTCGTTTTCGTTTATCAGGCTGTCGTTGTGAGCTGCTTTCATGATTTCCATCTCTTCGAGTACGTTTATCTTCGCTGGATTATTTTCTCTGTGCATTACTGTTAGGGTGTTTTCAATATTTAACATGCGATGTCCTTCATGGATAACGTGTTTTGCATAGCTTGATTTACCTTCTGCGTGAATGAAGTCTCGAAAATGTTCTTTGAATCTGATGTTAAAACTCCTGTTTGTCCTTCCTATATAAAATTTGTTGCAGTCCTTGCATGTCAGTTTATAAACTCCTTTGCTGTTGAAAATGTTATTTTCTTCAATGTTATTGTTTATTATGTTGTTTAATTTGTTATTGGTTCTGTATGCTATTTTTACGTTTTTATCGGCTTTCTTTAGTGCATTGGCTAATTTTGTTGTTTCTTTTCCTGTGTATGTAAGTGTTATCCATGTTTTCTTGTTGTTGTCAGATTCTTTTTCTAGTTTAGTTATGTTGGTTATGTTGTTCTTCCTTTTTTGTTTTTTTACGAGCTTATCTATGAATTCTTCATTATAGCCATTGGTTTTTGCCATATACTTAATGTAGTTGAGTTCTTGGATATAATTGTCTTTGCTTAATGGGAGTTTCAACATTCTACTGACTAAGCTATTAAATGTACTAATTTTCTGTTGAAAAGGGTGTGTAGAATTTTTGTTTATGGCCAGTGCATTGTTTGTGGGTTTCCGGTAGATACCGATTTCTAGTTTATTGTTGTGTAGATTTTTGGTTATAGACAAATCTAAGTAGTTTATGCTGTTGTTAACTTCTATTTCTTCGGTGAAAGTGATTTTTTCATGCATGTTGTTTAAGTCTTGTAGTATTTCTTTTTCTTTTCTGTTTTCATTTTCATATATTACTAGTACATCATCGACATATCGTGTTATTAGTTTTATGTTGAATTTGTGTATTAGTTCCTCAAAATGTTTATTTTCCAGTTCTTGTAGGAAGATTTCTGCCATTATTCCAGATGTAGGACTCCCCATCGGGATCCCGTCTTCTTGAATAAATAGTTCATTGTTAAATTGGAATGACGTCATTCGACATAAAAAACCTGTACACTAATATCCCGATAAACGAAACAGCAAACATAATAAAACAAAAACTAACAGACAGTAAACTTGAAGATAACTATATCAATCAGTTAAACAAACTAATAACAACAACAATAAAGCAAAATTACTTCCAATTTAACAATGAACTATTTATTCAAGAAGACGGGATCCCGATGGGGAGTCCTACATCTGGAATAATGGCAGAAATCTTCCTACAAGAACTGGAAAATAAACATTTTGAGGAACTAATACACAAATTCAACATAAAACTAATAACACGATATGTCGGATGATGTACTAGTAATATATGAAAATGAAAACAGAAAAGAAAAAGAAAATACTACAAGACTTAAACAACATGCATGAAAAAATCACTTTCACCGAAGAAATAGAAGTTAACAACAGCATAAACTACTTAGATTTGTCTATAACCAAAAATCTACACAACAATAAACTAGAAATCGGTATCTACCGGAAACCCACAAACAATGCTCTGGCCATAAACAAAAATTCTACACACCCTTTTCAACAGAAAATTAGTACATTTAATAGCTTAGTCAGTAGAATGTTGAAACTCCCATTAAGCAAAGACAATTATATCCAAGAACTCAACTACATTAAGTATATGGCAAAAACCAATGGCTATAATGAAGAATTCATAGATAAGCTCGTAAAAAAACAAAAAAGGAAGAACAACATAACCAACATAACTAAACTAGAAAAAGAATCTGACAACAACAAGAAAACATGGATAACACTTACATACACAGGAAAAGAAACAACAAAATTAGCCAATGCACTAAAGAAAGCCGATAAAAACGTAAAAATAGCATACAGAACCAATAACAAATTAAACAACATAATAAACAATAACATTGAAGAAAATAACATTTTCAACAGCAAAGGAGTTTATAAACTGACATGCAAGGACTGCAACAAATTTTATATAGGAAGGACAAACAGGAGTTTTAACATCAGATTCAAAGAACATTTTCGAGACTTCATTCACGCAGAAGGTAAATCAAGCTATGCAAAACACGTTATCCATGAAGGACATCGCATGTTAAATATTGAAAACACCCTAACAGTAATGCACAGAGAAAATAATCCAGCGAAGATAAACGTACTCGAAGAGATGGAAATCATGAAAGCAGCTCACAACGACAGCCTGATAAACGAAAACGAACCAAATACATGCAACCCCCTCTACCAGATCTTCAGTGAAACACCAGTTTTGAATCCTGCCGATGATGGGACAAGTCCCGAAAGCGCTACAGTTAAATGATAATTAAGTTGAGGAGACGGACCTTTCAGGTGAATATTCTATAATTTTATATTAATAGTAAAATGTATCCCATTAAACTTGAAGAAATTGAAGCCGCTATCTAATCTCATAAATGAAAAACATTAAAGCTTTAGGTAAAGGCTCTGTAATATAGAATTGATAAAAAATTGAGGCAATATATTAATTATTAATGAAAACATGCAATTTAATGTGATATATGGGAAGAAAATCAAATTCTTAATGGATTGTAAAACTTACTAGGCTCATGTCCTCTATTTATAAAAAGGAGACAAATTGCTGTCTCAAAATTGTATAAGAATAATGTCTTTAATCGCCATAATATAACCATAATACAATTTTTGTTCTTCAATTATTGTTACTAAACAAGTAAGTAACTATAAAGAATAAATTTAAAAGAATATCGCTGTGATTTGAATCTAATAGGAGATCTACAAATCAAATTATTGATTCAAGACAGACTTTGGAAAAATATTTTTATCGCAATACTAATATACATATGATTTACGTTGATTTTCAACAAGCATTTGACAGTACAAAAATGAATAAAATTTATAATTAACTAGCTAATACCCGGCGTGCACTGCTACACCTAAATAAATGATAATGTAAAATTGTAGACTTTCACGGCAGGTGTCTTGATTCATGTATTTTATGTCTTTCGGGCTAAATGGCCGTGGTCTGGTTTTATTAACACTCAACGTTTCGTCTATTATGCTGTAGAGATCCTCAGGAGATTCTGCGTGCTCTTTGACCTCCTAACTCTTCAAATGTCGGCTGCAGACTGGTTGTTGTGCGTTGACTGACTGACTGAGTGATGGCAATGGTTGGCATTGCCAAGTGTGCGTTTTTCTGGGAACCTGCTGTGGTCTCTTGGCGGCCGAATTCCATTGAGCTGTTCATTATGGAGTTTAACCCCTTAGCCTTCGCGTGTCTCGCGGCATAGGTGTTTAGTTGCAACACTGTAGCAAGTATAGATTTTGTATCATCATCATCATCATCACTATGTATTAGAAATTGTGTTACTTCTCGAACTTCCCTTTTATATTTGTCAAGGAAAACATCCATTTTTTATGGAAGCGTCCTCGACCAATGGGATCGTTCAATTGTGAATAGCAATTTCCGGCTATTATTAGGGACTTCCGGCCCTCTTTAGCCCTTGTGAATTAATTATATCGTCGTTGATTTTTAATGATATTTCTTCTACGAACTTTATTTTTTTTTTTCGTTTCTGATTTTTTTTTTTTTTTGTAATATATATCCCCTGCTAACGATAACTAGCCGTAGTCCGGTTTCAAAGGTCCAGCGGTAGGGCATTCCAATCCCGCAATCATTTTCTAGATGAATTAATGAATTTGCTATGATTCTTTAGCACACTGAGACATGCGACAAGACATGACACCCCCTCTCTAGCTTTGGAAGTAAAAATGTAATGGTTTGATTTAATGTATATCAGAGGTATATTTATCTCATATAAATGCATCCGTGTTATTGTGATTCTATTGCAATTTTTTTTCAATGTATAATTAGTTTCTTCTGCTTGAATATGTTAATAATATAATTAGTCCTATTCTGATGATAATTTCATTTTGTTTAATTTTGTTTTTCTATGTTTGTTAATTAGTTAATTGAAGATTTTTGCTATTTATTTAGAGTTCTTTGAGTTTAAATGCTGTGGTATTAATGGGTGCATTTTGAATCATGTTATTTATTTGTGGTCTATTCATTGCTCTGAATTTATATTTTAGGCTGAGTTCCTTAAGGTTATTGGTAATGGGTTCTGTTTTTGTAATGTTATGAAGTGGAATAATGGGAAAAGACTTTTTTTAATTCATACAAATTCTTAGTGCTTTTCTGTAGGCTGTATTTAATTTTTTTGAATTCGTTTTTCTTAAATTTAATACAAAAGTGCAGCGTATGTTAGGGAAGACTTTATTATTGTGTTAACTAAATAGGTTCTTATCATGTTGTTCAAATGTGAATTTTTTCGTGAAAATAAATTAAGTGTTTTTATAAAAGGTTGTGATCTTGTAATTATTTTATTTATGTGTTCAGTTAGACTGAGTCTATCTGTTATGGTGATTCCTAAGTATTGTAAGTGTTTTTTTGTATGGTATTTGTGTATTATCAATGACTATGGGGTGCTGTTGGAGCATCAATTTTTTACGTCTTTTTCCGTTTTATCAGGATTGCTTGTGTCTTGTCTGTCTTGATAGTTATACGCCATTGTCTAGTCCAGTCAATGTAGCATGATAGGATTTTATTTATTTTTGCACTGGCTATGTCCACCCGCGGTGGGAAATCATGTCCTTATTTATAGTTGAGTATTGTGTGGTGATGTTTTCTACACGGTCCGTTACTTTGGTGCTATTTTTTTATTGTTTGTCACTGGCGTAAGTCATAGGTTTTATTATCGTATTATATAATGCCGGAATCCAAATTTTAAATGATAATGTGTTTTTCTGTTTAGTGGAATAAGTATTGTATTGTATTGTAAGCCTATGTTTTCCCTTTACAGAGATTTAGGCGCTCTCCCCCTACAGGGAAGAATTTGAACCATACTAATTTAGTTACACTTGTTTTCGTAAGGAAAAATATTTATAAACTGATATCGTAATTATTTTTAAATCCCCCGTAATGATTACCCGGCATTGGCCGGGAATCTATGAATTCCGATGAATTTGGCATAAATAAGCTGAAAGACAAAATTCGTTATTTCGAGATATCCGTGTTGCTGCTTTGCTTGCCCGGGAATCTACTTATCCCGATCTTTTTGACATAAATGAAAGACAAAAATGGTCATTGTGAGTTATCCATAAAAGATAAACATATGCTGTCGCGGGATTTTTTGAAGAGTTTTTGAGATATTCAATTCTGTGTGCATTAATTTGGTGTATTTGTTATGGTTTAGGCAGCGTAAGCCATTTAAGCGTACAAAAAGCCACTTTTATTTTACCTTTTCACTACAAAGTGTGAAGGGCCTGAGCATTAAAACTCTCTTATAACCTATAACCTTCCCGGAAAAATCCTGAACATTTTGCAAAAAGTCCCATCAAAATCGGCAGTGCACGCTTGTCCGGGAATCTACTTATCCCGATCTTCTTGGCATCAATGAAAGACAAAAATGGTTATTGTGAGTTATCCGTAAAATATAAACATATGCTGTCGCGGGCTTTTTTGTATAGTTTTTTGATATATTCAATTCTGTGTAAATTAATTGGGTATATTTGTTATGCTTTAGGCAGCACAAGCCATTTAAGCGTCAAAAAAGGGTAATTTTTCACTACAAAGGGTGATTTTTAAGGGTGTAGGAGTTGAGTATCACAACTCTCTTATAGCCTATGTTCATCCCGGGAATCTCCTAAACATTTTGAAAAAAAAAACCATCACAATCCGATCAACGGCATGGCAGCGCATAAAGTACAAACAAACAAACATTGATAAGTATTAAGTAAGTAGCCTGTATTGGGAGAATTTAGCATCTCTTAGAATGAATACAGTTAATTAAAATAACAGTTGATAAGATATTAGTTAAAATAATAGTAGGAAATCAAACCTCAAATATTATCTTCAATGATATTAGGAGTGAGAAAACAGATAGCCTACCTACTACTATCTTTATTTTGGTATTGCACAAAGTAATAGTCAAATATAAGTTTCTGGAACTATAGCTTGTAAATTAAAACAGGTCTATGAATTTGCTGAGAACATTGTATTAATTCGAAGACACATTCCATTCCTAAAATATATGTTTAGTATCATTGCAATTAAAGGAAAACAGATTATCTTAAAATCGACTAAACTAAAACAAAATATATGAAACTATTCTGAAACGGAAATGAAATATAACCAAATGTAGTAACAGAAAATTATAATTTTGAAAATAACGAGTTTACCTATCTCGGCTCCATCATAGACAATGAAATAAAAATGTAAAATTAAATAAAAATATTAATAATGGTGGGAAACAAGAACACAGCAGCCATTCCCTGTGGTTGTATATGCTGGAGAAACATGGGCAATGAAAACAGCAGATATAAATCTTATTCTTGTCTTCGAAAGGAAAATTATAAGGACTATTTAACTCATGCCCCAAATGGGAGTCAATGACCAATCACGTTTCAATTATTTCTGTTTTACAACCAATCAGAGTCGTGTTTCACTAAATATTTATCAGTGTTATAATTACCATATTAAAGAAAGCTCCTCCTTACAATATTGCGTTCCTTTGGCAATAAATAGTATGATCTCGTTGCAGTGATAAACAAAAGAAGCAGTAGAAGCGTACCTATCGTTTCTCATTTGTTTTCAAACATCGCCGTTTACATTAAATATATAAATATTTTAAAATAACTATAGTTAAATAATGATTTGTGAGTAAACATCTTAATTTTATTCGTTAAATAGTCCTAACAAATGCCACTCTTGATTTCCAAATTCTCTAGATAAATTCACTCCTCACTTCGTGAGTCGTGAATTTATCGATAATTTGGAAATCACTCGTGGCATTACTTATGAGAATATAGTCTATGGCCCATCATGTGTAAATGGTCACTGAAAAATGAGATAGAATAAGGAAATTATTACGTTTCTAGAAGGAGAGAATGTTGTGAGTTTTTAAACTAGGGTGGCTGGGTCAAGTATTACGAATGCAGAATAATATATTTCGAAAATTGATATTATATATCAGAATGGAGGTAGAAGTCGCAGAGGAGTACCGAGGACATTTATGGATGACTATCGAGGAAGCTTATGGATGTCATTGAGAAATGACATTGATAATATAGGATTGAATAAATTGAAAACGAAAGCTATGGGTAAAGGACAACGAAAGGCTACTGGAAGAGAAGCCAAGATTCACTTTGTACAGTGCAGCTAAGAGCAGGGGAGGAGAAGACTATACATCCCATTTTTTTAATAAAAACTCTTATTTTATATTTCACAATTATATTTTCATGATAAATTATAATTACTAAAACTCGTGTGTCAGTTTGGCCAAAATATGAAGTAATGGCTTTGTTCTAAGAACATGACTGCTTGGCAGGTCATTAACAAAATCATCCCGTTGTCTGTGTTATATAAAGAGAAGATTCAATGGAGATCATCTACCAAAATGCGCTGAACTTCAAAACTTGTTCGACATCAACCTTTAACCAAAATTTTACTAAGAAGCAAGAAGTAGAATGGAGATTATCCAAGATCCTGGCCATTAGACTTAAAGGTGGGTTGTTGGATGTGATTCCCACATTGAGGATATATGATAGTAATAATTTAGATCACTGTTATTTGCCACGGCACTAATGACTCCCTTCAAGGGAATGAGGGAAAGTTTCTTACATGAATAAGTAACGACACTTTTGTTAACAGTTAATGTAAATGTTAATTGTATTAAAGTTTTCGCTTCTGTTTAGATGAATCTTGTAAAAGATATATAATTTAAAAGATTCCGGCTTAAATTAATAAATTTCACTTATAGAAGATTATTACTTCATATAGGCCTATGTAATGGATGACTATTTCCAACGGTCAATTTTTCACTAACACTTTATTTCCATTTTATGGATTATTTATACTCCATATGAATTAAATTTCTACTATAATATTATTTTCCATAACTTTGACATCATTTTGTCAACTAATATCAAGAAATGAAACTATAATTCTCTTATTTCTTGATGACCTGTAGTTTTACATTTCTGACTTCTTTCAAGTATTGTAGCCATCTTGTTGTTCTGGGAAAAATCCCATTTCATTTCTGTTATAACCTGGAAGTTCGGAATGGTCCAACTGAAAAGGAAGGAGTACTACTGGCTGACTCCCACCCAATTCGTCCAATCCCATTTATTTGTTTATAAAAAATATCAATTCAAATATTCAAAGTATTTTTACATATTTTAAATCAGTTAGAAATACATCTAATTGTATTAACAGTTTATATTGACCAGTTTGAATTTTTTATATACTTGTAAAAAAATTGAATTCTCAAAATCAATCTTATTTCCATTCTTACTAGAAATAAATATAATCATATTTAAATATTAAATAAAAAATCCTTATTATTATTATATGCGGATAAACATTCGGTTTTAGATTTGCAATCTGTTATCATTTTTTAATATAAGCCCCCTCTAGTAGAAGAGTTTCGCCTCCTTAAAATATTTACAATCTTTCACCTAATTCTCAGCCATTCTACTATTTGAAACTGTGATTATTTTCAACTACTACTACTACTGCATTTCACCATTCCAATTACATTTTTGAGGTTAAAATACATAGAAATAATACTAATTTAGGTCTATAACTTGATATTACAGTATAGCAATAATTAAATATTCGTTTATAATTAATCACCGCTCATTCTTAAACATACTCTAAAAATTAAACGTTACTTACTTACTGAACTTAATATTACATTTTTAAAAAGAAATATCTAAGTTTTGACAGTTTAATCTGGAATGCACCAGGTTACGAAGGTCAAGCAGATTTTATCAGTGCAGAAGTAATTTACATGCAAATATATTGTTTCTTATATGATCGCCATTTCTCACAAGGCATACTCTAATATTCTTACTTTATTTTAAATGTATTACCGTCAAGTATCCCTGTGACACACTTTGTCTCCTCCATATTCATTGAATGAATCACCTCTGAATACTTAAGAAGTCGGAATAGTTAAAGCGCGTGAAAAGACATTCTAAACCTATCTTCTTACAATTTCAAACTTCATTTCAACGCGAAAGATTTAATATAGACCGAGATCACTCTACCAAATTTCCATTCAGATTATCTCAAGAAAATCAGATCGGCAAAACATGAATTGTAAGTAGACAAAATATGTTTTATGTACTTAAAGTTAATAATTGCAAAATAGTAAGCTATAGATTTTTTAATAAATAATTAAAAATAACCTTGTTTAGAGTTTTTGCCCCCATAATATTTAAAAATGTTCTACAAAAATGTTTGTGCAATGTAGCAATATTAACTTGATATTACAAACGTAACTTTTGCATCTAGAAAAATAAAAGTTTCCAAAACTATATTACCATCTTAAATTTTAGTACATACACCATATAACTATTCTATAAAGACTGTACTGTTTCTACACATATAAGTAAAAAAAATGAGTTTTTTAGCATTATAACAAAAACTACGTAAGTTCGTATATCAAATTTCTAAGAAATATTGTATTTAAATGAATTAAACCCAATGGGTACAACTAGGACACGACATACACCCAGTCCCAAGGTTGAGATTTATTTTTAAAAATACCTTACCCCGCCGGGAATCGAACCCGGGTCGCCGGAGTGGAAGGTAGGGACTCTACTGACTGTGCCACAGCTACGGACCTAAGAAAATATTTTCTTTTGAAGATTTTTTTTTACTTTCACAGGTAGGCTACTGGACACGTTTTTTTATATAACACATTTTGAGCTTTTGAACTCATATAATAGAAATTCGTTATATTTATATTTCATAATAAAGAAACAGTTTTACCATAAACTTTATAGTAGGCCAAATTCAACCAATCATAGTATTATCTTGTACAATATACGAGTAACATTGATTTTTGCATTTTTAAATAACATGTTTCACTTAAAATCAATAAAACTTTGAGACAACTAAATATATAATTTATATACTTAACTTGAAAGCCTACTTAGTTACTATCTTGATAATTTATAAATAATTGGATTTTTTACAATAAAAGTGTATTATAAATATTTAAGTTAAATAAAAACGGTCATATATATATCACCTATGTGTGTGCATATATAAAAATTAATCACAATAAAGCACAGAAACTACCCACGAATATTAAACTTAAATCTTACCTCTCTTTCAAAATAAAGTTTTTTTTTACTTAATTTGAAATATGAAATTATGAGGATTAAAAATATGGCGAGGACTCGATAATTAATGTTTATATATAATTGGCCTAAACCATCTGGCTTCTCCATGATCTTAGGTCCTCTCGGCCTCTTACGGAAATAAGTATCAGACGTGTGTTTTTTTTTAGGGTAAAGGCAGACATCGCACAGGGATGTCAACCCGGCTGGTATCTCGTGTCGATTGCCATAGACCCTTAATCTCTTAGTATATCAAGGGCGTCCTAAGTCTCCTGTAGTAGGATCACTAAACTTTATTAATCTCATGAAATCTAGGAGCAAATATATATCCAAGCAGGATAGGTATACTTTGAAATTAAACACATTAATACTCGAAAATAAACTAAGAAATTAAACCCTGAGATATATACGCATTTTATCATATGTCTCGGTAAAAAAAGTCTATATGAATAAAGCTGTTGTAAAATCACTAATTCGGAATATCAATGATTCAGATCAGTCTGTACACGAATAAAATAATATCTCCCATAGTAGAAAACTCAAATTTTCCTTTATATTCCGGATATCGCCATGAATAATTAAATGTAATAAGCATAGAAACGAACTTCCTTAGAAGAATAAAAGGCTGCACAAGATTGGATCGGTTAAGGAAGAAGATATAAGAACATAGTTAAATATATATCTACTTTTTGAAGAGAAAAATATATCTACTGAATGATAAAATCAAAGAATATAGATATAAATGATTTAGATGGGTAGACAGAATGAACGTAACAAGATTACCAACAGCAGCATTTAACTACTAGCCAGTAGGTTCATGGAATGTTGGAAGGCCTGTGAAAGTATGGACAGAACAACTGTGAGGCGGAACAGGCAAATTTCCTAGCCCATGAATTGAGAAGAAAAAGTTTCATAGTGAAAGAACCTTTTAATAACTTTGGGTCCGCCAGCTGAATGGGAGCCGCACCTTTCACTCAGTCGCGGCGGCCCGGATGGAGAGGGTATCTTGCCTTGTGCTCGCCTCAACTATATTCGGTAGTTGTCCTAGCATAGTCATAATTACATATCTTCGCCATCACTGTGTGTGTGTGTGTGTGTGTCTGTCCATCTGTGAATGTGTCTGCATGTCTGTGTGTGCGTGTCTTTCTGTGTGTCTGTCTGTCTCTGTGTGGTGTGTCTGTCTCTGTGTGGTGTGTCTGTCTCTGTGTGGTGTGTCTGTCTCTGTGTGGTGTGTCTGTCTCTGTGTGGTGTGTCTGTCTCTGTGTGGTGTGTCTGTCTCTGTGTGGTGTGCCTGTCTCTGTGTGGTGTGTCTGTCTCTGTGTGGTGTGTCTGTCTCTGTGTGGTTGTGTCTGTCTCTGTGTGGTGTGTCTGTCTCTGTGTGGTGTGTCTGTCTCTGTGTGGTGTGTCTGTCTCTGTGTGGTGCGTCTGTCTCTGTGTGGTGCGTCTGTCTCTGTGTGGTGTGTCTGTCTCTGTGTGGTGTGCCTGTCTCTGTGTGGTGTGTCTGTCTCTGTGTGGTGTGTCTGTCTCTGTGTGGTGATTCGATCTCTGTGTGGTGTGTCTGTCTCTGTGTGGTGTGTCTGTCTCTGTGTGGTGTGCCTGTCTCTGTGTGGTGTGTCTGTCTCTGTGTGGTGTGTCTGTCTATGTGTGTGTGTCTGTCTCTGTGTGGTGTGTCTGTCTCTGTGGGTGTGTCTGGCTCTGTGTGGTGTGTCTGTCTGTGTGGTGTGGGCGTCCCTGTGTGGTGTGTGCGTCTCTGTGTTATGTGCCTGTCTCTTTGTGGTGTGTCTGGCTCTGTGTGGTGTGTCTGTCTCTGTGTGGTGTGTCTGTCTCTGTGTGGTGTGTCTGTCTCTGTGTGGTGTGTCTGTCTCTGTGTGGTGCGTCTGTCTCTGTGTGGTGCGTCTGTCCCTGTGTGGTGTGTCTGTCTCTGTGTGGTGTGTCTGTCTCTGTGTTATGTGTCTGTCTCTTTGTGGTGTGTCTGTCTCTGTGTGGTGGTCTGTCTCTGTGTGGTGTGTCTGTCTGTGTGTGGTGTGTCTGTCTCTGTGTGGTGTGTCTGTCTCTGTGTGGTGTGTCTGTCTCTGTGTGCTGTGTTTGTCTCTGTGTGGTGTGTCTGTCTCTGTGTGGTGTGTCTGTCTCTGTGTGGTGTGTCTATCTCTGTGTGGTGTGTCTGTCTCTGTGTGGTGTGTCTGTCTCTGTGTGGTGTGTCTGCCTCTGTGTGGTGTGTCTGTCTCTGTGTGGTGTGTCTGTCTCTGTGTGGTGTGTCTGACTCTGTGTGGTGTCTGACTCTGTTTGGTGTGTCTGTATCTGTTTGGTGTTTCTGTCACTGTGTGGTGCGTCTGTCTCTGTGTGGTGCGTCTGTCTCTATGTGGTGCGTCTGTCTCTATGTGGTGCGTCTGTCTCTATGTGGTGCGTCTGTCTCTGTGTGGTGCGTCTGTCTCTGTGTGGTGCGTCTGTCTCTGTGTGGTGCGTCTGTCTCTGAGGGGTGCGTCTGTCTCTGTGTGGTGTGTCTCTCTGTGTGGTGTGTCTGTCTCTGTGTGGTGTGTCTGTCTCTGTGTGGCATGTCTGTCTCTGTGTGGTGTGTCTGTCTCTGTGTGGTGTGTCTGTCTCTGTGTGGTGTGTCTGTCCCTGTGTGGTGTGTCTGTCTCTGTGTGGTGTGTCTGTCTCTGTGTGGTGTGTCTGTCTCTGTGCGGTGTGTCTGTGTCTGTGCGGTGTGTCTGTCTCTGTGCGGTGTGTCTGTCTCTGTGCGGTGTGTCTGTCTCTGTGCGGTGTGTCTGTCTCTGTGCGGTGTGTCTGTCTCTGTGTGGTGTGTCTATCTATGTGTGTGTGTCTGTCTCTGTGTGGTGTGTCTGTCTCTGTGTGTGTCTGGCTCTGTGTGGTGTGTCTGTCTCTGTGTGGTGTGTGCGTCCCTGTGTGGTGTGTGCGTCTCTGTGTTATGTGTCTGTCTCTTTGTGGTGTGTCTGGCTCTGTGTGGTGTGTCTGTCTCTGTGTGGTGTGTCTGTCTCTGTGTGGTGTGTCTGTCTCTGTGTGGTGTGTCTGTCTCTGTCTCTGTGTGGTGTGTCTGTCTCTGTGTGGTGTGTCTGTCTCTGTGTGGTGTGTCTGTCTCTGTGTGTGTGTCTGTCTCTGTGTGGTGTGTCTGTCCCTGTGTGGTGTGTCTGACACTGTGTGGTGTGTCTGTCTCTATGTGGTGTGTCTGTCTCTGTGTGGTGTGTCTGTCTCTGTGTGGTGTGTCTGTCTCTGTGTGGTGTGTCTGTCTCTGTGTGGTGTGTCTGTCTCTGTGTGGTGTGTCTGTCTCTGTGTGATGTGTCTGTCTCTGTGTGGTGTGTCTGTCTCTGTGTGGTGTATCTGTCTCTGTGTGGTGTGTCTGTCACTGTGTGTTGTGTCTGTCTCTGTGTGGTATGTCTGTCTCTGTGTGGTGTGTGTGGCTCTGTGTTGTGTGTCTGTCTCTGTTTGGTGTGTCTGTCTGTGTATGTGTATCTATGTCTGTGTATGTGTCTGTCTGTCTCCATGTATGTCTATCTGTGCGTATATGTGTATGTCTGTCTGTCTGTATATGTGTCTGTCCGTCTGTGTATGCTTTTGTCTGTTTGTGTGTCTGTCTATGTGTGCGTGTCTGTGTTTGTGTGTGTCTGTCTCTATGTGTATGTGTGCATGTGCCTCTGTGTGTGTCTGTCTGTGTTTTTCTGTTTGTGTGTGTACTGTCTGTGTTTCTGTGTGAGCTTGTCTCTCTGTGTATGTCCGTATGTCTATGTGTGTGTGTGTGTGTGTGTGTGTGTGTGTGTGTGTGTGTCTGTCTATCTGTCTGTCTGTGTGTGTGGCGTTTGTCTGTGTGTGTGTCCGTGTGCAAGTGTGCGTGCATGTGCATGCGTATGCGTGGGCGTGTTCGTGTGTGTGACTCATAGTTTCTGTTCCCTGTGTTCAGGTAATTCACATAGGGAACTGGATTATGTGTCCCATGCGAGTGTAAGTCATAGTATAAAAGATGGAAACAGTGTAAAAAAAGAATGTTAAATAGAAAGTTCGATCGTCTATTGTGCTGATATTATTGACTAATTTGTAAAATTGTAAGTACCTCACTACCACTATAAAACCCAAAGGATCACGGCCGCTATCTGAGCTAATGTTTTCCAAGCATTCCTTGTATAATTCATCTGGTTAATGTTATTCTCACACCTCTTATTCTGCCTACCTACTGGATACTTTCTTTCCGGATTTCTTACAGTAAGTTTCCATGTCACACGTTCATTCCCCATTCGTGCTACATGTTCCGCCCATAGTAGTCTACGATACTTAAGTGTTCTTTGCATTTTTTTCGATAAGGCCCATGGATATCATATTCGGACAAAAACTGCAACGAATTCAATAAAGCTTGTGCACGTTATATATGCTTCTTCTTCTTCTTCTTAAACTTAATTTGTAGGATTTTCATCCTGTTTATTTCCAAAATCACTCCTGAGAGGAAGACGTACTGGATGTACATCCACTGTCTATCCATCTCTTGGCAGGTCTTCCTCTTGTTCTTCTCCCGTCCATTGGTCTATCTTCTTTAGCTCTTTTTGCAAGCCGGTTTTCTTCCATTCTTTCTATATGACCCTTCCAATATTTTCGTCTATCTATAATAAATTTGGTTATGTCTTGAATATGGCAGTTGTCCCTAATTTCTGTGTTGTGTATTTTATCAAATAATTTTTTCCCCTGAATAGTTCTTAAGATTTTCATTTCGCATGTGCTTATTATTTTGTTTAGTTTTTGTTGTATCAGCTCTAGTTTCTGCCCCATATACGATAACTGGTCGAACTATAATTTTGTATATGCGAGTTTTGCTTTCTATTGACATATGTTTGTTGCGCCAAATTAAATCTTTCATAGATCCTGATATTTGTGCTGCTTTATCAGCTTGTTTCTGTACTTCTTTTATTAAATTTTTAGTGTTTGTTATTAATACACCTAAATAATTAAATTCTGACACTTGTTCTATGATTTTTCTTTCCACTTCTAATTTTGCATCTTACTGGTTCTTTTGATATTGTTAAGCATTTTGTCTTATTCGTGTTAATTTCCATATTGTATTTTTTGGCACTTATATTAAATTGATGTAAAGATCTTTGTAAATTATCTTCAGATTCTGAAAGGAGAACGACATCATCTGCGTAACATATTAAGTGAAATCTAGTGTTTCCCATTTTAAAACCCAAACGTGGTGGTATGTTTTCAATAATTTTATCCATTATAATATTAAATAAGAATGGACTTAAAGAGTCACCTTGCCTGATGCCCTTTGTGAGCGTTATTTATATATGCAACCTCCGTAAATCAGACCACATAACTCCAGTATTTGAAATGTTGTTTTGGCTCCGATTGGATGACAGGCGAAAGATAAATTGCCTCTGCTTCTTATATAACACTTTGTCCACCTCATCACCCCTTTATATTTCTACCCGCTTTTATTTTCTATTCTCCCATCATAACTTAAACACACGATCGAGAGAGAATTTAACTCTAGCTGTTCCTCTGCATCGAACATCTCACTATTCCTTATCCTTTCTTGTTTCAGCCACCCGACTATGGAATTCCCTCCCCTCTAATATCAAGGACGGGGGCACGCCGTAGCGTAGTGGTTAAGACACTGAGCTACAATCCGGAGGGTCGAGGGTTCAAGTCCCGTTGGGGTCAGGATTTTTAAACTGACCCAAACCCTCTGGCGGCACTATGGCCCTGGGGTCGACTCAGCCTCTAACGGAAATGAGTACCAGACGCTTTTTCTGGGGTAAAGGCGGCCGTCACACAGGGCTGACAACCCAGCTGACATAAAGTGCCGATTTTCTAGAAAAAGTGTGAGCCTTAACCTCCTACTACCCCAAGGGCCTCTGGGCCTGTTGTGGGATCACTTTACTTTTTTAATATCAAGGACTACTCGATTCAAAAACAGTTTAAAAAGAAACTCACTTCATATTTCCTTAGACAATATAATACACTACTCAAAAAAATTAGAGAAACACATGTTTAAACCAAATCCACAAAATAAATATTGTAACAATATAATTTTTGAGAGTCAGATGTTTTGAGTTCAAGTATTGTTTAAAATCAGATTGAAGATCTTCTAGGATTTATTAATTTTTCTCTGAATATGTTAGTGAAATTCCAAGAGTTGCTGAAACCAAAGTGGGTTCGTATTGATTTATTTTCTTAAAAACAGGTTTGAAGAATAATCTGTGGTAGGGAATTGTTTCTTTGTTCTCTGAAGCTAATACAGAGCAATGAGACATTTGAATGAAACATCAGTTGCACGAGCAGTTGCATTGATTGAAGATGGTCGTTCCATTCGCCATGTCTCTATGATTCTTGATGTCAGCCCTTCCGTCATCAATAGGCTGTGGAGGCGATATAGAGAGACACATGGATACAAGAGGAGACCTGGACAAGGTCGTAAGAAGAAGACTACAGACGTACAGGATAGATTTCTTGTCTTATCAGCTTTGCGCAGAAGAAAATCTACAGCCCGAGATTTACAAAATAATTTACGCACAGCAACTCGGACGGTAAATTCTGATCAGACTGTAAGAAGTAGACTGAAAATGCAAGCTTGAGGTCTAGAATCCCCTTTAAAGCCCCTTGTTTAACACGTCAGTACAAAGAAGCCCGGCTGCGATTTGCTCAGAATCATGTCAACTGGCAGCTCCGCCAATGGAAGGGTGTTTTATTCACGGAAGAATCAAGATTTCGTCTAACAACTTCTTATGGTCGTACATGTGTATGGAGATGACCTGGTGAACGTTTTGATCCAGACACAATTATTGAACGTGACAGATTTGGAGGTGGTTCGGTTATGGTTTGGGCTGGGATTACTATTGAGTCTCGGACAGAGCTTGTCGTTGTCCCACAGCGCATGAATGCTGATATTTACATTAATGACATTATTCTCCAACATGTTGTACCCTTTGCTTATGGTATGGACCCTAATTTTCTTCTAATGCAAGATAATGCTAGATGTCATACAGCACAGGCTACCAGAGATATCCTGCAAGAATGCCAAATTCGAGTGATGGACTGGCCTGCATGCAGTCCGGACTTTAATCCGATCGAACATGTGTGGGATTAGGTGGAAAAACTTGTTCGTAAGCGTCCTGCTGTACCTCAGAACCTTGAAGAACTTTCACATGCACTCGCCGAGGAATGGGAGAGAATCTTACAAGTTTCTGTAAGAAGGCTTCTGCGAAACATGCCTCGTAGGTGAAATGCGTTCATTCAGGCTCACGGAGGACATACTAAGTACTGAGTGTTGAAATAACCAGACAAACACTGATTCCAAAAATAGTAAATCTCAAATGTCCACTTTGTTTTCTGTTACAAATGATAACTTGTTCGTATTGCTAATACTGTACAAGAAAATATTGTTTGAATGTCTATTCTAATTTTACATAAATCTTCAATTTATAATTACAAAAGATCAAACATTAAATTGTTTCAATATTCATTCTCGTGTTTTGGTTTAAACATTTGCTCCTCTACGTGAATACATGTGCTCCTCTAATTTTTTTGAGTAGTGTATATAACCATGTTCCATGTATACTTTTATTATTCCTTTATAATTTTAACTTTCTTTACCAAGCCATTTACTTAATCTAATTATAAGTTATTTATTATTATTATTATTATTATTATTATTATTATTATTATTATTATTATTATTATTATTACTATTTTTCTTTATTTCCCTTGTCAACTTTATATCGTGTAGTTTATAATTATCTATTATGTATCATTTATCATAATTCCTACTGTATGTATAATTTAACCCTGGTGAAGTGGAAGAGAAAACCAAACGGTCTTAACTCCATCAGGTAAAATAAATAAGATATAGTTCATTCCTATTTAGTGTTCACCGTTCGGACGCCTGTCCGTCTCTCTTTGATCCAAAAATCTTTTTAACCATTTTATTCTCAAATAGTAGTTCTTTTTAATAATATAATACATTTTTCGCGTCCATGGTGTCTTTACCTTGTCGTGGTGGAGTGGCTTGCGTGCTTAAATGATCCTGAGAGCTATGCCGGCGGTAGCATTGCTGCCGATAGGGTTACCCATGCCGGACTGGTCGAAGGTGATAAGCCAGACGAAAAAAGTACCTTGGTGGAATGAGTGACGATCTTTCACCGTAAAAATACAACCGTCAAGAAATGCGGACATGGGTTCAACTGGAGTAAAATTTTCCGGAGGTCAAATAGTCCCCCATTCTGTTCTCCGGGCGGGGACTACTTCAGGGAACCCATGCCAAAGGCTCAAACACAAGGACATGTTCCTAGGAACATGGAATGTTAGGACTTTATACAGTAGCGGGGCACTAGAGATATTAACGCGGGAACTAGATAAATCGCCCTTGGATATAGTCGCTTTACAGGAAGTTAGGTGGCCAGGAGAAGGTAGTCAGGAATCAGGAAGCTTTGCATTATACTACGGGGGTGCAGAAAGACCAGCATTTGGAACGGGTTTTTTAGTCAGGAGGAGGATCCTATCCGCTATCCGAGATATTAAGTTTGTTAATGATAGGGTACCATACATAATTCTAAAGGGTAAACGACATGATTTTATAATTGTAAATGTACATGCCCCCACAGAAGATAAAGATGACAAGATCAAGGATGAGTTCTATGCAGAATTAGAATGCATATTTGATAGCCTTTCACGGTATCATATGAAAATTGTCTTAGGAGATTTTAATGCAAAAGTGGGGCGGGAAGATATATTCAAACCAACAATAGGCAAATTCAGTCTTCATGAAGATAGTAACGACAACGGGCTTAGATTAGTCACATTTGCCACATCAAAGAATCTCATTGTTAAGAGCACAACATTTCAGCATAAGGATATTCATAAATACACCTGGACGTCCCCAGAGGGAGAAACTCGGAACCAGATAGATCATGTATTAGTGGATAAACGCTGGCACAGTAGCATCACCGATGTTAGATCAGTTAGAGGGACAGACTGCAATTCGGATCATCATCTGGTCAGAGTGAAAATCAGACAACGGCTGTCGCTTATGAGAGGAACAAATGCTAAAGATGATTCTGTAAAATATAAATTAAAAAACTTAAAAAATGATGAAATGCGGCAAGAATACCAAATCAAAATTGCTTATAGATTTGAAGTATTGGAATCTTCAGATGACAATGTGGCAACTGAAGAAGAAACTGATATAAATAAAGAATGGGAGGCTATAAGAGATGCTATTAAATTGTCAGCAACAGAAAGCATTGGTTGTTTAAAAAAGAGGCAAAACAAGAAATGGTTTGATGAGGAATGTGCCGACATTGTAAAGAAAAGAAAGCTAGCAAAAATGAAATGGTTACACGAGCCAAATGAGGTAAATTTAGAGCAATTGGGTAGTGTTAGACGGGAAACCACCAAGTTACTAAAGAGTAAAAAGAGGGAATATTTGAGAGAGAAGATTAATGATCTTGAAATGAATGCAAAAAATAGGAACATTAGAGAATTATATCAGGGAATTAGTATAGAGAAGAAAGGGTTTCAGGCTAGAACAAACATAATTCGGAATGATAATGGGGATATGATTGCAGACTCCAGGAGTATATTAAATAGATGGAAAAGTTACTTTAATCAGCTATTAAATGTACATACAGAACAGGACATTGAGGAGGATAAGTTACAGACAGCAGAAATGCTAGTCGCAGAGCCAAGTGCATTAGAGGTTGAAATGGCGATAGATAAATTGAAGATGTATAAAGCATCAGGTTCAGATGAGATCCCAGCAGAACTGATAAAATCAGGGGGAGAAAAATTGATGGACAAGATACGCTGGTTGCTTAGTATGATTTGGGGAAAAAGAAGCTCTTCCAGATGAATGGAAAGAATCAATTATCGTACCAATTTATAAGAAAGGAGATAAAACTGATTGCAACAACTACAGGGGCATCTCATTACTTTCAACTTCGTACAAAATTCTAACAAATATATTAGTAAGCAGACTTACTCCCTATATTGATGACATTCTAGGAGATCATCAATGTGCATTTAGAAGAAACAGGTCTACAACAGATCAGATTTTTAGTATAAGACAGATTTTAGAAAAGAAATGGGAATATAATGGTACTGTACATCAACTATATGTAGACTTCAAAAAAGCATATGATTCAATTAAGAGGGAGAAGTTATATAGTATCCTGCTGGAGTTCGGAATTCCTAAAAAGTTAGTTAGACTTATACGAATGTGTCTAAATGGCTCAAAGAGTAGGGTGCGTGTAGGCAAACAGTTTTCAGACACTTTTGAAATCCAGAATGGGTTGAAGCAAGGAGATGCACTATCTCCTCTACTATTTAATTTTGTACTAGAGCATGCCATTAAATCTTTAGAGAATGAGGAAGGCTTACAACTGAATGGTATTAATAAGCTGTTAGTTTATGCTGATGATGTAGTACTACTGGCCGATAGCGAGGAGATACTAAAGGCCAACACGCACACACTATTGAGTAACACTAAGAAATTAGGACTGGAAGTAAAAATCAGTAAAACTAAATATATGGTCACACGTAGAAATTCAGTATATAATGGAAATAGACAGCTAATGACAAATGAGGGAAATTTTGAGGAAGTGGCTGAATTCAAATACTTAGGAACAATAATCACAAATAGGAATGAGATGCACAAAGAAATTAAACATAGGCTCAATTCTGGAAATGCATGCTATTATGCATTGCAGAGACTTTTGATGTCCCAACTCCTTTCAAAAAACGTTAAGCTGAAAATATATAAAACTATTATTCTACCAGTTATATTATATGGATGCGAAACATGGACTCTTACTTTAAGGGAGGAAAGGAGATTACGAGTATTTGAGAATAAAGTTCTTAGGAAAATTTTTGGACCAAAGAGAGATGAACAGACAGGTGAATGGAGAAGACTACATAACAATGAACTACATGGTCTTTATAGGAAGCCAGATATAATAAGAACAGTTAAGTCTCGTAGACTGCGATGGGCAGGACATGTTGCGCGTATGGGGAATGAAAGACGTGCATGGAAACTTCTTGTAGGAAAGCCAGAGGGAAAACGCCCTGTTGGTAGACCAAGAATGAGGTGGGAGAACAACATTAACTATGATTTGAGGGAAGTAGATTATACAGGGAATGATTGGAAAGCATTAGCTCAGGATAGGGATGTATGGAGAGCTTATGTCCACGCGGCCATGAACCTACGGGTTCGATAGTGCCAGTGAGTAAGTAAGTAAGTAAGTAAGTATATCGAATAAATAGAACATTCGCCGTTTTATATACTGTATTTTTATTTTAAGTTTTTTAGAGAAGTTGGGATGAAGGTATATACCAATATAATTATATATAATAGGCTATATAAAAATGAATGTTGTTTATTGGTTGGTTTGTTTGTTTGTTCGTACTTCATGCGCGGCCATGCCGTTGATCCGATTGTGATGGGGCTTTTTGCAAAATGTTCAGGAGATTCCCGGAATGAACATAGACTATAAGAGAGTAGTGATACTCAACTCCTACATAATTAAAAATCGTCCTTTGTAGTGGAAAACGTGAAAAATAGTAACTCTTTGGACGCTTAAATGGACTGCCTAAACCACAACAAATACAAAAAATTAATGTATACAGAATTGAATATCTTAAAAAATTCTGCGATAGGATATGTTTATCTCTTACGGATAACTCACAATAACCATTTCTGTCTTTCATTGATGCCAAGATGATCGAGACAAGTAGGCCCTACGTATATTCCTGCGCAAGCATAGCAGCACATGACGGGTATTCTTTTACGGATAACTCACAATAACGAATTTTGTCTTTTAGCTCATTTATGCCAAGAATGTCGAGATAAGTAGATTCCCGGGCAACACCGGGTTATCAGCACGGGGAATCTTAAAATAATTACGATATACACTTACAATTATTTTTCATTGTACTTATCCAACTAATCATAAGAAGTACATTAATTTTTGTCTTTCAACTCATTTATGCCAAGAAGATCAGGATGAGTAGTTCCCGGACAACGCCGGGTAAACAGCACGGGGTATCTAAAAATAATACCGATATAAAATTGTCCTCCTACTTATTTAACTAGACATAAAACACATCAATTTTCGTATTTCAGCTCATTTATGTCAAGAAGATCAGGATAAGTTGATTCCCTGGCACTGCCGGGTAATCAAAACGGGGTATCTATAAATTTATAATTATTTTTCCTCCTACTTATTCAACTAAACATAAAAGCACATTAATTTTCATTTATTTAGGCGTAGTAGCGCACGCCAGGTATTAGCTAGTTAATTAATAAAATTTAACATTATCTTTGTAATCACCCCTTAGCTTATGGATAGAAACGTGAGAACATTATTCTCCACAGCACTCCGTACAAATAGAATAAATGACGCAACATAACTGCAATAGCGATGGAGTCATGCCGTGCCGTCTGGGAGCTGTATTCAATACTACGTATTCGTACACAAGAACCAAACTCTGGATTATAACAAAGTAATCACGTACTCTAGACATTTGTTGGGGGGAGACACGTCATACACGCAAAATGAGAAGCAGTCTGCAGACTTCACTGACATAACGGCAAACTGGGTCAAGGTCACATACAAGTAACTTGTTTTATCTTTAAATTGGCAATGCATTGCGATAAAAATACATTGCTTTAATTAATTTTAAAATACTACAATGTCGTCAACCAGAATGGGTCGAGAGAAGAGATGAAGCCCTTATAATTTTAGAGGTCTATGAAAGACAGGGTTACCGGAGGACCACGGCTGACGCACGATGACAAGGGCGCATGAATGAAATGAAACGAAATGAATGAGATTATTATGGAGAAATGGTGGAATGAAATTTGTTGCAGGAGAAGACGGGAGAAAACCATAGCAAGTTCCGTTTCATCCACCACGAAAGCCACATTGAATAACCGCTTGCGCCACGGAGCAACCTTAATTCATTTAATATCATAAGTAATGCCACGAGTGATTTCCAAATTATCGATAAATTCACGACTCACGAAGTAAGGAGTGAATTTATCTAGAGAATTTGGAAACCAAGAGTGGCATTAGTTAGGACTATTTAACGAATAAAATTAAGCTGTATAGACACAAATCATTATTTAACTATAGTTATTTCAAAATATGTATATATTTAACGTAAACGGCGACGTTTGAAAACAAATGAGAAACGATTGGTACGCTTCGTTTGCTTCTTTTGTTCATCACTGCAACCAGATCATAATATTATTTATTGCCAAAAGATCGCAATGTTGTAAGAATGCGCCCTAGTGGAGAAATTTATAACCAACGTTATAGGTATTAATTAATTTCTGATGTCCTCTGATGTAAATATGTCAATTATATTTTTCTGCAACGTCATTTCCTGAAAAATAATTCTTTTAAGAAAGTGCAAACAGTGTTTGTTTTTTTGTGGAATAATCAATTGTTGCAAATGTTTTTATATTATCTATAGCATATAGCATAGCTATATTCTGCTGACATTCATGCACTATATATACGAGGGCGGATCGGAAAGTAACGCACAATATTTTTTTTTTAAAGTTTAATAGTAAAAAGAAGGAAAAAAATCACAAATGAACTTACATCTTTTACCTACTTTTCGACATAGTCACCAACTTTCTCAACACATTTTTTCCATCGTGTTACCAGTTTCAATATGCCCTGTTCGTAGAAGTCCGTTTGGTTGGGGTGTAGCCATCTGCGCACTGCTGATTTCACTTCCACATCTGTCTCAAAGCATTTGCCGGCCAGGAATTTCTTCATGGGACCAAATAGATGAAAGTCCGATGATGCAAGATCCGGACTGTATGGTGGATGCTGGAGCACCTCCCAACCAAATTCGGCGATTTTCTGACGAACGACAGCAGCAACATGGGGGGCGAGCATTGTCATGAAGAAGTTTAACGTTAATGTTGTGACGTTTGTCACGAATGGCACGACGCAACTTCACCAAAGTTTTAATGTAGGCCGCAGCATTCACAGTGGTCCCGTGTTCAGCAAAGTCCACCAATAAAACACCATGCATATCCCAGAACACTGTCACAAGCACTGTCCTGGCAGATTGAGTCACTTTGAATTTTTTCTTTACTGGGGAACCAGCATGTTTCCACTCCATTGATGCCTGCTTTGTTTCGGGCGTGTAGTGGTACGCCCACGACTCATCACCTGTGACGATTCCTTCCAGAAAGTCATGTCCTTGTGCGGTGTACCGCGTTAAGTGGTCCAAGCTTGCCATCATTCGCTGGCACTTGTGGTCGTCTGTCAGGTTCTTAGGCACCCAGCGAGCACTAACTTTACGGAATTTCAAATTTTCATGAACAATATCGTACACCGCACCATAGGAAATGTTGAACTTCTGCGATAAGGCTCGCAGTTGCACACGCCGGTCGTTCAGAATTGCCCGCCTCAATGCCTCTGACATTCTGCGGGATTGCTGCTGTTGTCGGCCGGCCGGAGCGTGGCGAATCACTAAGGTTCACGCGTCCCTCTTGGAAGAATGTGCACCACCTGGAGACATTGCTACGGTCCATACAATCATCCCCATACACGCCACGCATTTTCCTGTGAATTTCACTGGGTTTATGCCCTTTGGCCCACAAAAATCGAACAACACTTCTCTGTTCCTCACAGGTGGACGACTGTAGCATGCGCGCCATCTTTGTTGCATAGTTCAAGCTTCTCTCGCAAGAGGTGCACCTGAGAAAAAAAATACCATCTGTAGTGAAAACTTCAAACTATATCTCTGTGAAATTTCAACATTCTAGCTGCAATACCAAGGCAGAAAAAAATTATTGTGCGTTACTTTCCGATCCGCCCTCGTACAATCTGGTAGCCGTATTTCTTAGAGGGTCAGTCACTGCAAAATAATGCTGTGACCTATTCAGAATTTAAAAAGAAAGGTGCTTTCTTTATTATGATAAACTTTAGTTGGTAAATTTTAGGCGAAACACGACTGTGATTGGTTGTAAATAAAAAATCATTGAAATGTGATTAGCCATTGACTCCCATTTGGGGCGTGAGTTAAATAGTCTTAATAAAGCAACAGAAAAAACGAAAAAGTACAAATTACATAAATTTGTGTCGAATTACAATAATACAGCCTTATATAATTTTGCTTTCATTTCGTTCCGACACATTCAAATAACTGGAACGAGAAATTAGTATTTTACCAATTTAAGGTTTAACTTCTAAATAAGGATGTAACTATAGGTCTAATAGCAAATGCAAATGAACACAAATTAATGTGATATGTTGAATAATTTACAAACCATAACTTTACCAGCATTATTGTATGCTGCTGAAACATGGACTCTCATAAAAAGTAATCAGATAGATCTGTTAGTACTTTTGAAAATGAAAATGTACGAATAATTTTGGTTATGTTAAGAAAAGAGGTATGGAGAATATAAAGAATAAAGAATTAAGAATGTTGCATCAAGACTCGGATGTCGTAGCAATAGTGAAGAGCAAAATACTACGATGGTTTAGTCACAAATTACGTCAAAATATCACAAGACTAACAAAGATAGTTATGGACAATTATCTAAGAGTTGATGGACTATATTGGGCAGACCTAAACTACGTTGGAAAGATCAAGTGTATCAGGATCTCCAAGGCTACTTCGAAGAAGCTTACAAGAAGGAGTTGTGGAGTACCTTTGTGAATAAGGCAAAAACACAGAATTCAGTTAGAAGTATCCCAAAACTTCTGGACTCATTGACACTGAATAATATGAAAGAGGGAATTTGGGAGATCTGCGAAGCTAGATTAAGAACTAGAAGTTAGTAGACAGAATTATACTTCAAAGGAAATAATGGGTCTCTTTCTCTCAAACTTGAGGAGATTCCAATTTCATGAAGACATATGTTTAAAGTTTCCAATTTCAAATAGCTAATAAAGAATTACCTAATATACTCCAAGAGAAATAATATCCTGCAATAATCCAAAACTGTAATATTAGGTCGTGAAACTATTTTAGTCTTAACCTATCCCTAGAGGATGTCTGACGCGTTATCATAAGTAATGCCACGAGTGATTTCCAAATTATCGACAAATTCACGACTCACGAAGTGAGGAGTGAATTTATCTAGAGAATTTGGAAATCAAGAGTGGCATTTGTTAGGACTATTTAACGAATAAAATTAAGCTGTTTACTCACAAATCATTATTTAACTATAGTTATTTTAAAATACTTATATATTTAATGTAAACGGCGATGTTTGAAAACAAATGAGAAACGATTGGCACGCTTCATCTGCTTCTTTTGTTTATCACTGCAACCAGATCATACTATTTATTGCCAAAGGAACGCAATATTGTAAGAATGCTCTCTAGTGGAGAAAAAAATGAAACACATCAAACTGTATATTAATTCATTTCTGATGTCGTATGATGTAAATATGACAATTATATTTTTCTGTATTATTACCTGGGAAAAAATATGCATTTAAGAAAGTGCAAACAGTGTTTTTATTTTTTTGGTGGTATAATAAATTGCTACAAATGTTTTTATATTAACTCCTGCAAGCGCTATGTGTTGACATCTATGCACTATATATACAATCTGGTAGCCGTATTTCTTACAGGCTCAGTCACTGCAAAATAATGGTCAGACCTGTTCAGAATATTAAAAAGGAGGAGCTTTCTTTAATATGGTAAATTTAACACTGATAAATATTTCGTGAAACACGACTCTGATTGGTTGTTAAAACAGAAATCATTGAAACGTGATTGGTCATTGACTCCCATTTGGGGCATGAGTTAAATAGTCAGGCAAAACTTCGGGAAGTTCGATACTTTTTACCTCGGTAAAGTAGTCTGAAAAACTCCTTTTCATCTCTACCAGCTGCTAATGTCTTCTTCAATAGAAATTTCACTTCCGGGTTACTTCAAGTTGTCATTTTGACTCACTCATATGTTTCCGGCAGGATAACTTCTGTTTCAGCTTTACCGTGCCGTTCTCTTATTTCACAGTGTATGTTGACTTTGTAGGCTGATTCCATTAAACCCGTCAGGTCTGTATAGAGAATTTAAAGTCCCGAAGAGAAACGTCCGAAATATCATCATCATCACTCCAGGGATTAGGCAATTGCCCGTTCCGACTTCATAATGCATCAGCCCAACGTCTTCTAGGTCTTCCTACATCACGCCTTCCTCTTGCTTGATAATTTCTTGCTAACAATGGATATCTCTCCTTACTCATTCCATCCATGTGATCAATCCATTTCTGTCTGTAATTCGCGACTTTATCCAATAAAGGCCGAAATATATGAATTTAAATTGGATGGAAATTGTCTGCTGACACTCATAGCGTGTATATCCCTCTATATGTAGCCTATATAAGATTATATATATATATATATATATATATATATATATGACATAAGAAAAATAAATGCGTGGACGGAATTTGAACCCGGACCTCTGAATTAGTACTTCAGCGTGCTATCCATTACAGTGATGCTTTATCGATGTTATAATTAAATTTTTGACATTGAGGAATGCAAGCTTAATATAGAAATAAATGTTTGTATTATATTTGCCAGATGGTGTAATGGATAGCACTCTGAGTATCAATTCAGAGGTCCGGGTTCAAATCCCGTCCAGGCATTTATTTTTCTTATCATGTCATATTAAGCTTGCATTGCTCAATGTCAATAATGTAATTATAACATCGATAAAGCGTTACTGCTATAAAGTAATATTTATTTGCTTACTTGTTATAGTAGCTAGCTACCGGGTGGCAATGAAGACCAAGTTCTCACTACATCTCGTAATAATGGAGAATATATATTTAAGAGAAATAAATGTTTGCATTAGATTTGCCCGGTGGTGTAATGGATAGCACGCTGAAGTACAAATTCAGAGGTCCGGGTTCAAATCCCGTCCAGGCATTTATTTTTCTCGTCATGTCATATTAAGTTTGCATTGCTCAATGTCAAAAATTTAATTATAATATATATGAAATGATTCTCCAGGTGTACTGTATAAGAAATTATTGAGTCTTGAACGGAAACTAATTACACCTAGAAATTCTCTGATGCTTTTTAGGGATGTTGGGATATTGAAGTGTTTTAATATAAGAAGTGACCACAAGGGAAACTCAATTTAAGTTTTACAAAACAGTAGCCGTTTTAACGTTAACATACGGGTCTGAGACTTGGCTTTTAACGATCTCCGATAAACAAAATTGAGGCAATATAAATGAGATTTCTAAGATCCGTTGCAGATGTGTCTTTAAGACATTAGACATCAGAGATGAATTACAAATATAGCCTATAATAGAAACGAGAGAATATACAGAAATAAATGTAAATGGTTTGAACATGTACAAAGAATGCCTAATAATCGTTTATGAAAACACACATTTTAGTATAGACCTGAAGGCCGAAGAATGTAGGAAATGTAGGAAGACCGAATCGTTGGAAAAATGACCTGAAATATATTGTGCAGCGAGGAGCGGAACAAGCCAATAGACCCATACCTCGAAGATGATGATGATGATGATGATGATGATGATGATGATGATGAAGTAATAGGTACCGGAATGCTTAACTATTAAATTACCTATGCATGCACTGTAATCTTTGAAGCCCACTATAAAAACAGAATTTGAATGAAAATAACCATGATTCGATACTACAGTATAGTAACTATAAAATAAATTTGAACGAAATAAGAAATTAAGTAACTCACTGTTGTGTGTTCTAACTACAAGCGCACAGTTTTTAATATATAGGCCTACGTGATCCGTTTGTATTGGCAGCGAATGAGCCGCTGGTGTGTCGCAAGAAAATTAAAATAAAGTTATCATTGCGCTCATTATAATTCTTCACCTACCAATATAATCGGGGTAACGTAACTCCACCTTCCAGGTGCCCCAACTTAAGAAGTGGGTTACAATTCCGCCAACACCATGAGATAATACCAGAAATGTTACAATGATAACCTGGAGTTATTGCTTTAAAAAGTTATCAACCCTTAATTGGCGATCCAATTTCTATTAAAAAACACACACACACACAAACAATATAAGAGAAGAGTTCATTTATAGTAAGTAATAGTCCCTTATTATGTCTTTGTCATTTGTTATTTTTGCATTTATGTCCTCAATAAGAAAATGTGACTATATGAAACAATTCACATGGATAATATGGAGTTAATTTAATAGGGCTATTGTTGTACAAGTAATTGTGTTCTGTTTGTTGTTAAAGACAGTTACTAGAAAGAAAATAACTGTTAGAGTTTCTTCGTTGATAGAACACATTATTGATCAGTTTGATAGTGTTTAAATCGAGGTCTTCTGTTTTGCACATAAGCAGTCACAGGACTGTAAGTAAAATGAATTGGTTTGTGATTTAAAAAACAAAATTAAGTAATGAAAATAAAACTGATACTTCTGCTTCCAACCAGCTATTTGCAGAATTCTGCATCTGTGAGTAAACGTAAAAGCAGAATCAATAAACGTATTTATAATTTGATTCCAAATCAAAATCCAAGATCTAACTGGCTCTAACATTATACAAAGAATGACACCAATAGACTGTCACAAATTTTGCTTCACTACCAATACAAGGAAGAAATATTGGGCGCCCCATAACTAGATGTGGAAACTTGAGGTGGAAACAGGTCGATGTCCCAATTCCATGATGCAGAATATCATTTGGTTTCATTTCGACAAGAGGAAAAGGAACCCATGCCTCAGTGTGTCATCTGTGGGAACCATGTCAAATGAAGCAATGGTACCCAGTAAAAAAAAGTAATTTTCGAACAAAGCATCCCCATTTGCAAGACAAAACGGAGTAACAGATATGATAATCATAAATCATAAAGTTGCGGACAATAATATATTTACAACCTATTTTGTGGAATGGCCATGTAATAATAGAAACAAAAAAGTATGTATGTTGTGTGTGTATATATGTCCACCGCTGTGGTCTCGAGGTAGCGTGCTGCCTTGTCACGCAGCGGGCCCGGGTTCGATCCCCGGTCGGGGCAGTTTTTCTGGGTGAGGTTTTTATCGGGGTTTTTCCTCACCTGTAAGACAAACGTCAGGAAAACTTTAAGGCCCAAACGGTCCCCGAAATCATATGGCCATCATTATCATCATTCTTATCATCATCACCTTTCACCGGTGTGGAAAACAACGGGAAGATACCACACCTACAATTCCCTAGTAAAGCTGCAAACATGGCATGAAAATGCTATGATTGCAGTGAAGGACCTGCCTTCGGGCAGTATTACTATGGATGGATGGATACCTAATATATAAAAATGAATGCTTGTTTGTTTGATTGCTTGTTTGTTCGTACTTTATACGCAGTCATACCGTTGATCCGATTCTGATGGGGCTTTTTGCAAAATGTTCAGGAGATTCTCGGAATGAACATAAGGCTATAAGAGAATTGTGATACTCAACTCCTACACAATATTTATCTTTCAGCTCATTTATGTCAATAAGATCGGGATAAGTAGATTCCCGGGCAACGTCGGGTAATGAGCATGGGGTATCTAAAAAATATAAATTTATAATTATTTCTCCTTCCGCTCATTCAACTAAACATAAAATCACATTAATTTTAATTTATTTACGCGTAGCAGCGCACGCCGGGTATTAGCTAATATGTATACAGGGTGTAAATGAATTTTACCGCACAAATTTAACTACGTATAGAGGAGTATTATATAAGCATTTTGAGATAATGAACTAATGGTCTACGAATAAAAATGTCCAAGTTATGATTCAATTTGTAAAATGATTGGCACGCCACTGATTATTTCAAATTACAATGGAAATAATATGATACAGAGACTGTAACTTGCAACAAGTATGCACCTTTAGCTCAGTGGTTATAGCAGTCTTACTACCAATGCAAATATAAGATTGATGCAACACGTTCGAAACTACTTACAGTATGTGTTCACTTTTTTCCCCCCTTTCTTCCTTTATTATGTACGTAAGCCCTACTGTAAATTAGTTAAGTACTTAGATTTACTTCTGGTTTAATTGTTTATTCATTATTTTACAGAATACGGTATTGCAATGTACAGAGTTACAAAACTATCTACGTATGTATTGTACAGACAATTGTTTGAAAGGTTGTAATAATAATACACTGTGGAAAGAAGTGCGGTGGCTGCAACAAAGCCCAGTTACAAAATTGTAAGTCCACTGGCTGTTAGGCTTGTACTTTTTGTAGATGAAAGGGATAGAGCTGGTTTTCGTGCAGGGCTTTCCATACACTTTGATGGTTCGTGCCCTTTACACGTGGAACAACACCAATACTATTAGAAGGATCATATTCCACCCTATGAAGAACATTTTCTTCGAAGTCCGCAGTGCGGCGCGTAATTCTTTCACCGGCGTCTACTATGTTTATCTTCAACGTCCCATGTTCCCGCAAACGCCTATCGACAGATTCCAAGGTTGTTCGATGAGGATGGCTTCTATTCGGATACCGCTCCGCATACATGTCAGCAGCCCTTGCACCATTACCTTATGCTGCACCATAAATCAGATGTATTTCGGCAAGTTCAGCAAAATATATTAAATATAAAATTGGTACCTGGTAGGTCAGTCGTCCTCAACTAAATTATTAAACTTCACTAAGTAGTTCCAATATAGAGGCCTTTCAAAAACAATGTTTCAATTTTCTGCATTTTAACCAGTTAAAACGATCATAGATACAAATGAGACAGAGAGGCTATTTCGGTATGGCCATCTAGAAAGAATGGAGGAAGATCGATGGCCAAGAAAGACAACAGCTAAATCTGTAATTTTATCTGTATGTCTCAAAATGTATAAAAATAATGTTTGGTGAAGAATTTGAAAAACAAGTAAAGGAAATTCACATTTCTGACAATATTTTAGTGAAGGAAATTGGAATAAATGCACTAACTTTTAGTAGTAAAACAACCTGAAATATGCAAACACCGTATGTGTGTCATAGATTACATATAATCTTGGACATAATTTCATCCAGGTCTCCACATTTTGTATTTATTATATACAAAATTAATATAAAATTATAGAATATTCACCTGAAAGGTCCGTCTCCTCAACTTAATTATCATTTAACTGTAGCGCTTTCGGGACTTGTCCCATCATCGGCAGGATTCAAAACTGGTGTTTCACTGAAGATCTGGTAGAGGGGGTTGCATGAATTGGGTTCGTTTTCGTTTATCAGGCTGTCGTTGTGAGCTGCTTTCATGATTTCCATCTCTTCGAGTACGTTTATCTTCGCTGGATTATTTTCTCTGTGCATCACTGTTAGGGTGTTTTCAATATTTAACATGCGATGTCCTTCATGGATAACGTGTTTTGCATAGCTTGATTTACCTTCTGCGTGAACGAAGTCTCGAAAATGTTCTTTGAATCTGATGTTAAAACTCCTGTTTGTCCTTCCTATATAAAATTTGTTGCAGTCCTTACATGTCAGTTTATAAACTCCTTTGCTGTTGAAAATGTTATTTTCTTCCTGTTATTGTTTATTATGTTGTTTAATTTGTTATTGGTTCTGTATTTTACGTTTTTATCGGCTTTCTTTAGTGCATTGGCTAATTTTGTCGTTTCTTTTCCTGTGTATGTAAGTGTTATCCATGTTTTCTTGTTGTTGTCAGATTCTTTTTCTAGTTTAGTTATGTTGGTTATGTTGTTCTTCCTTTTTTGTTTTTTTACGAGCTTATCTATGAATTCTTCATTATAGAAGAATGTTGAAACTCCCATTAAGCAAAGACAATTATATCCAAAAACTCAACTACATTAAGTATATGGCAAAAACCAATGGCTATAATGAAGAATTCATAGATAAGTTCGTAAAAAAACAAAAAAGGAAGAACAACATAACCAACATAACTAAACTAGAAAAAGAATCTGACAACAACAAGAAAACATGGATAACACTTACATACACAGGAAATGAAACGACAAAATTAGCCAATGCACTAAAGAAAGCCGATAAAAACGTAAAAATAGCATACAGAACCAATAACAAATTAAACAACATAATAAACAATAACAGGAAGAAAATAACATTTTCAACAGCAAAGGAGTTTATAAACTGACATGTAAGGACTGCAACAAATTTTATATAGGAAGGACAAACAGGAGTTTTAACATCAGATTCAAAGAACATTTTCGAGACTTCGTTCACGCAGAAGGTAAATCAAGCTATGCAAAACACGTTATCCATGAAGGACATCGCATGTTAAATATTGAAAACACCCTAACAGTGATGCACAGAGAAAATAATCCAGCGAAGATAAACGTACTCGAAGAGATGGAAATCATGAAAGCAGCTCACAACGACAGCCTGATAAACGAAAACGAACCCAATACATGCAACCCCCTCTACCAGATCTTCAGTGAAACACCAGTTTGAATCCTGCCGATGATGGGACAAGTCCCGAAAGCGCTACAGTTAAATGATAATTAAGTTGAGGAGACGGACCTTTCAGGTGAATATTCTATAATTTTATATTAATTTTGAATAAACCTCAACGGAACACATCATGAATCTTATAAAAGTTGTTTATTATATACGTAAATATTACGTGAAAACTAAGAAAACGCTGTCCTAGGGGTGAAAATCGTTATACAGGCAGGTCAACTTCTGGCTCTTACACAGACATAAATGTAAAAAACACTGCAGTTACATGGAGAAGACGTGTCTGTGAGCATAGTTCATCAGTTATAAGTCAGTAGTACGTACAATGCCGCGTGGAAAGCCTCTATCAAATGAAGAGAAAGCAAGAGTTAGTGCCTTCAAGCAGATGGGCCTTTCTAATCGACAAATAGCTACGAAATTGGGACCTTCAAGATGTGTCATTGATAATTTTGTCAAACTGGGCTAACAATATGGAAAAAACGGGAAGTGTGGACGGACAAGAAAATTGTGAGCGCACTAAACGTCTCATTTTACGTAAAGCAAAGGGTAAGAGTATGTTTTCTTTTCAAATCCAGGCTGATTTGAAGTTGCCAGAAACAGCCAGACGAGTAAGACAAATTCTGTCAGACGACCAGAACCTAAAATTAAAAAAAAACGTCTTAGTAAACCACCTCTGAACAATGAACATAAGAAAACTAGAATGACTTTTGCTGAAGAACATATGCCCTGGACCTCAGAATGGAATAAAGTAATATTCAGTGACAAGAAGAATTTTAATCTGGACGGGCCTGGGTGGCTTTCAGTATTACTGCCACGATCTCCGTACTGAAGAGAAGTTAGAATGAGTAGAAACTTTAGTGGTGGAGGCGTTATGATTTGGGCAGCATTCTGCTTTAAAGGAAGATCAAAAATAGCATGGATACGCACCAAGATGAATTCTGAGTCCTACACTGAGGAGCTTCTGGAGTCCGAATTGATAAGAATGTATGAGGAATTTGGCGAAGATCTAATTTTTCAGCAAGATAATGCTTCCATTCACGTGTCTGCCAAATCAAAGGAGTGGTTCAGGAAGAAAGAAATACCACTTTTGATGTGGCCAGCCAGACGTCCTGATTTAAACCCGATTCAGAACTTGTGGGGATCCTGGCAAGGCGTGTGTATCGCAATGGACGGCAGTTTGGAACAGTGACTGAGCTGAAAATTCTATTCGGGGAGAGTGGGCTTTAATCTCAGTGGAAGAAATAAACACCCTCATCAAGTCAATGCCAAAGAGAATCTTCCAAGTAATTAAGAACAATGGAGGTTCAACTAAATTTTAGAACTTTGTTGTAAACTTTGTGCTCAGTCTTTTTAGTTTAATTTTTGAAATGCACAAAGTGCCTTTATACTAATTTTCACTCATATGTGAGAGTGGTTTCTGTTTTCATGTACTTTTTTGGACGGAATGGACGGAATTGGATAATTAATTTTGACATTATTTGTGTGTGTTTTATACTCAATCACTTCCTAAGTTAAGATAGAAAAGTGCCAAAGAAAGAATAAATAAACTTGTGTTCTCACTTCTAACAAATGCCTTTATATCAATTTCCTCCACTGCATTAGTAGACGCATTCAAGGTAAGTCAAGAAATATTAAATATCGCACTCTAGAATTACTTGAACAGTTGTATATTTTCCTATGCAGCTAGAAAAGTCAACTGACGTCACAAATTAAGCAGAGTTGATAGCATTTGTCAGATTCATTCATGATGGAAGTGTCATAGAACAGCTTATATTTTGTAAATTGCTCTCCCAAAGAACTAAGTGACATTTAATAAGTAATTATTTTCATGCAGAAAGAAAGTTTGTCATGGAAATCTAGTTAATTTGCACAGAGGCGCGCGCGGCCATCTATAACGTTCTACAAAACTATTTTTTGCCTTAGCAATTCAAAAGAACAAATGGACGACGTTATGCAAAACCGGCAATGCGTCATTAAGTTTCGAGAAAAAAAAACGTTTGAAGTTTTTTTACGATTTAAACCCCATAAAGAGCTATATAATTATTGCTGACTTGATAAATCCAATGTATTCATACAATTACAGTACATACAAAAAAACAGAAATACTCTAACAATTTTGTGAAATAACTTATTTTATTCCTTACAGTAAAAAATATCGATAGACATCCATCAACTTGCACACTAAATTTTTATTTTGAACTATAATACGTTTTCAAAAAGCATGTACATGACGAATAATATGCTTATGTAACTGCAAGCAATACTTAAAATAAGTGGAACAACAGTAAATAATACAAATAATTTTATATATTTTGTGGGGTAGGTTCGACGGTCTGAGAGCGATGGGCTCTTCCTTCTCGGCGATAACAAGAGCACTTATACAGGCAGAATTCTTTCAATAATTTTAATTTAGTGAAAACAGTATATTTATTCACAGCTAGTTAATTGGTACATTTATGATGACTTTTTAACTCATGTCGCAAATGGTAGTCAATGACCAATCACGTTTCAATGAATTCTGTTTTACACCAATGACAGTCGTATTTCACCTCGCTCTTTATCGATTTCTCTTTATCAGCTCCTGCTTTTGTGATAAAGAATGCTCCTCCTTTTTTAATATTCTGAACAAGTTAGACCATTATTTTTCTCCAACAAATACATTGAATATAGCAAATAATGAATAGATTCAGTGATTCTACTGAGTTGTTTTTTCAAAATATAAATGATTAACCTATAATGTTGAACATAATAGTTTGATGTGTTTCATTACTTCTTCACTAGAGTGCATTCTTACAATATTGCGATCCTACTTGGCAATAAATAATATGATCGAGTTGCAGTGAATATACATAACCTCACATTTATAATTTGTTTTCAAACATCGCCGTTTACATTAACTATATAAATATTTTAAAACACCGGTAAGCATATTGATGACATTTTAGGAGATCATCAATTTGGATTTAGAAGAAACAGGTCTACAACAGATCAGATTTTTAGCTTAAGACAGATTTTAGAAAATAAATGGGAATATAATGGTACTGTATATCAACTATACGTATACTTCAAAAAAAGCATATGTTTCAATTAAGGTATTATCCTGCTAGAGTTCGGAATTCCTTAAAAGTTAGTTAGACTTATACGAATGTGTCTAAATGGCACAAGGAGTAGGATGCGTGTAGGCAAACAGTTTTCGGACACTTTTGAAATCCAGAATGATTTGAAGCAAGGAGATGCACTATCTCTTCAACTATTTAATTTTGTACTAGAGCATGTCATCAATCTTTAGAGAATGAAAAGGCCTACAACTCAATGGTATTAATAAGCTGTTAGTTTATGCTGATGAAGTAGTAATATTGGGCGATAGCGAGGAGATACTAAAGACCAACACGCACACACTACTGAGTAACACTAAGAAATTGGGACTGGAAGTAAATATCAATAAAACAAAATAAATGGTCACACATAGAAATATATTATATAATGGAAATGGACAGCTAATAACAAATGAAGCAAATTTTGAGGAAGTGGCTGAATTCAAATACCTAGGAACAATAGTCACAAATAGGAATGAGATGCACAAGGGAATTAAACATAGACTCAATTCTGGAAATGCGTGCTATTATGCATTACAGAGTCTTTTGACTTCCCAACTCCTTTCAAAAAACATTAAAGCCAAAATATATAAAACTATTATTCTACCAGTTATATTATATGGATGCGAAACATGGACTCTTACTTTAAGGGAGGAAAGGAGATTACGAGTATTTGAGAATAAAGTTCTTAAGAACATTTTTGGACCAAAGAGAGATGAACGGACAGATGAATGGATTAGACTGCATAACAGTGAATTACATGGTCTTTATAGGAAGCCAGATATAATGAGATCAGTTAAGTCTCGTAGACTGCAATGGGCAGGACATGTGGCACGAATTGGGAATGAAACACGTGCATGGAAGCTTCTTGTAGGAAAACCAGAGGGAAAACGCCCAGTTGGTAGATCAAGAATGAGGTGGGAAAACAACATTAACTATGATTTTGAGGAAAGTAGATTATACAGGGGATGATTGGAAAACATTGGCTCAGGATAGGGATGTATGGAGAAATTGTGTCCGTGCGGTCATGAACCTACAGGTTCGATAGTGCCACTGGGTTGGTTAGTTAGTTACACACTTTTCATTTCACAAAAAAAATATAACGAATGTTACTAACTGATGAACAGTGGATCTTCTAACTCCGCCGCCTATTACAATGACCTCTGAATTGACAAGCGTGTAATTTTCTTTTAACTTTATGTTTATAAAATAGGAGTATATCGACTTCGCGTACAATATAATATAATTCATATCTAATATATAAAAACGAAAGTTTGTTAGTTTGTTCCTACTTTATGCGCAGCCATACCGTTGATCCGATTGTGATGGGGTTTTTTGCAAAATTTTCAGGAGATTCCCGAGATGAATAGAGGCTGTAAGAGAGTGTGATACTCAATTCCTACACCCTTAAAAAAAACACCCTTTGTTGTGAAAACGTGAAATAGTCGCTTTTTTACCCATAAATGGCTTACGCTGCCTAAACCATAACAAATGCACAAAATTAATATACACAGAATTGAATATCTCAAAAAACTCTAAAAAAAAAGTCCGCGACAGCATATGTTTTCCTTTTACAGATAACACACAATATCCATTTTTGTATTTCGTTGATGCCAAGGAGATCGGGGATTTGCCATACCATTCTCATCCGATTGTCATGGGGGCTTTTTGCAAAATGTTCAGATTTTCCCGGAAAGGTTATAGGTTATAAGAGAGTTTAAATGCTCAAACCCTTCACCCTTAAAAATCACCTTCTGTAGTGAAAAAACGTGAAAATATGTCGCTTTTGTAAGCTAAAATGGCATACGCTGCATAAACCATAATAAATACACAACATTATTGTACACAAAATTGAATATCTCAAAAAATTCTACAGAAAAGTCCGCGACAGCATATGTTTATCTTTTAAGGATAACTCACAATAACTATTTTTGTTTTTCAGTGATGCCAACAAGATCGGGATAAATAAATTCCCCAGCAAGCATAGCAGCGCATGGCGGATATTCTTTTATGGATAACTCAAAATAACGAATTTTGTCTTTCAGCTCATTTATGCCAAGTACATCGGGACGCGTAGATTCCCGAGCAACGCCGGGTAATCAGCACGGGGTATAGAAAAATAATAACGATATAAATTTATATATTATTTTTCCTTTTACTTATTCAACTAAATTCAAAAACACATTATCATTTATTTAGGTGTAGCAACGCATGCTGGGTATTAGTAATAAATAAAATTCTTACATACCAGACAGAAGTAGCCGTTACATTTTGAGGGTAGTTCTTATAAACCATAATATCTCAAATTTTGTAAGCTCTGGGTGTCATTATAACATTAAAACATCACACTGCACTGAGTTGATAATCTTCACTATATATATATTGCAGCGCCAAACCAATAATATTCGGTTAGGCATCAACAATATAACAGCGGGAACATTTTGCGCCAAGCTGCATGTTGCAAAATTTATATTAGTATTTATGACGATCTAGTTGCATAGCAGTTTGTTGCAAAACACAGAATTCAAAGATTTGACGCTAAAAGTGTGCGTAAACTTACTTCATGAGCCAGTTCAACAGATGGTATCAAAATATTATTTTTTTAAATGGCGCTTATCCGATTGATACTTAACGCTTTCCAAATTTTCTTTGCACATTGTTTTCTCCAAACAAAAAGCTCTTGCTTCTAAGTCACCTGTTCCTGAACTTGCCCTGGGGGTCAGGTTCTCGGGCCCCAGCTGTGCTCACAACAGCAATAGGGTGCGTCCCCGGGTGGCGGATAGGGGAACGGTCGGTGGTTTGCATTGCATTCCTCCCGGCTAGGTCCAGTCCGGACCCGCGGGCCATTTGTGAGGTCGTCAGGACTCGAGCGACCTGACGTAGTACATAGCTCGTGCTGCGCCCACTTCAGCAGCAAAACGCGTCCCCTCGGTGGCGTAGTGGGGAAAAGGTCGGTGGATCTGCTAGTCAGTCCTCCCTTCCAAGTCCGATGGACTCGCGGACCATAAGTAGGGTCAACAGGGAGATGAGCGGCCCGTTGTCAAAGCTCGTGGATCCCAGCCCACAGCGGGATCAGCGGCCGCTGTGGTGAAGCGGTGGAAGACTGGAGATCAGAAGCTCCTTTCTCTTGGTTCAATGAACCCGAGGACCTCTGTGGAGGCATCATGGGCGATGAGCACCTGGATGCCTACATTGCTCAGTGGGCTGATCTCACTGCAGCGGCACGACTAGGCCTAGTCTTGCGAACGGGCTGGTTGGGACAATACCGAGCGTAATGCTGGGAATTACCACCAGGTCAGTAAGCTTGGAAAAGGAGGAAGCGCAGTCTTTTGGTGGGGGATTAGCGCCGACTCCGGAACCGAGTGACCCAAGGACAATCTGTGAGGTCGTCAGGATTTGAGCGATCTGACGTACTAATGCTCAGGCTGGACCCACTTCAGCAACTAAACACGTCCCCAGGTGGTGCACTGGGAGAAAGGTCGGTGGATCTGCTAGGCAGTCCTCCCGGTTAAGTCCAAGGGACTCGTGAACCATTAGTGGGGTCGGCAGGAGTTGAGCGCCGTTCTATTGCTCACCTGGTGCAGCTTGCGAGCTCCGTGCTGGACCACAACTGCAACAGAACACGTCACTGGGGGCACACCACGGCACAGCTCGGACCAGTGCAGAGAGGAGCAACTGTGTTGGTTCCCGGCTAAGCCTACGGGCTCGTGGACAAACTATGGGGTCACCAGGAGATGATGTACTCAAGTCGCGTACTGTGGGGCTTGTGGACTCAAGCCCTAGCCGGTCTCACAACGGCTGCAGTATACATCCCTGTAGGTAGAACAGGGGAACGGTCGGTGGATCTGAGACAGCAGACCTCCCGGCTAGGCTCAAGGAGCCCGTGGACCAACTGTGGGGTCGTCAGTAATGAGCGACCTGACGTACTATGTAGCTCAGCAATTCCCGAAGTTGCAACTCCAACACCTTCTTCCTAGAGGTGTTGGTTTTAGGCCGAGAACTCTTGAATGTGGACGCGAAATAGATAGGGAGGACAAGTCTGGGACTTGGGAGTATGGTCTTTTGACCGAGGTATCCCAAGGGGTGGAGGCATGAGCCTAGATGTTCCTGAACTTGCAGAAATATTAAATCAAGTAGGAAAAATGGTTAATTACATAAAAGCATTTACTTTAAAAACAAGATTATTTCCATATCCATGTTCTTCAATGGATTTTAAATACAAACATCTGCTTATTCGCAAAGAAGTGAGACGATTGTCTCGCGGTGGCTTATTGTCAATATTTCATGAACTTCTCATAATATTGTTTCTTTAGTTAAGAAAAATAATATGCTGATTTCCTTAGTGATTGTTGATGCAAGAAAGTATTTTCTTTTTGCCAACATATTCCAAGCAATAAATGCACTGAACAAAAGCATGGAGGTAAAAAAAATAGTTTTATCTCAAGTGATAAAATTTGCACATTTAGGGAAATACTTTTTACTTTGGGTAGACAGAACTAAAAATCATAACTTCGAGATGTTTGAGCTTACAAAGTACAACAAAATTGAAACAAATAACACTAATTTCAGGCAGTTGTCTCTTCTGTGAATAAATGTTAATTTTTCTTATGCTTCAGTTGGCTTCAATCGACTGTTTTTCAGTCAGGATAATTAAATGTTTATGAAGGAAATTAACTGGTGAAGATGAGAAATGACCTAGGTTTGAAGCTCCAGCACTCAACGCAAAACATGGCACCATTCTGGATTTCTCTTCGGAAGGAATATACAATTCTTTCTACGAAGTCTGTTAAAGCTATTTCCCTTTCCTACATTTAAATGAAACACGATTTTCTGAAATGAAAACGGTGAAGTGCAAGTAGACTCCGAAAGGCGATATGAGGGTGTGTTTTTCATGTGTTCGGCCACAAATAAAGAAGATTTCGAAAGCACGCCAAGCTCAAATACAAATTAACTTGTTTTATGCGAACTTGTTTGAATTATTGAAATTTTATAATATTAATTGATTAAATAATAATAATAATAATAATATTATTATTGATTATTATTATTATTATTAATTATTATTGTCATACTGTAACTGTAATTTGTAACACACGCTACCCACATATACAAATTCCAAGATGTGAATTATTATGCTCATATTAACTTGTAATAATTTTACTTCATTAAGTTACAATTAGATTTATATTATAAAATTGAAAATAATTTTAAAATGTTACTTTTAATTGAGGATAGTGTGTATGATGAATAAATATGACGCGAGAATTCAAGTTACACCTTTCGTGTGCCACAACTTGAAAATAGGTTGGAAAACGCTGATCTAAAGACTAATTAAACTAGTTTTTAAAAATGTAGCAAAAGTTATTTTTACAGTATTTTTAAAGCACTCTCGTTAGTTTTCAGTTAACATCCAGAATAAACTAGTATTCTGACAAATTCAAAGCAGATAGTAATTGCATTTTTTTTCTAGAAACTGGTCGAATGAATATAGGAATTCTGAAATGAAATATACAATTTGCACGTGGAGTATTTTGAATTGTCACAAGTTGGTAAAAAATATGGTAACTAACTCCATATATTAAAAAAAATAATAAGTACTTAGTTGAATGACTCCTATACTTATCCTCGACATCTGTATAGGTAACTTCAAAATTTATAACCTTGCCATAATATTGTCAGATTATTAAGTTTATTAGATTGAGTTTGACAATTATATAGCTCAAATGGATGACCGAAAAGATTTCAATTTTTTATTTGGAAATCCTTGGGAGAAAAGGCAATTAGGTACCCCTAAGCATAGATGGAAGAGTAGTATTCGGATGGAACTGGATATAGAAGATAACCTGGAATAAATTGGCTAATTATAGAACCCCGTGGAGGGCTTTTCTGAATGCGGCATTTGACATGCGAGTTTCCTAAGTGTTCGAGCGAGCCAGTTAAATAATTAATTTAAGATCCCTCTCTCAAACCATTCTGTACAACATTACTAATTTCTTTGTTTTATCTTTGCAGGTTTTTACTGGGGTGCAGGGTACCCAGAGCGCCCGTGCGCTCACACAAATATTGTCGCACAGACTACAAATAAGAGAAAATTCAAACAAGTTCAGTGCTGTATGTTTCAAAATGTGTATCTTATAGTTACTGGTGACGTAAAATGCATTGTGCCCACTGATCATGACTTAATACCGTTTATGTATGCAGCTAAGTGATCGAAAACTGTACATAAAGAGAGGCACTTTCGCACTGAGTATCTAGACACCCGGGTCTGACCTAGTGTATTATTCTTTAACTAACACAGAAATATCTCTGTAGTTGAGGCATTTTATTTATTGCCCAAAAACAAAATAGTAGACAAATTAATTCACAGTTTTGAAGGAAAACGTAAAATTGTTCTCCTCCGAGGATTGAAACCTGTATAAATATGGCCTGTGTTATAGAAAAATCTCGTTCAATAGACTATATTCATATGTAGCCTATTCCTTGTTGCAATTCCTACTTGACTGCATTAAAATATTACCAATCATTATTATTGTTATTAATGTTTATTATTATTTATCATTATTATTATTATTATTATAATTATTATTATTATTATTATTATTATTATTAATCATTTATTTTTAAACTCCACAACGCGACAGGCCCTGAAGGTCCTTGGCCTACCAGCCGGTTCATGGCCTCACATCTACATGAGCTAATCACGAATGTAGACGATGATCCAACCAGTGCAGGGTTGATATGTGGTCATCATGTCGGGTCCCCCAGCCCTTATAGATAGTTTTCTCAACCTGGAGTCGCTACTTATTGTAGCTACCCAAATTCCTCACGATGCTGGGTGGCCACTGGTCCCATACTGGCGAAATTCCATTAAAAAAGTAGGATGAAGGAGAGGAGAGCAGATCAGGAGCAGAGAGCATGAGGCAGAGAAGCAGAGGGCAGAGCAGAGAGCAGAGCGGATGCAGAGAAAAGAGAGCAGAGGACAGGACAGGACAGGACGGACAGGACACGGACAGGAGGGGAGAGGAGGGCGATGGAGAGGAGGAGAGGAGAGGAGAGGAGAGGAGAGGAGAGGAGAGGAGAGGAGAGGAGAGGACGAGGAGAGGAGAGGAGAGGAAGAGGACGGAGGAGAGGAGAGGGAGAGGAGAGGAGAGGAGAGGAGAGGAGAGGAGAGGAGAGGAGAGGAGAGGAGATGAGAGAGAGGAGGAGAGGAGGAGAGGAGAGGGAGAGGAGAGGAGAGAGGAGGAGAGGAGAGGAGGAGGAGAGTATGAGGATACGGAGAGGAGAGGAGAGGATAGGTATAGGATAGTATATAGTTAGGAGAGTAGATGTATATGTATATATAGTAGAGTATATTATATTATATTATATATATTATATTATATTATATTATATTATATTATATATATTATATGCATATTATATTATATTATATTATTCTTATATTAGATTATATTATATTATATTATATTTATATTACATTATATATTATATTATATTATATATTATATTATTATTATTGATCATCTCATCAGTCAATAGGTTATGTTTATTGAGTTTCTTATCCTTGGTCCCAAGGGTCCCTGAATTTTTTGGGATTGAAAAATCCAAGTGAAAGGTCCTACGGGAGGGACTTTAGGTAGTATAGGTCCCGAGTCTGAAAGATTTTCGGGCTCGTGAAAGAAACTCAAGCCTAAATTAGAGCATCTGAGGAAAATTTAAACGGCCCTTCCCGTCCAAGTAATATCTCAGTTGCATATTTGGTGTCTCTATGAGGCGATGAGCTAATCACTTGCCACTCATTGATATCAATGAGGAAATAAGCATAACTAAATTAGATAAGTAGCTCTCACTAGGGAGCACCCTTTCCTCACTTTGAGATATACGGGTATAGACAGACAGACCGATATTATTATTATGATTATTATTATTATTATCATCATCATTATCATCACCATTATCATTATTATCATTATTATCATTATCATCATCATTATTATTATTATTATTATTATTAATATTGTTATTATTATTATTACCTAGATATTATTATTTTTAACTAAGTACTACTTCATGTATTGTTTTATCAATGGTGAATGCAACACCTATTACATAAAAGCTGTATACAATGTCAGAATTTTTCTGGTAAAACACCAAATTCTAACTATTTCAAATAAATTTTTAGTAGAATATTTAAGTGCGGATATTATCTAAGTACCTAAAGTAATTAAAAAATATTTAAAAAAATTTAAAATTCCATTCCATTAACTAACTTTAACCTCACACTTTATAGGTACATTTTACATGTGTACATGTCACCAGGACCTTACAGTGGCAAGGCCTGTCGGCTGGGATTTCAAACTATGGATCTCACACATACTTTTTTGACCCCAGAAAGACTTGGAGGGCCTCGCTGAATGAGTTATCAGCTCAATATCAGGTCCTCCTCCGAGACAACACAACATTAAATCGAAACATACCACCCATACACACATTCAACTAAATGTGGCAAATATGATCATAATGATTATGATAGCCAGATGATGTTCGGGGACCTTTTGGCCATAAATTTTCCTAACATTTGTCTTACAGGTGAAGAAAAACCCAGGAAACTTATCCCGACTGGGCATCAAACCTGGGTCCGCTGTGTACGAGGCAGCGACTCTACCCCGAGATCACAGCAATGGACTAAAAAATAAAAAAATAATAAGTAAAATAAAATATTTATAAAAAATTAAACCGATGATATCTAGATGCATGTAACGTCTTAGTAAACAAATAAAAAAAGTGATACATTTAATATCAAATATGGACTAAAAATGAAAAATTAATATTTAAAATAAGATATTTCTAAACAATTAAACCTATTATAATCTCTAGGTTATAAACTTTTTAGTAAACAAGGAAAACAAAAAAGTGATAAATGTAATATTAAATATAGAAGGAAAACAAAGTTTGCAGACAAACAATATTTGCCTCGTGACTGTACCGCAAACTAAGATAATTCAATCTAAGACAATCCAATCGAACCTACGCTAATACAAAGTAATACAAATTTCCCTAACCTTACTTAACATCTTAAACCTAACTCCATCCCCATGACGCGTCCTTATGAGAATTTCGCTCTAGTCATTTTAAAACAAATTGCTTGCTTGTAGTTTGTCATTCTATAAAATGGTAATAAACCTTTAAATTATAATTTTATTTCACATTTTATCTTTTGATATTAAATAACATAATTCATGGGTATTCTATATCGTCTGGATTTTAAACATTGGCGGTTGGTTATACATGAACAAACCATAGTTTGTAATGGTATAGGTTAACTACGTACTAGTCTAATCTTAATTATCAGAATAGTATGTGCAAACCAATGTGAGTTTAGTTGCGAAGTGTACATATTAAAACTAATCAACAACATAACAGCATATCAAACATTATCTCTAATGTATTAACTCACCTCTTACGTCTATATCGTTTTAAACGTAGCTGCAGATTATAATAAAAAATCCACTTGAAAAAACAAGATGGTAGCAGTTTATTTAGTTGTTTGTTTTAATGACATCCCATGTTGAGATAAAAACGCGATCGCGAAACTGTGTTCTCGATATGAAGTGGTAGTCATATTGAGTGTGTAATTGTTCGCGATATTCACATTGACGGACAACAGCTGACGGAGATGTGGCTCACTCGGCTCCGTGAACGCAGTTCTTGTAAACCCTGGTCCTGTTATTGATCAGCTTCCATGCCGGCGCACGAGCGTAGCCGTTGAGCATGACATGCTTTTCAACCTGCATTTTCAATGCTCAAAAATATTCTTAATTCCTAAACACTGTGATTTACTTAAATAGAGGTTGACGATTATTTGAATACTACTCTTAAAAGCCACCAACAGTAAATGTAAATGCTAGTTTCAAAATTAAATGATATATAAGCTACTAAAGAATATATCATGCAAACGAAAGATTTACAATACGCGAAATGTAGAACACATTAAATTTTGTAGTATTCTAACCTCAATTACTTTTCTCTCCCTATTCATTATTGGATTCATTAAAGAATCAATAATATGTTCTTATATTAAGTTTCCTATTTCCATCATTATATAAGTTAAAATATAAAGTGTTAATTATACATAACACTATCTCGAGATAAAAATATTAATTTGTCTATTATCTAATGAATTACACTAAGTCTGAAAATACAGTATATTCATTATTTTTCATCGTTGAGATAAATTACAAACATAGTTAATCTTTGTTTTAAAAATTTACTGACCGTACAATTGTTTGTCGAAGTCGCTAATAGAGATAGACTGACTTGAGTGCAGGAAGCAGGATAGGTTTGATTCCCAGTCATTATCATTTTTTCTCTCCCTCTCTCCCCCTCCCTCTCTCCCCCTCCCTCTCTCTCCCCTTCCCTACCCTACCATCCCTTCCCCTCCCTCTCCCCCCTTCTCCTCCCTCTCTCTCTGCCCCCATCATCTCCCTCTCTCTTCCCTCTCTCTCCCTCTCTACCCCTCCCAGCCTCTCTCCCCTCCCCCTTCTCTCCTTATTTCCCTCTCTCCCCCTCTCCCTCACCCCTCTCTCTCCATTTCTCTCACCCCCTCTCCCTCTACCCTCATTATCTCCCTCTCTCTCCGTCCCTCCCCTCTCCCTCCCTCCATCTAACCCCTCTCTCTCCCCTCGCCCTCCACCCCTCCACCTCCCCATACATAACCCTCTCCCCTCCTCTACCCCTCTCCACACCTCTCCCCCTCACCCCACCCACTCCCCTATCCCTCACCCCTCTTCCCTCTCCCCTCCCCCTCCCCCTCTTCCTCCTCCCTCTCTCCCTCTCCCCATTCTCCCTCCCCTCCATCATATCCCCCTCCCCCCCCCCTTCCCCCTTGTCCATCCCTCTCGCCTACCCCCCTCTTACATCCCCTCCCCCTCTACCCCCCCCACCCCCTCTCACCCTCCCCCTCCTCTCCCCCTCTCCTCTCTCCTCCCCTCCAATATGGCGAAATATGTGTACTTCCACACGTTCTATATATGTAAGCCTATATCTAAACTTACTTTTATATCGGCAACCATCGGCACAGGGATGCTGAACTGCAGAAGATTCTGTGCAAGTATCGCTGTCGCGGTAACATCGCCACATGGAAAAACCGAACGTCTTTTCTCTTTTTCATCTGAAATCAGCATACAAAACAACTTATAGCATTGCATGAAAAGATTGTATTTCAGATAATGTTAAATATGATTGTTGAATAACTACGGTATACGCCTTCTCATGTTTTAATTTCAAGGAAATAATTCCGAAAAGAATAGGGTTGACTATGGATATGTTCGTATGTCCGTGTATGTGTACATATATATGTATATATATATATATATATATATATATATATATATATATATATACAGGGCAAGTCAAAATGTTGTGCAGGTTTTCAGAAATTTATTATGTGAAAATGTAATGAACATATAATATTGTGAGACATATTGTATGAAAGGTAAACTCTCAAAGTTTTTTTTAAATATTCACAGATGTTCTATGTGAGCGCCTTTTGTTACACGACAGATGTCAAGCCGATATTCAACCTCCTGCCAAACTTTCTGTAGCAGTCCGCGGTCGATATCAGCAATGGCTGCTGTGATGCGGGCACGCAGTTCATGCAGTGTTGTTGGAAGTGGTGGTACGTAAACATGATCCTTTACAAGACCCCACATGAAGAAATCACACGGGGTTAGATCTGGTGAACGAGGTGGCCAATGAATGAGTTGTTGATCACCCTGAGATGCACGGCCTATCCAGCGTTGTGGTAAAGCCGTATTCAAATGGTCTCGAACACTGCCATGGTAATGTGGAGGGGCACCATCCAACTGCAGAATGAAATCTGGACTATCCGCTTCAAGCTGCGGAAGGAGCCATTGTTGTAGCATATCAAGGAAAACATGTCCGTTCACAGTACGTTCATGAAAGAAAAAGGGCCCATAAACCTTTGCATGGGAAATGGCACAAAAGACATTCACTTTCGGAGAATCGCATTGATGTTCCAGAGTTGCATGGGGGTTACCAGTTCCCCAAATCCTTACATTGTGTCTATTCACTTTTCCTGAAAGGTGGAAAGTCGCTTCATCACTGTAAACTACCCTCTCATGGAACTCATTCTCTTCCATTAATGCGAGAAAATCAACACAGAAGGACGCTCGCAAAGCATAATCGGCGGGTTTTAAGGCTTGAACCAGTTGCAAGTGGTAGGGTTTCATCTGTAAACGTTTCCGGAGAATCCGCCATACAGTTTTTTTGTGGTAGTTGAAGTTCTGTCGCTCCCCGGTAGGTGGATTTCTGTGGACTCCGCACGAAGCATGTGCGAACGCGTTCGACTGTCTCTTCACTCGTCGACGGACGGCCAGTCGATTTTCGTTTACAGATACAGCCTGAATCCCTAAATTGTGTGTACCACTTACGAATGGATCTCCCATCCGGCGGGTCTTTATCGTATCTGGTACGGAAATGTCGTTGAACACTAGTCACAGAGTTGTTTACATGGTAATCAAGCACACAGAAAGACTTCTGATCCCCAGTCAACGCCATTTTCCTTTACTGCTCTGCTGTTGACATCTTGCGGGTGAACGCGGAACTTTAGAAGTGGACAACTAAACTTTGAGAGTTTACCTTTCATACAATATGTCTCACGATATTATATGTTCATTACATTTCACATAATAAATTTCTGAAAACCTGCACAACATTTTGACTTGCCCTGTATATATATATATATATATATATATATATATATAATTTGGGTAGGATGGGCTAAATAGTACAATTCCATTTACCCGAAATTTAGTTTTTTAATTTTTTTTTCACAAAGTACTTAGAAGATTTTTGTTGTTTCAGAAGAAGTTATATATATATATATATATATATATATCACACACACACACACACAAGCACCATACACACTTGCCTAAAAACATGCAGTGAATAAATTATTCTCTCCACATTAACACTGTCCCATTAAGGGAGATATAAAACGGGAAAGTAAGTTTTTGGTTATTCAGTTATAACCTTGTTGATGGGTCGAGGTCTGTCAATTTGATTGGACCTCTAACTTTAGAAGGAATGGATAAATAGATAATTTAGTGGTTCGGAATCTGTATAATATAATTGCAGTTTTCTCTTGTAGTAATTATATTTGTACAGTAAAGAATCGAAGTATCTTTACACTAAAAAAAACCAACACTATGAACCATCATTCATTGATCTTGAAAAAGTTAACAGAAATGAAAAACTAGATAGTACATTTATAATTTCTAAAAAAATTAATAAATTATTACATATTGAAAGCATTTATACTGTGTAAGTTCAGATTTTAAGTATCACTTCCTTTAAATGAATATGATATATATTCCTCACAGACTGTGGGACTATTTTATGTTATGATTATCTCAGATAAATAATGTTTGTAGTTTTGCAGGAAAAAGGAAACGTAATAACTGTACCAAGTCATTCACTCAGACTCCTTTGTATAGAGTAACTGAATAAATTAATAAATCCCAATGCCGGGCAATAAAAAGCATAAAAAAATTAGAAAAACCATTGAGAGAAGCAGTTATCAGACTAGGTCATGTGTACACTTAAATTAATCAGGAAAGCGAGTAGAATACGATTATGAAAGGATAAATGGCAAATAAAATGATCCGACGAAATTAGCATTAATGGGAACTAAATGACTAGTCATTAACAAGGCAGAGAGAACTGAGGTAATGCAACCCTTTCTTTTGCGAAGGCGGAAGTGGCCGACACATACACAGAGTTAAAATGTTGACAAAATCCTTTATTCTCAGGATTTGACTGACAATCTTTTGTAAGACAGGATTTAACACCTCTGTATTGACAGTCAGAACACAATAACTGAATTTACGAGCGGGGATTTCATCTTGGGAAAAAGTGTGGGATGGGAGAAAACTCAAGCGTTAGGGCCTACTAGAAATAAAGATAAATGACCTAGGAAAAACCCAGTGGCCTAAGTTACAAACTTGTGACCCGACTGTACGTGAAGCCAGCACGGATAGGGCCCAACCTCCGTCGGCAAAGATCACCAATAACAAATTTGTAACGCCTTCTCTATTATAATGTAAGGGTACATTAACCAATCATATTATTTGTTACGTGTGCCTAAGCACTGATCTCAGGTCCAGGAGGTCGATATAGTGGGAGAACCTAATTTAAGTAATGGGCGAGGGAGGTGAACCTCAGACACTTCTACTTGTGCTTGCGTTCGGGCCTGGCCCACTTCATCATCAAACACTGGCAGCGTGGTCACCAGTGTTAACTTAAATTTAGGACTTAGAATTTTCACCGAAGTAGCTCAAGTATCGGGACTTAAACATTTTTATTAATCGCAAAGATAATTTATAGTATCCGCAAGTAAAATAAGACGCAGCAATTCTCTCGACTGTTTGTAACCGCGTTAAAAGATTAATAGATCATAGGGAATCGACTGACTATTTAAACTTCATAAATTAATACATAAATCAGTGAGTTAGTACTCCATTGAATAATTATTATCGCGGTAAACCCACGATAAACGCCATCGCCAATTGTGAGATCAGTGCGAGGGAATGTAATTAAATCATGTAAAAGTGTTTTCCATTTCAAGTGCTTTTCAAGACATAATAAATTACATTCAATACAATGTATTCGACACAATTTATTCTCCGTGACCAGTTGATTCGAATTGCAGTCTGCAATATATATCCATCCATAGTAATTCTGCCCGAAGGCAGGTCCTTCACTGCAATCACAGCATTTTCATGCTATTCTTGCAGCTTTACTAGGGAATGGTAGGTGTGGTAGCTTCCTGTTGCTTTCCATGCAATATATATATATATATATATATATATATATATATAATTAGCGGACCCGGCACACGTTGTATTGCCCAAACGTTCAATTCTCGTGCCATGGCCGGACTATAAAAATATAAGTTACTCTTTTACCATAAAATTCACTAACTAATAAGTTCGCAAGAAAACTCCTCACTGCCATCTGTTGTAGCTCAAGAAGCGTGCATTATGACGTCACATTGTTGTCGCGTGGAATACGTCGATAATGCAGATGATTACACATCTGACATAAACATCATATAACCCAATTGCAGCTCCACCTACCGGGCAAATTTGTGAATTTAAACTATCCAGGGACCCACTCAAACACACACAAAACATTTCAACAAAATCAGTCCAGTCGTTTAGGCAGTTTTCAATTTCATATTTCAAGTAAACCTCCACTTCTAATTGTCCGATTTCGCTAATATTTGGATACACCTACCTCAGTTTATTCTGACAGGATATACTGAGTTTCGTTGTAAAACATCGGAAATTGTGATGTTAGAGTGATTTTTTAAATTTTCATTTCAGGTAAACTCTAATGGTTTTAGAGGATCCAATTGTGAATATAAACCATCGAGGGACTCAATCAGACACACACAAAAAAATTCAACAAATTCGTTCCAGTTGTTTAGGAGGAGTTCAATGGCAAACACACGTACAAAAGAATTATATATTATATAAAGATAGACACACGATTATGAATGTTTTCTTGGGTTTTCCGCGTCATGGATTCAAGGTCGACATTCCAACGTTTCGGCATGATCCTACATGTCATTATCAAGAAATGATAAGTTCGAGTCACTGGTTTAGGTCTTATATAATTGAACACAATAAGTTTTCACTGTGGTCCGTTTCGGAAGCCGTACACCCATCCAAGGTTTACGTCTTATATTAACTATATAAGACTGCAATTCGAATCATCAACTGGTCAGGGTCAAAATCAGTTAACAGTTATCGTTTTGAGAGAAACAAACGCAAAAGAAAATTCTGAAAATTTTGAATTAAAATACTTTAGATATGATGAACTGTGGAAATAATGCCAGATCAAAATTGCTAATAGATTTGAAATACTAGAATGTTCAGGTGAAAATGTGGCAAATGAAAAAGAAACTGATATAAATAGAGAATGGTAGACCACAAAATATGCCTACTATTAAAATTTCAGCATCAGAAAGCGCAAGTTACTTTAAAAAATATGCAAGATAAGAAATGGTTTGATGAGGAATATGCCGACATAGTAAAGAAAAGAAAGCTAGCAAAAATGAATTGGTTACAACGAGCCAAATTAAGTAAGTTTAGAAAAATTGAGTAACATCAGACAGGACACCACTACATTTTTAAAGAGTAAAACAAGAGGGAATATTTGAGAGAGACGATTAATGAGTTCAAAATGAATACAACAAATTGGAATATTGGAGATTATGCCAGGAAATTAAGATAGAAAGGAAAGGGTTTTTTAGGCTAGCACAAATATAATTAGGAATGAAAATGGGGATATGGTTTCAGATTCCAGGAGTATATTAAATATACGAAAAAATACATTAATCAGCTATTAAATGTACATGCAGAACAGGATATTGAAGAGGATAATTTACATACAGTAAAAATATTAGTCACAGAACCAAGGACAATAAAGGTCGAAATGGCGATAGAAAAATTAAAGATATAGAGAGCATCAGGTTCATATGGAATCCCGGCAGAACTGATAAAATCGGGGGAGAAAAAATTATAATAGAGATATATCGGTTGCTAAGTATAATTTGGAAAAGGAGTCTCTTCCAAATGAATGGAAAGAATCGATTATCGTATCAATCTATAAGAAAGGATTAAATTATTGCCACAACTACACGGGCAACTCATTACTATCAATATTCTAACAAATACATTAGTATCCAGACTTGCTTCTTTTATTGACGAGGAAACAGGAAATCAGCAATGTACATTTAAAACAAATAGGCCTACAATGGATCATATTTATAGTAAAAGACAGGTTTTAGAAAAATAAGAATATAATGACTTTGTACATCAACTATAAGTATACATCAAAAAGGCTTACGATTCAATTAAGAGGGAGAAGTTATATGATATCCTCTTGAATTTCGGAATTCATAAGAAGTTAGTTATATTTATTTGAATGCGTCTAAATGGCACAAAGAGTAAGGTTCGGATGAGAAAATACTTTTCTTATAATTTTAAAATTCACAATTAGTTAAAGCAAGAAGATGCATTATCTTCTCTATTATTCATTTTTTTACTAGAGCATGCCATCAAATATTTAGAGGATAAACAAAGTATGGATCCGTTTTTGGAATACTGTCCTTTTAATTCTTCAGCTTCTAATATGAGCATGTGATTATAACTTGCAATACACATTATAGCAATCACTACTTCTTCACTAGCCTTTGGTTATAATTAGAGCGAGGATTTTTATGAAATTTCATGTTTTAAACTAATAGTCAGAGAGCGCTGAGACAAAGTATCTTTACATTTTATGATATGTAGAATCAAATAAGACCTACATTTTTTTCATATTTCATAATATTTTGGCAAAATGTTCATATTTTAGTAAAAATGTAATATTCCTTCATATTTTTCAACTTTCAATGTTTTAAATAAAATTTTCACTAATTGGTTAAAAACATTTTTGAAGTGATGTAATTTTGAAATTTTTTTGACAATGTAATATGGTAGACAGCCGAAAATTTCTCAGTATCCCAACTGGAACAAGGTAAATAGATTTGACAAAAGAAAATAATTCATAAAAGGAGACATGGAATGACCAAGTGGAGGTTTTTGTCCGAAACTACAGAACAAGAACAGGGATTTCCTAATCTGTGACAAGAACATGAATAAGTAGAGCAACAATGTTACAATAATAACCACCTACTCTTTCTCTCAGGTAGCAACCTGTTTCTTTTTGCTACCTAAGAGCATTTCTTACTTTGTGAATGGATTACAGTATTTAAATGTAGGGAAGACTGCTGCTGCTAAACTTGAAGTTGTGCTGGGAAATAAGGTCTTACTCCACAGTTTATGAAATTAGTAAAGTTCTTGTAGGTAAGACAAATATTATGCTCACTTACATCGAACTAACAAACATAGCACAGTACATGTTTGCTCCCATAACATAATATGGCGTGGAGCATACTTTTTGATCGTACAAAATAATTCTGACAGACAGGCGTTAAAAAAATATAGCAAAAGCTCATAACTGTGGATTACGAACAGAATTGATAATTGGATTATTCAAAGCACAAATATACCATACTGTGCTCGGGCAAATTTCATGGAAAAACTAATGTTATAATAATTCTAACTACATTTCACCATGTTCATACGTGTAATGTATAGGATTAAAAATAATTGTAATTGCAAAGAGGGTTTTGAAATACACCCTAGAATTATTTGTGGATTAATTCATTTTAACATCTTGTTTCTCCAAATATGACATGCAGTACTTGGTCTAATGCGATGGCCAGGACATGTGGCACGAATGGGGGAATGAAAGACGTGCATGGAAGCTTCTTGTAGGAAAACCAGAGGGAAAACGCCCAGTTGGTAGCCCAAGAATGAAGTGGGAGAATAACATTAACCATGATTTGAGGGAATTAGATTATAGAGGAGATGATTGGAAAACATTAGCTCAGGATAGGGATGTATGGAGAGCTTATGTCCGTGTCGCCATGAACCTACGGGTTTGATCGTTCCAGTGAGTTAGTTAGTTAGGACTTGGTCTACGTGTGTTCTGATTCATCTAATTTAATGTTACTGTGACATTTACATATACTGGAATTCATTATCTTTATGCAAGGTAAACAGAAGTCATCCAAACTGTACCTACTCTAAATCTTGTCAGTGGTGTATGCGATGGAAGCATGTTACTACGGTTACTATGTTTTCTTTTTTGTTTATGTTTGGATGTCGTAATTAAATATCATTTGATAAATTAATTGATCGCGTTTTATATAAGCTCAGTATTAATTTATTGAGATAAAGTGTCAAACTACAGGCTTGGGAGGCCCTTGGGGTAGATGGATGTTGAGACTTCCACATTTCTAGACAATCGCCAAGGGATGTACACTGGGTTCTCAGTCCTGTGTGACGGCCGCCTTTGCCCCAGAACATGCATCTGGTACTCATTTAAATTAAGAACTGAATAGACCCCAGGGCTATGATGCCGCCAGAAGGTTTGGTCCAGCTAAAAACCTGACCCCATTGAGACTCAAACCCACGACCTTCCGGCTTGTTAGCGTGACTTCTCAAACAACTGCACTTCAATGTAAGCCATTAGAATTGTTTCAAATCATGAACATGATATATTATTTTGAGTCAGAATTAATGAAAAATTAATTAAAATGGAAATACAGTGAAAACTCTTGATTTCTTGAGCTACAAAAAGGTATTCTTGTCTCATTTGTGTGCCGGTATGTATACCCATAAATTATACAGGGCTTGTGTATATAAATGTATGTAAAAAGTTTAAAAAATAGTAGCTTCATAATATTTTTGTGTCCTAATTTTCATATTTTTCATATTTTGTTATTATGATTTCATATTTTAATATAATTTTCTTCATATAATTCCTCGCTCTAGTTATAATTAATATATTTTGGAAAAAAAAATCACCTGAGCCTGGATTTGAATCATAATCTTCAGCTTTGTGCACAAACTCAAATGCAATCTGACTTTTGAAGCGTTAAGAAGGTAATTTCAAATTTTACTGCACCATCTCTATTATAAAAAAATAATTTAAAGAAATTTTGGTATTCGCTCAGTTCATATATTTAGAAATATATTTTATTGTTCCCGAATTTATTTGCTATACATAACTAATTGCATTTGTCCTCTATCTCAAAAAATAAACTCCAGTTAGAGTTAGATTTGTATTACATAAAGTTACAACCCCTATATTTGTTATATTTGTACCTCTCCAATTTAAGCATCGATATAAACGTGTGAAACCATGTTTCTCAGAGCTTGGAGTTTCTTGCGGTTTATCTAATGTTGATGGTGGCTCTACTGTTGCTGTTAATTCGATCGATGATGACGATAATTCAAATACCGATGATCCCTCGTTTGAGACTGGAAATGCATCAACTGGAGCGTCTGATATTTCAGATGGTATTAATGAAGATTCGTCAGATTGTTCTATTGCTAATGTTTCTCGTTCTGGTAATTGTTCTGTTAATGATGTTTCCAATGGAGTCAGAAATGTTCTGAAGGTAGGCAATTCTTCATATTGCACACATGAAGATTCATGTAATGCAGAAAACTTATCTAGTTCTGATAAATCTCCATCTGTCTCCGGAACCAAATTTGTTTGATGAAATCGGAAAACTGATATTTCAAATGGTTCTATTATTTCCTCAACTGCTTGGCAATTCAGATCTCTTTTCTTATCAATGGACTCACAAACTGCATCAACGTTTTCTGAAAAAAAAAAATAGAACACAGTGTAATATTGTATATTCTAAAAAAAATTTGTATCATAGTATATATAGACACAGGACAATAGTCTAATTGTTTTTCCTAAATCTCAAATAAAAGTAACACATTTTCTAAAATTCAAAACAAAATTAAGTAATGAACGAGAAAGAAAAATTGCTATGCATTAAATAACATTCCAATATATTTCCTTTACATATATTTTTATAATCAGAAAACTAATTTGAAATTATTAACCGCTAGGACCAAAGAGAGATGAACAAACATGTGATTGGGGAAGACTTACGTAACAGCGAACTACATGATATTCATGGGAAACCAGATGTAATAAGTACAGTTAAGTCTCTGTGACAGGCATAACATGCGACACGAAAGAGAATTAGAGGGGCGTGAAACTTATTGTAGGCCAAGAATGAGATGAATGAATAATATTAATAATATAATTTAATATGATCTTGGTGATAAAATTGTATTACATATAGTCATTAAAAAAACCAAATCGCCAAATTAAGAAGTTAAAAGAATCAACTCGTTCCAATAGCGACGCTGAGCCGATAAGTTTTGATTATAGCGTCGCTATTGAAACGCATTGACTCTCAACTTGTTAATTTGGTGATTTGGGTTTTTATTGACTATGTATAATACAATATTAATCATGATTTATGGGAACTGGGTCATACTGGGAATGACTGGATAGGGATATATGGAGAGCGTATGTCCCGCGAGCCTGAACCTCCGAGTTGGACCACGTGGACTACTTGTTATGGAGATTTAAAAAGCAAGTCGATAAAGTAACGTCGTGATATATGATAATATCTTTAACGCTTATGTACCAGTTACAGATTTCCTGCTAGGCTTCCTTTCTTTTTGTGATTGCATTTAAAAGTAATAAATAATAAATTTAAATTTCATAATCAAAATAAAAACTTCTAATATAAAATTATGTACCTTGTAACTCCGTCTCCTCAACTGGTAAAAGTATTAATTCGCTGTAGGTATTTCGGGACTATAGTCGGTTCCAGATGTATACGGAGCAGATGTAAACAGTGGTTGTAACGGCGAAAAAGCGTGCTTCACAAGCGGGTAAAACCTTTCGAGTACATCGACACGCAATTACGATTTCATAACATATTTGTTTAACAACAATGATATGCAATACTGACAATAATAATGAAATTAATAATGATAAGAATAATATTAATAATAATAATAATAATAATAATAATAATAATAATAATAATAATAATAATAATAATAATAATATAGTAATACTAATACTAATAAAAAATAATGCTAATACTAATAATGAATACCAATAATAATAATAATAATAATAATACGCCGTAGCGTAGTGGTTAAGGCACTGAGCTACAAGCCGGAGGGTCGAGGGTTCAAGTCCCGTTGGGGTCAGGATTTTTAAACTGACCCAAACTCTCTGGCGGCACTATGGCCCTGGGGTCGACTCAGCCTCTAACGTAAATGAGTACCAGACGCTTGTTCTGGGGTAAAGGCGGCCGTCATGCAGGGCTGACAACCCGGCTGACATAAAGTGCCGATTGTCTAGAAAAGTGGGAGCCTTAACCTCCTACTACCCCAAGGGCCTCCGGGCCTGTTGCGGGATCACTTTACATACTTTACTAATATATTAATAAATAATAATAAATACCAATAATAATATAATAACAATAATAATATAATAAAAATAAATAATACTAATATTAATAATAAATACCAATAATAATAATAATCTCTAATCGCCGTGTGATAACGTTTTATAAACGTTTAAAATTGTCTGTATTTCTCCCGAACGAAATCCTTTCTCACTCACTCACTCACATTCTCTATCACACACTCACTCTTACACACTCTCTCTCTCACACACACTCACACACACTCTCACACACACACACACTCACTCACACACACTCTCTCACACACACACTCACAAATACACACTCACAAACACACACTCACTCACTCACACATCCTCTCACACACACCCTCACTCACACACACTCTCTCACACACACACACACACTCTCTCTCCACACACACACACACACACTCTCTCTCTCACACACGCACACACACGCAATCTCTCTCACTCACACTCTTTCTCACACACACACTCACTCACACACACTCTCTCACACACACACTCACTCACTCACACACTCTCTCTCACACACACACACTCACTCACTCACACACACACTCTCTCTCACACACACACTCACAAACACTTTCTCTCACACACACTCACACACACTCTCTCACACACACACTGACACACACACTCATACACACACTCCCTCTCTCTCACACACACACACTCACATACACTCTCTCTCTCTCTCACACACACACTCACTCACACACATTCTCTCACCACACAAACTCTCTCACTCACTCACACACACTCTCTCTCACACACACACACACACACCTCTCTCTCTCCTCTCTCCACACACCACACACACTTACACACTCTCATCTCACAGCACTCTCTCACACACACTACTCTCTCACACTACACTCTCACTCACTCACACACACGCTCTCTCACACATCACACTCAATCTCTCACACACTCTCTCACACCACACTCACTCGTCACACACACTCTCTCACACACACAACTCGCTCACACAAACTCTCTCACATACACACACTACTCACTCACACACACTCTCTCTTACACACCACACTCTCTCACACACACACACACATCTCATCAACACACTCTCTCACAACACACTCACTCCTCACCATCTCTCGCTCTCATCACACCCACACTCACTCACTCACACTCTTCTCTCTCACACACACACATCTTACTCACCACTCGCTCACACACACCTCTTTACGACACACTCACTCACTCACATACACCTCTCTCTCGTCACACACACACACTCACTCACACACTCCTCTCTCACACACACACATCATCTTACACACAATCCCTCTCTCACACACACTCTCTCTCTACAACACACCACTCTCACTCACCACTACTACTCTCTCGTCTCACACACTACACTCACTCACGCTCTCACACACACCCTCTCACTCACACCACTCTCTCTCTCACACACACCCACTCTCTCTCACACATCATTCTCTCACACACACACACACTCCGATCATGCACACTCTCCACTAACTCACACCTCTACCACACTCACTCTCACTACACTCTCTCTCTCTCACACACTCACTCACACACACACTCTCTCTCACTCACACTCATCTCTCTTTCACACACTCTCTCTCACACACACTCGCGCACATCACACTCACTCTCTCTCATTCACAGAACTCACTCTCATTCAGTCACACACACTCATTCACAGCCATCTCGCTCTCTCACACACAACACACTCGTCTCACACACACTCTCTCTCACTCTCTCCTCTCACGACACGCACACACTCATCACACACACTCTCTCTCACAGACACACTCTCACGCTCTCACATCACACACACACTTCTCAACACACTCTCTCTCACACTCACATACTCTCTCATACACACCCACTCAGACACACACCTCTCTCTCATCCACACACTCTCTCTCACACACACATACTCTGTCTCACACACACCTCTCTCCCACACCACTCTCTCTCATACACACACTCACCCACACACTCTTCATCACACACACTCACTCGTCACACACACTCTCTCTCTCTCACACACACACACTCACACACACCCTCTCTCGTACACATACTATCTCCACACACACTCACCCTCACACTCTCTCCCCACACACACTCTCCTCCACACACACTCACCGACACAATCTCTCTCTACACACCACTCTCTCTCCACATCACACATACTCTCGATGCATTCACACACACTCACACACACCACTCTCTCTCACACTCATTGCACTCACACCACTCTCTCTCTCTCACACACACTCCTCACTCACACACCACTCACTCAAACATTCTCTCTCGCTCACACACAACTCTCTCTCACACACACACTCTCTCATACCCACTCAACACGTCACACTCTCTCTCACACACACACACTCACTCACACCTCTCTTCTCTCACACACACTCTCTCTCACACACACTCTCATTCCACACACACCTCCTCACACACACACTCTCTCTCTATCACACACATCTTCTTCACCATGCTCTCTCCTCTCACACACACACACTCTCCCACACACGCTCACTCTCCACCCACACTCTTCACACACACACTCTCTCTCACCACACACTTACTCACACACACTCTTCGCTCTCACACACACACTCTCACACACTCTCTCACTCACACACACACTCGCACACGCACTCTCCTCACACACACACTCACTCTCATACACTCTCTTTCACACACACACTCACTCATCAAACCTCACATCTCACACACACACCCTTTCACTCACCACACTCTATCACCACATCCTCACAACCAGTCTTATACACACTCTCACACACTCACTCCTCACACTCCACACACAGCACACTCACCACACTCTCTTTCACACACACCAGCCACACTCATTCACCTACTCTCTTTCACCCACACACAAGCACACACTCATTCACACTCTCTCTCTCAATATATACACTCACACACCCACACACACTCACACACACACTCTCTCTCTCAGCACACACTCACTCACTCACACACTCTCATCACACACACTCACATCACACTCACATACATCACACATCACTTATATCTGTCTGTCTCTCTGTTCCTCTCTCTCTCTCTTCCTGTCTGTCTGTCTGTCTGCCTGCCTTCTGTCCTGTCTGTCTTTCTGTCTGTCTGTCTGTTCTGTCTGTCGGTCTGTCTTCTTCTTGCTGTTCTGTCTGTCTGTCTCCTGTTCTGTCTGTCTGGCTGTCTGTCTGTCTGTCTGTCTGTCTGTCTGTCTCCTGTCTGTCTGTCTGTCTGTCTGTGTGTCCTGTCTGTTCTGTCTGTCTGTCTGTCTCTCTCTCTGCTGGACTGTCTGCTGTCTGTCTGTTCTCTCTGTCTGTCTATCTGTCTGTCTGCCTGTCTGTCTGTCTCTCTGTCTGTTGCTGTCTGTCTTGTTTCTCTGTCTGTCTGCCTGTCTGTCTGTCTGTCTGTCTGTCTGTCGTCTGTTTTCGTCTGTCTTCTCTGTCTGTCTGTCTGTCTGTCTGTCTGCTGTCTGTCTGTCTGTCTGCTCTCTCTCTCTCTCTGTCTGTCTGTCTGTCTGTCTGTCTCTCTCTGTCTCTCTCTCTGTCTTCTCTCTCCTGGGATCCTCTGGTCTCTCTATCTGTCGTCTCTGTCTGTCGTCTCTCTCGTCTGTCTCTCTCTGTCTCTCTGTCTGTCTCTCTCTGTTGTTCGTCTGTCTGTCTCTCTCTGTGTCTGTCTCTGTGTTCTCCTCTCTGTGTCCTCTCTCTGCCTCTCTCTGTCTCTCTCTGTCTCTCTCTCTGTCTCTCTCGGTCTCTCTCACTCGTCTCTGTCGCTCCTGTTCTCTCTCTCTGTCGCCTCTCTCTCTGTCCTCTCTCTCTCTGTCTCTGTCTCTCTCTCTGTCTCTCTTCCTGTGTCTCTCTTGTCTCTCTCTGTCTCTCTCTCTCTGTCCTACTCTGTCTTCTCTCTCTTGTCTCTCTGTCTCTCTCTATCTTTGTCTCTCTCTCTCTGTCTCTCTCTCGTTTTTCTCTGTCTTCTCTCTCTGTCTCTCTCTCTGTCTGTCTCTCTCTCTCTCTGTCTCTCTCTCTGTCTCTCTCTGTCTCTCTCTGTCTCTCTCTGTCTCTCTCTCCTCTCTCTCTCTGTCTCTCTCTCTGTCTCTCTCTGTCTCTCTCTCTGTCTCTCTCTGTCTCTCTCTGTCTCTCTCTCTGTCTCTCTCTGTCTCTCTGTCTCCCTCTCTGTCTCCCGCTCTCTCTCCCTCGCTGTCTCAATCTCTGTCTCTCTCTCTCTCTCTCTCTCTCTCTCTGTCTCCCTCTCTGTCTCCCTCTCCCTTCTCGCTCTCTCTGTCTCTCTCTGTCTCGCTCTCTCTGTCTCTCTCTGTCTCTCTCTCTCACTCTCTCTCTCTCTTTTCCAAGTTAAGTCAGCTATACAATAATAATCCAGACAAAGTACTAACTCACGGACAACTGCCAGCCCGTTGGGGGGGGGGGGTTTCTGGTTGTATGGCTCGGTTTCCATGATGACGGTAGCATTTCCTTTATCTGCAGGGAGAATGATGATATCTTTGTCTGAGTTTAAAGTTAGTAAAGATTCTTTTTCTTTTCTTGATAAATTGCTCGTAAGTAGTTTGCTTTTTCGGAGAATGCGGAACACTTCACCCCTTATTTCCTCACTCTGATGAAGAGGCAGCTGTCTTATCCCGGCTTCTACATTGGCTATGATGTCTTCAATAGGTAATGTTTTAGGTGTTACAGCAAAATTTCCTCCTTTGGCAAGAACCGAAATTCCTTCTTCATTGAGTTGCCGGTCAGTCAAATTTACTACCGCTCTTGAGTTGGTTGGTTTATTTTTGTTTTCTGAATGATATTTGGCGTATTTTTGCCGTACAGTGTTCTTTTCTATGGTTCGGCAAAAGCTGTGATATGTGATGTTGTCCACCCTCTCCCAGTCTCTCTTGGAGAGAATATTGCTGAGCTTTAGATGTAAATGAAGTAGTTCATGGTCATTCATCCCTAATGTTCTTGTTGTATCATGAATACGTTCTCTAAGTAGAGCCCGTTCCATTCGTCCATATATCCTATTAGCCTTTGTCGTTTTGAAGATATGTTTGCTTTGTAAAAATTGAGGGATAGTTTCCGTGTCTCTGCACCGTAGAAGGAAGCTTAAATTGCACAGAAAGCGTCCTTTTTTCTTTCTTAATTCTTCGAATTTCCGAATAGAAAGAAACACATCCTTCCCGTAGAGGTTGCTTATATATAATTGTAGGCTTTCACGGCCGGCGTCTTGATCCATATTTGGTTCGTCTTCCGGGCTTATAGGCCGTGGTCTGGTTGTCTTCTTACTCGATGTTTCGTCTACTGCTGCGGTAGACCTCATTAGGAGATACTGCGTGCTCTCTGTGAACTCCTCAACAGTCGGCTGCAGACTGGCTGGTGGTTGGAAACTGTCTCTCTATTTATAGCTAAACCCCGGGTGGTGGGTGGGGGGTTTTCTGCGCGGACCGAGTTTTTTCTTGATGTGCCGATTGCAGAAGTCATAGGCTTCGTTGTCGTGTTATGCAGTGCTGGGATCCAAATTTTGTTTATCTTCATGGTTTCTTCTTTTTTGTTGAAGGAATTTTTATGTTTATATATTTCAATGGCTTCTCTGTATAGTCTGGTGTAGTAATGTGATGTTTGTGATAATACCTGAGTATCTTCGAATCTTATAATATGTTGTTGGTTGTTCATCAAGTGTTTCGCTACGGCCGATTTTTCATTTTTCTTTAGTTTGCAGTGTCTCATGTGTTCTTTGTAATCTTGTGTTGATCATTCTTTTTGTTGTACCGATGTACACCTCTCCACAACTGCACGGGATACGATATAAACGGTCTCTCAGACAAAGATATCATCATTCTCCCTGCAGATAAAGGAAATGCTACCGTCATCATGGAAACCGAGCCATACAACCAGAAAATACAGCAGCTTTTAGATCCAGGGACATACAAGATTCTTAAAAATGATCCCACAGCAAGAGTTCTACGTAAATCTAATAAACGTATCAAGAGTTCCTCACTGGACGAAGACATTAAACAAAGATTGTGTAAATCAGAAGCATTGCCACCTAGATTGTATGGGTTACCTAAGATACACAAGGAAGGAACACCACTCAGACCTATTGTTTCGGCCATTGGGTCACCTACATATGAACTCGCCAAGTATCTCGCCTCACTGCTGAAACCATATATTGGTAAAACCGACACTTTTGTAAGAGACTCCACGCACTTCATAGAAAAGATAGACACTCTGAAACTCAAGCCGAATGACATAATAGTAAGTTTCGATGTGGTTGCATTATTCACTAAGGTACCTATCGGAGATACTATGACATACTTACAAGAACTCTTTCCTCCAGACATAACAGCGCTCTACAACATATGTCTCACAAAATCTTATTTTCAATGGAGAGGTATATCTACTTCACTAACAAATAGATGGCGTGTGCCATGGGAAGGTCCATTAAGTCCCGTAATAGCAAATTTCTTCTACATGGCGAAAATTTGAAAAAACACGCTTTGGAGAATGCCTACCTTAATACCCCCAGTTGTCTGAGATATGTGGATGACAACCTTCGTCATTTGGGAGCACGGTGAGGAGGAACTAGATACCTTCAAGAAACACATAAATGGGAATTTGGTCCCAGCATCCATTCCACCCTGGAAACAGATCAAAACAACAGTCTAATTATCTACAAACCGTTTTTGGATGTTTTGGTAATCCGAAACCAAGACATGACACTTGGACACAAGGTTTACAGGAAAAATACACACACAGACAGATACCTACATAAACAGTCTAACCACCATCCGAGACAAAAATGCGGGATAATAAAAACCCTGGTTGAACGAGCCAAAAGGATTTCGGAACCACAGTATCTGCAAGAAGAAATCAATCATCTTCATGCAGCTTTTCTAACCAATGGGTACAGCAAAACAGATTTTCGTCGAGCCATAAATCCCAGGAAATATAGGTCCGAAAACGAAAACAAGGAAGAGACAAATGGTAAGGTTTACCAACCTTATATCAAAACAACAACAGAGAAAATTGGACGACTATTAAAGAAATACAACATATCAACAACCTACAAACCAACACAAAAAATCAGCAATATACTTCGCCCAGCCAAAGACACTAGAGATCCTTTAAGTCATGCCGATATATATCGTATCCCGTGCAGTTGTGGAGAGGTGTACATCGGTACAACAAAAAGAATGATCAACACAAGATTACAAGAACACACGAGACACTGCAAACTAAAGCAAAATGAAAAATCGGCCGTAGCGGAACACTTGATGAACAACCAACAACATATTATAAGATTCGAAGATACTCAGGTATTATCACAAACATCACATTACTACACCAGACTATACAGAGAAGCCATTGAAATATATAAACATAAAAATTCCTTCAACAAAAAAGAGAAACCATGAAGATAAACAAAATTTGGATCCCAGCACTGCATAACACGACAACGAAGCCTCTGACTTCTGCAATCGGCACAACAGCAAAAAACTCGGTCCGCGTAGAAACCCCCCCCCCCCACCCGGGGTTTAGCTATAAATAGAGTGACAGTTTCCAACCACCAGCCAGTCTGCAGCCGACTGTTGAGGAGTTCACAGAGAGCACGCAGTATCTCCTGATGAGGTCTACCGCAGCAGTAGACGAAACGTCGAGTAAGAAGACAACCAGACCACGGCCTATAAGCCCGGAAGACGAACCAAATATGTTCTTATTATATCTGGCTTTCTATAAAGACCATGTAGCTCATTGTTAAGTAGTCTTCTCCATTCACCCGTCTGTTCATCTCTCTTTGGTCCAAAAAATTTCCTAAGTACTTTATTCTCAAATATTTGTAATCTCCTTTCCTCCCTTAATGTAAGAGTCCATGTTTCGCACCCATATAATATAACTGGTAGAATAATAGTTTTATATATTTTCAGTTTAACGTTTTTTGAAAGGAGTTGGGACATCAAGAGTCTCTGCAATGCATAATAGCACGCATTTCCAGAATTGAGCCTATGTTTAATTTCTTTGTGCATCTCATTCCTATTTGTGATTATTGTTCCTAGGTATTTGAATTCAGCCACTTCCTCAAAATTTCCCTCATTTGTCATTAGCTGTCCATTACCATAATATAATGTATTTCTACGTGTGACCATATATTTAGTTTTATTGATATTTACTTCCAGTCCTAATTTCTTATTGTTACTCAATAGTGTCTCTTGTCTTGTTTTTGACGGTGACTTGCACCGTCCGGTGTGCTGCATTTCGTTTCCCAAGGGGTGTAACTTGGCAGCAAATTCCTTTGTGGCTATCAAGTAGGGGTTGTGGATTATATAACCTCAGCCTTAGGTGACAATATGTTTTACCTAACAGGTTTAGGTAAGAATAATAGTGGAAAACCACTACACTAAAAGGGCATCAAAAACTGCGCCGCCGGCAAGCAGAGAGTCCGAAAGCCTAACAGCGCAGAGTGAGCCACACTTTTAGAAACGAGTAGCCTCGCACTATTATGTAGATGGTCTATCCTTTGGTGGTTAATCTGCGAAACACAGGTTAACCAGTCGGTTCATGAAGAGAAAATGCTCCATAGGACTAGGCAGTTCAGCCAACAAGGGCTGAATAACCCGGAGTATTTCCTCTCCACGTACGCTTAAATTACCTGTTGGCGATAGTTGGTCCTTTGCTTCAGCAATGCTGTTCTCTTTGAATGGTCTGGAAGCAGTGCCAGTCTGTAATGCTTGAGTGAAGGAAACTCTAGGATCAACCTTCACAGAAGTGAAGGTCTTTCTTTGAGTTGTATTTACAGTAGGATGAGGGATAGGCTCACGTTCGGATAGTTTCACTTTTTGGTTATGCTATAAGCTTCAAGAGCTGCCTTGAAAGTAGGGCAGCCTCTAAAGGAAGCCGGGTGACCGGACTCCCCTCAATTTGCACACTTGAGCAAATTTGTGTCTCTCTGCGCTTGGGCCTTAAGAGTACAATCCTTGTGCCCATGAGGTCCAGCGCAGATTACACAGCGAGGAGCCCGATTACAGGCAGAAAAAGTATGGTTGAAAGACTGGCACTTATAGCACTGCTTAAGCCCAGCCCTAGGTCTATAAGGTTCTATGGCCACTACTGCATATAAGAGACGCTTCAGTTCAAAAATTTTTAACGCTTCATCCTTGCGTTCCAATTCCAAGATGTAAATGGGAAGTGGCTTGACCAAACTGTTCTCCGTTTTTGTAATCTGCTTTATAGATTTGATGGGAAAACCTAACACAAGGAGTTCCTCTTTAATTTCTTCAGGGGCTATACCTGAAGGTAGTCTCTTTAATACAGCCTTGAGAGGAAGATCTCTTTTGAGCTGGAATGTATAATATTCCCTATTTAGGGAAGTAAAATACTCCTTCAGCTTAAAGAAATCTTCCAGTGAAGTATCATAGTACCGCACTCCCTCAGGAATACTGACACGTTTTAGTTGTCCACTAAGTAGCGTTCTCAACTCTCGATTTATACGCAACAAATTCCCGTGGCCAATGATACTGATTGGCGGGGGTCTCTGTTCCGTGCGGACAGCATTTCGTGAGGGCACTGCAGTATGCGTGGCATGGTAGGGCCAACAGGTTGTGGAGGAATCATCTCTGAGGATGTTCCAGCAGTTTGATTTTGAAATTCAGTTAATACTGAAAATTTATTATTAGTTGGAACTGCTAGAACCTCAGCTCGTGATTCCTGAGGCTCTGTGGATCGGTTTGATTGATCTGTAGATTTAGTGAGTGTGCCCAATTGTATGGGTTCTTTTACTTTGGAAGAATCAGTTTTTATTTTTTTGACTTCTGGAGCCGGTACTTTTTCTTTGTCTTTTTTCTTTTTATTTTTCCGTTTCCTAGCAGATTTTCCACTAATAGTTGACTGGTCATCAGAGAGCATTTGCTCATCAAGGAGCATCTGCTCACTGGTGACTGTTTCTTGACTAGTTGAGGGTATTTCCTCTGTATTTTGCTTAGATTTGTCATTTTTTCCAGTTTCAGGAGTCATAGTATCAGATGTTTTCATATAGACAAACGCGGCCGTTTGTACTTCTATTAAATCTCCTTTCAACTCTCGAAGCAAAGCTTCAAAAGTTGGACGACCTGGTTCATTTTCATTTATCAATTTATTTACTCGATCCAGAGCGCAAGCCGTGAAATCACGAGCTTCGTCGGACCTCTCATAATTTTCATAGGTAGACATGAAATGTGTTATTAGAAGAAATTTTCCACCAAGAGTGCCGAGTAATTCCTACAATTTAGGATCTTTATCATATCCATATTTCTGAACATATTTTTCAAATTTATCTGCGGAGTCTTCCCAGAGAGTGACAGGTCCGATATCCTCGTTATCTACGTCCATAGACCTGTTATAGTTCGGCATAGCAGCCATAGTGATTGGTAAAAACCAAGACTTAGTTCAGGTTACTATACAGTACACACTAAACACTTGTCACCACATGCTAAGATTATATATATATATATATATTATCACTAATAATAATAATTGTATCACACCACCACCTATCTGATAACACTTCACTCGGATTTGCACGTAGACACGCGCCACAGGTTGTGTAACACTCGGTGCTTGGCACGTGTATAGAAAAATCAATACTTCTGTATGACGTCACAAATAGCTGCTGATTGGCCGGTACGATATACTGCAAGAACTATTATGGCCAATCACTACAAGCCACCATTAAATTATTTGATTTTCCCTTGCAGCACTACGAAGACGTAGATGCCATGGTAGACTGCTAAGCAGACAATCAATGTTGCCGTGATCCACACTAGTACGATGATATCATGAGCATGATGTTCACAGTACGAAGTCTCATGCGCCGCCATGCGTGATGTGTGTTGTTCTTTAGTATCTCCTTGCTATCGGCCAATAGTACTACATCATCGGCATAAACTAACAGCTTATTAATACCATTGAGTTGTAAGCCTTCCTCACTCTCTAAAGATTTAATGGCATGCTCTAGTACAAAATTAAATAGTAGAGGAGATAGTGCATATCTTTGATTCAACACATTCTGGATTTCAAAAGTGTCCGAAAACTGTTTGCCTACACGCACCCTGCTCTTTGTGCCATTTAGGCACATTTGTATACGACTAACTAACTTTTTAGGAATTCCGACCTCAAGCAGTATACTACATAACTTCTCCCTCTTAATTGAATCATATGCGTTTTTGAAGTCTACGTATAGTTGATGTACAGTACCATTATATTCCCATTTCTTTTCTAAAATCTGTCTTATACTAAAAATCTGATCTGTTGTAGACCTGTTTCTTCTAAATGCACATTGATGATCTCCTAGAATGTCATCAATATAGGGAGTAAGTCTACTTACTAATATATTTGTTAGAATTTTGTACGAAGTTGAAAGTAATAAGATGCCCCTGTAGTTGTTGAAATCAGTTTTCTGTTCATCTCTCTTTGGTCCAATATTAAAAGTAACAACAAATTTATGTTAAAGATAATTTTCTATCATTTTCTCTCACTCACCCACTCATTGGCACTATCGAACCCGTAGCTTCATTGGCTGCGCGGACATAAGCTCTCCATATATCCCTATCCTGACCTAATGTTTTCCAAACATCCCCTGTGTAATTTATTTCCCTCAAATCATAGCTAATGTTATTCTCCCATTTCATTCTTGGTCTACCAACTGGGCGTTTTCCCTCTGGTTTTCCTACAAGAATTTTCCATGCATGTCTTTCATTCCCCTTTCGTGCCACATGTCGTGCCCATCGCAGCCTACGAGACTTAACTGTTCTCATTATACCTGGCTTCCTATAAAGACCACATAATTCACTACTAGTCCGTGTTCTCCATTCACCTGTCTGTTCATCTCTCTTTGGTCCAAAATTTTTCCTAAGAACTTTATTCTCAAATGCTCGTAATCTCTTTTCCTCCCATAAAGTAAGAGTCCGTGTTTCGCATCCATATAATATAACTGGTAGAATAATAGTTTTATATATTTTCAGTTTAAAGTTTTTTAAAGGAGTTGGAAAGTCAAGAGTCTCTGTAATGCATAATAACACGCATTTCCAGAAGTGAGCCTATGTTTAATTTGCTTGTGCATCTCATTCCTGTTTGTAATTATTGTTTCTAGGTATTTGAATTCAACCTCTTCCTCAAAATTTCCTTCATTTGGCATTAGCTGTCCATTTGCATTACATAATGTATTTTTATTGTGTGATCATATACTTACTTACTCATTGGCACTATCGAACCCGTAGGTTCATGGCCGCGCGGACATAAGCTCTCCATACATCCTATCCTGAGCTAACGGTTTCCAATCATTCCCTGTATAATCTACTTCCCTCAAATCATAGTTAATGTTATTCTCCCACCTCGTTCTTGGTCTACCAACTGGGCGTTTTTCCCTCTGACATTCCTACAAGAAACATCCATGCAAGTATTTCATTCCCCATACGTGAAACATGTCCTGTCCATCGCAGTGTACGAGACTTAACTGTTCTTATTATATCTGGCTTCCTATAAAGTCCAGGTAATTCATTGTTATGTAATCTTCTCCATTCACCTGTATGTTCATCTCTCTTTGGTCCAAAAATTTTCCTAAGTACTTTATTCTCAAATACTTGTAATCTCCTTTCCTCCCTTAAAGTAAGAGTTAATGTTTCGCACCCATATAATATAGCTGGTAGAATAATCTTAATATATAAAAATTTCGTGTCACGTTGTTTGTCCGCGATGGAATCCTAAACTACTGAACCGATTTTAATAAAATTTTGCATACTGTGTGCAGTTTGACCCAACTTGAGACTTAGTGTAGTTTATAACTAAATTTATAGTCGCATTATTTTGTTATTGCAAATTATTTGTTTATTATTTAACAAAGAGTTATAATTATCTGTGAGTACCATACGATTCTAACAGATGGCGGTGTAATTATCTGTGAGTTCTATACGATTCTAACAGATTTCGGTGTAAGGTAATTTGGTAAGGTAATTGGTTTATTATTTAACAAAGAGAGATCCAGATGGCTGTGCTTTTGTTGCAACCGCAAATTTCAATTGAATTGCAAATATTGATTATTTCACAATTTAAGTGTATTTAGTGTTTATTTTATTTTCAATATTATTAATTTCGTGTGTAAGTATTGGTTTTAAGTAATCTGGCTGAAAGACAGCAACTTAATTAAAATTTTTAACATATACCTTAGCCACAGTAACGCGTGGCCGGGACATCTAGTAGTTTTATATATTTTCAATTTAACGATTTTTGAAAGGAGTTGGGACATCAAGAGTCTCTGCAATGTATAATAGCATGCATTTCCAGAATTGAGCCTATGTTTAATTTCTTTATGCATCTCATTCCTATTTGTGATTATTGTTCCTAGGTATTTGAATTCAGCCACTTCCTCAAAATTTCCCTCATTTGTCATTAGCTGTCCATATCCATTATATAATGAATTTTTACGTGTTACCATATATTTAGTTTTATTGATATTTACTCCCAGTCCTAATTTCTTAGTGTTACTCAATAGTGTGTGCGTGTTGTCCTTTAGTATCTCCTCGCTATCGGTCAATAATACATCATCAGCATAAACTAACAGCTTATTAATACCATTTAATTGTAAGCCTTCCTCATTCTCTAAAGATTTAATGGCATGCTCTAGTACAAAATTAAATAGTAGAGGAGATAGTGCATCTCCTAGCTTCAACCCATTCTGGATTTCAAAAGATCCGAAAACTGTTTGCCTACACGCACCTTACTCTTTGTGCCATTTAGACACATTCGTATAAGTCTAACTATTTTTTTTGGAATTCCGAACTGCAGCAGGATACTATATAACTTCTCATAAGTAATGCCACGAATGATTTCCAATTTATCTAGAGAATTTGGATATCAAGAGTGGCATTTGTTAGGACTATTTAACGAATAAATTAAGCTGTTTACTCACAAATCGTTGTTTAACTATAGTTATTTTAAAATATTTATATATTTAATGTAAACGGCGATGTTTCAAAACAAATCAGAAATGTGTGGTTATGTTCATTCACTGCTGCTTGATCATATTATTTATTGCCAAAAAAGATCGCAATATTGTAAGAATGCACCCAAGTGGAGAAATAATGAAACACATCAAACTATATATCATAATCAACATTACGGGTTATTCATTTATTTTTTTAGTAAACAACTCAGTAAAATCAAGGAATATTTTCATTATTTGCTATATTCAATGTATTTGTTGGAGAAAAACAATGCTTTGACCTGTTAAGAACATTAAAAAAGGAGGAGTTTCTTTATCACAAAAGCAGGAGCTGATAAAGATAAATCGATAAAGAGCGAGGTGAAACACGACTGTCATTGATTGTAAAACAAATTTCATTGAAACGTGATTGGTTATTGACTAGCATTTGTGGCATGAGTTAAATAGTCCCTCTTAATTGAAATATATCCTTTTTTGAAGTCTACATATAGTTGATGTACAGTACCATTATATTCCCAATTATTTTCTAAAATCTGTCTTATACTAAAATCTGATCTGTTGTAGACCTGTTTCTTCTAAATCCATATTGGTGATCTCCTAGAATGTCATCAATATAGGGAGCAAATCTGCTTACTAATATATTTGTTACAATTTTGTACGAAGTTGAAAGTAATGACATGCCCCTGTAGTTGTTGCAATCGGTTTTATCTTTATTCTTATAAATTGGTACGATAATCGATTCCTTCCATTCATCTGGACCATATATTTAGTTTTATTGATATTTACTTCCAGTCCCAATTTCTTAGTGTTACTCAGTAGTGTGTGCGTTTTGGCCTTTAGTATCTCCTCGCTATCGGCCAATAGTACTACATCATCAGCATAAATCAACAGCTTATTAATACCATTGAGTTGTAGGCCTTCTTCATCCTCTAAAGATTTGATGGCATGCTCTAGTACAAAATTAAATAGTAGAGGGGAGAGTGCATATCTTTGCTTCAACCCATTGTGGATTTCAATAGTATCCGAAAACTGCTGTTTGCCTACACGCACCCTACTCTTTGTGTGCCATTAAACCACATTCGTATATGTTTAACTAACATTTTAGGAATTCCCAACTCTAGCAGGATACTATATAACTTATCTCTCTTAATTGAATCGTAGCCTTTTTTTTAATTTTCTCTAAGTTTTTTATTGATTTAGGTTCTTCTTTAAATGATTATGACATTTGATTACTTTTTAAAGAACAATATTACACAACAACAATGGAACACAGCTACTATAATTTCGAGTCATCTGCTAATGCTTTGCATAGAGGAGACCATGAAATCCAGCACAGAAATATAATTTTTTTCTATGTCAACTACTCATTCCATAAAGTCGCACTGCTAACTGGTAAAGTGCTCTAGCAAATTTAGCAGTGAATCTTTCTGTTCATGAAACAGGAATTACCATACTGCTAACTTGTCAACTTTCACTGCTAATAAGGAACTACAAAAATTGGAACGTTTATGAAATATGGCTCTGAAGGACCAAAAAAAAAATGACGAATCAATTATTGGTAACGTGTACCTCGATAAAAAAAAGCCAAGTTTAATATCAAATGATGGTAGCTGATTGTAAGGATGAGAATCCGAGGTTCAAATTGGACCTTTGAGTTGGTGAATATTTTTTCGTTTAACGTATTTAATAATTTAACTGCAATTTAATCTATAGTTGTGTAATTCAATATTAGTGTGTATTACAAATGAAACGATTATAGTATATTTATAAAAGGATAAAAGTTATGAAAAGCAGTTTAACAATCTTTGAAAACTTTAATCATATCTGATATGATTATCCTAACATCAATCAAATCTCCGAAGAAGGCAATGACGATTATTTCTCTAAATCCGTTGTAAACTCTATTCTTGAAATCGCGAATTTCTCTTCAAGAGAATTTCTATGTTTGTGTTTCAAAGACTCGACATACGATATTATTGGTCCGTTATCAAAGGGAGTTGGCTGTTTGCTGTTAATGGAATTCTGTCATTGAACGACAAGTTGATGAAGACTGTCATGTCACTCTGTGACTTCAGAAATTAGTAGGATACGGTATGTGGAAATGAAGCTAGTTAACACGAACAAGGAATCAACTCAATTATTCTCAAGCACAATGTTTTCAATCATATATGTGTATAATTAAGTCTGTTTATAGATATATGATTGTTATCTCCCAATGTTAATACTTTCTGTAAAACGGTATGTTCTAACTATTTTGTACGCTATTCAAGATTAATACTACACATTCTTAGTAAAACTACATTTGTATAATATATACAATTAAAAATAACGTTTAACATTTTTTTTAATTACACCATGGCATGTCAAGCCTAGAAGTCCCTTGGCTTAGCAGCCGGCTACTGTTCCCGCATACAATATGTTAATCATAGAGTTGACGATCATGTAACCAGTAATGGGGTGACATATGGCATCATATCGGGTCCCTCAACGTTATAGTTGGTTTTCTTAATCTGAAGCCGCTACTTATTTTAACTACCCAAATTCCTCAAAATGCTGGGTGGCGCCGGCCCCATACTGACCGAAATTCGACGAGAAAATGTCTTCCCCACGGAGACTCAAACCAGCTCAAGTCCCTCAGTATGCAATTAGGCACGATATCTTAAACCGCACGGCTACGACGCGGGACTTATTTTGGCGAAAATAAAAAATCTAACTCTTTCTTTCTTTACCTTAGTTTAGCCTCTCCCTTTATATAAACTTTTACATGCCTCTCGTCACCCGGACCCTATAGGGACATGACCTGTTGGGAGACGATTTTTAAACTCTAGATGACACACATACTTTTTTGACCGCACAAGGACATGGAGAGTCTCATTGGGTTAGTGATCAGTTCAATTCCAGGGCCACCTCCGATACAAGGAAAACAATATACACATCCAATCGTTCATTCATATCACACTAAGCAAATACGATATGAACGACTAATGGTCCATATGACCTTCGGGGATTTTAAGGGTTTAACATCCTCATATCATCATCATCATCCATGTAAGCATTAGGCAATGTGGTCTGTTACGGTCTCAAAGAGGAATTTTCTATTCGGAGCTTTTTTGGGCGTCTCAACAATCTTTTGCCTTGAGGGTAATTAATAACGAAGCATAGCCTACTTTTGGAATTCTGTGAGATGGCATTCATTGAAGATGGACTATCCAGTAGTTCTGGTTTTTTTATATGATGGAGAATGGGTTCTACACCCAACTCTTCCATAATTTCCTCATTTCTTTTATGGTCCCAATTTGTACAGCCTGTTGTGCGGCGCATAAATCGCATCTCATTTGCTGTTATTTGGTATTCATCCCTTCTTGGTATTGTCCATGCTTCACTACCATATCGTAATACTGGTCTTGCAAGAATCTTATTAAGTCGTAATTTTGTGTTCTTTTGTACTAAAGATGGTTTCATAATACTATTCATTATCCCCGTTGTTTTTGTGAAATTTATGATTTTCTTTGCTGTATTAACTTCATCTTGAAGTGTTAAATTATAACCCAAATAATTAAATTCGTTTACTCGTTCTAAAAATATCATCGCCCGAAACATTTTTGCTAGGTATAGGGTATTTCCCGCAAAAGGCCATCACTTCATTTTTCTTGGTATTTATTTCATTATTGTACTTTCTTGCAATTATATTAAAATTGTGCATAGAATACTAAAAAGCTGTTTCTGTTGGATCTATTAATAAATCATTTGCAAAAATCAGGGAGTTATTTTTTAGGTTTCCATTAATTTTCATATGACCGTGTCTCATCTTTCGCCAATCTTGAAGTATTCTATCCATATATACGCTAAAGAGCATTGGGCGAGAAGCCACATACTTGTTTTACACCCTTATTAATTTTGGTCCATTCCGTTTATGTGTTTTTTATTCAAACTGAGATCGAATTTATTTCATATATATTGTACGTATTTAAAATATGCTGTTGTGGTAGATTGTTGTCAGCTAAAATTTCCAACGATTTGTTCCTATTAATTTTGTCCAAGGCTTTTTTGAAGTCCACAAAATCTAAATTCGTTTCTATATTGAACTATCTGTGTTTTTCTATTAATAATTTCATGGAGAAATAACCATCACAGCAGAATCGACCTTTACGAAAGCTATTCTGTTCTTCGCTAAGGAGGTTGCTAATGATGCTTGTATAGTTAGTTCTTATTTATATTGACGCAATTTTTTTTTTCAGTATTTAATAAACTGACGTCTCTGTAATTTTTGCAGTTTTGACTTTCAAGTAAGGAGAACCCCCGTAAAACCTCACCCAGGAAACTTGTCATGACCAGGGATCGAATTCGGCGTCGCTGCGTCTGAGGGAACGACATTACCACTAGATCACAGAGGTTGACTAAAGGGCTTAAATAATCATTTATTGAAAACACTGGAAAATAAATTATGTTGATTATGAGAATTCAAGTAATACGAAAATAAAACAAAAATGTGAAATTTATCTTTGGAAACTGATTAAATATACTCCTTTCAGTCCCACATTATGACTTCAGGTGGGGATATTTTCTGTATTACGGTAATACAGTGTACACAACACACAAAAATCATTTAATATTTTTATCACATAGTTAACTGCTTATATCACGTTGTTCAAGAACATTTTAAATAGTTGCATACACCATCCTATTGATAAAAATTGATACTAGTAGCTTCTTGTCCAACAATATTTCAAATATCGATGCACCCATTACCCTATGTCACAACTTTAAGTATTTTGTTCGGGAACTACACTGGGAATAAGTGCGATTTTTTTTATTTTTTGTTCAATGCCACCTGTTCATGTCATTCGACATGTCGCGTATTCTGTCCTGGCATTGGTGTATTGTAACCCACTTCTGAAGTTGGGGTGCCTGGAAGGCGGGGTTACGCTTCCCAATGATATGATATATGCCTATTTCCAATATATCATATGATATATGATATGCGCCAGGAGAGGCCTTAAACCTAAACTTAATGTAATGAGGTGAATATATTGATGATAATGGTGGCCAGGTGATGTTCGGAGACCGTTTGGGCCTTAAAGTATCTTAAAATTTGTCTTACAGGTGAGGAAAAACCCCGAAAAACCCTCACCCAGGAAACTTGTCCCGAGCGGAGATCGAACCCGGGCCCGCTGTGTGACAAGGCAGCACGCTACCTAGAGACCACAGCGGTGGACTTTAGTGCGAAATATTGAGTTCCAAATTAAATTCAGTTTTCCTGCCCTGTATTTTTGTAAAGGGATACGAACTAAATTAACCTAGTTTACCTTCGGTTCTTAAATACAAATGTGTACCGTGAATAAGAATTAGTGTATAGTGAGTGAGTGAACAGCAATTTTTTATATTATAGAGAAAAGTTTAAATTCAAGTTAAATTGCATAAACGTGCCTGAGAGACCTAATTGCTGTCAATTCTAATTTCAAAAATATAGTTGAGAACGACTGGGTCACTCGTATAATTTAACTTGAAAAGACAACGGTGATCAAAAATTATTCTTTAAAAACCAGGAAAGTTTAAATTACTCAATTGAATTTCATTATTATCATTATCATCATCATAGTCCATCGCTGTGGTCTCGATGTAGCGTGCTGCCTTGCCACGCAGCGGGCCCGGGTTCGATCCCCGGTCGGGGCAGTTTTTCTGGGTAAGGTATTTATCGGGGGTTTTCCTCACCTGTAAGACAAATGTCAGGAAAACTTTAAGACCCAAACGGTCCCCGAAATCATATGACCATCACCATCATCATCCTCATCCTTATCCTTATCATTATCATCGTCATCCTTCACCGGTGTGGAAAGCAACGGGAAGCTACCACACCTACAATTCCCTAGTAAAGCTGCAAAAAAGAAAATGCTATGATAGCAGTGAAGGACCTGCCCTCGGGCAGAATTACTATGGATGGATCATCATCATCACCATCATTACAATCATCACAATCACAACCATCACCATTATTATTATTATTTTTATTATTATTTTTATTAGTATTATTATTACTATTATTATTATTATTATTATTATTATTATTATTATTATTACTAGAAAAGGGATTTTAAGGTGCAAATTTTGGTCTTAAAAGGGGTTCTAAAATCAAAATACATACAAGAAAGGTAAAAGGGTGCTGCAAAAACAATTGAATTAAGGTTTAAACCAGTTACTTGAACTCAGTTTATACAATATGCATATCGTTTTGCACCAAATGTTTCTTTTTTATAGAGTCCATAAGATGTAATTCATAGTTCTTCTAATTTATTGCAATATTTACTTCGCAGATGGCACATCGAAGAATGATGCCATCAGTTTCGATAAATTGCGTTTTGAATTCTTCTGAAATTGCATACAACTTATCCTTCTTAACATTCTCCATGTTATAGTTGAGACACAGTTGTAATACTAATAAAAATACGTTGTGGTTTAGACTAGTAAAACACAGCCAACAACAAGTAGGTAGATAGTAAATTGATAAATTATTGCCAGTAGGCCTACTAACTAAACTTATTTTAAACTGTTACAGCAACGCAGTTGCAATTTAAATTTGACTTCACAGCTGGAGACTGGTCATTGTTTCAGGGATATAAATTACTGATGGTGTACATAAATTATATCTTAATAATAAAGGAGAAATTCGCACAAACCGTGCAGATATTATATGAAAATTGCTTAGTTGTCTTTGCTATAAGCGCTGATTGATTTAAGTATTTTTTTACAAATTAGAATATGGTCCTTTTCGCATTTTTCTGACCACGAAACACATATACACTTGTCACTAGGTTCATGAAATGTCTTGTTGCAGCATATCTTGTGATGGAAGTCATAGGGTGGATTTCTGTTCTCAAATTTTTATCATATCGCAACGTTTTTGGTTTCTAAGTTCAATTCGAAAAACCTACTGTTGCCGCTACAGGGTGGCTGTACATCAAACTAGCCGCGGTAAATTTTGTGTGTTGGCTGCCCTGAGCGCCTCGTGTTCGGGGAATGACGTTTCTCCGCTTCCTTCCTCCATGCGACTAGTTGGCTTCCGCCGTTCACAGTGTAATGGCATGTGTGTGATGAGCTCAGTGTACTTGTGATCGAGTTATTGTACAGAAAACTGAAGCCATCCAAAGTTGTTGTTTTGTGATTAAAGATACGTGGTGTAGTTGGTAGTTTTGTGATCCCATTAGTAGTTTTGGAATAAATCGAGATACAGTGAACAATGGTACATTGAGTACCACGTGGTCCTAACTGAGTACAAGTTGAAATATTTGAATCGAATCAAATGTTAATACAGTTTATATTTAATAGCAAAATTTGTGTCATATTTATTTTAACATTCAATTTAAATTACAGTCTATACACAGAGTGAAGAATTCGATTTCTATGTTGCGGGTGTAGAGATTGATTCGGTGTAAATTAACCTGCATATGAGAAGCAGCTCTCATTAATTAGCCGCTACAAAAACGTAATGGTCCTCCGGTGCTTTCATAAAACATAAGCCTAGCGCCCTCCCCGCAAAAAAACATCTACTCATGACTTGGTCTCGACCATCGTTATTGCGACCCGCCATGTTTGTTTATTTGAGCATACCTGAATGGAGGTGTATCAATATGGCGGTTACATTTTCGTATTTATCTTCGTTTAAATACATATCAAAAGGATAACGAGAAAATGTGCTTCGATATATGGAAATGAACGGCGGAAAGAAGATTCGGAAAAAAAGTGTACTCCATTATTTTAATATGTGGATTCCTTAGAAATCTTGGTATTATTAACCTTAGCATCGAGATGTGGATTTTCACGTACGATATTCTTGATACAAATTTCAAGTAAATTTATCATTTATTAAATGTTATGAATAGTGACCTATAAATTTACCAGTATAGTTAAAAATAGTATAATTTTTTCTGCATTGAATGAAATATTGCATTACTTGTATCACTTAGGCCTAAATTTATGCAACTTAACCTTGAGATCCGCGCCGTAGCCGAGCGGTTAAGGTAGGAAGCCTTGGCGCAGAGCTACGGGACTTGCGCTGGTTCGAGTCTCCATGTGGGAAGAAATTTTCTCATGGTATTTCGGCCAGTATGGGACCGGTGCCCACCCAGCATCGTGAGGCAATTGGGTAGCTACAATAAGTAGCGGCTCCAGGTTGAGGAACCAGCTATAACGGGGGGACTCGACATGCTAACCACATGTCACCCCTACACTGGCTGTTGATCATCTACCTCTGTGATTGACACATGTGGATGTGAAGGGCCAGCAGCCGGCTGGTAAAAGGGCAACCGCTGAAAAAGTGGAAAGACCCTCAATCGGAACCTTGAGATCAATTTATATAAAGTTCTAACTTTTTTAAATTAGTATTTTAGCCGACAGTATAGTCTTGTTGCTAACTTGAATTCTTTAATGTGAAATTGGATAATGTAGTTAATATTATGGTATTTTTATATTTTAGGTTATGAGCAACAAGAGCTATATGGTTATGCAAGGACAACAAAAATCTGCCTTCATTATGCAAGACAGTTTTATTAGAAAACAATGGTTGTGATAAGTTATGTGTGTAAAAGTCAGTGAAGGATATGCTTTCCTTTAGGTCGGTAGAAAATTTTTCTAAGTTCTATAGAATCGCAGTGCGCATGCGCTAGTGCTTCAATTATCCCAGGTAGATAAATGCAACCTCCAGCAGTTGGCGGTATATATATGTGAAATCAGTATGACCAACATTGACACAAAATTCCCAGAACTTGTCTAAAAATGTATAATTTATTTTACGTATCAAATCACTTTTAAAAAGCAAGGAACCTAAAAGCTAACCAAACCTAAATCAATTACTGTAACACAAATCAATTACTCTAACGTAGGTGAAATCCAGGGAACGTGGAATCACATTTAAAAAGCAAGTTCGGGTTGTTGATGGTGGCAACGCTGGAACAACATAGGAAGTGGAGGGAAAATAACAAAGAAAGATATAAAATTGAAAATTTTTCGGACCTAAAGGAAAGCACAGCCAAAAATCTTGAAGAATGACATTAAAATTAATGTCTCGTGTGATTACATAGAACAGAAACAAATGTGCAAAGAGCGCTTAAATTTGAATCTGTACCCACATGTATTTCAATCTCGTGTTCCATATTATGAATAAAACAAAAATTATAATAAGGTGTATAGTCTGTGCCATTAGCGTGAGAAGAGAAGAATTTTCAAAAGGAGTAATTTCATATATTACTTAAGGGATGAAGTTTCCATTTTAGCGGATTGAAATTTTTTTCTAAGTCCCAGGCAGACACCAAACGCATGCGCCAACAGTGTTTTATTTCCAAATTATTTATCACCATTTACAATAAATTTTACATTTTTTTCTAACTATTCAATATATTTTCTTATGATATTTAACTACATACGTAATATAAAGACGTGGCAGCCATATTGAATTTAACGAATAGACACAATAGGTTTAATGTTTCAGTGCAGACAACATAGAGTATGTAATTCAGAATTTCACTTCGCATTTTTTCACAGATTAGAGTGCTTAAATTGCATTAGGTTAGCTTTTAGGTTCGTTAAATATAGTGTATATGTTGGCAGCATCGCGTGATTCCATAGTGTAAACAACTTCGCATTTGTTGGGGCATGCACATGGTGTCTGCGACTTTCAAAAATTTATCACTGCGTTCAATGGAAACTTTGCCCTTACTTAGTCCACCGCTGTGGTCTCAAGGTAGCATGCTGCCTTGTCACGCAGCGGGCCCGGGTTCGATCCCGGTCGGGGCAGTTTTTCTGGGTGAGGTTTTTGGCAGGGTTTTCCTCACCTGTAAGACAAATGTCAGGAAAACTTTAAGGCCCAAACGGTCCCCGAAATCATATGACCATCATCATCCTTCACCGGTGTGGAAAGCAATGGGAAGCTACCACACCTACAATTCCCTAGTAAAGCTGCAAGCATAGCATGGAAATGCTATGATTGCAGTGAAGGACCTGCTTTCGGGCAGAATTACTATGGATGGAATGGATCCTTACTTAAGTGTTGTCAACCTAGGATTTCACTCAAACCGAAATGTTCAAATGAACACGCAATTCAGTTTGGTGAAACTTAGGTAATGTTACATGTAATCTCTCGGGGCTTCTTCTCAGCTTGTCTCCTCAACATTATGGTTACATATTTTTTATCAAGAAATATTAAAAATTAACCCAGCAAAATTTGACCTAACAACCTATTCTAGACGAAAGGTACAAATATAAAGTTAGAGAATATTACTTCTGTTAGATTTTCTAAGTTTAATATCAATCTGTGCAAATGTGAAATGAAACTCAAACATAATTTCCTCACTCACTCACCCACTGGCACTATTGAACTCGTAGGTTCATGGCCGCGCGGACATAAGCTCTCCATACATACCTATCCTGAGCTAATCCCTACCAATCATTCCCTGTATAATCTACTTCCCTCAAATCATAGTTCTTGGTCTACCAACTGGGCTTTTGCCGTCGGATTTCCTACAAGAAGCTTCGATGCACGTCTTTCATTTCCCTTTCGTGCCATAAGCCTTGCCATCGCAGTCTAAGAGACTTGACTGTTATATTATATCTGGCTTCCTATAAACACCGTTTAATTCACTGTTATGCAGCCTTTTCCATTCACCTGTCTGTTCATCTCTCTTGGGACCAAAAATTATCCTAAGAACTTTATTCTCAAATACTCGTAATCTCCTTTCCTCTCTTAAAGTAAGAGTCCATGTTTCGCATCCATATAACATAACTGGCAGAATAATAGTTTTATATATTTTCAGTTTAACGTTTTTTGAAAGGAGTTGGGAAGTCAAGAATCTCTGTAATGCATAATAACACGCATATCCAAAATTGAGCCCATGTTTAATTTACTTGTGCATCTCATTCCTGTTTGTGATTATTGTTTCTAGGTACTTGAATTCAGCCACTTCCTCAAAATTTCCCTCATTTGTTATTAGCTGTCCATTTGCATTATATAATGTATTTTTATATGTGATCATATATTTAGTTTTACTGATATTTACTTACTTACTTACTCTTGCTCACTGGCACTATCGAACACGTAGGTTCATGGCCACGCGGACATAAGCTCTCCATACATCTCTATCCTGAGCTAATGCTTTCCAAACATTCCCTGTATAATCTACTTCCCTCAAATCATAGTTAATGTTATTCTCCCACCTCATTCTTGGTCTACCAATTGGGCGTTTTCCCTCTGGCTTTCCTACAAGAAGCTTCCATGCACGTCTTTCATTCCCCATACGTGCAACATGTCCTGCCCATCGCAGTCTACGAGACTTGACTGTTCTTATTATATCTGGCTTCTTATAAAGATCATGTAGTTCATTGTTATGTAGTCTTCTCCATTCACCTGTCTGTTTATCTCTCTTTGGTCCAAAAATCTTCCTAAGAACTTTATTCTCAAATACTCGTAATCTCATTTCCTCCCTTAAAGTAAGAGTCCATGTTTCGCACCCATATAATATAACTGGTAGAATAATAGTTTTATATATTTTCAGCTTAACGTTTCTTGAAAGGATTTGGGACATCAAAAGTCCCTGCAATGCATAATAGCATGCATTTCCAGAATTGAGCCTATGTTTAATTTCTTTGTGCATCTCATTCCTATTTGTGATTATTGTTCCTAGATATTTTAATTCAGCCACTTCCTCAAAATTTCCCTCATTTGTCATTAGCTGTCCATTTCCATTATATACTGAATTTCTACGTGTGACCATATATTTAGATTTACTGATATTTACTTCCAGTCCCAATTTCTTAGTGTTACTCAATAGTGTGTGCGCGTTGGCCTTTAGTATCTCCTCGCTATCGGCCAACAATAGTACATCATCAGCATAAACTAACAGCTTATTAATACCATTCAGCTGTAAGCCTTCCTCATTCTCTAAAGAGTTAATGGCATGCTCTAGTACAAAATTAAATAGTAGAGGAGATAGTGCATCTCCTTGCTTCAACCCATTCTGGATTTCAAAAGTGTCTGAAAACTGTTTGCCTACACGCACCCTACTCTTTGAGCCATTTAGACACATTCGTATAAGTCTAACTAACTTTTTAGGAATTCCGAACTCTAGCAGGATACTATATAACTTCTCCCTCTTAATTGAATCATATGCTTTTTTCAAGTCTACATATAGTTGATGTACAGTACCATTATATTCCCATTTTTTTCTAAAATCTGTCTTATACTAAAAATCTGATCTGTTGTAGACCTGTTTCTTCTAAATCCACATTGATGATCTCCTAGAATGTCATCAATATAGGGAGTAAGTCTGCTTACTAATATATTTGTTAGAATTGTGTACGGAGTTGAAAGTAATGAGATGCCCCTGTAGTTGTTGCAATCAGTTTTATCTCCTTTCTTATAAATTGGTACGATAATTGATTCCTTCCATTCATCAGGAAGAGCTTCCTTTTCCCAAATCATACGTAGTAACCAGCGTATTGTGTCCATCAATTTTTCTCCCCCTGATTTTATCAGTTCTGCTGGGATCTCATCTGAACCTGATGCTTTATATATCTTCAATTTTTCAATCGCCATTTCAACCTCTAATGGACTCGGTTCTACGACTAACATTTCTGCTGTCTGTAACTTATCCTCCTCGATGTCCTGTTCTGTATGTACATTTAATAGCTGATTAAAGTAACTTTTCCATGTATTTAGTATACTCCTGGAATCTGCAATCATATCCCCATTTTCATTCCGAATTATGTTTGTTCTAGCCTGAAACCCTTTCTTCTCTATACTAATTCCCTGATATAATTCTCTAATGTTCCTATTTTTTGCGTTCATTTCAAGATCATTAATCTTCTCTCTCACATATTCCCTCTTTTTACTCTTTAGTAAATTGGTGGTTTCCCGTCTAATACTACCCAATTGCTCTAAATTTACCTCTTATGGCTCGTGTAACCATTTCATTTTTGCTAGCTTTCTTTTCTTTACAATGTCGGCACATTCCTCATCAAACCATTTCTTGTTTTGCCTCTTTTTTAAACAACCAATGCTTTCTGATGCTGACAATTTTAATAGTATCTCTTATAGCCTCCCATTCTTTATTTATATCAGTTTCTTCTTCGTTTGCCACAATTGTCATATTTACTTCCAGTCAAAATTTCTTAGTGTTACTCAGTATGTGTGCGTGTTGGCCTTTAGTATCTCCTCGCTCGCTATTCGCCAATAGTACTACATCATCAGCATAAAGCAACAGCTTATTAATACCATTAAGTTGTAGGCCTTCAGCCTCTAAAGATTTGATGGCATGCTCTAGTACAAAATTAAATAGTAGAGGAGATAGTGCATCTCCTTGCGTCAACCCATTCTGGATTTCAAAAGTATCCGAGAACGCAAGATACTATATAACTTCTCCGTCTTAATTTGATCGTATGCCTTTTTTGAAGTCTCCATATAGTTGATGTACAGTACCATTATATTCCCATTTATTTTCTGAAATCTGTCTTAAACTAAAAATCTGATCTGTTGTAGACCTTCTAAATCCACATTGATGACCATTGATGACCGCCTAGAATGTCATCAATGTAAGGAGTAAGTCTGCTTACTAAATATTTGTTAGAATTTTGTAGGAAGTTGAAAGTTGTTCCAATCAGTTTTAACTCCTTTCTTATAAATTGGTATGATAATGGATTCTTTTCATTCATCTGGAAGAGCTTCTTTATCCAAAATCATATTAAGCAAATGACGTATCCTGTCCATCAATTTTTCTCCCCCTGATTTTATCAGTTCTGCTGGGATCTCACCTGAACCTGATGATTTATAAAGCTTCAATTTTCCTATCGTCATTTCAACCTCTAATGCACTTGGTTCTACGATTAGCATTTCTGCTGTCTGTAAATTATCCTCTTCAGTATCCTGCTCTGTATGTACACTTAGTGACACCTAGAGTGAGCTGCTTCAAAAAGCAGAGTTCTTCTTATGGCTCACTGCGCATGCTCGAAAAGCCATAGCTGCGGTTCACGAGGTAACGCATTGTTAAATATTTTAAATACGCTGTATTTGGTTTTAATCGTCTTAAATAGTTAAAGAACAGCGAAGGAGATATATTTCTAGATATTTTCGAGTGTTCGACAAATGCAATATTACTCAAATTGCGACATTTTTAATAATGTTCAACTCTCGTTCATAGTGTAAAAGTAAACAAGTCAACTAGTATCCAATGTTTGAGTAGGGTAGATCGTTAAATTACTTGCAACAAGATGAAATGTATATGAAAGCCAGGGTTCGAATCCTGCGTCAATTCTTTTTTATTCATTTGTATTTTCCCAAAATACATCCTATAACATTCAATTACTGCCACATAATCTACGTCCACTTTACACTATATTAAGTAATATTCCTGCCTTCGTAAATTCTGTAACACTATTTAGGTACCGGTAAAATTGAATTGTGTGTGCAGTACCACGTTTTAAAAATAATGCTATAAATTTACGTAATAAAATATAATGTAGCTTCATATATTTACGAGTTTATTTATTTTATACGTATTAGCGAGGAAAAAGTTTCACCCTTCTATTAAAATATTTAGTTTATATATGTCAAGTTCAGCATAATAATAGCCCATAGATGATGAATATTAATAAAATAGTATGTAATAATAATAATAATAAATATTATTGTATTGTATTGTAAGCCTATGTTTCCCCTTTACAGAGATTTAGGCGCTCTCCCACTACAGGGAAGAATTTGAACCATACTAATTTAGTTACACTTGTTTTCGTATAGATGTCATTTTGAGTGGTCCGTGGTCAGCGTCCACTTCATGCTGACATCTAGGAAACCAAGATAGTACTAGGGCGGGAAAATTCGGTAAATTTTGCTTAGAGGCCTTTTCATTCAGGCTTAAGGATATTTTACGAGCCTGAAAATCTTAAGACTCGGGACCCACGGCTTAAAGTCCCTCCCGGAGGCCTTGCTCCTTAGATTTTTCCGTCCTAAAAATCCATCTACCCCGGCCGGGATTGAACCCGCGACCCTCAGGACCAGAGCAACGAGCATAACCACTAGTCCACCGCGGCCGATAATAATAATAATAATAATGATAATAATAATAATAATAATAATAATAATAATAATAATAATGGGATGTATCAAATGATGTGAAGAATGTAATTATCTGGGGATTCAAATTAACTCAAAATGTACCCAAGAAAATGACATAAAATTGAAGGTGGATGTTGGATGTGATGTTCCACGTTGTGGAGACATTTGAAGATATATGATTATAACAATCTAGATCACTGTCATTTGCCACGACACTGATGACTCCCTTCAGGGGAATGAGGGAAAGTTTCTTACATAAACAAATAACGACACTTTGGTAACAGTTAATTTAAATATTATTTTATTTAAGTTCTCGTTTAAATTGAGATGAATCTTGTAAAAGTTCAATAGTTTCGAAAATTCCGGCTCAAATTAATCAATTGCACTTATGATTAGATTTTTACTTCATATATGTAATGGATGACTATTTCCATCGGTCAATTTTTCACTCGCACATTATTTCCACTTTATTGATTATTTATGCTCCAGGTGAATGAAATTTATACTACATTATTATTTTCCATCACTTTCACACCATTTTGTCAACTACTATCAAGAAATTGAAACTAATTATCCTATTTTTCGATGAGCCGTTGTTTAACATCTAACTTCTTTCAAGTACTGTAGCAATCTTATTATTCTGGGAAAAATCCCATTTAATTTATTTTATAACCTGGAAGTTCTGATTGGTCCAACTGAAAAGGAAGGAGTACTACTGGCTGACTCCCATCCAATTCGTCTAATCCCATTTATTTGTTTATAAAAAATATCAATTCAAAAATTTAAAGTATTTTTACGTATATTAAATCAGTTAGAAATATATCTAACTATATTAACAGTTTATATTGACCAGTTTGAATTTTTTATTTACTTATAAAAAATTTTAATTCTCTAACTCGATCCTATTTCCATTATTAATAGAAATAAATACAATCATATTGAAATATTAAATTAAAAAACCCTTCTTATTTTTATATCGGGATAAATATCCGGTTTTAAATTGCCCCTGATTTATTTTAATCTTAGCTACAACTAAGTGTGAGGCTAAATTAAAATAAATCACTTTCCCCAAATATCAAGTTTATTTCTATACAAGATTTATCTGTATTAGAATCAATACAACGTAATACAACGTAATACATCACAATTATAATAAATACATGTTACATACTGAAATAAAATTATCAATTTTACAAAATTACATACAATATTTTAAATACATTTTCAACTATTTGAAATCACCAGCTACGAATAATTAATAGGAGTCTGAAATGGTTTCAAAAGTTACTTGGAAAATTTCCCAATTATTTTTCTACTGTTTATTTGGATCAACTCGTATGTAGTATCATTAAAGTTTTTAGATATTTCATAGGGACCTTTATACAATAGGTTCATCCTATGGTATTGTTTCTTTAAAGCATTGGATAGTGAAATATCCCTTATGAGATCTTTGTGTCCTATTTTGGGATTCCATTTCCTTTTATGTCTTTTAACTATATTGTTGTGTTTTTCTGCGCGACATGTTAATCTTTCAATTACTCTTTTACATATTTCCTCAGATGTCTCCGGAATATGATTTTTATCCACAATAAGTAATGGTAAATTTGCAATTAATCTGTCAGGTTGTTTACCTGTCATTAGGAGTATAGGTGCTTCCCCTATATTTACATTAATTGAATGATTCATAACATTTTCTATGACACTGATATGTTTAAACCAGTCAGAATATTTATGGTGGGTCAAAATTCTTAAACTTAGTAATTTCCCTATTAACTCTTTCACAGGGATTACTTTTTGGGTGATATTTACTACAATGGTACAATTTAATTACCATCGCGGTAAGTTTATCTTTGAACTTCAGACTTGACAACTCTGAAGCGTTATCACTAAGTAGTGCCTCAATTGGTTCATAATTAGGTAAAAAATCTCTCACTATTTTACCTAGGCAAGCTCTGCTATTTACACTTCTTAGTGCATATATATTTACGAATTTTGAGAATACAACAGACAATACATATACTTATAACCAAATTGTGTAGTAGGCATTTCTCCATGAGTATCCATCACTGCTAGGCTATTTACCTTGTTCCTTAATATGTTTTATGGAACTATATCATATTTCGCATTCATAAATTTGGCTTTTTGACAAGTTATGCACGAAGAAGTAAACTTTCTGAACTTTTTATCCAAATGATTAAAATAGAAAAATACACTTATGTTGAGAGCTAATTTTTCATAGCCTGCATTATTTAAACCAACATGAAAAGTTATAAATAGTGGAACTTCCACATTATTAGGAATTATAACTTACCATTTTTTCACATTTCTCCCATGTAATCCCATAATTTATTCGACTAAACATGAAAACACTTAATTTTCGTCTTTCAGCTCATTTACACCAAGAAGATCGGGATATGTAGAATCCCGGTCAATGTCGAGTATGCAGCACGGAGTATATAAAAATAATTACTATATACATTTTTATTTTTACTTACTCAACTAAACATAAAAACACAATAATACACACACCCTTTCAGCTCATTTCCTGCCGAAGGTAGATATGATGAGAAAGGGGTTGAGAAGATTACCGGACAACACCGGGTAATCAGGATAGGATGTCTAAAAATAATAACGATATAAATTTTTCATGTTACTTGTTTAACTAAACATAAAAACAATAGTAGTTTTCGTCTTTCCGCTCATTTTAGGCCAACTGAGATAGGAAGTCGCTTCCCGAGCCAACGCCAGGTTATGCTGCACAATGTGTCTAAAAATAATTACGATATAATTTTTTCCTTTTTACTTATTCAACACATTAATTTTCGACTTTCAGCTCTTTTATGCCAAGAAGATTGGAAGTAAATTCCCGGGCAATGCCCTGTAATCAGCACGGATATCTTAAAATAATTAATACACACATTTTTTCCTTTAATTATTTAAATAAACATAAAAACACATTAATATTCCTCTTTCAGCTCATCTATGCCAAGAAGATCGGGATAAGTAGATTGCCGGGCAAGGCCGGGTAATCAGAACGGGGTATATAAAAATAATTACGATATACATTTTTACTTTTACTTGTTCAACAAACATAACACGACACCAATTTTCGTTTTCAGTTCAATTATGCCAAAAAGATCGGGATAAGTAGATTCCCGGGTGACGCCGGGTAATCAGCACGGGGTATCTAAAAAATAATTACGATATAAATGTTTCCCTCCACTTATTCAACTAAACATAAAACGCATTAATTTTCGTCTTTCGTCTCATTTATACCAAGATCAGGATAAGTAGTTTCCCGTGCAACGCCGGTAATCAACACGGGGTATCTAAAAAATAATTACGATATAATTTTTTCCTCCACTTATTCAACTAAACATAAAACACGTTAATTTTCGACTTTCAGCTCATTTATGCCAAGAAGACCGGGAAAAGTAGATTACCGGGTAATGACAGGTAATCAACACGTGGTATCTAAAAATAATTACGATATAAATTTATAATTTTTGTGCGATAGTGCGTGTCGTACTTACAGCAAGAGCGACATTGATTGAAAGTTCAACTTCCTACTTTTTGGGGTTGCCAACCTAAATAACTAACATATTTACAAACCATGTGCGGGAAGTAAAACCACTGCCCTCTAATTATATTATGTACAATGTATATACAAAAAATATCCAAAAGATAGTGTTAATAAACATTATACGAAACAAATCACAGCACTTTTAATGAACAGAACTTTATTTGAAACAAAATAAAACAATAAATACGTACTTGCCGCCACGTTATCACTTATTGGTGTCACGGCCTCCTGTAGTTTGAACTAATAAACATTGGCCATACTGTTACGTTAATCAGTTGTTTAAAATGAACGCAAATATTTCCAACAAAGATGTTATTATTTTACTATTATTTATCATTTTGAAAACACCATCGGGATATTCCATACGAAATTGGCAAAACAATTGTGAAAATTGAACTCACATCTTTAAAAGTTTGCAATTTTTTTACATGAAACTTTATGATATGCTGAATATCTGAACCGCATTTCAGGTTTTCGTTTGTTGTAATTAAAAAGTAATAGAGTTGTCAATTTATCGTATTGTTTTAAAAAGTCTCTTTTATAAAATAAATTTCTGGAAGAATAACTACTCCCTCAACTTGAAAATATAGTCACATTAGGATGATTTTATGCCCTATCGTTCGAAAATTAGTATGTTAATATTTACGTTTTCTGAAGGGCGTAAATGTAATTAATATGCAATTGACCGTTCCAACCAAAACTGTTATAAAATAAAAAAAAACAGATTACTACCTGATGACCAGTTAATTGTTTGTAATTAGTATTAAAGTGGTGGGATGAAAGGAAACTACCAAAAATAATTATTTTCCCTAAAATCTCCTATGTGTAGACTGCCCGCAATACCTTTCGCGTTAGTAAAAGATCGCTCGCTCGTGCAAACAATGACGGACCTACTTGGTAATAGGCCTTTGTGCACTTCCAAACATTTTTACTGTTATCATCATCATTACATTATTTTTATTGTCATTATTACGGTTATTATATCATCATCGTGGACTAGTGGTTTGTCTGCACGCCTCCGATTCCAAGGTTCACAGGTTCAAACTCGTTAGGAATCATTGGAATTTTAAAAGCGTAACAATTCTGAATGTAGCTTTCCCTCAGAGGGAAGGAAATCCGTGAGTCTCGTGTCGTGGATTTACGGTACGTAGAAGAACCTAGCGCTTGAAATAAATTGTTACATAATGGCCTTACATGTTAGTAGGCGTCGTTAAATGTTACAATGTTCATTGATATCTCAAGTAGGCTGTTAATTTTGTGTTGATTTTGGCTAATGTATAGTTTAATTTAAATTGCTACGTACCAACCAATTGAAGCTTATAGGCCTATTAAAAATTATTTTCTAGAGAGTAGTTTGTAATGTATTTTCATATTCTGTACTTGTACACTAACCAACGTCTGATGTTGAATATTGCAAGGAATGTTAAGCTATCTATAATAATTTATAACAATTTTCATGCTGTTACAAAAACATTTAAGAGGTAAAAATATTATTAAAAATTATTTTCTATAGAGTAGTTTGTAATGTGTTTTCATATTCTGTACTTGTACACTAATCAACACGACTGATGTTGAATATTGCAAGGAATTTTCATGCTGTTACAAAAATATTTAAGAGGTAAAAATATATTGCATTGGCTTGGCATCACTTACTGATCTTGCATCCCCTACTCATGACATATCAAAGGTAATATTAAAATGCACGATATAAGCTAAACTAGCGTTATATGTGACACTTAAAATGACGAGGTGACGACACACTAAACACACGCACTGATTTAAATCAACTGTCTAGTAACTAATTTGAACTTGAGAATTGTTGATGGAGAATCAGATGTTTAAGAAAGGCGTGCTAATTCTGCATTACTATCATTTGATAGGAAGTGGTACAAGTATTAAAACATTCGATTTTATTTGGAAGTGATATCTTATAAACAAACCTATTTCGTCATAGTTTCAGGATGCAATTCAGTGCACTGAATAAAAAGTTGTTTTAAGATTTAAATTAGTAATTATAACATAATAAAAATCTATACCAGTTTATTCAATTAATGATGTAAGAGTATTTCCTAGTAAAGCTGCAAGCATAGCATGAAAATGCTATGATCGCGGTGAAGGACTTGCCCTTGGGCAGAATTACTCTAGATGGATGGATGGATGTAAGAGTTTTTATTATAATATTACTTTTAAATTGCAATGAAAAATTTGTAACAAAATCAATAATTTGTTTAATAATTCACAGTAAAGTAACAGGGCTCTTGCTCCAGCAGTTAAATTCCATAAATAGACATCTACTGCGTAAGAATTAAAATATCGCCACTTTTATAAATTAACGGTACTGTTCCATTAAGCAGAACATATAATATATTAATGGCAATTGAAAAAGTCACTGATGAAGCGGGGTCAGCAGATTCAATAACTACGCGCGCGACCTTGATCATGAAATGAACTAGCTGCGCTTTTGATCGGCCAGGTTTTAACGAAATAGAATAAAGAAAGTATATTGTCTGAACTATTCATCCCACCCGAAAAAGTAATTACTGGAAATTAATCCTTATTACGTGAACAATATCCTGTATTTTTTTCGTTTTCATTTTATGATGTGTATTGCAATAAACCACCATAAAATAAAAAATTGATACCGAAAATAAAAATATCCTAATTATAAAAATAACACCCTTAAACTGCATGATAACACTTTTATAAAATAAGTTTGCAACAAATTTTTGTTGTTCACTGTTTCAGAAATATTAGTAAACGTTTTGGTTTTATCATATTTACGATAATTTAGATTGTCATAACTATGAACCTATAAATGATAAAAATTTAATTTCAATATTAGTACGTTTATAAATGTATTCACTATAGTTAGGGATACATAAAATTTAAAAAATAAATTGCAAGATTTTTTTGCTGTCCGATTTAATATGGATTATCCCCATCGCGACAAAAATTATGTACAACGCACATTTGTGAAGTGTTTTACAGAATCTCGGAAATTACAAACCTCGCTATCACTCTGTTGTTAAACATTTTCCTCGCTTCTGTAAAAACCTTTTACCAACCTCCAATCGTAATATACTATTTCTCTTCACTTATTCAACTAAACATAAAAAGATATTTTTTATTTATTTAGGCGTAGCAAAGCAGGCCGGGTGTTAGAAAATATTACATATAATTTAATATTGGGCCAACAAAGAATGGAACTTCGTTCTTTTAATACAAACATAAATTATAAAAATTAGTTTGGCGTCCTTTGTCTCATGACCTCCCTTAATCATTTTTCATACTTGCAAATATTTTCTGGGTATAATGCGGGTCAGTAGAAACCAATGTTTCAATGAACTTCTTTTCAGGTAATTTTTATTCGTGTTTTTGACCTCATGTCAATAATTTTCTTTTGAGTTGAGATTTGAACTCTGAGGGGATGTTTCTATGACTTCCGGACATTTAAATGATAACTACATTATATTATTTTTTTTTTTTTTTTTTTTTTGCTCTTCATATTTTGAGTTGTATTGGTAGACTTTAAACTCTATAATACCAATTTTTCACCAAGCTAACGTAACTTTTTCTGGATTTTTTGTGTATCTTCCTGTTTCATTTTACAGTCAATGAAAGGTCATTTCATCTGCACATGTAGTTGAAATGGACATCGTACCATTACATTGCCTACATTTATCTTAATTTCGCCACAGAAAAGCATATAATTTCACCAGTTTGAATCCTTATTAACATATTCTTTTGCGAACTAGTCCCTCCCTTGTATGTACTTCACTTACGAACTAGTCCCTCCCTTGTATGTACTTCACTTACGACGTTCGTCTTCATTTGTCATTGATTCTTAATGTTTAATAATATTTCGTACTGTTTCTGGATTCTCTTTCTAGCCGAATCCCTCCTACAATTCAGAAGTTATTTACGGTGCACTTTTTAACCACCCGTAGTATGAAGCTTTCTTCATTCAGATAATTTTTAGGTTATCCTTTCTGTGGAATATTTTCTCTTCTACCTCTTTCTTGTATTTATTGTAATGTTCGTTAGTAATTTTATTAAATTTTAGCATATTTGCTACTAGCGTATGTATTTCCCTATGATTTTTAAGTGTTAATAGCCGAGTGGAACTAGAATGGCCTTAACTGTCAGTATAAATAAACTTGTGTGTATTGTTTAGATCGACGAAGCTAGCTACTAGAACTTAAGACTTAAAGAAGCTTCTCTATTTATAACTTTGAAGGTTATTAGTTTAATTTAACTTAATATATTTTGGGTTCGACTTAAGCTAAATTAACGTTTAGTGATTGTTGGTAATGAGCGTCCACATAATCTTAGATTCTTAACCTTGATTTTAAAAAAGTGACTAACATTTTTCGCGAACCTATAATTCGGACTAAAATCTAACATACCTATCCTAACGTAATCAATCTAAACCCAATTTACATTTTACCTCAGAAATCCGGAGGATAAAGATGCGCTGCAAGCTCTCCCTCATGTTAACTCAAAATAAGGGCCTATGGCATTGTATAAGTTAAGATGACAGAGATACCAACATATAGACATTTCATCTTCTTTCGCCTGAACTGATTCAACAAAACTAACATTGCAACCACTAACATCACCTGCGCCAACTCCGATATTCAAATGAACGATTACTGAATTTCATAACCCCCATATAAATAAGTTTTAACGAATCACAGAAAAATATTATTACAAGTCATCACCTCATAAAGCACTAATCACATGTCCACAGATGAATTAACATCGTTTCACAAGAAATATGTAACTCCACTTTCAGATCTCGAAAATATCGAAACCAACAATTCGCTATAAAATATTTATTGTATTTACTGATAAAAACAATTTGAATTTAACATAGAATAATACAAAATCAAAATGCATGGCTTCGTTTCTATAAACATTATTATTATCATTTTATTCTTCTTCTTCTTATTATTATTATTATTATTATTATTATTATTATTATTATTATTAGGCCAGAGTGCCTAAGCGTTGATGTTATTATTATTATTATTATTATTATCATTATTATTTATAGCACAACTTAAGCATAATTACATCGTGTTTTCCGTATAATAGAATTTGGTATTTAGTCTCCATGCCTACAATATATTTTTCCCTCTTGGGTATGCTTAATATATGACATTATTGTACGTATATAAAGTTAATATAATTTGAAAATATTGGAGCTTACCTAACCCATGTGAAGCCATATTTTCGATTTTAACAATAACTGTTTATGATATTATATCACAGCGCGCACTACATGTAAAAGTACACAGAAGTAGAGCTGTTTATACAGATGTTGCCATCATCAAACTGGCGACCAACTCGTGCAGTGGCGTGCTTCATTTGTTTACGAAGTACTGCTTTAGTGAACTTTCTTGGCAAATATAAAGGAAAGAGCTAGCTATCAATGGTACGTTTCAAACGATCGAAGTTTATCTTTAGCTCAACAAGAACGCTTCCTACCTACTTGTTCCCATCGACTAATTAATTGAATTTTAACTCTGGCATTAAAGCCGGAGCAACTGTATACATTCATGGCATTCTATATGAATAAGTCGATTAATTGTTCATTCACTTATGACGTCATTCTATAATAACTAACTCACTGGCACTATCGAACTCGTAGATTCATGGCCACGCGGACATAAGCCCTCCATACGTCCCTATCCTGAGCCAATGTTTTCCGAACATCCCTGTATAATCTACTTCCCTCATATCATAGTTAATGTTATTCTCCCACCTCATTCTTGGTCTACTAACTGGGCGTTTTCCCTCTGGTTTTCCTACAAGAAGCTTCCATCTACGTCTTCCATCCCCCTTTGGTGCCACATGCTTCCCCATCTCAGGCTACGAGACTTAATTGTTCTCATTATATCTGGCTTCCTATAAAGACCATGTAATTCACTGTTATGTAGTCTTCTCCATTTACCTGTCTGTTCATCTCTCTTTGGTCCAAAAATTTTCCTGAGAACTTTATTCTCAAATACTCGTAATCTCCTTTCCTCCCTTAAAGTAAGAGTCCATGTTTCGCACCCATATAATATAACTGGTAGAATAATAATTTTATATATTTTCAGTTTAACGTTTTTTGAAAAGAGTTGAGAAGTCAAGAGTCTCTGTAATGTATAATAGCACGCATTTCCAGAATTGAGTCTATGTTTAATTCCCTTGTGCATCTCATTCCTGTTTGTGATTATTGTTCCTAGGTATTTGAATTCAGCCACTTCCTCAAAATTTCCCTCATTTGTCATTAGCGTCATTCTATTATAATAATAATAATAAATAATAATAATAATAACGTAAAAGGTGTTCGTAAGTCTACATCAGGCATAAGACCAGTTCACACGAAAACATTAAGGATCGAATACCGAATGAGTTGATCTCAAGAAATAGCATTTGTGATTCGTATTTTTTCCCCCCTGGTTCTCCTCAATCGTCAAGGCATTTGCTGGGATGGAATTCCATTACCAGACCCATTTCATAGTATCATTAAATATAAATAGAAGTAAAAAAAATGACTTACACGACCTAGATGTTAAAGGGAAGGGATCTTTAAATAAAATATGGATTGAATATCATTCTCAACGGAAACTTAACTTTACCAGTAACAAATCTTCCCCTGATTTTTTTAGTAAGTTCAGTTTGTTTTATATTTTATTTCATACTATGTCGAATATGATATGTTTACATTATTAAAATAAGCGTGAAAAACGAACTATTACAGTTCTCAAATAATTTACCATACGCAACGTTTGCAAACATAAAAAACTAAAATGTTGCGCGTGGCGACTAATTTTAACGTAAGCAATGTAAAGAATGCAATACCTTTAATAGGTGTTGCTTACCCTTAAAACCGTTCACATCACGTTACTAGAAATATAAACATTTCAATGTAAGGAAAACAGTTACACATATCTCATATTGGCAGCATTGTTTTCTGAGGAAAAAAATTGAATGATACGACTTTTAAATGGAAGCCTTGAAATGAGTATCATAATAGTATAGTTCATGATTTAATTATACAATGCCATTAATTGAATTAAAGGTAAGAAATTCAATGTAATATAAAATATTATTCGATACAAGGATGGAGTACTTTTACGTATTTACTGTCTCGGCATAAACTTTTCAACTCGTACGTAAAACATGGTTTACATCCTTGTATCGTAAAATACTATTTAATACAATCACTCACATTACTACAAACAAAAAGTATAGATAATGTTGAGTGATTCCGGGTTCTGTGGCCGTGGTCCATAGTTGGTGTTGATACCAGACGTTTCGCCCTCAACTGCGGAGGGCATCTTCAGTGGCGAGTGCTTCTAGGCGTGTTTCCTGGTCGGAAGCTCTACTTAGAGTGAACGCTGCGGGCGTTGTATTGATACTAGTGGTGGGAGCAGGGTGAGCGGGCGTGGCTCTTGCTGATTGGCTAATGGTCGTCTCCTTGTTGTCCCTAGTGTTGATGCATTTATTTTCTAGTGTACGGTACCAGGCCTTAGACAGTTTAATAACCTTCCTCTTTTCTGTTAATATTTTCCTTATGCTTGTGTATTTCTATAGCCTCTCGATATAATCTAGGGAAATAGTAGGAAGTTGTGGCTAAAACTTGTGTATCATCGAATAGAATCTGGTGTCCATTCATAATGGCATGTTCTGCTACAGCCGATTTATCCATTTCTCCTTGTCTGCAGTTTCTTTTGTGTTCTGATAAACGGGTGGCTATACTTCTTTTCGTGGTCCCTATGTATGGTTTACCACACGAACAAGGAAGTCGATATACGCCGCAAGTGGAGAGAGGTGGCCGAGGATCCTTAGCTGAGCGAAGGCAGTCTTCTATTTTTCTTGTAGGTCTGTAAACTGTTTTTACGTTGTATTTTCGTAGGAGTTTTCCGATACGATCTGTGACTCTTTGTACATATGGTAAGTAGGCTATGCTGGTCGAGGGTGTGTGTTATCCATTCTGACGTGCTGTCTTCGTGGATGTATGGTTTGTCTTATTTCCTTGGATGTGTAGCCATTTTTCTGGAAACAATTGAACAGATGGGTGTTGTTCTTGTTTAAGGTGTTGTGGTTGGCATAACTTAGTCGCTCTGTCGAACAGTGTCTTAATGACACCTCGCTTTTGTCTTGGATGGTGGTTAGAGTCTTTGTGCAGATATCGGTCTGTGTGTGTAGGTTTTCTGTAAACTGTATGTTGAATTTCCCCATTGCCAGTCCTTATTATTCGAACATCCAGGAAAGGAAGTCTTCCATTATCTTCTTTTTCCATAGTGAACTGTATTTTGTTGTGTCTGCTGTTAAGGTGTTGAAGGAAACGTTCCAATTCTTCACTGCCATGTCTCCATACTACGAATGTGTCATCAACATAGCGAAACCAATGTTCTGGAGACTTGGGAGCTGTTTTTAGTGCTTCTGTTTCGAATTTCTCCATGAAAAAATTCGCTACTACTGGGCTTAGAGGACTGCCCATGGCTACTCCGTCGGTCTGTTCATAGTAGCTGTTGTTCCATTGGAAGTAAGTAGTAGTTAGTACATGCCTGAATAAATTGGATATTTCTTCTGTGAAAATCTGTCTAATGTAGTCCATGGTCTCATTTACTGGCACCATGGTGAAAAGGGAAACCACATCGAAGCTAACCAGTATCTCTTGAGATGTTACGTTTATATTCCGTAGTCTCTCAATGAAATGTGTCGAGTCTCTGATATAGCTGTCCGTTTTTCCAGGAGTGGTTTCAGAAGTCCTGTAAGATGCTTTGCCAGTAAGTAGGTCGGAGAACCGATGGCACTGACAATTGGCCGGAGTGGAATGTTGTTCTTGTGTATTTTTGGAAGACCATAGAGTCTTGGAGGTTGAGCTTCGGATACGCGTAATTCTTCTTAATTTCTTCTGGCAAGGACGATTGCTTGATAAGATTGTTGGTTTTTCGAAGAATACCGGATGTAGGGTCTCGCTTGATAGGTTTGTATATATCTGGTGTCAGAATCTCTGTTATTTTCTCTTTGTATTCGTGTGTATTCATAACAACTGTAGAGTTACCTTATCGGCTGGTAAAATAGTGATATTATTATCATTATTTAAAGTTTTTAGCGCTAGTCTCTCCTTCTTAGTTAAATTGCTTTTCGGTGGTTGGGCGCGACGGAGTATTCTTGCAGCTTCATAACGAATTTCATCAGTTGTTTGCAAGGGGAGATTCTTGATGCTTGCCTCGATGTTAGAGATAATGTCCTCTACAGGTATTGATGTGGGTGTGATAGCGTAGTTGCCTCCTTTTGATAGTACACATGTTTCTTCAGTTGACAGCGTGCGTGATGACAGGTTTGTTACGGTATGTTGTAGACGACTGATTGCTGTAAGGGTCGCGATTGCATTTTTAGAAAGTCGAATTTCTTCATCTGCGTTCTAGTAGACTTTAACATGGTTGCTTCACTTGAGTTGTATGTAATGCTGTCGATCTTGTTCCAATCATGGTAAGGAATGCTGTTACTGATTGTTATGTGAAGTGTAAAGAGTTTTGCGTCGTTGGTTGCTAACTCCTTCCGTGTTTGTTGGATGCGTTCTCTGAGTAGAGCACGTTCAGTACGGTCGTATATGCGATGGGCTTTTTTAGATCTAAAAGTCCTCCGTTGTTGTAGGAATTTGGGTATATATCCAGCGTCTCTGCACCGTAGTAAAAAAGTATAAGATGATAGTAATTGGGATTTCTTCTTCCGTAGTGTCTCCAGGTGTCGAATACGTAAATAACTTTCCTCCCCGTAGAGGCGTTTAATAGTTGAATGCAGGCTTTCACGGCCGGTAATCATAATGTTGAGTGATTCCGGGTTCTGTGGCCGTGGTCCATAGTTGGTGTTGATACCAGACGTTTCGCCCTCAACTGCGGAGGGCATCTTCAGTGGCGAGTGCTTCTAGGCGTGTTTCCTGGTCGGAAGCTTACTTAGAGTGAACGCTGCGGGCGTTGTATTGATACTAGTGGTGGGAGCAGGGTGAGCGGGCGTGGCTCTTGCTGATTGGCTAATGGTCGTCTCCTTGTTGTCCCTAGTGTTGATGCATTTATTTTCTAGTGTACGGTACCAGGCCTTAGACAGTTTAATACCTTCCTCTTTTCTGTTAATATTTTCCTTATGCTTGTGTATTTCTATAGCCTCTCGATATAATCTAGGGAAATAGTAGGAAGTTGTGGCTAAAACTTGTGTATCATCGAATAGAATCTGGTGTCCATTCATAATGGCATGTTCTGCTACAGCCGATTTATCCATTTCTCCTTGTCTGCAGTTTCTTTGTGTTCTGATAAACGGGTGGCTATACTTCTTTTCGTGGTCCCTATGTATGGTTTACCACACGAACAAGGAAGTCGATATACGCCGCAAGTGGAGAGAGGTGGCCGAGGATCCTTAGCTGAGCGAAGGCAGTCTTCTATTTTTCTTGTAGGTCTGTAAACTGTTTTATGTTGTATTTTCGTAGGAGTTTTCCGATACGATCTGTGACTCTTTGACATATGGTAAGTAGGCTATGCTGGTCGAGGGTGTGTTATCCATTCTGACGTGCTGTCTTCGTGGATGTATGGTTTGTCTTATTTCCTTGGATGTGTAGCCATTTTTCTGGAAAACAATTGAACAGATGGTGTTGTTCTTGTTTAAGGTGTTGTGGTTGGCATAACTTAGTCGCTCTGTCGAACAGTGTCTTAATGACACCTCGCTTTTGTCTTGGATGGTGGTTAGAGTCTTTGTGCAGATATCGGTCTGTGTGTGTAGGTTTCTGTAAACTGTATGTTGAATTTCCCCATTGCCAGTCCTTATTATTCGAACATCCAGGAAAGGAAGTCTTCCATTATCTTCTTTTTCCATAGTGAACTGTATTTTGTTGTGTCTGCTGTTAACGTGTTGAAGGAAACGTTCCAATTTTCACTGCCATGTCTCCATACTACGAATGTGTCATCAACATAGCGAAACCAATGTTCTGGAGACTTGGGAGCTGTTTTTAGTGCTTCTGTTTCGAATTTCTCCATGAAAAAATTCGCTACTACTGGGCTTAGAGGACTGCCCATGGCTACTCCGTCGGTCTGTTCATAGTAGCTGTTGTTCCATTGGAAGTAAGTAGTAGTTAGTACATGCCTGAATAAATTGGATATTTCTTCTGTGAAAATCTGTCTAATGTAGTCCATGGTCTCATTTACTGGCACCATGGTGAAAAGGGAAACCACATCGAAGCTAACCAGTATCTCTTGAGATGTTACGTTTATATTCCGTAGTCTCTCAATGAAATGTGTCGAGTCTCTGATATAGCTGTCCGTTTTTCCAAGGAGTGGTTTCAGAAGTCCTGTAAGATGCTTTGCCAGTAAGTAGGTCGGAGAACCGATGGCACTGACAATTGGCCGGAGTGGAATGTTGTTCTTGTGTATTTTTGGAAGACCATAGAGTCTTGGAGGTTGAGCTTCGGATACGCATAATTTCTTCTTAATCGTCCTTGCCAGAAGAAATTAAGAAGAAATTACGCGTATCCGAAGCTCAACCTCCAAGACTCTATGGTCTTCCAAAAATACACAAGAACAACATTCCACTCCGGCCAATTGTCAGTGCCATCGGTTCTCCGACCTACTTACTGGCAAAGCATCTTACAGGACTTCTGAAACCACTCCTTGGAAAAACGGACAGCTATATCAGAGACTCGACACATTTCATTGAGAGACTACGGAATATAAACGTAACATCTCAAGAGATACTGGTTAGCTTCGATGTGGTTTCCCTTTTCACCATGGTGCCAGTAAATGAGACCATGGACTACATTAGACAGATTTTCACAGAAGAAATATCCAATTTATTCAGGCATGTACTAACTACTACTTACTTCCAATGGAACAACAGCTACTATGAACAGACCGACGGAGTAGCCATGGGCAGTCCTCTAAGCCCAGTAGTAGCGAATTTTTCATGGAGAAATTCGAAACAGAAGCACTAAAAACAGCTCCCAAGTCTCCAGAACATTGGTTTCGCTATGTTGATGACACATTCGTAGTATGGAGACATGGCAGTGAAGAATTGGAACGTTTCCTTCAACACGTTAACAGCAGACACAACAAAATACAGTTCACTATGGAAAAAGAAGATAATGGAAGACTTCCTTTCCTGGATGTTCGAATAATAAGGACTGGCAATGGGGAAATTCAACATACAGTTTACAGAAAACCTACACACACAGACCGATATCTGCACAAAGACTCTAACCACCATCCAAGACAAAAGCGAGGTGTCATTAAGACACTGTTCGACAGAGCGACTAAGTTATGCCAACCACAACACCTTAAACAAGAACAACACCATCTGTTCAATTGTTTCCAGAAAAATGGCTACACATCCAAGGAAATAAGACAAACCATACATCCACGAAGACAGCACGTCAGAATGGATAACACACCCTCGACCAGCATAGCCTACTTACCATATGTACAAAGAGTCACAGATCGTATCGGAAACTCCTACGAAAATACAACATAAAAACAGTTTACAGACCTACAAGAAAAATAGAAGACTGCCTTCGCTCAGCTAAGGATCCTCGGCCACCTCTCTCCACTTGCGGCGTATATCGACTTCCTTGTTCGTGTGGTAAACCATACATAGGGACCACGAAAAGAAGTATAGCCACCCGTTTATCAGAACACAAAAGAAACTGCAGACAAGGAGAAATGGATAAATCGGCTGTAGCAGAACATGCCATTATGAATGGACACCAGATTCTATTCGATGATACACAAGTTTTAGCCACAACTTCCTACTATTTCCCTAGATTATATCGAGAGGCTATAGAAATACACAAGCATAAGGAAAATATTAACAGAAAAGAGGAAGTATTAAACTGTCTAAGGCCTGGTACCGTACACTAGAAAATAAATGCATCAACACTAGGGACAACAAGGAGACGACCATTAGCCAATCAGCAAGAGCCACGCCCGCTCACCCTGCTCCCACCACTAGTATCAATACAACGCCCGCAGCGTTCACTCTAAGTAGAGCTTCCGACCAGGAAACACGCCTAGAAGCACTCGCCACTGAAGATGCCCTCCGCAGTTGAGGGCGAAACGTCTGGTATCAACACCAACTATGGACCACGGCCACAGAACCCGGAATCACTCAACATTATGATTACCGGCCGTGAAAGCCTGCATTCAACTAAAAAGTATAGAACCTAACGAGTTGGCGCATATTGGTTCCGAGATTAAATCCCGATACCAAAACCCCAAGTAGGATAATTTTACATTTTCCTCAGTTCTCAAGGCAAATTTTAGGCTGATATTTCATTGTCTCGATCCATTTTATCATTGATCATCATTTCTTAATTAATTTACATAATATCAGTTACATAATTATGTTATAAACTAAAAATTCGTAAATCTGCAATACTCTTCAAGTTATATTATTGTTCAATATTATAAATATTATTCCCTGAGAGTAGTTAGTAATAAAAACAACAAAAATTAATCCCTAAATATTTAATTAATCCAAGTCAACGTTTCAATCTCCTTGTGTGAGATAATTTTCAAGACATTTGACATGGTTGCTTATAATACACAATTACTATCACGTGCGTTTTTTTTACAAATTTAAATGAACAAATTCAAGATTCCAATTTATGATTAAAATATTTTAACAAGGAATCATTTATTTCACACTATTCACTTAAACCTTTTTGTTTATTCAATGCTTTATTTTGTTATTTTCTTATTAGGGTCATTTCTGCTATCAATATTTTATGGTAATTATTTTCTTTGTGTAAAATTTTTATGTCATCCCATTTCATTTCATGATTTTGATTAATTCTAAGTTCACTGATTACCAAAAATTCTGTACCTGATGTACTGATGTTCAATTTTGTTTTTGCTCTTACTGTTCCTAACAAACTTGAAGAAAATTTAATAAAAACGGGCAAAGGTAAAATTGATAGTAATAAACTGACAGATGTAGTATAAAATTTTCAGTGTGGGGATTGTGAAAAGTCTTATGTAGGTCAAACAAAAATATTTTTTAAGAAGAAGAATTGACCAACATAAAAATAACATCAGTACACCAGGTACAGAATTTTCAGTAATCAATGAACATAGAATTAATCAAAATGAAATAGGATAACATAAAAATTTTACACAAAGAAAATAATCACCATAAAAGATTAATAGCAGAAATGGCCTTTATAAAACAAAGAACAAAATTAAGCATTGAATAAACAAAAAGATTTAAATGAATGTTGTGAAACATATGATTCCTTATTAAAATATTTTAATCATTAATTGGAATTTTGAATTTGTTCATTTAAATTTGTAAAAAAAAGGAAAAAAACACAAAATTGTTATGTTGTTAGTAACTATGTATTATAAAAACCATGTTAAACGTCTTGGAAATGATCTCACACAAGGAGATTAAAATGTTAACTTGAATAAATTAAATATTTTACTGATATAACGATTATTTTTGTTGTTTTTATTATATTATTGTATATTAATTCAAAACACGTTCACTTTTTTAAAAGAAGAGTAAAGACCACGAGTAACTGAGAATAAAGTAAAGGTAGAGCGATTACTTGAAAGTCTTATATTTATAAACTTACTCACTATGCCGAAGGACTATTTATTTCCCATTGCAGGCTTTAAGAGGTCTTTGGGTAGGAGGGGTTTAAGGCTCCCACCAGTGGCATGAGACGTCAGCCTTTGCGTGACAGTCTCCGTTTTCGGTTGTACTGTCGCTGCTGATGCTGATTTCAGGAGTCCCTAGCTCGGTTCTGCCTTTATCCCAGGACAAACATCAGATACTCATTTTACAAGTAAATTAGAAAAATACAGGATCTTGGTGTTGCCAGAAGATTGAGGCCAGTTTAAAAATCCTGACCCAACCGGGAATCGGACCTCCAACCTTCCTGCCTGTAGTAAGTTATATTGCCTTAACCGACTACGTTATGGCGTGCCTCTGAGAATAAAGTGTTATATATGTGCATAGATAGACAGATACATATTTTTTAGTGGCTAATAGTAAGAGCTGTGGTAATTAGTATTTAAATCTATAAGATCTAACATTAAACCTGTTACTTAAAACTTAATTTGGCAGACCAACGCTTTCTTATGTTACTATGACCACTAGCCATTTGGCTTTAATTCAATTCAAATACCTTTATCAACAAACTGCATACTTTAAAAAAAAATCAGTGGCGGTAAAATATAACGTATTCATTAAAATGTTAATTTTTATGAAAAATAAAATTATTAAATGTTACGTTGTAAAACAATCAAATCCCGCAATTGCCTTGTTGACTGAAAAAAAATACTTCCCGAATATAAGTTTAAAGCACTGTCATTGGAGGTAATTCAATCAATTGTTAAGTTTAATTATCTAGAAGTTCAAGAGAGATAATTTAATCAATTTTTTATTTTATAAAATGTGATACTCTCCTAAAATATTATTGAGATTAATTACATTATTTTTAACATGTCAAATATTAATAATTGGAATTTATTATTATTATTTTTAATATTATTATTATTATTTATTATTACTACTACTACTACTACTACTACTATACTACTACTACTATTATTATTATTATTATTATTATTATTATTATTATTATTATTATTATTATTATTATTATTATTTATTATTATTATTATTATAACAATAATTAAAACTAACTAACTAGAACTATAAAAATATAAAAATAAAATACCTGAGAACTCAGTCTTCCTAAACTTTGGATGTAGGGTGTGGAGTACTTTCGGAGTATATGCTTCATCTTCAGCTTGTAAATCACAAAAGTATCGATAGAACTATAAAATCCGCAGATTTAAGGCCACGCTCCATACATTCCATCCTGAGCTAATGTTTTCCAATCATCCCTCTATAATTAACCTCTCTCAAATCACGGTTAATTTTATACTCCCACCTCATTCTTGGCCTACCTACTGGGCGTTTTCCTTCTGGTTTCCCTACAAGAAGTTTCCATGTCCCTCTTTCATTCCCCATTCCTGGCATATGCCCTGCCCATCGCAGACTATATACTTAATTGTTTTTATTATATAAGCCTATGTTTTCTCATAAAGACCATGTTGCTTACTTCTCCATTCACTTGTCCGATCATTTCCCTTTGAACCAAAATTTTTCTTAAGAACTTTACTCTCAAATACTCGCTACTTTTTCTCCACCCTTAAAGTAAGAGACCTTCTTCGTAACCATATAATATAACTGGAAAATTATATATGTGTGCACTTTTAGTTGAACTTTTTTTGAGAGAAGTTGGGACAACAGTCTCCATAAAATAACAATAATACGCGTTTCCAGAGTTGACCCTGTGTTTCATTACTTCCTTCACTCATTCCTTTTTGTAATTATTATTTCGAGCTATTTGAATCCTACCACTTCTTCAAAATTTCCCTTATTTGTACATTAACTGTCCACATTCATTATATAATGCATTTCTAAGTGTAACCATATGTTTAATTTTACTGATATTTAATAATAATAATAATAATAATAATAATAATAATAATAATAATAATAATAATAATAATAATAATAATACTTAATCGAAATTTTCTGTCCAAATCCTGGGTCCTCACTGCAACCTCCAATCTTTATTCCACTTTTTTTTCCGTGTCCACACAAGATTTAGACTATATTTCCAATGTCTATAATCTTTTATCGGGGCACGCCGTAGCGTAGTGGTTAAGGCACTGAGCTACAAGCCGGAGGGTCGAGGGTTCAAGTCCCGTTGGGGTCAGGATTTTTAAACTGACCCAAACCCTCTGGCGGCACTATGGCCCTGGGGTCGACTCAGCCTCTAACTGAAATGAGTACCAGACGCTTGCTCTGGGGTAAAGACGGCCGTCACGCAGGGCTGACAACCCGGCTGACATAAAGTGCCGATTGTCTAGAAAAAGTGGAGCCTTAACCTCCTACTACCCCAAAGGCCTCCTGAGGCCTGTTGTGGGATCACTTTACTTTACTATAATCTTTTATCTTCTTCTCCGTGCATTTATTCAATCATTTAGTGTGTCTTTCAATAAACTGATTCGTCTTAACAAGTTACCCATTTAATTTATTTTTCTCATATTTATCATTTCCATTGTCATTCTTTATACCAAGTTACTTTTTTGTGTCCATTTTACACGTTCAATTCTTTTTCTATATTCTAATTTCTAGAGCTTCCAGTCTTCCCTCCTCAAATAATAATAATAATAAAACTAACTCAATGGCACTATCGAATCCGCATATTCATGGCCACGCGGACATAAGCTCTACATAAACCCCTATCCTGAGCTAAAGTTTTCCAATCATTCCCTGTATAATCTACTTCCATCAAATCATAGTTAATATTATTCTCCCACCTCATTCTTGGTCCACCAACTGGGTGTTTTCCCTCTGGTTTTCCTACAAGAAGCTTCCATGCACGTCTATCATTCCCCATTCATGCCACATGTCCTGCCCATAGCAGTCTACGGGACTAAACTATTCTTATTGTATCTGGTTTCCTATACATACCATGCAGTTCACTGTTATGTAATCTTCTCCATTCATCTGTCTGTTCATCTCTCTTTGGTCCAAAATTGTTTCTAAGAATTTTATTTCCAAATACTCGTAATCTCCTTTCCTCCCTTAAAGTAAGAGTCCATGTTTCGCATCCATATAATATAACTGGTAGAATAATAGTTATATATATTTTCAGTTTAACTTTTTTGAAAGGAGTTGGGATGTCAAGACTCCCTGTAAAGCATAATAACATGCATTTCCAGAATTGAGCCTATGTTTAATTTCTCTGTGCATCTTATTCCTATTTGTGATTATTGTTCCTTAGGTATTTGAATTCAGTCACTTCCTCAAATCTTCCCTCATTTGTCATTACCTGCCCATTTCCATTATATAATGTATTTCTATGTGTGACCATATATTTAGTTTTATTGATATTTACTTCCAGTCCCAATTTCTTAGTGTTACTCAATAGTGTGTGCTTGTTGGCCTTTAGTATCTACTCGCTATCGCCCAATAGTACTATATCATCAGCATAAACCAAAAGCTTATTAATACCATTAAGTTGTAGGCCTTCTTCATCCTCTAAAGTTTTAATGGCATACTCTAGTACAAAATTAAACAATAGAGGAGATAGTGCATCTCCTTGCTTCAACCCATTCTGGATTTCAAAAGTATCCAAAAACTTTTTGCCTACACGCACCCTATTCTTTATGCCATTTAGTCACATTCGTATAAATCTAACTAACTTTTTAGGAATTCCGAACTCAAGCATGATACTATATAACTTCTCCCTCTTAATTGAATCATATGCCTTTTTTAAGTCTATGTATAGTTTATGTACCATTTATTTTCTAAAATCTGTCTTATACTAAAAATCTGATCTGTTGTAGATCTGTTTCTTCTAAATACACATGGATGATCCCCTAGAATGTTATCAATATAAGGAGTAAATCTGCTTACTTAAATATTTGTTAGAATTTTGTACGAAGTTGAAAGTAATGAGATGCCCCTGTAGTTGTTGCAATCAGTTTTATCTCCTTTCTTAAAATTGGTACGAAAATCGATTATTTCCATTCATCTGGAAGAGCTTCTTTTTCCCAAATCATATTAAGCAACTGGCGTATCTTGTCCATCAATTTTTCTCCCCCTGATTTTTTCAGTTCTGCTGGGATCATCCGAACCTGATGCTTTATACATCTTCAATGCTTGTATCGCCATTTCAACATTTAATATACTTGGTTCTGCGACTAGCATTTCTGCAGTCTGTAAATTAATAATAATAATAATAATAATAATAATAATAACGTAATCATTATTGCCACCGTCGCTAGTCCCGCAACCATCACAGTTATTATTATTATTAGTAGTAGTAGTAGTAGTAGTAGTAGTAGTAGTAGTAGTAGTAGTGTTAGTGGTAGTAGTAGTAGTAGTAGTCGTAGTAGTTTTAGTAGTAGTATTAGGACTAATAACAAAGTTTGTACCTTCTTGTTTCACATTAAGCACCATTCTGAGGAAAAAATCATTAAAAAATGTTAAACTGATACACTGAAATGGCGGCAAGACATTTCTCCCCACTAGTGAAAGAAGTCATAAATACAGATATTTATGTAGATACGAGGTAAATTAGCTTAACAGAGGCTAAAGATAATTATATTTTTAAAAGGTATGTGAGAGAATTGACATTAAAGGTGCGATTCCACCAGTGTTCTCAAGTGTGCGGCACTGTACTGCACAGTGTACGGCACAAATGTTTATTGCGGTCGGCTCATTCAAGTAAACAATGGCAAAAAGAACGCGAACATTCTAGAAATGTTCGCGCACAGCTGCATACTTTTGTACTCGCACTCATGCAAGCAGTGGACTCGGCTCAATGTGCGCGCACATGTTGTTCGTGAGCTCAGTCTTGCTTCCGCTACTAGAGCGAAAACATTTATTCGTACGCGCACATTAAATTTGGATTGGAGGAATGATAAAATTATAAAATGTATTCAAGCTATTGAAACTTTCCCTCTACTATGGGATTCCAGTCACATTGATTACAAAGATAGGAAAAAAAACACGATGTAACTCAAGAGTTGACTCAAATGTTTAATTGTGACTCGACCGAAGTAATGAGAAAATGGAAAATTATTTAGCTCAATACCAAAGAGAGGAGAAGAAAATGGCCGATTCAAAATCTACAGGTTCTTGGATTTCAGACGTATATAAGCCAAAATGGTTTGGTTATACACATTTTAACTTCTTTCAATTGAAGGATGAACCGAACGCCAGTATTAACACACAAGATGAAATTATTAAACACGTAAGACAATCAACTTTATTTGACAAAACATATATTTATTTATTTATTTATTTTATTTATTTAACAAAACACTTTATTTACCAAAACACATGAATTTTGTGCATTCACATAAACATACTCGTTCAACATCAGTAACATAACCTTAAAAAACCGTCGCAGCCCTGTGTTCATACTGTGCTGCTGTCTTAATCGGTGTATAAGAAAGTCCAGACACTACGGTACGTTTTATATTCTTATTTTTAAATCATGTTTTGTCTTATGCTTGTTACGCCAGTTTTTCTTGCCATGGCACCATTCCGATGTCAGTTTGGAAATAATATGCAAATTCTTCTCTTATATCTTTCACATCGTCATATAGTCTTCTTCCGACATGTCTTAACGGTAGTTTGTTGACCATGGGTGTATCGCGCCGCCAACTTCCGTCGATAGTGTTTTGCGTTATTTGCTTCTCATTATCAAAACTACCAAGCGTAGTATACAGGGTGTATCAAAAATGATGACGCAAACTTACATGGTTGAAAGTACACGATAATAGAAGCAACAATGTCCCAGTAAACATGAGTCCGCAAACGAGCAGTTTGCGAGATAATTATGAATGTATGGTTACAAGCCGCCACTGACGTCATTGTTTGTAACATCGTACGGTTTACTCCTTGCGCACTTGAAGCCGTCCTATGTTCTTTGATTACAAAACTGAACATTGCCGAGAGGTGGAGTTGTAATCAAACCATACACGCAGAACGTACAGGACGGATACAGTACACAGTCTCAAAAGGTATCAGTCTCGTCTGAGGAGTGCCACTTGTGCTGTGTTGTAGTACAATGGAACCTTACAGAACGAAGAGTATGCGGATATGCATTTCATGTACGGTAGGGCTAATGGCCAATGCACGGGAGGCTGCACGCTTGTACCAAGAAACATATCCTGATCGAAGACACCCCGAAAGTCGTACATTTACAAGGGTCCATCAGCGCCTGAGAGAAAATGGGGGTTTTTCACATGGCAGAGTAATAGGTAGGCCTGCTCGCATTACGCCTGAGGTTGAGGATATGATGTTGGAAGCAGTACAGCTCTCTCCAGGAATATCGACGAGAAGAATTGCCACACAAGTGCCTGTACTAAACCACAGTAGTGTATGGAGAATTTTACAGCGCAATTTACTATACCCTTACCACCTCCAACGAGTTCAATGTCTCAATGATGCGTACTTTGTTCCTAGAGTGATATTTTGTCAATAGATGCAACAACATTTTATTTATAGACGAAGCAGGATTCACACGCGATGGTGTTTTTAATTATCATAATACACATTTTTGGTGTGAAATAAACCCACATGCTGTTCATGAGTCACCACATCAGCACCGTTTCTCACTGAATGTGTGGTTAGGGGTACTAGGTGATCATCTCATTGGGCCACACATTGTTCCATGAAAACTTAATGGACGGAGGTACCTTAGGTTTCTGCGGCGTCATCTTACAGGATTGCTTGAGGATGTTCCCCTTCAGCAACGTCGGAGTTTGTGGTACATGTATGATGGAGCTGCGGCACATTTTGCTGCTGCTGTGAGACGGCATCTGACGCGCAGATACGGCCTAATATGGATAGTTCGAGGCGGATCTGTACCTTGGCCTCCAAGATCGCCTGATCTAAATGCTTTTGATTTTTGTGTCTGGGGTCACCTCAAAAGCGAAGTGTACAGCACACCCGTTAACACGGTTGAAGAACGGGAGCAGAGAGATGTACATGCTTGTCAAGAATTCAGAAATGATCCAGGGGTTTTCGAAAGAAATCGACATTCATTGCAGAGACGAGCACAGTATTGCATCCAGATGCAAGGAAGACACTTCGAACACCTCCTTTAACAGCTAATCCATAAGTGAAGTGAACTCTGAAAAGTGAACTAAATTAGATAATTAATAGTAAAGTCTACATTCAAATTAATTTGTACTAACTAGGACGATATTTGCAATGAAGTCAGTGGCGGCTTGTAACCATACATTCGTAATTATCTCGCAAACGGCTCGTTTGCGGACACATGTTTACTGGGACATTGTTGCTTCTATTGTCGTGTACTTTCAACCATGTAAGTTTGCACCATCCCTTTTTTATACACCCTGTATAAAGTTGTGAAGACGAATTTTGTATCACTAAAAAAATAAGCAAGCAACAACAAGTCAATGTTATCAATTGCGCCTTTTCTGGAGCTAACGGAATTCGTTTCCTGAGTAGGCATATGCGAAAACCAGCTGACAAAATTCCGAAAACATTCTCTACTAGACGTCTCGCTCTGCTCAAACGATAATTACATATTATTTCTTTTGATCCTCTGGCATGTTGACCGGGATATGGTTTAATTTGATTCATATCTAATGCAAAAGCATCATCTGCCACGATGATATGTGAAATTGGTTTGTTCCTTCCGGATTACGCGTAAGGTTGAGGCAAACTTAATTTACCTTGTTGAAGATTTGCATATAAGCTAGTATTTTTCAATACACCACCATCCGATATTCTTCCTTTGCACCCAACATCTATATATGTAAATTTATAACATCGACCAGTGCTAAAAGTACAATGCTGAAAATCATATCTGTAATTGAAAAAGTCATTTCGTATTATTTGGGGCTTGAATAACAACCAGTTTGCCATCCAGAGCCACAATGCAATGAGGGTAATTCCAAAGATGATCAAATTCACTCCTAATCATCATCCATTCTTTTAAAGTGTTAGGCATCTAAAAAAGGAAATTTTATTTTATTCAGCTAACACAAGATATCCAGAGAACACAGAAAGTGAAGATCAAGAATCCCTTCAAGAAAGGCCAGTGTAAAAATTTAAGGCTCCGAAGCACTCACTGAAGCGTCATGCTGTTGATGAGACCCAAGAATCGCCCAAGCTTTGTCTATTATGGATGGTTATCGTAAATAAGCAGATGGAAACAAATAAAAAACAAGATGACGACGACATCTATGCTGCATCAATCGCAATGAAATTAAGGTACATTAAAGATGGGCTTACCAAGATTTTAGTGCAAAGCGAGATTGATAATTTATTATATGACGCCATTATTGACTCTGGGAAATATACTACGACTCCAACGCCGTCACCGTATTTAAATTATCAGATTCAAGGATCAGCTTCAGGTTTTCGGGTATGCGATAATGATTATTCAAATATTTTACGCCAGGTTGACAGCGAAAATTCCAAAATACTAAATTGGCATAATATGCAAAGCAATAAAAGTAACTGAAATTGTATGTGATTTTATTTGGTTTGTATCTTACCTTAATAATTTCTTTCAGCACGCTTATCAACGGCTTACAGACCTCATGTACAATCCGAGCAATAAGTTATTTTGAAACTTTAAATAAATGCATTAAACATGCAAAATAATCTCTAATGTCTTAGCCTCTGTAATAATCTTAAGGTAATTGCCAGCCATGTTGAAGTGAGGACACATTTTCTGTAGTTTGTGTCTTGCTTAAGGTGCGATTCCAGTAAAATAGTGTGTGCAGCGCATTTTCTTACAAACATTTTGTGCTAAATTCCAGCAGTGCACTTGCTAAGCTTTTAATGTCTTAGCCTCTGTTTCTACCGGTATAGATGTGCATAACTTTTGTGTGCGCACAGTGCAGCACACAAAGTATGCAGGAACAAGTTCACTCAGTGTTCTGCCTTCCTTGACTCTGAAAATCTGAATACGGTGACGGCATTGGAGTCACAGTATATTGTCCAGTGTCAATAATGGCGTCATATAATTAATTAACAATTTCCCCTTGCACTAAAATCTTGGTCCGCTCATATTTGATTTCATTGCGACGGATGTCATCTTGTTTTTGTTTTTTTCATCTGCTTGTTTACATTATCCATAATAGACATAGCATGGGCGATTCTTGAATCTTCATCAACAACACGACGCTTTAGTGAATGCTTCGGAGCCTTAAATTTTTCCACTGGCCTTTGTTGTTGAGGGGATTATTTATCTTCATTTTCTGTGTGTTACTGGATATCTTGTGTTAGCTGAAATAAAATAAAATTTCCTTTTTCAGATGCTTAACACTCTAGAAGAATGGATGATGATTGGGAGTTAATTTGATCATCTTTGGAATTTCTCTCATTGCATTGGAGCTCTGGATGGCAAATATATTGTTACTCAAGCCCCAAATAATACAGGAAGTGACTTTTTCAATTACAAAAGGTGATTTCAGCATTGAACTTTTAGCACTGGTCGATGCAAACTATAAATTTACATATGTAGATATCGTGTGCAAAGTAAGAATATCGGATGGTGGTGTCTTGAAAAATACTAGCTGATATGCAAATCTTCAACAAGGTAAATTAAATGTTCCTCAACCGTATGCGTTATCCGGAAGAAACAAATCCAATTCCACATGTCATCGTGGCAGATGATGCTTTTGCATTAGATATCAATTTAATGAAACCATATCCCGGTCAGCATGCCAGAGGATCAAAAGAAAGAATATTTAATTATCGTTTGAGCAGAGCGAGACGTGTAGTAGAAAATGTTTTTTTTTCGGGAATTTGTCTGCTGTATTTCGCGTATTCAGGAAACAAAAATTCCGTTAGCTCCAGAAAAGGCGTGAATTGATAACATTGACTTCTTGATACTTGCATAATTTTTTAATGACACAAAAGTCGTCTTCACAACTTCATACTTCGCTTTATAGTTTTGATACTGAGAATCAAATGACGCATAGCACTACCGATGGAAGTTGGCTGCGCGATGCACCCATGGCAATCTTACTACCGTTAAGACATGGTGGAAGAAGACCACCTGACGATGCGAAAGATATGAGAGAAGAATTTGTATATTATTATTTCCAAACTGACATCGGAATGGTGCCACGGCAAGAAACACTGGCGTAAAAAGCATAAGACAAAACACGATTTAAAAATAAAAATATGAAACGTACTGTTGTGTTTGGACTTTGTTATAACACCGATTGAGATAACAGCACATGAGGGGTTGAATGAACGCAGGGCTGCTTCGGGTTTTTAAGGTTATGTTACGAATTGTGAACGAATATGTTTATGTGAATGCACGTGCTTGTGTTTTTTGTTAAGTAAAGAATTTTGTTAAATAAATGAAATAAATAAATACATGTTTTGTTAAATAAAGTTGTTTATCTTGTACAAGATTTGTTTATATACGTACCTGTTCAATTATTTCAACTTGTGAGTTCATGCTGGCATTCGGCTCATCCCTCCAATGAAAGAAGTTCAACTGTGTATAACCAAAACAGTTTGACTTATATACGTCTGAAATCCCAGAACCTGAAGATTTTAAATCGGCGATTTTCGTCTTCTTTCCTTGGTATTGAGCTAAAATAATCTTCCATTATCTCATTACTTCAGTCGAGTCACAATTAAAAATTTGAGCCAACTCTTGAGTTGCATCATGTTTTTTTTCCCTACCTTTATACTGAATGTAAATGGAATCCCATAGTAGAGGATAAGTTTCAATACGTTTGAATAAATTTTATAAATTTTATCATTCGTCCAATCCATATGTAATGTGCGCGTACAAATAAATGTTTTCGCTCTGGTAGCGGAAGTAGGACTGAGTTCGCGAACAACATGTGCGTACGCGTCGAGCCGAGTCCACTGCTTGCAGGAGTGCGAGTACAAAAATACGCAGCTGTGCGCAAACATTTCTAGAATGTTCGCATTGACCAGCAACTCAAAATCGTCGCACGATATTCGAGTGAAACATTTAAATGCACTTAACGGATCTATTTTTATTTATTCTACAAATTTCATTACGTCGTTGTAGGAATGGCCTCACCCAACAACGCGGTTTCTATCTTCGTTTCTTTTTAAGCAGACTACTTAGTAAAACACAAACTGCAGCACAAATCACTATGTTTTCCTGCCCGTCCATATTAATAACTGAAGGAAGGCAGAACACTGAGTGAACTTGTTCGTGCATACTGTGTGTACTGCACTGTGCGCATACAAAAGTTATACACAGGTGGAGGTGGAGTCAAAGGCTAAAGGCATTAAAAACTTAGCAAGTGCACTGCTGGTGTTTAGCACAAGATGTTTGTAAGCAAATGTGCTGCACACTATTTTGGTAAAATCGCACCCTAATGATACTGGATTTAGCTGAAACATGCGCAGGGAAGAACTAATATTCTGAGTTCCTTAAAAACTATATATAACTTATATAATAATATTATCAAACACGGAGGTCCAGTAAATCATTGTCCAGTATGTCTAAGCTGTGTAAATAGTATATTACGACGCGAGGTTGGGAAATGATGTTTGTAGAAATGAGGAAAATGTTTAAAAACCGAGCGATAGCTCGGTTTTTAATGTCCGTGATTCTGTAAAACACTTCACAAACGTTCGTTGTACATTATTTTTTGCGCGATGGTACTTTGAAAATAATAAATAATAGTAAAATAATAACATCTTTGCTGGAAATATTTGCGTTAATTATAAACAATTGACTAACCTTAACAGTGTGGGAAATGTTTATTAGTTGAAACAAGAGAAGACCGTGATACCAATTTAGTGATAAAATGGTGGCGAGTACGTATTTATTGTTTTATGTTGTTTCAAATAAAGTTCAGTTCGTTTAAAATGCAGTGATTTGTTTCGTATAATATATATTAACACTACCTTTCTAATATCTTTTTGCATATACATTGTATGTAGTATACATGGTGGGCAATGGTGTTACTTCCCGCACACGTGTTTGTAAATATGTAATATTACAGTATAGTTATTTTATTACAGTATAGTTATTTAGGTTGGTAACCCCGAAATGTAGGAAGATGAACTTTCAATCATGGTCGCCATTGCTGCAAGTACGACCAAACGCACTATCGCGCAAAAAATTAATTACTGCCACCCCACTTAACCTATATATTTTTCGTAAAGTAAAAATAGGAAAATCTCATAAACAAGGTTCTTATTTGTTAGGCCTATTACAAGAGTCAATAGAATAATTTAAAACAGGAATTATTTTAATTATTTAAAATATAAATTATTTCTAAGTCACGACCACTATCATCAACATTTTCCTGCCATGTCTTAAGCCTGGTGGCCTTTATGATCTCATGCCATCTTTAAAGTGGTTTTCCAAGAGATTTTTTCTTCTGGGATGGTAATTTAAAATCCGATTAGGGATGCGTGTTCGATCCATGGGTTGAAGGTGTTGCAGCCAATTCCTGTGTGTCCTTAACAAAAGAGATATGAAATTATTCCAGGATGTCCGCATTTGTCTTTTGTTTAATTTTGTGAACCCATCAGTTCTTCCCGTGAACTTAATTTCACCAGCTGTGATTCTGCTTATAGTCACGATCGGTATAAAGATGAAAAATCGTTTGAAATATTGCATAATTTTGGTGTCACATCTTTTTATCTGGCATATCACAGAAGTACTAATTTTTAGTAAATTGAAATAGTAAATGATAGGCCAATAATTACAACTAAACAATGATTTGTTGAATACTATGTTAAGACCAATAATTTCCACATAAAGCGCCCGAAATGAAATTTTAGAAATGCTGGTATATTTTCAGGAATATAGAAATTAGGTTATACCGTTCTCTCAACTTCCCAACTTTAAATCTCAGCAACTATCATCATCATCATCATCATGAACAAATTCGTTTTAGGCCATGTGGCCTGTACGGTAAACCTAGCGAAGATGGTCTTGATCTTTCCACCGATGTTTTGGTCTTCCTTGGTCCCTATGTCCAGTTGGGGTATATTGGAATGCCAATTTTGGAAGTCTATTTCTTGCCATTCTTCTCAGATGATTTTTCCATTCTTCAGTAAATAGAAATTAATGTGTATATTTCTGTTAAGTATATACAGAAGTTGAATGAAATTTATTTGAAAAAAAAATTAATAGCAATGCTCAATTTCATATTATGTTTCATTTTAGTATTTTACGATTTAACAAAACGGCCGGAAAATCATGAATATTATGTTACATGTAGTGTAACATTTACAAAAATGGATGCAACTTTTGCCAAAATATAAGTAAACATGGCGAAGTTAATAATTTTGCAAGTAAACAGCCACAGGTAATGAATAGAAATTATATGGACATGAATAATAATTTCATATAATCAGTACTTATTTCATTATAAGGTGAAATAAGAATAAATTATTTCACGTTACCAAAATGAATTGTGACGCATCGTTAGGTTTCCCCCCCCCCCGCGAGCGGCAGCGAGAGTCAGGGTCTCGCCTTGTGCAATAGAGAAGAATTCGTGAGCTATCGATTTACGAATCGGAAAGCTCGCGGAGAACTATTCATGAAAGAACAGTTCTCGAGACTTCGGCTCAAAAAAAGTTTAAGATGTTTCTGTTCATCTCACATATAAGAGGATGCAAGGTGGGACCTGCCAATTGAAGTCATGTCCGAATGGTGGACCAGTGAAGCTATATCAAGAGTGAATTAATACAAGAAAGCGATTTAAAGTGATATCGTCAGCGTATATAAAAGACTGAGTAATAAATAAATTTTGAAGAAAGAGATTTTATGAACATAAAATTATTTGTGAAGAATCTGCTAATTATAGTGATCTAACTAAAGTTAATTTGTAAATTTTAACTTCTGTTTGGTTATTTAAAGAAATTACATCGGAATGCTGCGCACCCCAAGCCTAGTGACAGTACTTTTATCAGTTGTGGTACAATTTGTATTTAATTTTGTCAGTTGCCATATCTGATTGAAACTACTTTCATTTGTTTCATTGCTACAAATAATAACGCAAATGGATCACTACACATTCATGAATGTAAATTTAAACAACGATTAACATTCGTTGGCATATATTTGAATATATTACTTTTATTTGTATTTGAAATAGTCCTAATAATAACAACATTCAGTACAAGCAAGTTCATTGTGAGCGTATTGAGTGGTGTCGGTTTTTTATCAAATACTGAATTAATACAGTAAGATTTGTTTAATCCAGAACGTGAATAATGCGGAAATCTATCCAATGTGAACACATTTATTGGTCCCGACGAAATAACAGTAATTTTACGTGTATTTATTTTGCATAAAATGGAATCTGTCCAACGCGGAAACGGAAGGATATTTTTATACAATTCATGAAAAATATTTATAAAGCGGAAAGGTATATATATATACATACATATTTTAACCATCAGCAGGAGTTTTTTTTCCCCATGGTATCTTTACATTGTCGTGGTGGAGTGGCTTGCGTGCTTAAATGATCCTGAGAGCTATGCCGGCGGTACCATTGCTGCCGATAGGGTTACCCATGCCGGACTGGTCGAAGGTGATAAGCCAACGAAAAAAGTACCTTGGTCGAAAGTTTGACGATCTTTCACCGTAAAAATGCAACTGTCAATAAATGCGGACATGGGTTCAACTGGGGTAAAATTTTCCGGAGGTCAAATAGTCCCCCATTCGGTTCTCCGGGCGGGGACTACTTCAGGGAACCCATGCCAAAGGCTCAAACACAGGGACATGTTCCTAGGAACATGGAATGTTAGGACTTTATACAATAGCGGGGCACTACAGATATTAACGCGGGAATTAGATAAATCGCCCGTGGATATAGTCGCTTTACAGGACGTTAGGTAGTCAGGAGAAGGTAGTCAGGAATCTGGAAGCTTTGCATTATACTACGGGGGTGCAGAAAGACCTGAATTTGGAACAGATTTTTTAGTCAGAAGGAGGATCATATCCGCTATCTGAGATGTTAAGTTTGTTAGTGATAGGATATCATACATAATTCTAAAGGGTATACGACATGATTTTATAATTGTAAATGTACATGCCCCTACAGAAGATAAAGATGACAAGATCAAGGATGAATTCTACGAAGAATTAGAATGCTTATTTCATAGCCTTTCCCGATATCATATGAAAATTGTCTTAGGAGATTTTAATGCAAAAGTGGGGCGGGAAGATATATTCAAACCAACAATAGGCAAATTTAGTCTTCATGAAGATAGTAACGACAATGGGGTTAGATTAGTCACCTTTGCCACATCAAAGAATCTCATTGTTAAGAGCACAACATTTCAGCATAAGGATATTCATAAATATACCTGGACGTCCCCAGATGGAGAAACTCGGAACCAGATAGATCATGTATTAGTGGATAAACGCTGGCAGAGTAGCATCATCGATGTTAGATCAGTTAGAGGGACAGACTGCAATTCGGATCATCATCTGGTCAGAGTGAAAATCAGACAACGGCTATCGCTTATGAGAGAAACAAACGCTAAAGATGATTCTGAAAATTTGAATTAAAAAACTTGAAAAATGATGAAATGCGGCAAGAATACCAAATCAAAATTGCTCATATATTTGAAGTACTGGAATCTTCAGATGACAAAGTGGCAAATGAAGAAGAAACTGATATAAATAAAGAATGGGAGGCTATAAGAGATACTATTAAATTGTCAGCATCAGAAAGCATTGGTTGTTTAAAAAAGAGGCAAAACAAGAAATGGTTTGATGAGGAATGTGCCGACATTGTAAAGAAAAGAAAACTAGCAAAAATGAAATGGTTACGCCAGCCAAATGAGGTAAATTTAGAGCAATTGGGTAGTATTAGACGAGAAACCACCAAGTTACTAAAGAGTAAAAAGAGGGAATATTTCAGAGAGAAGATTAATGATCTTGAAATGAATGCAAAAAATAGGAACATTAGAGAATTATATCAGGGAATTAGTATAGAGAAGAAAGGGTTTCAGGCTAGAACAAACATAATTCGGAATGAAAATGGGGATTTTTTTTTTTTTTTTTTATTATAAGAGTCTTCATATGACAGCATGCTCCACTACAGTTTTCTGCAGTACTACATGCTTTGGTTTAGCAATATTAAAATATCTCTATCATTTTATGTGTGTTGATGTTCCTGACTATGCATCTATAGTGTTATTTACTAGTTCTAATGTGTGAAAATATTTTTCTATTTTCGATTCCTTAAAATATAATTTTGAGTTATTGTGACGCTAAATTGTTCTATTTCGTTGTGGTTGTTATTTGCATTTCAAACAATGCTCTCTGTTAATTATACTTAAGCAAGTTATGGTTCCTCTTTGCACTAACAAGTTATGATTAATATTTACAGTTGCTTGATATTGTTTCCTATTAGCACTTACTTAACCCTTAAATTGGCGAAACAATACTTTCTAGTGCCCGTCATTCAAGTGTTTCGGACCGCAAAGAAAATAAAATCATGTAAAAGTAAGTTATTACTGTATTTTTAACGTAATTTGACACAATATTAGGTAATGTATGATAACTTGTTTTATTTTTACTGTTTAATAAACTATAACAAATAAATTAAATCAATGTTTCTTATAAGATACATTGTAAGTTAAGGGTTAAATTAGTGCATTCTTCATTACTATTCCTAACAAAATATGGTTCCTGTTTACATTTAAATTGACTAATCCTATCAAGCTATAATCTATATTTACAACGCTAAGTTAATATTCTATCCATTACTAATCTAAGAAGAAATAGCTCCTATTTACACTTAAGTTACGGACTAATTCTAACATTTTATGAGTAATCTACTATTGAAAAATATTTTACTGTCCTTACAAGTTCTAAAAAAAATAGGCTATTAGGTTCCTATTTACACTTATAGCACTGACTAATCCTAACAAGTCATGATCAATATTTACACTTCCTTAAAATAATGTTCTTATCCTAACACTTATTATCTAGTTCTATCACTTTATGATTTACAGTTCCTTAAAGTATACTGTCCAAGTAATGTTCTATTGTAATTTTTTTAAGTCTATGCTATTTGCGAATTTGGTGAATTGTTTAGTATACTTAAAAGCTAATTTACTCTTATTTATGGGCCACCTTTCACTACCTCTATTTACAAAATTTATAAGAGTTTGTCTTTCGTTTTTAAATTCTATACAGTTATATATAACATGGTCCACTGTCTGCTCACCAGCACCGCATGCACACATTGCACTGTCCTTTATCTTGAAGCGATGGAAGTAGGCGTTTATATTCCCGTGTCCGGTCACCAGCGTTGTGAGATTGGGAGATATCTGGATTCTTGTCTGTAGTCTGTCGCTGACTTTCGGGAAGAACGATTTCGTCAAATATGAAAATGGGGATATGATTGCAGATTCCAGGAGTATATTAAATAGATGGAAAAGTTACTTTAATCAGTTATTAAATGTACATACAGAACAGGACATTGAAGAGGATAATTTACAGACAGCAGAAATGCTAGTGCATTAGAGGTTAAAACGGCGATTGAAAAATTGAAGATGTATAAAACATCAGGTTCAGATGAGATCCCAGCAGAACTGATAAAATCAGGGCGAGAAAAATTGATGGACAAGATACGCTGGTTGCTTAATATGATTTGGGAAAAAGAAGCTCTTCCAGATGAATGGAAGGAGTCAATCATCGTACCAATTTATAAGAAAGGAGATAAAACTGATTGCAACAACTACAGGGGCATCTCATTACTTTCAACTTCGTACAAAATTCTAACAAATATATTAGTAAGCAGACTTACTCCCTATATTGATGACATTCTAGGAGATCATCAATGTGGATTTAGAAGACACAGGTCTACAACAGATCAGATGTTTAGTATAAGACAGATTTTAGAAAAGAAATGGGAATATAATGGTACTGTACATCAACTATATGTAGACTTCAAAAAAAGCATATGATTCAATTAAGAGGAAGAAGTTATATAGTATCCTGCTGGAGTTCGGAATTCCTAAAAAGTTAGTTAGACTTATACGAATGTGTCTAAATGGCACAAAGAGTAGGGTGCGTGTAGGCAAAAAGTTTTCGGACACTTTTGAAATCCAGAATGGGTTGAAGCAAGTAGATGCACTCTCTCCTCTACTATTTAACTTTGTACTAGAGCATGCCATTAAATATTTAGAGAATGAGGAAGGTTTACAACTCAATAGTGTTAATAAGCTGTTAGTTTATGCTGACGATATAGTATTATTGGCCGATAGCGAGGAGATACTAAAGGACAACACGCACCCACTATTGAGTAACACTAAGGAATTAGGACTGGAAGTAAATATCAATAAAACTAAATATATGGCCACACATAGAAATTCATTATATAATGGACATGGACAGCTAATGACAAATGAGGGAAATTTTGAGGAAGTGGCTGAATTCAAATACCTAGGAACAATAATCACAAATAGGAATGAGACGCACAAAGAAATTAAACATAGGCTCAATTCTGGAAATGCATGCTATTATGAATTGCATAGACTCTTGATGTCCCAACTCCTTTCAAAAAACGTTAAACTGAAAATATATAAAACTATTATTCTACCAGTTATATTATATGGGTGCGAAACATGGACTCTTACTTTAAGGGAGGAAAGGAGATTACAAGTATTTGAGAATAAAGTACTTAGGAACATTTTTGGACCAAAAAGAGATGAACAGACTACATAATGATCTACATGGTCTTTATAGGAAGCCAGATATAATAAAAACAGTTAAGTCTCGTAGACTGCGATTAGCAGGACATGTTGCACGTATGGGGAATGAAAGACTTGCATGGAAGTTTCTTGTAGGAAAGCCAGAGGGAAAACGCCCAGTTGGTAGACCAAGAATGAGGTGGGAGAATATAATTAACTATGATTTGAGGGAAGTAGATTATACAGGGAATGATTGGAAAGCATTAGCTTAGGATAGGGATGTATGGATAGCTTATGTTCGCGGGTCCATGAACCTACGGGTTCGATAGTGCCAGTGAGTAAGTATGTAAGTAAGCAGTTTTTTTTTTTACTGAAGGCAGGTGCCAAGACGGCTTTTACAAATAATGATTCATACCAAATGGACAAATAAATGTTCAAAACAAAACAAACCTAATTGTCACTGGCCCTAAAGTTCATTGTTAAAAGATGTTTCCGTATTTCACATGCCGATATGTACAATGTCTCGGTATATCATTGTCCGTTGCAATAATTTTGATTGAATAACATGTGTTTCTTGTGCTTTGTTCCCAGTTTATTATGTCGAGTAAAAGGAAAGAAAAATAATTAGTACCGAAGAGAAAAAAAAAGTGTTGCCGTTTAAAGTAAAAATAAAAATGCTTGATGGTTTATACGCGTTGGCGAGTCGTTTACATCTATATATCATGCCGTTTCAATGTTAATGAATCAAGAAATCCGAAGACAAAATAAGGAATTATATCGCAAAATTCACAGCTCAATATCAATCTTAATTGAAAGACAATTTAAAAGTTGTAAAACAGGAAATAATCACTAAGTTCTTTAAGTCCTTGCCTAAACCTGACAGTAATAATTAAAAGAAATTGTTCAAAATCTCTCATGAATTTATTTTATTTTGATTATTTTTATTTTCTTCTGTAAACTTGGAACGTGTCCCCTATATACCCATACAAATTACTATTCCATATTTGCGGCATATTTGCGGAACATATCTCTCGCGAATAATTAGCTTTTACTGTATAGATTCGGCCTCATTGCACACCCGTTATGCGAAACACCGATACCTGTCTTACAAATAACAATTGCGCTATAAAATCTTAAATTAGTTAAGTTCCGAGATCGATTTTTCACAGGTAGCGTTCTAAATTTACGGAATAAAGATGGCTGAAACGTATGTATCATTCTCATTAAGCGAAAAAGTGAAAGTGATTGAAGATAAATTTCCAAACATTTTCGGACCGATGCTCCAAAGTCAAGCTCTATTTCTTGTTACATCTCTAAGGGAATAACGATTTCAAGGAATCTTCAGGTTGGCTATAAAGTTTTAAAAGACGATACAATGTAGTGTCAAATGAAATTTCAGGGGAATGAAAGAATGTGGACGATAGTGTAGTTAGTGAGCGAAAACCGAATCTGCATACTTGAATTTCAGGATACGCGGCTAAGAGACATTTATAACGCTGAAGAAATGGGACTGTTTTTTCGCGCGTTACCGTCCAAGTCTCTCATCCGTACTATACTTGACTTTTCAACGGCAGCGGAACTACAATTAATCCAAGGTACATAAAAAGACATATACGGTACTCTATAATCTAAGATTATTAATAAGTTTGAGTTTTTATAATGCGGAATTTTGTCCAATGTGGAAAAATAATTGGTCCATGCGATTCCGCTTTCAGTAATTCTTACTGCATTTATTTATTTATTTATAAATAATATTGCACCGCGATCCTACCATTGCAAACATTGAGTTTGAAAGCAAAGATTAATCCATCTTTCCTTTGTAAATTACTTAACATTTCGTACAGAATTCTAAACAGTATTATAATCGTGGAAGCTAGAATGGAAGAAATAAATAATAGTTTAAAAAACTAAAACAACACACTTTATTAGAAAACCGAACTAAAAAATGAAAAATAATTTTAATTTCCAACATGCTTGGGATAAAATTAAATTGGTCAACAAAAAGATCATCTCCAACACATCTAGAATAAAATTGAAGCTATCTACAAAAAAAATAATTTTACCATCAAAAGCGTGGGCTGCTTCTTATAGTTTTTACGTTTTCTTCTTAGAGACTTTAATTTTACCAATACCTGTTTATTATCAAATATATTAATTGATATAGAGCACCCCACGCTTTTGATGATAAAATTATTTTTTTGTAGATAATTCTAGTTTTATTCTAGATGTGTTGGAGATGATCCTTTGTTTGCCACTTTAATTTTATCCCAAGCGTGTTGGAAATTAAAATCATTTTTTCATTTTTAGTTCGGTTTTCTAATAAAGAGCGTTGTTTTAGTTTTTTTAACTATTATTTATTTTTTAGTTTTAATATTTTACAGAATAAGATAAAAATGTAAATATCTTTAAATTCGATACTATTGTAGAATGAGCTAAAAGTAATACTCTACAAAAAAATCCCCGGGCCGAATTTGAACCTATGGAATACTGAAATTATATACCACTACAGTCCACCGCTCTACCAACTGAGCTCTTACAACGAATGAGTAAGAAGTTGATACGTCCGCAACCTATTATACCGATTTTTATTATTTTGATTTTCTGCTGATTCTGGCCTGGATTTTAGAAACATTTATGAAATTATTGTATTGTCATTGGTCCTTCACAAGTATACAAAGTTCCAAGTCGATCCAATGATTTTAAGTAGGTGAAAATCGTGTTGAAAGATTCCGTTACATAATTACACAGACACTTTTTTGATTTTCTGATGATTCTGACCATTATTTTAGAAAACAATTATGAAATTATTGTATTGTCATTGGTCCTTTACAAGTATACACAGTTTCAAGTCGATCCAATGATTTCAAGTGGGTGAAAATCGTGTTGAAAGATTCCGTTACATAATTACACACACTTTTTTTGATTTTCTGATGATTTTGGTCAGGAGTTTAGAAAAAAAATTATGAAATCATATTGTCATTGGTCCTTTAAAAGTATACAAATTTTCAAGTCGATCCAATGATTATAAGTGGGTGAAAATCGCGTTGAAAGATTCCGTTATATAGTTAGATACAGGTCAAGCTAATATAAAGCGTGTAAAAAGGGGATTAAGTTGGCTTGAGAAAGCTTTAGTACATTATATATATATATATATATATATATATATATAGCAATATCATGACTAGTTACGCAATCAGTAAACATATGTTAACTAAAAGTAACTTTTAATGTGAATCATTAGTCAGATCTTCAAATACAATTAATTAAACATAAATAACCTTCTTGACCATTATATAATTTGAAAGAAGAATATAAATGATAATAATTATATAAATTAATAAACCTGGTTATCGATAATTCCAGTCTTTATGGATTAAAAAAAAACAATAATAATAATAAGAAGAAGAAGAAGAATTTACAGACATACGTACACACACTCTCCAGTCCAGCCGAGGGCTAGGGTCCACAGTCCGGATTCCCTACCCTGGCTTACGGGACTAATGAAACTAAACAGCTCACCCGAGCTACAGTCCAACTGACTACGACGATACTAAAGATGATGATGACCATAGAGAACGAATAGAGTGGCCTCTCTGTGTTAAATTTTGGAAGCAATTTTATACCGCTGCGCCATCTTAAGATGACCTGCGTACTACATGGTACTATTTTAGCCGGTTATGGTGGCTCAATCGCAAGAAAAGTAACCTACCCTTTCCATTCATTTAAAAATAACATTGAAAGATCAACATAAGCAAAGCTACTTTGTGAACATTTTTCGCATGTTTTATTCTTACTGTCTTCAGTAAAAATTTACAAGATCTTTGCCAACTTTTCAGATGTCTTTAACTATATTATTTTCATTTTTTCCAAAATTCATCAATTGGTAAGTTTACTAAATAATTTACACTATTTCCTAAACTTTTAATAAAAAAACTATTTCACTTTTAGATGAACATTGGTGAATACGGAAAATCACTATTTATTATACAGTAATTGAAAATGTTAGACCTATACAACAAAAATATTGGCAACATTTTTGTAATAATTTTCTGAAGTAAAAATAAAAAATACAAAATTGTTTACAAAGTAACATTTCTTGTGTTATTTCCATTAAGAAATATCAAAAAGTATCTGGATAATGGTATGCTATGTCGGCACCATTTGACGAGCCTGGTCTAATGAGTAATGTGTTTTAAGAACCGAAACCATAAAGTAATTTAAGTACAAGTTTTTTTAAATATTCTTAAAATGAAAATTTATAAATACCTTAATTTGATAAGAATGTAGCAAAAATAAAATCAAACTAAAACCTGTGCACTGTTTCACTATTCTGAACTACTCACATACGAATGCGTGCACATCAACTCTGTTTAGTAACCAGACTTGTCTTGATTAGTTTGTTTGCTTTTAAAAATGAAATAACATGATTCATTTATTGCCTTGTATTAAAATTAATAATTTTAAAAAAATATATACATTATATAGTTCCTGCAGGATGTACAATATTCAAGACGAACAGAATTTTCTCAATGAAACTTAATTCACACACATAGTTAAAGATTCAATATTCCAACAATAAACATAATTATTTTACATGTAATTTTATAAGAAGACTATTTGCACATTTATTTACTAGTTTCCTATTACCCCAAGGGCTTTTCAAGCCCTATAATGAGATCACATATCTTTACATTTTAATTAGAAAATCTGATAGTTCATTAGAGAAAATCCATATTATGTATATTCTCCAAGGTGCAATACACTGAGAATGCCCTTGGCCTACCAGCTAGCTGTTGGCCCAACATTCGCCTGTGAGAAGAATCCAAATTGTTTGACTTTTAGGCTTAAACATTAATTTAAGCCTAACACAAATGCCTACCTTGATTATTACCAGGAAATCACTGAATAGCTTAAGGTTAGGACAAATTATTTTTGTTAAAAGAGTCAACAGTTTTGTTCTCTAAGTAATTACCAACACTTCATATTAAGATATTTTTTAGTACATGTTAAATAAATGTTATAAAAGGCATAGAAAGTTCTCAATGAGGTAGAAGTAAGGATGAATTGAAATTTACATAAAACAATGTTAACTTAATTTTAAAATTTGTAAATTAAAATATTTGCTATAATAGTTAATTAAAAATGTGTTTTAATAAATATCACGAACACTTTTCTGTAGGCATATAGTCTATAATGTACTGGTATGTTCTTGCAATATACTTGTAGATACTCTTGAAGCGCAACTTCAGTAATTTAAAATATTTGCTATAATAGTTCAATTAAAAATTTGTTTTAAATAAAAACACAAACACTTTTCTGTATAGTCTATAATGTACTGGTCTGGTATGTTCTTGCAATACACTTGTAGATATTCTTGAAGCACAACTTCATTACACCTACTGTAGAGTCTGAAAAAAAAATAAATTAATAAATATATATATATATATATATATATATATATAGAGAGAGAGAGAGAGAGAGAGAGAGATACAGTGAGTTTCACTTGACCTGCGGCCGATAGCGGGAAAAGTAACTGCAAGCATTGAGTCATCAACTCACGCTACCCACGCAGTGTCTACGCTAGTGGCCGCATGTCAAGTGAAACTCAAAATATTTGTAAGCATCCTTCACAATGAAGGTATCTCCAACACTTAAATAAATCAAATTAATTTATTTATATATATTAACAATCATAATATTCTCAGTAAATGTTTTATTTAGAATTTTAGTTATGTCAAAGTCCCACATCCATGGCCATTGGATGAATAAAACAAGAATTAGATATTCCAATTTTCTAAAGGTGTTACTAATCAAAAAAAAAATATATTTTGTTTAATGCCCCAGGTGGTCTTTCGACATTCCTGGTTTCTCTCCTGGCATGGTGTACTTGTAACCCACTTCTGAGGTTTGGGCGCCTGGGAGGCGGGGTTACGTTGCCCCGATGATATGATGGGTGATAATAATGATAATGGTGCGCCAGGAGATCCCCTAACCCTAAGCTTAATCTAAGATGAATATGAATGATGATGATTGCGATGGCCATATGATTTCGGGGACCGTTTTGGCCTTAAAATTTTCCTGACATTTGTTTTACAGGTGAGGAAAAACCCCGATAAAAACCTCACCCAGTAAAACTGTCCCGACCGGGGATCGAACACGGGCCCGCTGCGTGACAAGGTTGCACGCTTTCCCAAGACCACAGCGGTAGACCTAATCAAAATATTGAATTCCTGATTTATTATCAAATGGCTATGAAAATGGAACATTCACTTAACCTCATAACAAGAACTGTAAAAAATGGATTTCAAACAGTGTGATCCTAAACCACTGTGTGTGTATTATGTACATGTATACACTTACATATGTTTAAGTTTTTTTGTAATATTTCACAATCAGTCGAAACTTACATTGAAAATTGAAATGACAATTCTTGAAAATACTTGACTTAAAAGAATGGAATACCATAAATAAACTAATAATGATTACACTAAGTCTTTATTATCACCATTCTGTGTTTAACTTTCTTTTTTTAAGACTTCAATATTGGGATGTTTCTCCTCTGGTTGGCAATGTTCATTTTATTATATTGTGTACGGTGGCAGCATCAGATGATTCTAAATTTTATCAATTTTATCTCATGGCACATGTGTATGGGTCTACATAGACTTGGATTTTTTTTGGCCCAACTTTATATTATCTTACCCTTCATTTTCCAAATCTATATTCTTGTAATGCTGTTGCTCTACGTACTTCTTCTGCCTTTACTAACATTTCATAATGTTTTAAACATTTGCAACAATACTTATAACATTTTTTTACAATAAAATATTAAATATTTATCTATATATGCAATGATTTCTTCGAAGTTATGTAGATTTGTTGTGCATGTGCACGAATGTTTAAATGAACTTCCACTAAACGGTGGAGATATCTGTGAAACTGGAATAACCAACATTCAAAAATATGTTTTTAAAAAATGGATGTTCACTCACTTCATTTTGTTAGGTTCCGATGGGAAAAGTTAGTGAATACTTCATTAAATAATATGCATATAAATTATTTAGTTAGGTTAGGCAAGGGTAAATTGGTATACGTCCATATCTAATAAATGTTTGGGAATTTATTGCAAAGGTTGATCATATCGATTTCACATCTATGTGGTTTCATCTAGCATTCAAATCTATAAACATTTTATAAATGTCTGCACATGTTCACTATTATTCTGCAGGACTTAGAAAAATTATTATTAAAGGTAAACTGAAGTTTTTCATTTTTTTTGTCACATAATGTAAACTGTATCCCTAAATTTCTGTTATCTTTTAAGATTTTATTTTTAGACTTACAGGTGTTCTAGATAATGCTACCTCACTTTCATAAATTTACCTACACAATAAATTTAATCTATAAAAATATGTTAGGGTAATTTAGTTTAGTTAACTTTTATCAGGTTATATCAATTTAAGGTTAAACGTCCAAATTAGTAGGTAGAAGCACTAGATCCACTTACCTAAAAAATTATACGTATGTAGATTTCCCAATCACTGTTATAAGAAAATAAGCCCATAGGATTTGATCTTGACTGCCTCATTTATTCTGTAAAAGAAATATTGATGAATAAGTACACATATTACAGGCTAAGATATAAAAAAATAATATAAGGTATAAACAAGTTTTTTAAAGGGATATTACAATTCAAATACAAACATTATATTGTCACGATGCAAACAAAATATACGACAAGCCAATTTACATAATTCACAGTTAGGCCTATTATTTGAAAACACGATTTTGAAAAGTGAACCAAATTTTTAAGAAAAAAAATGTCATTCACTTACCTTTCATTAGCTGTATTTTCCAGCTTCACTTTCTCCTTCAGATTGTAGAAAATTAATCAATTTAATAATTAACTTCGATGCATTAACGATATTATATTATATTCAACCTCAAACTTCTCTTCGAACAGTACATAATAATTCTACCGTTGATTTATTTAAATGTAATTCGATATTCGATTTGTTTGAACGTCATAGGTCTACAATCGATAAAATAACGACATGACTCGAGTACTACGTGGCCAAAAAAATGTAAAACATTTGCGTCCAAATCTCCCTATAATGATTCACTGGCCTGATGATGACCTAGATACTAGCTAGTTCAGCTTATTTGAGGCTTTCCATAACGAGAAAAAGTTGCGCAGTCACACGTGGCGCAGAAGGAAAGGAGGAGGGGTACGTAGGAGAGAGGACAACGAAGACGGGAATTTGGCACTGTTCTATAATATCACTGTAGAGGAAACGCACGATGACGTAGTTGTTACGTACCGAAAAAGTTATTTAGGTATAATATTTGAATTAGATATAATATTAAATAAAATTATTCACATTCAAGTTATTGAAAACGCTTCTCGAACTTTTTTGACTCAACTCATCCGTGAAACCTCATTATCATAACAAACCATAAGGTGTTATGTTTAAATAGTGTACAATAACGAAATTTCATAAAGAAAAAGTCCCGCCATAAAATTCATTAATGTATAAAACGTACCGGTGTACTATACCATATCATATAGACCATTTCGAGCTCTGCTTACATGCGAGGAGGTACGTGAATATGAAAACTGATCAAAATTTAATTGAATACGAGTATAAGGAAAGAAATGCTATTGTGCGTAGTGAAGATCGTAAATAAAAATTAATTATGTAAATTTGTAGGCTTTCAAGGCAGGTGTCCTGATTCCTGTTGGGTTTGACTTTCGGTTTAAATGGCCGTGGTCTGGTTTTCTTAAAACTCAACGTTTCATCTACAACTGCGGTAGACATCCTCAGGAGATTATGCGTTTCCTGGGCGCTCGCTCGGCAGCCCAGGGAATTAACGTGCACGGCCCGTGGCCAGTCACCTCCGGCTGATTTCGGAACTTATATGCCCTCCTCAGTTCTTTCATATTTTTTATTTACTCTAGATTATTGTTTGAGCGATAAACCTGCTCCCAGTCGTAAATAGCCGTAGATTAGGAGATATCATCAAGCCTTTGACGCTGGAATAGATGTTCTACGCAGCCAAGAGGAAAACCGCAGCCGCCAAGCCCCAAAGGGTCAAGACCGGGAGGACCGCTGACCCAACCAGAAACGGCTCCCTTCAGGTTAAGCTGATTTGTTGTTGAATTTTTTTTTTTTTAGAAAATATTTTAGGAAGTTGTAATTTACTGCTGAACTCTAGGGGACCATTCCGACATTTGTCTTATCGTTAAGGGGAACCACTGCACACCTTAGCAGAGTGGCTGGAATTTAGTGATATTTATTAAATAATAATTTAGAAAAATAGATTTTTAAAATAGTATAAAGTCGAAATGATCAGCTTCTTCCGGTTTTTAGCCGTCAGTATCACCTGTTATAGGTGTGTTAAGACACTTCCTGTCTTCATCAGTAGTTGTTAAACACTCTACTAAAAAGGAGTGTTTGTTATAATCTAGTGCAATATATATAACTATTGATTCTGGATCAGTTGATATTTGCTTAACTATTTTGTCCACGACTTCATTCGTGATTAGACAGTCTGGTCTAGAGAGGCCAGTTTGCAACGATCTACTCATTTTCAACAGAGCCGTGGCAGTCTGAGTGCCAGTGGTTACGTATTTAATTTCGTGTGAGCTCTCGGACTCACATAGGTCCTCGGATTTCGAAGCCTTTTCTTCCCGAACCTTTCTAGGCCCGGTACGTCTTTTTCATTTTTGCCTAGTGCTTTTTACATCACTTGGGTTTGGGTTCTGGACGGGCTCCGATCTAAGAGCGACTGGTTCTACCTGATCTGAGTTATTGGGTAAGGCAGCAGGAGCAGGCTCAACTGATCCTGCCTTTTTATTGGTAACAGGTGTGACCTGGATTACTTTTTTATTCATTCGCCTATATGACTCAATCTTCACTTTAATGTGATAAGAGTCTATTGAATTGCATTTATTCATCAACTTTAGGCCCATCCTTCAGGGTGGTCACAAACATGGCCAATGGGCTCTTGGTCTTTCCGGACGTCATGTTGACGACCATCAAGGCCCCGAACCCATTGTCCTTCAAGTCACCCTGGATATGGTATGGGTCTATCATGGAGTCAATGCCCTTGATAAAAAACTTGCATGTAGCACATTTTTTCTTTTATTTTCCTCTTTCACAACGTTTGAGCAGTTGTTGGTACATTTTTTATAGGCTGAAACTGAATTCAGCCTAATCCTAATCCCGAGCCTGGCCTTCTCACAAATGAATGCGAGTGGTTCGGATTTTGTGAATTCCTCGTTCGCTGCTGCCAATAAACAGTCATAAACCCGAAGTACCAACAGGGGAGAGGTCTTCGATTTAATGGGAGGCGAGTCCGTCACCTTCGAGCCTCCAGAGTCCCCTCCATTCGAGCATGGTGAGGTCTCTGGGGGCAAGGAGGCGATAAGTGGCGACTCTACTTTGCCGGCAGCCGGTGCTACCGGTTTTTCTGGCTTTCTTTCCCTTTTGCTTGGCGCGTACGCCTCGCGATAGGGGTAGGGGTTTTTCCTTGACTTGTCCTCCTGATATAGTTGCACTTCTTCGGTTTAGATTTACCAATTTTCCACGAGGTTATCAAAAGAGTGGGATTTATTGGAAAACAGGTAAGGAGGTGTCCTGTCAAAGACCTTGGTAATGAGGCCGAGCCTGGGGCAGACAGGATAAGATCTATTGCCTTTTGAGGTAAGGTAGTAAGAGAGACATGCTGGCTTCAGGTTCTCCAGGATACCATTGTAGTTAAGTTCAATCAGTTATTTGTACTTCTGTGGTATGCTTAGAAGCATCTAACTTTCTAGGCCAGATAGAACTTTGGCATTTTATATTTCGTCCGTGCCTTTTCGCTGTATGCCCCTAGGCCATTAATAAGAGCATTTTCGCTCAGAGTCGCTGTTTGATATAAGTTTCTTGCCAATTTAGTCATCACTTCCTGAATAAAGTTAATATTTAAATCTTGATGAATTTTGGTGATTCTTGTCCTAATTGGATAGTCTCCTGCACTTCGTAAACACTTGTTCTGAAGAACCTAAAACATGTTTATCTTACCATTCGATAAGGTCAGCCATGCGGGACATGCATAAATCATTTGGCTGCGTATACAAGCCCTGTATACCAAGGTACGTGATTGAGGTGCCAGAGAATGGGATCTCAACGCGGGCTTTAGTTGTGAAAAACGTTTGTAAAAGTTATTTCGAATCTTCTCGACATGCTTAGCCCATGTGAGGCGACGATCTAGTATAACCTGGAGATACTGAACAGTGGGTTGATATCTAATTGGAGTTCCGTCATATTCTAGTATTTCTGCACCATTGATATTTGGTCGTTGCATAAAATTGATTCCTTCATTCTTCTCTTTGCCAATTTTGATTCTCCATTTATCAGCCCACCGCTCAATATCTCGTAGGCTTCTCCGCACCTTTCTGTTACACCTAATTCAGGACCTGTATTTACTATATATCGCAATATCGTGGGCATACAGGGCCAGTTGCGTATGTGTCCTCCCAGGAACGTCGGCGGTGTAAATATTATACAGCATTGGAGATAGTACGGATCCCTGAGGCACTCCAGCTAGAATGTTCGTCTATCAGAGGTAGCACCCCTCTCGCTGACAACAAAACTCCTATCAGTTAAAAAGGACGAAATGATTCCCACCATCTCATCCGAAAAGCCCATTGACGCCATCTTCCCGATCAGACCTTCATATGTCGTGTCGTAGGCTTTCTCGACATCCAAGAAAACAGCAACTGTGATCTCTCTATGATTGAAACCTGATGTTATATATTCCGTGAGTCTAACCAGTTACAGTGTTGTGGAACGACCCGGCATGAACCCGGATTGCTCTTGTGGGATGACGCGCAAATCAGTAGTCATACCGATCAGTCTGCCCAGCAAAACCGTTTCAAAGAATTTGCCAAGATTGCTTAGCAGAGTGATCGGTCGTCTATTAGAAACAAAAATAGGATTTTTGCCCTCTTTCGGCAACGTTATTATTTTTGCTTCTTTCCATTTTCGCGGAAAATAATTGAAATTAGTATATCTATTAAAAATAGTTACTAAATAGCGCGTCGTCTCAGATGCAAAAGGTGCTGAATCATCTCTTTTGATATATGAACTGTATCAACAGCTTTTTTCTTAGGAAGCACCTTAATAATTTTCTTGACCTCAGCGAGGAAGGCCAACCGCAACCTCTGTAGGGGAGCTCTCTCAGAGATCCGCTCCACCTCCGATTCCTCCCCATCTATCCAGTCATCGTCATATTTATCCTGGAGATGGGGTCTAAACCCAGCCTCTAGGGAGACAGCGATAGTATTTACCTTGTCAGTTGCTTTATAATTTAGACTATTTGATCCATGAATAGGCTTTTATTAATTACTTTACTTTTGATTTTTTTTCAAAGTGGGCCAAAGGTTATTTGATCTTTCAGCCTGTTTCAGATCTCCATTAAATTTCCTTATCTTTAAATCTCTTAAAATAATATGAATGCGATTAGTCAGATTATTTAAAAGAATCTTATCCTCTCTCCTGCGATATCTTTGCCAGTGTCTTTTGACCACTCTTTTCTGCCGGACAAGTGGTATGGTACTAACTGACTGACTGACTGACTGAATAAATCGAAGTCTAACTTCGCCCAGTGAGCTGCGTATATTAGAACCGGCTAGGGCTCTTTGGCCGCTAAGTTGATAGTGGCTATCGTTATGGGGTTAAGTTCACTTAACCTTGAGCCTATTTGGCGGCGCTAGTGTTTGCGTGCCGAAGGTGATGAATGATAGACAGAGATTGGGATGTGATGAGCTGGAGCAGTTCATCAGAAGCCACACTGCATTCAAGCCGAGAGTCGGAAATCCAGTAGTGCGGAATTAGCCACGCAACTCCAGGTGAGAGCACATCGCCAAATCTCTGGCTGGATTTAATGAGGGGTAACTCGGGTGAATATGATTCTATGGACAGCACGCCGCTGAAGCAAGCGTCCCATAGTGCGTACCATAACATGTATATGCAAAGATGTAAATTTACACATTTTGCTTACATTTTCAGTTAGCATGACATTAATATGGGGGAGCTGCGCTATGTTGTGTAGGTCTGTCATCCTCGTAAAACGTGGTGCTTGAAAAATGATTTTCAAGCACTTGTTCTGTATAATTTGTATTCGTTGTTCGTGCTGTTTTGCGAGGATGCTCCAGGCCTCACATCCGTAAAGTAGCATGCTGCGGATCATGTTTTTATACAGTAAAAGTTTGATCCAACGTGACAATGTGTTCGACCTGAAAATGGGTATAAAATTGCAATTGCTGCATTTACTTTATGTGTAGATGTCGAATGAGAATGTTGAAGGTAAGCGTGGGGTCCAGATGGACCCCACGATACTAAAGGTTCTAAGCGGATATTTTGAGTTCCCATGATTAGTTGGATGGGTGATCGTCTGGTTGATTTAGTGAAAAGGATTGCCTGGGTTTTTGCCGTTTTTATCTTTATGTTCCATTGCTGGAACCAAAGGTAGATACGGTTAAGAACGGTTTGGAATACATGGATTCGGTTAGGAAGAGATCTAAAGGTAGTCAGGTAAAAGAAGCAGGTATCATCAGCGAATGATGCGGTATGGATGTAGGGATAGTAGGAAGTTATGATACGTACAACGTATACAGTATGGGTGAAAGGACAGCACATTCAGGAACTCCCGCTAAGATTGTCTTGCAGTCCGATATATATACACTGGATGAAACATAGAATTGTCGGTCAGTGAGGTCTTTTGCAATTGATTTAATGAGTGGCGCCGAAATTTGAAGTTTGATTAATTTATAGATAAGCCCATTTATCCAGGTCGTATCAAAAGCATCCTCAATGTCAAGGAATACGACGATGGTACTAAGTTTCCTGTTATAACCCGTGACAATATGATCAGCCAGTCTTGCTAGCTGGAGCGGAGTGCTAAATTTCGAAAGCCAAATTGGTGGTTTGGTAAAAGAGCATTGTCTGCAACTTCAATTTAGAGTCTTGCCAAAATTATTTTCTCCAAAATTTTGCCCAGCACAGGCAGCAGACTGATTGGTCGCAAACTGTCTAGGTTTGATGGAAGCTTGCCGGGTTTTGGTAGAGTTATGACTCTGGCAAGTTTCCATACATTAGGAAAATACTGTAACTTAATACAATATTTAAATATTTGGAGCAAAAGGAGTAAAGGTTTGATGGGTAGATTTTTGACAGGAAAGTTTAAAATACCATCGCTGCCAGGAGACGGTAAGAATTGGGGTTACGTACAATGATGTCTGGAAGGACATGTGGGATAGGAGTAGCAAGAAATGTAGTAACAACGTCGTTTACCTTAGCCTCATGTACTGGGGTAGTGAGGTCATGTGGTCGGAACCGATTGGCCAGATGTGTAGCAAGAACCTGGGCCTTGTCACCGGGGTGATAGGCCCAGGTATCATTGCTACTTATTGCAGAAGGAGGAACAGGAGCTCTTCTTGTTCTAATCCTTTTAAGGATATCCCATGGAGGATTACGATCTATATTTTATTGAGTCATACACTCTTCTCATCGGTCCTGACGAAGTTTCTGCAATCGGTTCAGTGCCAGATGAACATAGCGATTGTATACCTGTTTGTGTTGAAGGGATCCAAAATGTCTATATAATCGAATGTAGTAGCGCTTTATTGATAAATAATTTTTAAGTGTAGGGTCTGTGTATTTTTGTGGTGCAGTGTACTTTGTTGGTAATGTAGATAGTCTTAACAGCTCTTTTTATCGTCGCCTGAAAATTTAGAACGACGTCTTCAAGTTCCTATGTAGAATCGACAGAAAGTGAAACTGAATTCGTTGATTGTGCATGTAAGTGTATTTTTGCCAGTCGATCTGCGCTTTATGTATAGAAAAAGGCGGCGATAATTGAAAAGATGGTGTAATTTCAAAGTGTATTGGTTTATGATCGGAGTCTAGTGCTTTTCAATGGTGTTAATGTGTGTTGATGTAGGTACATGCTTCGAAAGGACTATATCAAGGATGTCGGATTGGATGCCAAAAGCTGTGTGACGAAAGAATCTGAACTCTTGGAGCAGAGATTTCTATGTTTTGAAGCTGACAATAATTTTGAAGTATCAGGCCTGAGGCATTTTGGACACGACAATTCCAGAAATTAAGTTTAGAATTAAAATCTCCCGCCAGCAAACAGCTGCGGAAGCAGAAGTTAGGATACTGAGGTCGTGTCTCGTTAAATGCCTCAAAGGAGATTTGTAGATAGAACCGATGAAGGTGGTTTCATTTAGGGAAGTTGGGACTAATATTCCAGTAGCCTCAATAAATTGAAGTCTTGGAATGTTGCCCACTCTATGGCTGATAGTTCTTTTAGTACAAATGGCTGTTCCTCCAAGGGGACGGTCGAGACGGTCATTACGGTATGTGTTATTGTTAAAACCGGATATTTATTCCCATATAATAATAATAATAATAATAATAATAATAATAATAATAATAATAATAATAATAATAAGGGTTTTCTTATTTAATATTTAAATATGATTATATTTATTTCTGGTAAGAATGGAAATAAGATTGATTCATAAGAGAATTCAAATTTTTATAAGTATATAAAAAATTCAAACTGGTCAATATAAACTGTTAATACAGGTAGGTGTATTTCTAACTGATTTAATATGTGTAAAATTACTTTAAATATTTGAATTTATATTTTTTATAAACATATAAATGGGATTGGAAGAATTGGATGGGAGTCAGCCTGTAGTACTCCTTCCTTTTCAGTTGGACCAATCAGAACTTCCAGGTTATAACAGAAATGGAATGGGGTTTTTCCAAGAACAACAAGATGGCTACAATACTTGAAGGAAGTTGGATGTGTAAAATAATGAGTCATCGAAAAATAAGATATTCATTTCTTGATATTAGTTGACAACATGGTGTCAAAGTTATGGAAAATAATATTGTAGTATAAATTTAATTCATATGGAGTATAAATAATCCATAAAGTGAAAATAAAGTGTTAGTGAAAAATTGACCGTTGGAAATGGTCATCCGTTACATATATATAAAAGTGTCGTTATTTGTTTATGCAAGAAATTTTCCCCCATTCCCCTGAAGGGAGTCATCAGTGCCGTGGCAAATAACAGTGATCTAAATTATTATAATCATATATCTACAAAGTGGGACATCACACCCAACAACCCCATTTAAATGGCGCATCAACGCGAGACCTGAACGTGAATCGAACCAGGGACCTGTGAACCTGAACCGAACCAAGGACCACGAGAGTGAGGAAAGTAATAAAAATCTTCAAAAGTGAGTACAGTTAAGAGTTATGTAAGTGAAATAGTGCAAAACTGTATAATAATAATTAATTATTTTGAGAAATAAGAAAATAATAAAATACCCAACAATGGTCAATAATGAAAACATAATTTGTGAAACTGTTAATGTTGAAAGTGAACAAATAATTAGTAAAGGCCAAGAAAATTTAATGATGTATAACAATGAAATTAGTAATGAAAATAATGATACACCCTCTTGGGTAGCATTATTAATAAATAATATTTCAGATCTTAGTAATAAATTAGAAAATGATAGTACTGGCATTTGTAATATTAGCAACAAGTTAGAAAAGAACAGTGATGAATTAAAAGAAATTAGAAATGACAATTCAAACCTTATTTCTAATCTTAGTAAAGAAATTTAAGAAGATAATTTGAAACTGGATCAAAAGTTAGAAATCTTTAGGTTAGAATGCAAACAAAGCAATTTTAAACTAGAACATAAAATAGTAAATATAGCCAAAGATTGTGAAAATAAAATAGATATTTGTAAAAATGAGATAGAAAAATGTAATGAAAAGGTTGATGGTACATATAATCAAATCGAAATATCTTTGATTGAGGTAAGGCAAAGTTGCCAAGATAAAATCGAAGAATTAGGAACAAAAGTCGAAGATAGGCTAAAAATTTCCCAAGAAAGTGTTATGCTGGATAATGAAGAACTTAAATCAAAGATAACAAATGAAGTAATTATTATTAAAGAACAAGTTGAAGGATGGATAAATAAGAATGTTGAACTTGAAAACAAATATGTATCAAAAACTAGTGAGCATTCAAGTAATGAAAAAGAGATTGAAGTTATGTCAGGACATTCTAGTAATATTAATAATGATCCTCCTTCTAGTGGTATCATTGTATGTAATATTCCTGCTAATCTTTTAGGGGAAATTAATTTACCTAATTTTCGTGATACTGTAGGCCAAAGTCCTACTGATTTCATTAGGTAAATCGAAGAATACTTCGAAATCAAAGGAATAGAAGACAAATTTAAAATGTTCTCTATAAGAAAAAGTTAAAAGACAATGCAGAGTCTTGGTTTAAGATAGCTTGCCATGATTCTATGACTTATCAAACATTTAAAAATGCCTTCTTATGGTACTACTGGGAACCAGAAAGGCAAAATAAACTTAGGTTAGACTTAACTAGTGGAAAATTCTCCAACAATGCTAAACAAGGTATCTAAACTATTTTTTGGAGAAGCAAAAATGACATCGTTGTTACAACCGCCAATAGATGAAAAAACTTTAATTTCTGTTATCACATCACTTCCCAGATGAGATTAGATATCATTTGATAGTAGCCAGACCACAAAATGTGTTTGAAATGTTACAGTTGTTAGTTCTACTTGAGAATAAAAGAGAAGTAGATAAATGTAGTAAAAGAAATTTATCTGGGGAAGGGACAGACCCTATAATAAGAAAGGTAATTTGTACCTAAAAGAAATGATGAATCTCATAATGTGAATGGAGAATGAAATTTCAAACAGGGCAACAATAATATTAATAGATTTGTCCAAAATAGAAACAGCCCAAATAAAAATAGGATGACAAATAATTATAGTAACAATAACCAGAATGGATGGTTAAAACGTAGTGAAAATAGGAATGAAAGACAAATGAATTATATGGATGTTAATAAAGTAGGAGATAATGGAAATAGGTATTGGACTTCTCCCTATAGATGTAAAAGAAGAAGGAATGCCTATGGTAATGAATATAAAGAGTATTTCCAACGACAACAAAATTGCCAAACTAATGAGAATAGTGATAGGACAGAGCAACATAGAATAGACTGTGTAATTGTTCACAACCAAAGTCAAGACATATCTAATAATGAAAATGACCACGAAATAAATCACAGGATACTTCATGCTTCAAACGCATAGAAGATACATTAAAGACTCCGCAATGTACATCAAACTTTATGAACTTAGGGGTCGAAAATAGATGCTTTCATAGGTTTCAAAATTTAGAAATTGTGCCAGCAAATGTCAGAGTAGATAGTAAGTTACGTACCTCAAGACAGCAAGATAACATAATATTGAATAATCATATGAATATTTCTAAGAATCAGGATACTACGCCTGTTGGAAATAAAGAATTAAATGTCATAGGGCGACCGCCCAAAATTAAAGTAAATATTTTTAACAATGATTTTACTTGCATAGCGGATAGTGGCTGCTCGAACACATAGATCAAAGATTTTATAATTTCTTAGTCAACAAAGGGAATACGATAATGACTGTAAAAATATGTGGAGTGTTTTGTACTCTTGCGATAGGCAAGAAGAAACTCCCAATAAAGCTTCAATGCCTTCTAGATTTAAATATCGGAGGATATTGCTTCAGTGCAATATGTTTAATTTCTCCATATTTGTCTTCTGATATGTTAATAGGCTGCGACCTGTTGGAGCAATATAATGTCATAGTAAATTTTGTGTGTAAGAATATTTCCTTATGTAATGAAGAAAATGTGAGAGTCGTTATCCCATTTGATAATGAATATGATGAGAATAAGAATTTAAGTAAAAGGGAGAGTGGCATTGCTGAAAACACATATTTATAGAGAATGTAGTTGTTCACGAGGAAAGTGGATTGGTAAATGGCCGTGGATGCCAAACGCAATATAATATTGCAGTTGATTGTACTTCCGACAAAAGTGTCGAGGGCGAAGAAAGCCTTATTAACCCATCAGCGTGGACATTTAAACATGGCGTTCCTTTCCCAGATGCAGAAGGACGTGTTGATACGCCTGGACTTTTAAATATCCAAATGCAGATTGCCATACATTACGCGTTGATACATCTATGATTTTCAAGGCCTATACGGAGTTTGTAAAACATTCTGAACAACTTATTTTTTGTTGCTGTGGTAGAAAAATCTCCCTTTCATGTTAACACATAATTTACGACAGGCATGTGGAGTGAGTTCGCTACTAATTAGTGAAAGAAGATATTCTTTGTATTTTTTTTCTCTTCAGCTACGCCCTTCGTTCGAACTAGTGAATGCCCTATTTTGCCGAAAAGAAATATCTGTAAAGTATCCCACTGTGTGGTCTCATAACTAACCTTTCTTTCAAAACCGACGTGGATCTTGTGTTTATAGACAAAAATCACATGTCTCAGACATTTCCAACTTCTAAAACAAATGTACGTGGCGAATTTGATCTGTAGAATTATAAAAAAAAATAGAAAATATAATAGAGGGATAATAGTAATAATAATAATAATAATAATAATAATAATAATAATAATAATAATAATAATAATAATAATAAAAATAATAATGGTAATGAAACTAAAAATAAAATTACTAATAATAATAATAATAATAATAATAATAATAATAATAGCAATAATAGTAATGTATGTACTGCACACTTCCAACACAGGTGCTCCCCAGCGGGAGTTTATTAACCAAGATAATCCATTCAACAAGTTTCCGTAATTATATAAATGAATTTATATCAAATAAAAGTTAGATTCTCCAAACTTTTATAAATATTATACATAGTGAATCTGATGTGTGGAATTATGAAAATCTTTAATTTAAAAATATGAATGAAGGATAAATAGATAAAGTTCAGAATTATAAATTATAAGTAAACCTTTAGCAACAATTTAAAAAATGAATGCATTTTAACTTATATCTTGATGAAAGTATTAGGAAATCTCCATCTACAATTAAATATAACTTGTAATTAACCGATGAAAGACGCCATTCTATATCATTCTTTGTTTCGTTACTATATTCTATAGTGTTCTGTTCTAGTACAGGTCTTTCACTGTAATCTTAGAATTTTCATGCTATGATTATGGTGTGGTAGCTTCCCACCCAGGGGGATGATATTGATGGTAACAATGATGATAAAAGCTAGATGATGTCCATGGACCGTTTGGGTCTCAAAGCCCACTGCATGACAAGACAGTATTCCACCTCGAGACCACAGATATAATAGTTAATATTTTATTAACCCTTTCATTTTGTTATTTGTTTTATTTATTGACACTTAGGCCTACGCTTATTTGCCAACATGTCAACAAGATACATGTGTTAAAATATATATACAGTCAATATGCCCATTTCACCAATAAATGTTTAAAATGGTCAACAAGTTTCTACAGCCAAGCTGTCATTCTCAAGACCAGATATTGATCAGTCAATATCTGGTCTTGAGAATGACAGCTTGGCTGTAGAAACTTGTTGACCATTTTAAACATTTATTGGTGAAATGGGCATATTGACTGTATATATATTTTAATATTGTATCACCAAGAAGATCAATTGTGTATTAAATAAGATACATGTGGTTAGCACATCGCCTCAATGAGAGATCTATTAGGAAATTGAGGTGTAACTTGGAAGAAAGACGAACATAACGTGATATCTATGTAAACTAGATGTAATAAAACATTGCAAGTCTCATAGGCTGCTATGGGTAGGGCATGTGGCACGAATAGGAAATTATATAGGAACTTCGTGTACGAAAACTAGAAGCAAAGTGCCCAGTAGGTGGAATAACTATAAAATGCAAGAAAAATATTAACCAGGATTTGAGGGAGATAAATTATACAAGACCCTCACTGCTGGGTTCCCGAGATCGAGTCTCGGTCATTCCATGTTGGTTTCATGGCGGAAAAAACGGAGCTTGGACAGGTTTTTCTCGGGGTTTCTCCCGCCTTCCCCTGCCGCATTTTCATTCCACCATTTCTCCATACTCATCTCATCACTTCCATTTCGTTCATCCGCCTCTGTGGTGGTGCGTCAGACGTGGTCGGTCGCACCCTTGTCATACACAGACCTCTATATATAGCGGCTTCATCTCATCTCATCCCTCGACCCGACCCTGACTTGGACACGAGTTGAGGATATTATTATAAATTATACAGGAATAATTGGAAAATATTATTTGGGATAGCAAAGTATGGAGATGTTATGAATGCATAATCATGACCTCTATGTTCGATGGTGCCATACATTTTAAGACAACACAAAACAAGTTGGTTTCCAATGCCCTTTATTTTTTTAAATTGTCCCTTTCATTGAATATTTTTATAATAAATTCCATTCTCTCTACCTTCGAAATCAAGATATTGTAATTGATGAATCATTATGGTTATGGAGGAGCAAACAATTCCCTCCACTTAAAAATGCCAAATTTGATTTTAAAACTTACGAATTGTGTGAATCTAGAACTGGGTATGTGATCTCGAGGTAGCGTTCTGCCTTGTCACGCAGCTGACCGAGATTCGATTCCAGTCGGGAGAGGCTTCTTGGGTGAGTTTTATTTCGGGGGTTTTCCTGACCTGTATGACAAATGTCAGGAAGCTTTAGGGCCCCAACGGTACCCGAAAATCATCCGGCCATCATCATCATCATTATCATTCACCGGTGTGGAAGCAACGGGAAGCTGCCACACCTATAATTCCCTAGTACAGCTACAAAGCATAGAATGAAAATGCTATGATTGCAGTGAAAGACCTGCCCTTGGGCAGAACGCTGTAGAATAGAATAGAATGGTCATTCATTGTTTACATTCTATTAATCACAATTTGATATGTATCTAAAATAAGTTACTTGGAGAGTAGAGTTTAAAAATACTACAGCACAGGGGTACTGCATGGACTTTTAAATGACCGTACAGAAGGGAGGAAACCGGTCTCGTATATATACGGAAACCACGCTGAGGGGTTAATGAAAATGGTTGTGCTGACGATAATGTCGCATGTAAATGTTGTGATTTAGAATATGTCTCTTGCAATACTGTTTATGATGAAATCCCTCTATTATATTGTGTGAGTGACAAACTTGAAAAAGACATATGTGAAATGATAAAAGAAAAAGTTAGACTCTCATGGCATAACTAATGATCAGAAAGGCATGTTGTATGACATCTTAATGAAAAATAAGAATTGTTTTTCTTCGAAGCCTGGATTGTGCAACTGTTTTAAATATTCCTTTAAGGTGATGGAACATCCACCCATAAATAATATTAAGAGTAGAACCATCCCTATTGCCATCAGAGAGCAGGCAGATCAAATGATAGATGACATGTTAATGCAAGGACTAATACAGAAATCTGATTCTCCTTACGCCAACCATATTTTGCTGGGTGTTAAAACATAATGGCAAAATTCGCCTGTATTTAGATAGTCGTAGAACTAATTCTTTTACTGTCCCGGATAATTATAGGCCCGAGACTATTGAAGTATCGATAGCAAATATGAGAACTTGTAGAATTATTAGTACTATTGATTTAACTTCTTCATTTTGGCACATAGAACTAGTCCCCAAAGTTCGACCTTATACTACTTTTATTTATTATTATTTTACGATTGAAGTATAGTGCGAGAGATCTAAATAATGAAGACAAAAATTAAATTGACTTTGTTAACAAAATTGGTATTAAGGATGATATTCTTTACAAAGTACATTGGAGAAATGTGAAAAAATGGAAAGTTATAATTCCAAATAATATGGAAGTTCTACTATTTACAACTTTTCATGTTTGCTTAAATCATAAAGGTTCTGACAAATTATCTCTGAACATAAGTGAATTTATCTATATTAAACATTTGGATAAAAAGTTGAGAAAGTTTACTTCTTCATGCATAAATTGTCAAAAAGCCAAATGTATGAATGTGAAATATGATATAGTTCCACAAAACATATTAAGGAACAAGGTAATACTCACGGATAAATGCCTACTACACAATTTGGTTACAAACATATTCTTGTATTGTTTGATATATTCTCAAAATTTGTAAAAATACATCCATTAAGAAATGTAAATAGCAGAGCTTGCCTAGGTAAAATAGTGAGGGATTATTTATCTAATTATGGACCTATTGAGGCACTACTTAATGATAATGCTTCAGTTTTCTCAAGCCCTAAGTTTAAAGACAAACTTACTGCAATGGGAATTAAATTGTACCATTTAGTAAATATCACTCAAAAAGTAATCCCTGTGAAGAGTTAATAGGGAAATTACTACAAGTTGAAGAATTTTGACACATCATAAACATTCTGACTGGTTTAAACATATGAGTGTCATGGAGAATGTTATGAATCATTAAATTAATGTAAATATAGGGGAAGCACTCATATTCCTAATGACTGGTAAACAATCTGACAGATTAATTGCAAATTTACCATTACCCATTGTGGATAAAAATCATATTCCGGAGACATCTGAGGAAATATGTAAAGGAGTAACTGAAAGATTAACATGTCGCGCTGAAAAGCGCAACAATAAAGTTAAAAGACATAAAAGGAAATGGAATCCCAAAATAGGACACAAAGATCTCATAAGGGATATTTCACTATCCAATGCTTTTAAAAGGAAATACGGAAAGATCTGCCAGAGTACCGCACAACAATAACTAGGCAAATAATAGAAACCTCCAAATCGATAAGGAAAGCAAAGAGGGAAAGACATGGTGACAAACAATGGATGCTAGGAACTAAGAACCAAGCAGGAGGCCGCAACACATTAAGAACAGATATAATCCAGTCAGCCACAGATTTCTATAAATCCCTATACACAAGCTCCCTAATAATCCAGGCAACAAATCACATAGGCATATACAATGCTAAACTCGAAAACCACGCCGACACCTTTCCCCCGGTACTGGCCAGCGAAATTAGAACTGCAATAGATGAAATGAAAAATGGCAAAACACCCGGAGAGGATGGAATATACAACGAATTGCTAAAACTTGCTTCAGATCTAATACTACCATCACTCTCAAACATCTTTAACACAATTATGCAGACTGAAGAGATACCCGAGCAATGGAAATCAAACACAATCATTCTTCTCCACAAGAAAGGCACAAAAGATGACCTGAATAATTACCGACCCATAAGCCTGATGTCCAATCTATACAAACTATTTTCAAAAGTGCTAACAAGAAGACTAACACAAGCCCTGGACGAAAACCAGCCAACAGAACAAGCCGGATTCCGCTCAGGCTTTAGTACAACAGACCATCTCCAAGCAATTAACCAAATAATAGAAAAGACAGTTGAATACCACCATACATTATATCTAGCATTCGTCGACTATAACAAGGCATTCGACTCAGTAGAACATTCAAGTGTCCTCCAGGCATTACACACCCAAGGAATCGAACACAAGTACAGCCGCGTTCTGGATAAGATCTACAGCCAAAGCTATGCCAAGGTGAAGACAGAAATTGTGGGACAACCATTCAGTCTCAAAAGAGGAGTACGACAAGGCGACCCAATTTCTCCTAAACTTTTTACATGCGTGCTTGAAGACATATTTCGAAAACTAAACTGGAGCAAGAAATACGGAGTAAATATAAACGGGAGCAGGCTATCCAACTTAAGATTCGCTGACGACGTGGTATTGTTCACCAGATCCCCTAAACAACTCCAATCAATGCTAGAAGAGCTATCAGAAACTAGCAAAATTGCAGGCCTTTCGATGAACAAAAGCAAGACACAAATTATGTCAAATGATCCGGAAAACCCAATCAAAGTCGATGGAATGGATCTTCAATATGTAAGCGAGTACATATACTTAGGACAGCTACTCTCCTTCCATCAGAAAGTAGAGAAAGAAATAAGCAGAAGAATAGCTCTCGCCTGGAAGGCGTTCTGGTCACTGAAATTTATACTGCTGGACAAGTCACTCAACCGGAAACTCAAAATGGAAACACTACAAACCTGTGTTCTTCCAACACTGTTATATGGCTGCCAAACTTGGAATCTTACTGCCAAACTGAAGTACACACTCCAAGTATGCCAAAGGAAAATGGAGAGGAAAATCTTAGACATAACTCTGAAGGACAGAATCTCGAATACAACACTTCAAGCGATGTCCTCAACAACTGATCCTGCACAACAAGCCATCAGGAAAAAATGGAAGTGGGGAGGCCACGTCGCAAGAATACAGGACGACAGGTGGACAATAAAAACAACCATGTGGGACCCGTACACAGGCAAGAGACAGCGCGGAAGACCAAGACGACGATGGGCTGACATCTTCAAAGAACGAGCAGGGGCGCAATGGTCCAGAGTCGCCAGATGCAGGAAAAGCTGGAGAACGATGGAGAGCCAACTGTGCATTAACTAATCACAGAACAGACAGTGTATACAAACCAAGTGCTACATCCAAGTCAACTTCTCACCACGGAGTAGCTCACCGGGCGACACTCACAATAGAGCTTAACGCCTGTACAGGGAGGCCTTTGCCCTAAAGGGACATATCAGGCTTTATTTATTTATTTATTTATTTATTTATTTATTTATTTTTATTTATAATGCTTTAAAGAAACAATACCATAGGGTAAACCTATTGTATAAAGATCCCTATGAAATATCTAAAAACTTTAATGATACTAATCACGAGTTGATCGAAATAGACACTCGGAAAATATTTGGGAAATTTTCAAAGGAACTTTTGAAACCATTTCAGATCCTACTAATTAGTTGTAGCTAGTAATTTCAAATAGTCGAAAGTGTATTTTATCATATTGTATGTAATTTTGTAAAATTGATAATTTTATTTCAGTATATAACATGTATTTATTACAATTGTAATGTATTATGTTGTAATTATTCTAATACAGATAAATCTTGTATAGAAATAAACTTGATATTAGGGGAAAGTGATTTATTTTAATTTAGCCTCACACTTAGTTGTAGCTAAGATTAAAATAAATCAGGGGCAATTTAAAACCGGATATTTATCCCCATATAAAAATAATAAGGGTTTTTTATTTAATATTTAAATATGATTATATTTATTTCTATTAAGAATGGAAATAAGATTGATTTAGAGAATTCAAATTTTTATAAGTATATAAAAAATTCAAACTGGACAATATAAACTGTTAAAACAGTTTGATGTATTTCTAACTGATTTAATATATGTAAAAATACTTTAAATATTTGAAGTCGTACTTTTTATAAACAAATAAATGGGATTGGACGAATTGGATGGGAGTCAGCCTGTAGTACTCCTTCCTTTTCAGTTGGACCAATCAGAACTTCCAGGTTATAACAGAAATGAAATGTTTTTTTTTTCAGAACAACAAGATGGCTACAATACTTGAAAGAAGTTGGATGTGTAAAATAATGAGTCATCGAAAAATAAGATGTTCATTTCTTGATATTAGTTGACAAAATTGTCTCGAAGTTATAAAAATTAATATTGTAGTATAAATTTAATTCATATGGAGTATAAATAATCCATAAAGTGAAAATATAGTGTTAGTGAAAAATTGACCGTTGGAAATGGTCGTCCATTACATATATATGAAATATTAATCTTCTATAAGTGGAATTTATTAATTTAAGCCGGAATCATTTAAATTATTGATCATTTACAAGATTCATCTAAACAGAAGTGAAAGCTTTTATAAAATAGCATTTAATTTAACTGTTAATAAAGTGTCGTTATTTGTTCATGTAAGAAACTTTCCCCCATCCCCCTGAAGGGAGTCATCAGTGCCGTGGCAAATAACAGTTATCTAAATTATTAAAATCGTATGTCTACAACGTGGGACATCACATCCAAAAACCCACCTTTATAATTCGGGATTTGAAGTCGATCTTTGGCTTTAAGATCGGTTTTATTCAGGACAAGAATGTCTGTATCTCGTTGTTGTATGAGTGTTTCTAGTTTCATGAGAGTGCTGGCTATTCCAATGGCATTAAATGCCAGGACATTGAGATAGCTTCCGTGTGCGAAATTAGTCATTATCACCGAGACACATATTCACCAATTGTGACAGGAACAACAAGCGGCCCATTGGAGATTTAAAGCCAGCCAATATAGGCAGGAAATTTTGCAGTGCCTGTTGTGCCTGTCCGGACATGAAGGGGTGAAGTACAGGCGGTATCGGAGCACGAGCAGTGCTAGGATCAATGCGTTGTTGAGCTTGAGTGCCAGAACTTATGGCTTGACTGAAGGGTAGGGTTCGATTTACTTTTACAGAAGTAAAAGTACGGGGTGGACGGACATTAGCTGCGGGTGATTTGGGTTCTCTGACTTTTATATAAGCTTGCTTAGCTGCCTCATAAGGAGGGCAGCTACGATAGGAGGCAGGGTGGCCTGATGCTCCGCAATTTGCGCATTTAAGTTTGGACGGATCGAGTTGTGCCTCCGCTTTTATGGGGCATTCTTTATGGTTATGTGCCTTTGAGCATATAACGCAGCGGGGCATCAGGTTGCACCCTGCTAAGGTGTGGTTAAAGTTCTGGCAGTTATAACACTGTTTGAGCCCAGAACGTGGCCTATATGGTTCAACAGCGACAACTGTGTACAACAAGCGATTTAGATTTAAATCCCTCGGGCTACAGCTGTATTCTCAAGCTCCATGACAAATAAGGGTAGTAGGATGGTGTTTTCTTCTCTCCTTTTTTTGGCATTTGTTTAATCGTTTTTATAGGCTATTGGAGCGCCAAAACCTCGTCATGAATATCTTCCGTAGGGGTTGAAGCTGGTAATCGCTTGAGTACTGCACTCAGTGGAAGATCTTTCTTAAGTTTGTAAGTATAATATTGTTTATTTACACTTTTGAAAAAATTCTTAACTCTTGAAAATCCTCCACTAAGAATGCATCATATCGAAGACCCTCATAGGTTTTCGTCATTTTGAGATCACTTTTGAATTGTTTTCTTATTTCTCGATTCATTTTAAATAGGTTCCCGTGTCCTATTACAGTAATAGGTGGGGGCCTTTCTAATTTAGGTTGATTTTGATCTGTTTCTTTGGTGGCATTTACCAGTGAGGGTCCCGGAACTGTTGCCGCTATGTCACGCCCTTTACCCTTACATATTGAGGGGCCAGAAGGAGGGCTCCCTGCAGTGGTGTCCATTTTTGACAAAATGTCAAATCCATTTTGAGTTTCCACTGCTGGGATCATAGCTTGCGGTTGGACCTGCTTTCCCTGACGGTTGGATGACTTTATTGTTTCTACTTTATCAGTTTTTCTTTTCTTGGGATCGTTAGGTTTTCCTTAATTTTCTTTACCTTTTTCTTTTCCAGCTACTTTATGACTTGTTTTTTTTTCTTTTTCTCTTTAGGGTTTTTGTAGGTCTTTGCCCATGTTATCATGGAGGAAGTAGGCAGATTGTACTTCCACTGCAATAGCTTTTACTTCCATGAGTAAGTCATGGTAGATTATTGATTAGGTTTGGTTCATTATACATTAAGTCATTCAACGGATTGAGGGAAAATATGGTGAGGTCCCGAGCTGCGTCAGTACGCTCATACTCTGCGTATGCCTGGAAGTAGTTTTACACTACGAATAGGGTTTTTTTCAGTAATTTCATAAAATTTGCTACCTTCTTTAAATCTTCGAGTTTTGACATGAGCTTCAAATTCAACTAAAGCATCGTCCCAGAGATTGAGCGGCCTGTAGCCCTCTTCCTTGTCCATTTCCATCACTTTGACAGTGCCCTTGGCAGCTGCCATGCTTGGCGACGCCAAGATTTAGTTTACGGGCACAAGAAACACTAATCACAAATACTAACACCAGCAAATAAAGGTTGACCACTAACTCTATATAGTTAAAATAGAAGGTGCAGTGACCACACCCCGATAATAGACCACTATCACGACCGTCTGTCCGTTTTTTGACAGCATTCTTTGCCGTCCAGTGTGCTGTTTACTGGGAAAGTTTTTCATCCCTGGAGAGCTAAATTACTAACGGCTATCAGTAAGTGACTTTATTTGTGTAACCTTGGCTTAACGGCTTTTTGTTAGGAATTTATTGCTGGATATGGATACGGATTGTGTACATGCCCTGTGATGGTGTTTCAGCGCTATGTTCTTAAGTTTATCACTTTTGCCCTTATGGAGAATAGTCTATGATGAATATGTTTCTGTGGACTTACGCTATTGCGGTAATTGTCCTATCGTGCGCACTATTAGATTAGCATATTCCTAAATGTTTTGACGCATTTTGGCAACTTGATCTTTCGCTATAGCATCAAGGTAGGGCAATTTAGCTGCATCGTCTAACTCTGCTATCCTTGTATATCTAATTTTGACACAACGATTCTCAATTATTTGAATTTTCTTTTTATGTTTTTTTACCAAGGATGCTCAAAGCCTCGTAGCTGTACAGTAGCATGCTCCGGATTACAGTTACATATAATGTAATTTTAATCCATTGCGATTTTGTTGTTGACCTGAAGAATGGATATAATATAGCTATTGCTGCGTTTGATTTCTGTTGTACATCATTAATATGATGTTTGAAATTTAATTTGGAGTCCAGATGTAGTTCAAGGTATTTAACTTAGTCTCATTGTGGAGAAGTTGTGCACCCATTGTTAGTTGGATTGGTGGCTGTTGGGAGAATTTGGTAAAAAGGATTAGCTTGGATTTTGTAATATTGAGTTTGATATTCCAGAGATAGTACCAGTCATAAATGACTGATAACGATCTCTGGAACGTTAGGATGCGGTGATGGATGTATCTGAGTTTGGTTTGGAAGTAAAAGCCAGTATAATCCGCGAATGATGCTGCTCAAACAGAGGGAGGATTTGGTAAGTCGGAGACATACAGGTTATAGAGCAGTGGAGAGAGTACTGCTCCTTGAGGTAGACCCGCTAATAGAGGTCTACAGTTAGATTTGTGTCCACTTACCGAAACATAAAATTTCCTGTTTATATGATGATCTTGAAAAAGATTTTCGGGCTATAGGCCGTGGTCGTGAGGCTTGTAGTTCCCCGACGTTTCGCCAGAGACTGCGTCTGGCATCCTCAAGGGTTGTCTTGAGACTGGCAATTCTGTCCGCTGTCTGTCTTATTTATACGTTCACCGCGATGTGTTCGTAAGTTGTATCTGCCTTCTGATTGGTCAGCGTTAGGGACTTCCATTGCTCCAATGAGATTGCTGTTTGATGGTCTAGTCGACTGTACGTCTAGTCGATTGGCTCGGTTGATTTCTTTCCTGGTGTATCCATTGGCTGTGAATACCGTCTGGAGGTGTTGAAGTTCCGTTTTTAATCAATCTGGATGACAAAGTTTTTTGGCTCGATCTGTCAATGATTTGATGATTCCAAATTTTTGTTTAGGGTGATGATTCGAGGTTTTATGAAGATACCTGTCCATGTGGGTAGGTTTTCTGTAGATAGTGTGATAAATGTTGCTGTCTTCTTCCCTTTTGATCAGGATGTCTAGGAATGCTATGCTGTTATCTGTTTCTTTTTCTATGGTGAATTGTATACTGGAGTTTATGTTGTTGATGTGTGTCAGAAATTCGTCTAATTTCTCTTCCCCGTGGTTCCAGATTACAAAGGTGTCGTCTACATAGCGAAGCCATATCTTGGCTTTGATAGGTTCGTATCTAAGCATGTTTGCTCAAAGTTTTCCATGACGAAATTGGCAACAACTGTGCTCAAGGGACTGTCCATAGCTACTCCATCTATTTTCTCGTAGAAGTCGTTGTTGAATAGAAAATAGCTGGTGGTTAAGCAGTGTTCGAAAAGTTTTGTGATGTCTTGAGGGAACTTGGCAGCAATGAGGTGAATAGTCTCATTTATTGGAACTTTGGTGAAAAGTGAGATCACGTCGAAACTCACCATTATATCTTCCGGTTGCAATGTTATATTTCTTAGTTTTTCTAAGAAGTGCATTGAGTCCTTGACATAAGTGTCACTGTTGTTAGTATGTGGTTTCAATAAAGTAGGGAGATGACTAGCCAGGTTGTAAGTAGGGATCCTATTTGGCTGACGATCGGTGTTAAAGGTGTATTTTCCTTATGAATTTTAGGCAATCCGTATAGTCTTGGTGCCTGGGCTTCGTTCTTCTGAAGTTCTTTCTTCACGTCGTCGGGAAGCGAGAAGGCCTTTATTAATTTGTTAGTTTCTCGTAGTATCCGTTTAGTTGGGTCGTCTGACAGCTTACGGTAGTTACCAGGATCGAGTAACTCTGTGGTTTTTCGGTTGTATTCTTCAGTGTCTATAATAACTGTAGAATTTCCTTTGTCTGCCGGTAGAATAATAATTGTTTCATCCGTTTTTAAGGTTTTGATAGCCATCCTTTCTTCGGTAGCGAGATTGTGTTTAGGTTTCGGAGCTTTTTTTAGAATGCGAGAGACTTCGTTGCGGATTGTTTCGGCCTTTTCCACTGGTAGCACTCCTATAGCATTAGAAATTATTTCTTCGACAGGTATAACTGAAGGTGTAACTGCGAAATTGCCCCCTTTAGTAAGAAGTGAAGTTTCTGCCTCTGAAAGTTGACGGTTGCTGATATTTACTACGGTGCGTGTTGTGTCTAATTTTGTGATGGGCTTTTGTCTGGCCGTAGACTTGAATTTTTTCTTCTGTGTATTGGTGGATTGGTCCCCCGTTGATACCATGAACTGATAGGTGATCCCATCTATTTTGTTCCAGTATTTTTCCGAGTCTGTTGCTGAGTAGAAGGTGTATGTTCCCTTTAGTAAGAAGTGAAGTTTCTGCCTCTGAAAGTTGACGGTTGCTGATATTTACTACGGCGCGTGTGGTGTCTAATTTTGTGATGGGCTTTTGTCTGGCCGTAGACTCAAATTTTTTCTTGTGTGTATTGGTGGATTGGTCCCCCGTTGATACCATGGACTGATATGTGATCCCATCTATTTTGTTCCAGTCTTATTCCGACAGTCTGTTGCTGAGTAGAAGATGAATGTCTAGAAGTTCGGTGTCTGTGATGACGAGGTTCTTGCGAGTTGTGTGAATGCGTTCTCTTAATAATGACATCTCAGTGCGTTGGTGAATCCTTTGCGCTTGTGCAGATATTAATGTTCTTTTTATCCCGATGAATTTAGGGATCGTCTTGTTATCTCTGTGACGTAGAAGAAATGTAAGGGACGAGAGAAGTCGTGCCTTATTCTTGCACAGTTTCTCAAATCGTCGTATGTATCTGTGTATTTCTTCCCCGTAGAGATGACTAATGTACTCACATAGACTTTCACGGCCGGAGTTGCTATGATGATCTTGAAGAAGATTTTCGGGCGTAAAAGTCTAGTGAATACATTAGTCACCTCTACGGGAGGAAATACACAGATACATACGACGATTTGAGAAACTGCGCAAGAATAAGGCACGACTTCTCTCGTCCCTTACATTTCTTCTGCCATACAGCAACATGCTACGGATCACGGCTGAATAGAGAATCAATTTGATCTGGGATGACAGTGTAGGTGACTTGAAAAATGGATAAAGGCAATGGCTGCATTGATTGATGAATAAAATGCCGAATATGAATTTTGAACGTAAGCTTGGAATCCAGATGGATCCCAAGATACTTGACTGAAGGCTCTGGTCGGAATTGGTGAGTTGGATTTGGCTTCGTCTACTGGACTTAGTAAACAAAACAGCTTTAGCTTTTTTGACATTAAGTTTAATGTCCCAGAGACGAAACCAGGAATGATAGGAATTCAAGGCAGACTGGACTATAGGGATATGGCGAGGTAATAGACGGAATGGTGTCTGATGATACAAACAAGTTTCATCAGCAAATGATGCAAGGTGAATAGTGTTAAAAGTTGTGATGTCTGACTACCGCCAAGAGAGCCTTACAGTCAGAATTATACCCACTAACCGACACATAAAATTGTCGGTTAGTTAGGTATTTAGCTCTAATTTTAATCAAGTCCGCCGAAATTTTAAATTTGATTAATTTGTATAATAGACCATGTATCCAAGTCGTATCCAACGCCTTCTCAATAACGAGGAATACTGCCAAAGTATTTTTTTTTGTTGTTGAATCCCGTAACAACCTGGTCAACCAGTCTAGCAAGCTGAAGCGGAGTGCTGTGTGTTTTTTCTAAAGCCAAATTTGTGAGTAGTAATAAGTTTTCTCTCTACCACCTCTAGTTTTAGTCTTGCCAAAATTATTTTCTCCATAACTTTAATCAGCACAGGTAGAAGACTGATTGGCCTTAAGTTGTCCGGGTAGGTTGGATCTTTTCCAGGTTTTGGGATAGTGATAACTTTGGTTTTTTCCAGACTTCAGGGAAGTACTGGAACTTAAGACAACGCTTCACTGCCTGAAGGAATAGGAGTAGGGCTCTTGGCGGTAAATGTTTTACCGCTAGGTCAGGTATCCGGTCATGACCGTGGCACGAACGGAAGGGAGGTTCTGGATTAAGGTTTTCAATTCCGAAAGCCGTATATCTGGAAGGGTGAGAGGCATGGGTCTTTCAAGAAAAGTACTTACCGTAAGATGTATCTCAACTTCATGAGCCGGTGAGTTCGTATGGGCGGAACCTTAGTGCAAGATGTTCAGAGACTCCTGTGGGAGATAAGCCCAGTTTCGTTATGATTAATAGCTGAGGGAGGAGGAGGAGCTCGACTACGTTTTATTCGTTTAAGAATCTCCCACGGGGGTGTTTTTACATCCGTAAAACGCTGGAGGGAAGAGTCCCAATCAGCGTTTCGAATTTCTTGAAGTTAGTTCCGCACAAATGAGTGTAGCGACTGTACAGTTGTTTGTATTGGGGAGTGCCAAAAGTACGGTATAGCCTGAGATACCGTTTTTTCTCATTCAAATAATTTTGAAGTGTGGGATCGTGTGGTCGTGTATGTGTAGTGTCATCTGTTGGCGTTGTAGAAAGTGTAATGTCCGTTTTAATAGTGGCCTGCAGACTAAGGACGGCGTGTTCTAATTGTTATGTAGACTAGACAGAGAGTGTAGGCTTAACCCATTGGTTAAGCATGTGAGAGTAACTCTGCTAGTGTGTGTGATCATGGTATATGTTTGGGGGCGAGGACAATAAAAATGTTGGGCTGATTTTAAAGAGTATAGGACTGTGGTCTGAGTCAAGTACGTCTGTAATTGTGTCTTTCTTCAAAAGAACAATATCCAGTATGTCAGAACGGAAGCCAAAACGTGTGTTTCTGAAAAATGTATGTTCCCTTGGGGCGGAAATTTCTATGTTATGATGCTGGCAGTAATTTTGAAGTATCGCCCCAGATCCATTTTGCGTACGACAATTCCAGAAAAGGTGTTTGCTATTGAAGTATCCCGGTAACAAGTAGTTACGGGAGAGGCAAGTGAGAGCATTTAAGTCGTACCTCATTAGGAGTCTAGTAGGTGATTTGTAGATAGAAGCTATGTAAATTGATTCGCGGTTAGAGATAGTTAAGAATATGGCTTTTGCTTCAATAAATCGAAGCCAGGGTGTAGGGGCCACTCTGTGGCCAATGGTTTGCTTAATACAGATTGCAGTGCCACCAAGGGGATCATTCAGTCGGTCATTTCTATCAATATAATAGTGCGGAATTTTGAATTTGTTGCCTGGTTTTAAAAATGTTTCATTCAAAAGAAAAATGTCTATACCTCTCTCTTGTACAAAAGTATGAGCTCCTGAACTTTCTTTAATACACCATTGGCATTAAATGCCGCAACATCTAGAAAACTTCCGATATGGAACGTACACATGTTCATCGAAACATATATTCACCAGATCAGTCATGAAAGCGAACTTTTTCATAGAGGTTTTGAGTTCCGCCAACATAGGCTCTATGTTATTTAAAAGTTCGTGTCCATGACTAGAAAATGGTAATTGGGAGACTTGTTGTGACCGGCCTCTAGCGATGCTTTTTGGTTGATTGGTTGTATTATTAACCGTCTGACTGTATGAGATTTGTGGATTTAACGGTTGAGATGTAAAAGTACAGAGAGGCCTCCGGGATGTCGAGCTGTGGGCTGATAAATGGAGAATAAAAATCGGTAAAGATAAAAATCAGGGCATAATTTTTACATACAAGAGAGATATAGATCAAACTGAGAGTTTATAATATGATGGAGCTATTATCCGATATCAGCCCACTTCCCATTGTATATCCCCAGAACAGACAATAAAAAGAAACCCTACAAACGTGTGTTCAAAACAGAACAAAAGAAGTGGTCAGAGATCAGCTCGTCAGTGAAACTACATTTCAGTGCAAAAAGTGTTAAGTGTTTGTCGTACTTGAGAATTTTGGTTTGCAGGATATTCCTTTATTTTTAGGAAAGCAGCTTTCATCACGAGATATGCAAAAAAACCAGGTTTTCACCAAGCGGACGAATATTGGGTGTGTTCTCTGTGCGGATGTAAATGCAGCCAATACCATTTAGAACTGTGTACCCTCAAACAGTACAGACTCTATGGAGCACCTCAAACAAAGCAGGAGTACAATCGCTATGCTCGACTGGTCAAAGAACGACTGCAAGATCACAAAATTACGCAATGGGAAAATTCCCTGGCTAACTTTAATGTAAAAAAGACCCCACCTTGGGAGATTATAAAAAGAATAAAGTCAAATCGCGGACCTTCTAAACCGACTGCAATTCAGAATAATGGAACTTGGGCTTATCATCCTTACGATCAAGCACAAGTTCTCGCGGAAAATCTTGCAGACCGATTCAGACCACAAGAGCTAACGACGCCAGTTCACGAAGCTGAAGTCAATGACAGAGTAGACACCTTTCTAGCTGCTCCCTTCCCTAATGAAAGACCCAATATCCATCTAGCTGACTTACGCTCTCATGTCCAGGCCCTTCGCACTACAAGTGCACCAGGACATGATCGGATCAGTAATCTAGCCATAAAGCACCTACCGCGCAAAGCGCTACTACGTCTCCTCACCATATTTAAATCCTGCATACAACTTAACCATTTCCCTGCAGCTTGGAAGATGGCTAAAGTAATTGTATTACCGAAACCAGGTAAAAATCCAAATAATCCAGACAATTTGCGACCAATAAGCCTCCTGCCAGTTCTAGGAAAAATCCTAGAAAAACTCATTTTGGCAAGACTCAAAATTGAAGTTACAAATAAGGAAACTAATTCCTAACCATCAATTTGGATTCAGAAATTCACACAGCACACCGCTGCAACTGGCCAGGCTTATAGACCAAATTGTCACTGGTTTCAACGCCAAGCGTAGTACAATAGCAGTCTTCCTTGACATTGAGAAAGCGTTTGACACAACTTGGATAAACGGATTGATATACAAGCTAATACAATTCCAAATTGATCCAAATTTAGTCAAAATTATCTCCACTTATCTGAGAAATAGAACCTTCTACGTCTCAGTAAGTGGTAATAAATCTGACATGAAGTCCATACGGGCGGGAGTTCCACAAGGAGCTGTCCTTTACACCCTTATTGTACTCACTATATGTCTCGGACCTTCCTTCACCTCCATCACTCCAAATAGCCTCCTTTGCTGATGACACTTGTCTCTTCATGCAATCGAAACTCAAATCCATTCCTCACAGACTTGCAACATTCCAGCGAGCAATAACCATAATATATGAATGGTTTTGCTCCTGGAACATTAAACTTAATGCAAATAAAACACAAGTCGTCCTGTTCACCAAATCAAACTTTCCCTGTCCAATTCAGCTCACTATGGGTGTGCAACCCCTACCAGTAGAGAAACTTCAGTCAAATATTTAGGCCTAATATTGGATAAAAAACTCACACTAAGAGCTCATATCGACCATATCACTTTTAAAGCTCAGCAAGGTATAGCCATATTATATCCGTTTTTCAAGTCGCCGTCTCTGTCCCGAAGGATCAAGGTCACTCTATACGTGGCCGTGATCCGTAGTATGCTATTGTACGGCTGCGAATCTCTGAGTATCCTTGCGAAATGCCACAAAAAGAAACTTCAGATATTGCAGAACAAATGTCTCAAAATTATACTTTCGGCACCGCGTTACACAAGGATAACGGAGATGCACGAGGCCACGAAGGTACCATATATTGATACTATCATAACTGAAAGGGTTACATCCATGCTCCGAAATATAAATGATCATGGAAACCCCATAGTACGCAATATAGGACACCTTCCACAATGGCGTACTACACATAGAAACATATTCGACACATTAAACCACCCGTAGTATTCAGCATGAAATTACCTAGATCAGAGGGGTCAGCGCAGATTGGCGTGGCTCATTCCAGTCCTGAAAGTTATCAGCGACACGGTTTCCGATGCCCCAATTAAGCGAGATCTATCTGCCTTGGAATCAAACATCCACATTATATCAATAGCAATAGCACATGCTAAAATAGAATCAATCCCCATATAACCGCCGTATAGGCTAGGGAAAAACAACGAAACCCAATACTGCACACACCTACGCGAATTCGCCGTCAAGGGACAAATAACAGTCCCAGCAAAAGGCACACTGGGCAGCGCAAACAGCTGTCATATACAGTCAGTAGAACTGTGTACAAAAAGCTTAAACGTTTATGCTATGGTTTATCTACGACGCAACGCGCCAGCGCAAAAATTGCTCCCCATGTATTTAAATGGATGTGGTTTATCTACAACGCAAATTGCTGGCGCGAAAAAAATTGCGCTGACATGTCGCGTCGTGTATTGGAATCACTTGAATCCAGGACGCAATTTGCCAGCGCAAACAAAGAATATAGAAGATATTACCCTACTCATTGGTGTAATTGCTAAAAACAAACTAAGATTCTATAACAAAATGTCGGAAATGCAGTACTTGTTTTATAACTTTCCAATTTTAACGACGAAAGTTAGATAGTTTTGTTGCAAATCATCATGTTCTATACAATATGAGCATGAAGGAGTACAGAGATGTACAGAAAAAAAGAGTTATTGTGGCTTAAACTTAGTCAAGAAATAAATAAAAGCTGTAAATATTGTATTGTATCTTGGGGATGATATGGATGTATATAAATTTCGACTTCTATTAAATTCAAAAGCTGATAAAACTGCTCAGGCGAAAATCTGAAGTATTATAAAATTTGGTATTTTCATCATCCATACGTTTATTTAAGAACTAAATAATACTTTATTCTATAATTTTCCATACAACATTCATATGATGCTCTTGCTCTAGGTACTCTTTATGTCTTTACTAATATTTCGTACTATTTTTTAAACGTTTTGCAACGATTCTTAAAACTTTTTTTATAAAGAATTTTAATATGTTTATCTATATACACAAATTATGACTTTTCCTCTCAATTTATTTTCAAATTTCTTTATTAGAATTGAAATTGGCATACGTGAACGCTTATAAAATTAAATCCACCAGATGGCAGGACATATGTGTGAATGACCAACATTTGCATTTAATTCCAAACCATATTTTAAGAAATAAATGTTCATCACTTCATTTTGTTAGGTTCCGATGGGTCAGTTTAGTGTACATCAGATTAGTTTATAGTTTACTAAATAGTATGTATGTAATTTATTTCATTAGGTTATGCAGGGACAGGTTTGTATACATTCATTTAGTAAACATATTTGGAAATTTATTATGAACGTTGGTCATTATGATTTCCCATATATGTGGGACAATTCCATAAACATAAGCGCTGTACCGTATGCGCTCCATGCGAAACCAGCCTCACGCCGAGCGTACGCGAGAATGCGTCACGTTGGGCGCGACACGCTGTGTAATAAACCGTAGCATTAGAGCAAGAAAGTATTTTAATGCACATTTGTGCGCAATTCTACTTATTATTATTAATTTGTTTCCTCTTTTATAAGCTATGTTAATGTTTTTATTTATCTTTTTCTATGTTAATGTTTTTATTTATCTTTTTCAAAGTTCTGGCTAGTTCTGTGGTTTCATTTCCTGTGTATGTTAATGTTACCCATGTTTTGTTATTGTTAGATTCTCTTTCAAGTTTTGTTATATTGTTTGCGTCTTTTTTTTATAAGCTTATCAATGATTTGTTTGTTGAATCCTTTATTTTTCGCAATGTTTTCAAGATATTGTAGTTCTTTGTTGTAATTTGTTTTGTTGAAGGCTAGTTTTAGCATTCTATTAATTAAACCACTAAATGTGCTGATTTTATATTGGTATTGGTGTCTAGATTTGTTATTAATGGTGAGCATATTATTTGTGGATTTGCGTAAAATATTTATTTCAAGTTTATTTTTTTCTTTTCTTTTTTTTTTTTTGTATGTTTATTTTGTTATTCAATTCTATCTCTTCCGTAGATTCTATTTTAGGATGCATATTGTTTAGTTCTAGCAGAATTTCCTTTTCTATTCTGTTCTCATTTTCATAAATAATCATGACGTCTTCCACATATATTGTAATTAGCTTCATATTGAATTTATTTATTAAAGTTTCATAGTATATGTTTTCCAAATCTTGTAGAAATATTTCTGCCATTATACCTGATGTATGTCCACCGCTGTGGTCTCGAGGTAGCGTGCTGCCTTGTCACGCAGCAAGTCCGGGTTCGATCACCGGTCGGGGCAGTTTTTCTGGGTGAGGTTTTTATCGGGGTTTTTCCTCACCTGTAAGACAAATGTCAGGAAAACTTTAAGGCCCAAACGGTCCCCAAAATCATATGGCCATTATCATCATGATCATCCTTATCATTATCATCATCATCATCATCCTTCACCGGTGTGGAAAGCAACGGGAAGCTACCACACCTACACAATTCCCTAGTAAAGCTGCAATCATAGCATGAAAATGCTATGATTGCAGTGAAGGACCTGCCTTCGGGCAGAATTACTATGGATGGATACCTGATGTGGGAGATCCCATCGGGATTCCATCTTGTTCATATATTTGGTTATTGAATTGGAAATAATTTTGCTTCATTATAGTATTTGTGACTGTGTGTAATTGGTTTATATATTCTGTATTTAACACATTGGTGACGGGCCACGGATATCTCCGTATTTAAATAGCCAGCGCTAGACGACCGGTCATGGAGATTTCCGTTTTACGTTTTCTATGGCTTCCCTGTCTCTTCGCTTTTGAATGTGGCATGTAATTTTGTTTCTTCTCATTGTGAAATAAATTTTAGTTGTTTTTGTACCCCTCTCTTCTCTTTTATTAAATTGTTAACTTTACAGAAAGAGTTGTTTACAATTTTAAGACAGACGGCTGGTGAAATATGGAATTTTAGTGCGGGTAGTCAGGCGATTACGAGATACGTATGTAACCTGTAAATATATGTTGCAGAGCGGAAAAATTAAAATAAACTCTATTTTGTGTTCTGGAGCCGAATTTATATCTATCGTATCATGTCCACCAGGATAATTATTATAATAGTGTGGCTATAGTTGAAAATTTGCTCGAAAAAAAGACGAAAGTTTCTGAAGCAATAAAGATTAACAGAGGGCTTCCAAAATCATTTGTGGAAGCAGGAAATAAACTCAAACCAGGAGAAAGTGAATTTTGTAGTAAGGGGGACCTTTTGCTACTAACATCGAAACATAAAAGAGACGTAAGAATGGTTAGCACATTGCATCAGGCAACACGAGAGTGGGAGGAGTAAAGTTGTAAAAATGCCCTATTGAATACTTCAATATAACAAGTATGTGAAGGGTGTAGACAGGGCTAACCAGTACCTATCATATTACTCCATCCTTAGAAAAACAGTGAAATGGAGCAAAAAAATTGTATTGTGGCTTCTGAATTGTGCACTCTTTAATGCTTTCAGGGTCTATAAATTTCAAAATCATAACAGCAAAATGTCAAACAGAAGTTTTTTGCTTGAAACAGCCTCTTGTTTGGCAGTCGTGATATTAGGAACAGATGACAGGGAAGAGGAAGAAAGACAGAGAGAAAAGGAGACCACCTTAAGACCCACCAGGGAGGCTGAGACATGAAGAAAAATAAATTAACACCAACTGTGATTGGAAAGAAAGAATACCCATCCAAACCTTGCCGCGTTTGCAGTGAACACAAGAAAAGAAACTCGCTACATATGCTCTTTTACACTGTGCCTTTACATAAAGGGAAATGTTTCCAACGCTATCAAACCCTCAATTTCTACTAGAAGGTCTGGTGAGAACACTAATAAAGATTTACTTATGCTTTATTGTTATTGACTGTAAATATATTGATGTAAAAGCCACACTGTGCTAGCGCGGTTTAAAATTTAAAAGTCCACCCTACTGACAGAAATGTCCGGTCCAGCAGCGGTGGGTGGAACGCACAGCTGTCGGTCACCAATGTGTTGAGTTACTGTTATCTAGTTTATTTTTTATTATGTTTAAAGTTTCGTTTATTGGAATGTTAGTGTATAGATTCTTTATGTCAAATGACGCCATTTTCGTATTCTTATTTATTTCCATGTTTTTAAGTTTATCTGCTAAATCATATGTGTTTTATTGTGTATTTATCTTCTAATTTCATGTCTTTTTTGAGTTGATAGTTGATAAATTTTAGGCGAAACACGACTGTGATTGGTAGTAAATCAAAAATCATTGAAATGTGATTGGTCATTGACTCCCATTTGGGGCATGAGTTAAATAGTCATATTAAAGAAGGCCCCTACTTATTAACATTCTGAATAGGCCATAGCATTACTTTGCAGTGACTGACTCTCTAAGAAATACGGCTACCAGATTGTATATATAGTACATGAATCTCAGCACATAGCGTTTGCGGGAGATAACATAAAAACATTTGTAGCAATTGATTATACCACAAAAAAAGAAACCACTGTTTGCACTTTCTTAAACGAATTATTTTCCAGGAAATGACGTTGCAAAAAAATATAATTGACATTTTTTTCATTATAGGATATCACAAATTAATTAACCCTCAACTGGTAGGGTGAAATTTCTGTTACATAATTGATAGGGTGGGGTCATTATGACCCTGATAATATAATAAAGGAAATGCATACATTTGTTGGACTTTATTATTTGACTATATCTGACATAATATATTAACCTAATAAATTACAACCTCTTCACACCTAATTTTAACTAAGTACATCACGTCTAAATAACAGAATTTAATTTATTTTTCTTGGAGTGCATTAAAAATATATTTTAGACATAGACTGTACATTCAGACATATAAATTGGCTATATAATAAACAAAACATGTACGAATTACACTAATATAGTAAACCAAGATCAATTACACAGGAATAACAATATTAAATCTAATTAATTTGCATCATTTAGTAACAAAACAGTAGAACAAAGAACTGGAATTTGAAACTTGTTAAATCTCAATAATCACTCTAGGACTATAAAAAATAATTGTAATAAATTATCCTATCACTCTAATCAGGAGACTGATCATAATTCCAACTCAGTAGTAACTCCGTTCATCATATACCTAAATTAACAATATTATTCAAAAACAGTCAGGACAGAGATTTTTAGCACATCCTGCACATAGCGGTTTCAGACACATTTCACAATTTGTTCCAGCTTTCCCATTCCGACCACGAGAACAGGAAGAACATATTTTCCTTTTTCCTGGAGTCATGGTAGGCCCTGCTTCCTTTTCTGTACTTGGGCCCGATATACCACCAACTTTCCCAATCATCTGCCGGAGTTCACGATGCTACTTCTGCGAACAAGTTCAGAACGCACAAGTGATTTTGCGAGAGCAATAATGAATTGACGCCTGGTGATGGAATTTGCCTCTTTTCTGCTTGTCATAAGTATATGACCATTTGCTGTAGCGATATCCATTATGGCAAAAAATATCACCATTGGCCATCGTCTCGTCCTTCAAGCAGTAGAATAGGTTGAAACTTTCCGATCCAAGGAACGAACTCTACCTTTTGTCATGTTATGGAATTGTATTATTTCCGGCTTTTGTGTATCGCTATCGATACATTTGGTGTGATGCATTATGGAAATGACAGCTTTGTTCTTTTTTGGAACATGCGATACAAGGGTATTCTGTCTATTGAAGCCAAATACAGATGAACCTACAGTTCTCTTCTTCTGTGGAAGAAATTCTGGAGGAATTTGTCTCTTATTTTTCCTAACCGTTCCCACATAGGTCAATCCTCTATTCTTCAGTTCTATAGACGAAAACCAACTGTCCCCCCGTAATGTTTCTACCTCTTTTCCGAGGTTGGAATAATTGCTTCTTTTCCATTTTTCTTCATTTGTGTGTCTTACAATAATATATAGAATGTCATCTATAAGAAGAAAACTCCAAGCAAATTCTGGTTCTAAAGTGGGGGATTCCTTAGCATTTCCACGAATTCTAGGAAGATGTGTAATGATATTGGGTTGAGCGGTGCGTCCTCGTAAAACGAGATTATGACTCCATTTGTATTTATATTTACTATACATGAAAGCTGTATCGTCAACATCAAGATTACCATCCACATCATCGTCATCAGAATTGCCACTTTGTTCACTATCAGTGTCGTGTTCACTCTCAATAACAAAATTTTCATCAATTTCATTTTCATATTCATCATCTGATTCATTCAAAATTCGAGTTAACTCTTCATAGTTAGGTTTTTACACATCGTTCACTATAAAAAATAAATTCAGAAATGAATACAAGTGTATCCTGAAATAATAATGAAAGAAATCATTATTCTGCTAAATGAAAAAATACTTACGTTTAAGGTAGGCTGGGGTCAACGTGACCAGAAAAGCGCAAGACGTTAAACAAATTGAAATAACACAAAAATGCAAAAACACACTTCGTCCAAGGTTCCAGAATAGACTGAGGATAGAGTACACAAAGTTTCAGGTAAAAAATGTTTTTGGTATATGAGAAAGAGCGTTTCCAAATAATAGCCTGGGTCATTCTGACCCCACCCTACCAGTTGAGGGTTAATACCTATAATGTTGGTTATAAATTTCTCCACTAAGGTACATTCTTACAATATTGCGATTCTTCGGCAATAAATAATATGATCTGGTTGCAATTATAAATAAAAGAACCAAATGAAGCGTACCAATCGTTTCTCATTTGTTTTCAAACATCGCCGTTTACGTTAAATATATAAATATTTTAAAATAACTATAGTTAAATAATGATTTGTGAGTAAACAGCTCAATTTTATTCGTTAAATAGTCCTAACAAATGCCACTCTTGATTTCCAAATTCTCTAGATAAATTCACTCCTCACTTCGTGAGTCGTGAATTTATCGCTAATTTGGAAATCACTCGTGGCATTACTTATGAAAAACTGTACTGTAAGTTTGAAAACTTATAGTAAAAGTTTCCTCATATTTATACTGACTTTTTTTAATTGTACTGTTTACACCATTAAAATTCTCAGGAAAACCTTTACTATTTTCTGTAAGTTATTTATTTTAACTACACATTTTTTAATAAATAGTTTCATGTTCATGTAAAAACACATGAACATAAAAAAAACTCAATGGCAAACGATTATACACTGTATGTTTATTTTAAAAACTTGATAGTTCATTTATATTGCACTTGGTCAAACTTATAGCTCATTTCTATTGCACTTTGTAAAATGTTAAGTTAAGTACAATCTTAAATAATAGAACTTTCTTGCCCGACTTATTAAAAAGAATAAAACAATTAAGTTTTTTGTAACTGATTTTGTATCAAATATATTAAGAAAATATTATGTTGGCCGTGACAAATATAATTTTCCATCCTTCACTCTTTCCAGTTTAATATTATCTATTAGACAACGAATTCATTTGTTTGGATTTCAGTTGCGGATTATTCTACTCCTTCCAAAAGCAGTATAATAACTGCATCAGATGCACACTGCTCAATTCAAGTAAAAGTACTGACATCCTTAAAGAGTGATAAAATCTCAGATATTTCTACAACTTGTGTGTCTACATGGCACACAGAGTCTTTTGACATAGGAGACATTCAAAGATACTGTCTAGATGACAACACAAAGGAAAACATTCTTCAGTCAGTGATTCTTCCAAAACAGCCCTACATATTTCCTTCAACCGGAAGGTAAACATAAAAAAAGACAATTCCAGGAAAACTGGATTACGGATCCTACCACAGGATTTGCTTTCCATGCCTATTCCAAAAATTAAGATGCAGTTTATTGCAAACCGTGTGTATTTTTTTTTTTTCACGAAGGTGTTGGAAAAAGAGCTCACGAGGCTCCGGGAAAATTAGTAAGTTGTGGTTTTAGAGATTGGAAAAAAGCTAAACAAACATTCATGAAGCACTCCACTACAGAGTATCACCAGGTTTTTGTTGTTTATGCAGAACAGTTCAATAAGATCATGTCAGGAAAACAGATGGATGTTGTTTCTCACATTGACACACAACATGCAAGGGAAAAGAAGGAAAATAGATCTTCACTAAACCGATAATTGAAACAATACTCTTTTGTGCTGAGCAAGAGCTGCCTCTTAGAGGAGATGTAGACAGTGGGCCCCTTTCCTTAGAAAAACCAGACAAAAATGATGGGATATTTCGTGCTTTGCTACGGTTCAAAGCATGTTCTGGAGACGAAAATCTGCGAAGGCATGTCATCAATTGAGGCAAGAATTGCCTCGAGATACAGAATGAGATCATTCAAATCTGCTCAAATTTAGTTACAGAAGAGATTGTTTCTAGAGTCAACAAGTCTGATTGCTTCGCAATACTGTCTTAAGAAACTATGGATGTTTCGGCAACGGAGCAGCTTTCATTATGCCTTCGCTATGTAGACTAACCTACAGTCTGAGAAGATTTTGTAGAATCAATCAGCAGAAAAGTCATAAAAGTTTTCTTGGAAAAATGTAACAAGTTCAAATTGGATATGAACAAGTGTGTAGGGCAAGGCTACGACTGAGTTGTCACTATGGCTGGCCATCTAACTGGAGTTCAAACTAGAATTCAAGAAAAATATCCAAAGCAAGATACTTCCATTGTGCTAGTTATCCACTCAACCTTGCTTTGAGTGACATGTTTTCAAACTCTTCTGTCAGAAATTGCCTGGGAACAATAAAAGAAGTAACACATTTTTTCAGAAACAATACAAATGCTAATAATGTTTTGCAGGTAAACATCAGCGTTTATGTGCCAGAAACTAAGAAAAAAGAAGGCTGACACGATTATGTGAGACTCATTTCATTGACAGACATGACAGGGTATTGACATTTGTTGAGCTATTTCAGTCAATTGTAGTTAGCTTAGAAGAAATTGAGGAGAAACCACTGAAAATCACTTCTTCAGCTTCAAACTTTTTTGTTGCAATTGGAAAAAGCGATTTTATTGTCAGTCTGTTTGTTTGTGAAAAACTCTGTAGCCTTACTTTGATACCATCAATCTTTCTTCAGCAAAAAAGTTTGGACATAGCGTCAAGCTATGAACCACGCCAAAACATTGTTGAAATCTCTAGAAATTTTGAGAAAAGATGCAAAAAAATAAGTTTGCAGAACTATTTGCCTCATCAAAATCACTGCCTGAAGAAATATTTCATTGTGACTTGATAGTTCCTCCGTTAAGTTCAAGACAGATGAATCGAGCAACTCCAGAGACTAACTCGGTAGAAGATTATTTTAGAGTAACAGTATACATATCATGTGTTGAATCACTTCTACAGAACATAACAGACAGATTCATATCTAATGAAGATATTTTAACCATTTTCCAAGTTCTCCTTCCTGGATTCACAGATCCCAACAAAGTAAACCATTTCGAAAAAGTGTCAGAGTACTTTGATGATAATATATCATTTACTGCTATTAAAGCTGAATACACATTGTGATGTAATATAACACCATCAATTAAAAAGTTAGCGAAGTGCTTAAAGTCTTGAAAATGTGTGACAAAACATATTATCGGCCAATCAATTTCCTTCTGACAGTGTTAGCTACCCTACCAGTAACAACCTGCAGTGTGGAAAGATGTTTTTCAACCATGAAAAGAGTGAAAAATGTGTCTAGAAGTTTGATGACAGATCAAAGACTGAGTGCATTAGCGATGATTTCCATTCGTCGGGACATCACTATCAAACCAGATAAAGTGATCGGTAAAATGGGGAGAAGAAAAGAAGACTGTTGCTGTAAATTAAAATGGGGTCACAAAACTTACAAAAAGAACAAAACTATCTAATAAACAATGTTTACTACTTTGATTTTCAATTTATTAGTAATTTGCCAAGAAAAATTTTTAATGTAAATAAATAAACTGAAATGTTTATTTTAAGTGTTATTGTTATTCATTCCATTATACTCATATTGTCCACCGCTGTGGTCTCGAGGTAGCGTGCTGCCTTGTCACGCAGCGGGTCCGGGTTCGATCCCCAGTCGGGGCAGTTTATCTGGGTGAGGTTTTTATCGGGGTTTTTCCTCACCTGTAAGACAAATGTCAGGAAAACTTTAAGGCCCAAACGGTCCCCGAAATCATATGGCCATCATCATTATCGTCCTTCACCGGTGTGGAAAGCAACGGGAAGCTACCACACCTACAATTCCCTAGTAAAGCTGCAAGCATAGCATGACAATGCTATGATTGCAGTGAAGGACCTGCCTTCGGGCAGAATTATATGGATGGATGGATGGATGGATGGATACTCATATTTTTATACACATTGGGTTTTATTAGGGTGGGTTCTCTCTCACTCCGACTCAGCACCCCCCAAATGAAAATCCTGGCTACGTGCTTGCAAATGCCACTCCTTATTTCCAAATCATCTAGATAAATTGAAAATCACTCGTGACGTTACTTATGAAAATGTCTTTGATTTTGAGTAGGTAAGTAATACATTTTTTCATTTAAATATATAACACTTTTAGGAACTCTGTCAATCGTATTTCGCGCCTTCTGAAGACTTTAAAGCATGTTTTGAACGTTATAAAGTTAAGAAAGTATGTGATATTCATGTTCTCTATGATATTCATAGAGAACAGAAGACTGTTCCATGACAGAAGACTGAGATTAGTGTTACCCAGGGATTATTATTATATCCCTGAGTGTTACCATAGAGAAGAGTGTTACTTCGTGATAGAGAGTTGGTAACAACCTTGATGGTAACAAAATATCAATCGCATGTCTTACAATTATTTTGCTACGTTTTGTTTCGCGACAGTAAAAATAAAACCTATCGTGTAACATTTATAAACAGAATGGCATGTGAAGAAGAATCCAAGTTCCAGAGCTGGATTATTAAACAAGAAGAATTAAAATCCAAGGTTATCCGCGATGACATCTATGAATGGCAACAAAAACGGTGAGTTCTGATATATGGTCCATGTTAGCACTATTCAAATTCGAACACCAATTATATTTTGAATTTAGTGCAATTCTATTACTTTTTCATAAAATATTTTATAGGAAATGATGAGATATTTAGTATTAATTTCAGTATGTCGTGTAATATCGGTTCTCTACGGTGTAAACATCACTTGTCTAGTGGAAGTTATTCACATGCCATCTCTTAGTAATATGGGAAATATACCCTAGGGCTGTGGTGTATAAACCGTCGCACACAATTTTCCATGTAATATTATGCCACTGATGCACTAACAATTTTCAACCATTTATAATAACGTTTGGTACCATTTTAAACATTTTGGAACCATTTTATAAACATTTCTTACGATTTTTAAATATTTCTAAATTACGCGAATATTGTACATCGAGTTCTACAGGTGCGGAAATGCTTCATGTAACATCCGCTACGCGACTCTCACATAGCTGTTACCAACATTTGAAAATAATTCGAAACCATATTTAGTGTTAGTGTACGTAAAATTAGTTTATAGTTTGTTAAATAATATGCATGTAAATTTTGTTAGGTTAGGAAATGGGAAGTTAGTTTACGTCCTTTTTCTTTCTTCTTTTTTTTTTCATTTGGAAATAAATAATATGCATATGCATGTAAACTGTTTGGCTCAACTGCACTTCTACTACCGCTTGATTTTTCACTTATATTGTTGTAAAAACTATAGCTCTTCTTCTGTATTTACGGATAAAGTATACTTACTGTCGCAAATAAATTTTTCTAAGTTCTATAGAATCGCAGTGCGCATGCGCTAGTGCTCCGTGTAAACCCAGAAAGATAAATGCAACCTCCATCAGTTGGCGGTATATGTATGTGAAATCAGTATGACAAACATTGACACAAAATTCCCAGAACTTGTCTAAATATGTATAGTTAACACGAAATGAACTAGTGGAAATATGATTTTACGTGGTAACCGCTCGACATTTTGAATTTTTCATAGAATAACAGATATGAAGAGGTAATTTATTTTACGTATCAAATCACATTTAAAAAGCAAGGAACCTAAAAGCTAACCAAACCTAAATCAATTACTGTAACACAAATCAATTACTCTAATGTAGGTGAAATCCAGGGAATGTGGAAGTGATGTTGGCAACATCTGGAGTATTTTGGGTTGTCGATGGTGGCAATGTTGGAACAACATAGGAACAGGAGGGAAAATAGCAGAAAGTAGCAACTAAGCAATGTAGGTCGATCATGTTTTACATAAATATATAAGTATAAAAAAAAGATTGTTGCATCATTGGAAGATGTTTAAAAGTGTTACAAAATGTTTTAAAAGTGTTTAGTGCATCAGTGGCATAATAAATTTAATTGAAAATTTTTTGCGACGTTTAGTATACAACACCCATTTATTTAAATATGCAAATCACAATATTATGACACTGTTAGACAATATTGTGATGCTAATTGCTATTTTCTCCACAGAGTATATTACTTAGTCTATGACAGAGATAACCCACTATATAAATGAAAAGCGCACAAGTTGTGCATGAATCTAACTAACGTTAATGTCTTCTACACTACTTTTCACAGTGTCGTTAGTCTGTGCAGGTCTCAATTATGATTTGGGTAGTCTTTTACATGATGTAATGTGGTAACGGTCACACGGTAGTTCACAAAGTTCACATACACATGTTGAGTTAGGGTCGTGGTAGGTCTTCAGATTACATACTTTCTGGTGGTATCCATGCGTTGCCAGGGAATTTACAAAGTGGCGTAGGTCTTGGTTGGTTTCCATCCATGTTCTATTTACCATTGCTTCTATGGAATAAAATTCGGGCCAGATCTCTACTGATTTCTATCTTCTTATATCCATTAGCTTTCCCCAGTTCTCCGTAAATGGTAAGTTAAATTTGGTCCTGAGATCTTCTATTAGGAAGGTCTCTCTGGCAAGTTCGTATACGAGTCGTGATCGGGTGTGTTTGGATAATCCCAGTGCTGACTTCAGGAACCGGGCTTTAACGGCCTCTATTGTTGATAGGTCTTTTATTCCTAGTTTTTCCCAGATTTGTTCTATACCGTATGTTAAAATGGGTATGATCTTGGCGTCGAAGACATTCATGGCAGTTTTTAGGGATAATTTAGATATTGACCTTATGTCAAGGATTGCCTTTGTGGCTGCTGTTGCTCTTGCTTTGATGTGAATCCTGAAAGATTTAACCCACTATAGAGATGATTTTCTCCACAGAGTATATTACTTAGTCTATAACAGAGATAACCCACTATAGAGATGACCAGCGGCAATGTTATTCAGTGATGCCTAGACTCCAGAGACCTCAAGCATTGGCAGAAAAAAAACTAATCGATTACAGCTTACTGTATTATTGATGGAGCAATTTGCGTCATCTATCGACATAAGTGTAATTAGTTAGTGTTGATCCCGGTGGCTTAGTCGTCATTTAAGATGTTAACAAAATTGGAAATATAATGTTTAATCCTATAAAAACCACAAAGGGATTGAAACAAGGGTGCTGTCTATCACCAATTTTATTTAAAATTTATGTAGAATTTATATTAATGAAATGGAAACAAAGCTGCAAAGGTATGGGGATCCCAATAGGCAACAGATTTTTGCTAACATTACAATTTGCCGATGATCAACTGGTTTTAGCGCAAGACAAATTTGATATGGAATTCATGATAAAAAGATTGAAAAACACATATGAATCATGGGGTCTCATAGTAAATTTACAAAAAACAGAATATCTGGCAATAAATAGCAATGAACGAGAAAATTTAATATTGGAAGAAGGAATCCAAATAAAGCAAGTGAAACAAACTAAATATTTGGGAATAATTATGGATAACATTGAAGGTATAGGCAAAGATAACATAAAACATAGAATTGAATGGAGTAGCAAAATAATATCATCGTTAAATTCCATATGGTGGGATAAGCATATTTGGAAAGACAAAAAAATATATTGGTAAAACATTGGTGGAATCTGTTGCAATGTATGGAAGTGAGGTATGGACAATCAATAAGTACTACAAGAATAGACTAATAGCTCTAGAAATGGATTATTTACGCAGAAGTGCCAGAAAGTCTAGATTAGAACATGTCACAAATAAGGAAATTAGAAACATAATGGAAGCAGAAGAAAGCATAATTGAAAGAATTGAGGAGAAGGAATTAAAGTGGTTAGGACATGTCTTAAGAATGGAAGATGAGCGATGGCCGAAGCAACTATATGAATGGCATCCGAACAGAAAGAAGAAAAGAGGGAGACCAAGGTTAACATGGAAGGAAAACATGAAGACAGTAATGCAAGCTAGAGGGCTAAGCATTGAAGATGCCCAAGACTGTAGGCTTTGGAGGTTTGGCACGGGAAGACTGTAGCAGCTGTAAAAACCCCGAAGATAGATAGAACAATACCACCTCAAATAATTTATAAAAATATTAATGAATCGGATTTTACATCTCACCTTATATGTTTTGTAAAACTCAGGACCGATTGCAAAGCAATCTCACCTTCCAAACCGGTCCAGACTTTTACAAAAATATGAGGTGAGGTGTAAAATCTGATTCATTTAATTTTTTGTTAAATCTGTGTTACTTCCTAAATATATTAATTCGTAAAATTCTTCTCAACTTCCAAGACTATTTTGTATTTAGCCAATGCAATTCTGAATGTATTCCAAACAAATTCAGGTGTACATTTTTCTCTTGAAATAAAATCTTAGGAAACTTGAAGAATATTTTCAATCCTTGTATTTAAAGTATTCATACCAATTAATTCTTCAACATTTTTTTTAGAAATAACATTTTCTCAGAATAAACAATAACATGATAACAGAATGTCAAGGAAAGGTCCAAATAAAAACAAGGAGAGATATAATTTAATATTTATTTATTATAGACATATATACATAGCTAACAGATAGTTCACTAATAAAGGTATTTCAGTAATTATGAAGAATTAACACATAGAGATGGTATGCAGTTTTTTTTTATTAGGCAACTTTAACAAGAACCGAGACCAAAGCTCGAAAAAATTTATTTTATACAAACAGGCATTGCATTGGATTTAAAGGAAGGAGAGGGGAGAAAATACACACACATATGTGTGTGTGTGTGTGTGTGTGTGTGTGTGCGCGTGTGTGTGTGTGTGCGCACGTGCGCATGTGTGTGTGTGTTTTTTTTTATATATATTATCATTGAGCATTCAAAGATTTAGGCTATCATTTGCCTGTTGTGCCCTCAGAATTTGTCAGTCACATCAATGCCTGTCACAATCTTCTTTTACCATTTGGAATTTATTGCATATTCAAATTACCTTTTATATTATATTTAGATGTACCCTTTTAAAAAAAAAGGGAGAGAGAGAATTAAGTCACAAATTTACCCAAGAACTGAGATTCCGAACCTCACATGCCCAACCTCTGCAAACAAAGGTTCAACAGATTATATAATTAAATTCTACTTGTCATCTACAGTTATCTTTGTAACATGAAAAACTTGGAGTAATATGTATGAAATATATTTAGATATTTTGTTTATTAAATAATATGTCCCCAAATATTTTACAATTTTAATACATGTTAAAATACTTATCTGAAAAACATCTAAGGGATTTGAATCCTTAGTGACAGGTTTTGTGGTCAGAAACTTTGGCTCAGAGCCATCGCAACACACTACTGGTCCTAAAATTCTGTATTTATAGTCACATGGTAAGTTTTCCTGGCATGTTTATATTACGTAATTATACTTATATTTGATTAATTTAGGAACTAAGCTATTTTAATTTTCTATTATTTATTTACTGTAGAATCACTTTTTTTTATTTTGATATTTAAAGAAGTAAAGTACCATAGCTTTTTTATTGCCAAAGTTCAGGCATAAATTAGTTCAGACTATTGTTTTAAATACATGGCCATGTAAAAATAAAAAAAATATGTGAAAAGTAAAGATTCATCTGGGATTGAACACATACTAAATAAATACTAGTTTTAAAAAAACTAAAACAGCACGCTTTCTTAGAAAACCGAACTCAAAAGTGAAAAATAATTTTAATTCCAACAAACTTGGGATAAATTTAAAGTGGTCAACAAAAAAATCATCTCCAACACATATACTCGTAGAATAAAACTAGAATTATCAACAAAAGAAAATAATTTTACCATCAAAAGCGTGGGGTGCTCTATATCAATTAATATATTTAATAATAAACAGATATTGGTAAATGTAAAGTCTCTAAGAAGAACATGTAAAAATCATAAAAAGCACCCCATGCTTTTGATGGTAAAATTGTTTTCTTTTTGTTGATAATTCTAGTTTTATTCTATATGTGTTGGAGATGATTTTTTGTTGACCACTTTAAATTTATCCCAAGCGTGTTGGAAATTAAAATTATTTTTCATTTTTGAGTTCGGTTTTCTAATAAAGCGTGCTGTTTTAGTTTTTCAAAACTAGTATTTATTTTTTTATTTTTTAGTTTTAATATTTTACAGAATAAGATAAGAATGTAATTATCTTTAAATTCCATACTATTGTAGTATGAGCTAAAAGTAATACTCTTCTAAAAAAAATCCTCCCAGCCGGATTCGAACCAGCGACCTATGGATTACTGAAATTATATACCACTAGTTCACCGCTCTACCAACGGGGCTCTTACAACGATTGAATGAAAAGTCGACAAGTCGGTAACCTATTATACCAGTTTTAATTTTTTTGATTTTCTAATGATTCTGGCCAGGAATTTAGAAATAAAATTAATTTGTTAACATGTCTGAAGAAGGTAAATATAGCTCTTTGAATGAAGGAAAGTCGAAAAAACGAAAGAGTATTAAAGAATGGAAAGATAATAAAAGAAAGGTTTTGAAGGCTCAAGGACAAGAATATGCGAACAGAGAAGGCAAAGTTGTAAACAAGAAGGTTAGTGATTCGTGTGCTGGATTAAACAAACACTTTGTTATTATGAGTCTTTTCATCTACATGGTCCAGCTGCAGTGGTTTGAAGAAATTGAGCATCGCTTTCTGGTTCCAGGATACATCTTTCTTCCCTGCGATGCCGATTTTGGTCTGATAGAAAATAAAACAAGTTAAAATATACCTTCTTAGGTAAAATCCGTCATCCTCAACTTATAAAATATGTAATCTTTATGCCTGTAGGCCTTTCAGAACATCCGTTCCATCTTCAGCAGTTCATTCTTTGCTACAGCATCCAGTATGATGTTTGATGCTGCTGGTCCTAACGACAAAGCCACATTAGGACCAACAGCATCAAACATCATACTGGATGCTGTAGCAAAGAATGAACTGCTGAAGGTGGAACGGATGTTCTGCAAGGCCTACAGGCATAAAGATTACATATTTTATAAGTTGAGGACGACGGATTTTACCTAAGAAGGTATATTTTAACTTATTTTATTTTGTGACTCTCCACCTCAACGGTTTTAACAATGAATTTTATTAATATTGACTGGTAGAAAAACTGAAAAGAAAAACTCAATTGTTCACACCACAAGATCGGATGGTCCTTATCAGAAAATCTCGTACGACCAAACCATTTGAGGTGCTTGAAATGGGAAAGAATGATTTTGTGTCTTTCAAGCCTCTGACTGAAAAGCTGGTCAAACGCCAGAAAATCATGGATGGAAGAAAAGTGGACTTTCCAAAGACAATTGCTCTTAGGTTTACTAGAGGACACAAAGTGGAGATCAAATATACATACGGACACCTTTGTGACTGGGAGACTGTAAGTTTTCAACGGGGAAAGGGACAAACACCTTTACTTCAAGATCTTTTTTCCCCAAATAAGTACCCCAATGGAAGAGGAATAAAAAAAAAACTTCAAGACATTATTTCCCTTTTAAAGTTCATTCCATCTAATCATCACAGCTTCTACCAAAATTTGAAGACAGAAGATGATAATGAAGAAAGCAGTGATGTTGAGTGCCTCTAGACAGTTTTCTGAACATTAAAACTAAAGTTATGAGTTTGTGTAATTTATTTCTTCAATACCTGTTGCCCATTTATATTGTATATTTGCAGGAATATTTCTAATAGTGTTCTGTATCTGATCCTAAAAATTCAAATACCAAAGTTAATTAGATTTTGTTTATTTTTTATCATTTCACTCACCTCATACTTCATAATTTATAGCAGACCCAGGGTTTCTTCACGTAATTCGTGACATTGTCAATGCTGCGTCATGTTCACAACTGACGTCCAACGGCCTTCTATCCTGCAGACTGACCTCCGCGCCATCTGGTGGCCGACCGAAGAATTTCCAAATCAGGCCTCTTTCTTTATAACCGGGTATTTCAAAATTCATAGTTGTATTTTCATTCTTGCATATGTAAATTTTTTCCCAAATTGTGAGTTCCTTACATATGCAAGAATGAAAATACAACTATGAATTTTGAAATACCCGGTTATAAAGAAAGAGGCCTGATTTGGAAATTCTTCGGTCGGCCACCAGATGGCGCGGAGGTCAGTCTGCAGGATAGAAGGCCGTTGGACGTCAGTTGTGAACATGACGCAGCATTGACAATGTCACGAATTACGTGAAGAAACCCTGGGTCTGCTATAAATTATTAAGTATGAGGTGAGTGAAATGATAAAAAATAAACAATATTAAAGAACCTCATAGTGTTATTTCCTATCTACATAACTTAATTAATTAGATTTGTTTCTACAGCAAAAACACTTTGATTGTATTTTTCTCCAAATCACAAAATTGTGGGATTGGCCCTTCTTCCACCAAGCCCTTTAATTAATGGAAGACATTTGAGAAGTTCATACTGTAGTTTAATTAGTTATTAGTAGAGCGAGGATTTTTATGAAATTTCATGTTTTAAACTATTAGTCAGAGAGCGCTGAGACAAAGTATCTTTACATTTTATGATATGTAGAATCAAATAAGACCTTCATATTTTTTTCATATTTCTTAATATTTTGGCAAAATGTTCATATTTCAGTAAAAATTTAATATACCTTCATATTTTTCAACTTTCAATTCTTTTAAAATAAAATGTCTACTATTTGGTTAAAAAAAATTTTGAAGTGACTGTAGTCTTGACTTTTTTGACAATGTAATATGGTAGACAGGCGAAAATTCCTCAGTATCCCATCTGGAACAAGATAAATAGATTTGATAAAAGAAAATAATTGAAAAAAGGAGACATGGAATGACCAAGTGGAGGCTTTTGTCCGAAAGTACAGAACAAGAACAGGGATTTCCTAATCAGTGACAAGAACATGAATAAGTAGAACAACAATGTTAGAATAATAACCACCTACTCTTTCTCTCAAGTAGAAACCTGTTCCTTTTTGCTACCTAAGGACAGTCCTTATTTTGTGAATGGATTACAGTATTTAAATGTAGGGAAGACTGCTGCTGCTAAACTTGAAGCTGTGCTGGGAAATAAGGTCTTACTCCACAGTTTATGAAATTAGTAAAGTTCTAGTAGGTAAGGCCAATATTATTCTCACTTACATCAAATTATCATATATAGTGCGGTACATGTTTGCTCCTATAACATCATATGGTGTGGAGCATACTTTTAGATCGCACAAAATAATTCTGACAGATAGGCGTTAAAATATGTGGAAAAAGCTCCTAACTGTGTATTACGAACAGAATTGATAATTTGATTATTGAAAGCACATGCATACATACTGTGCTCGGGCAAATTTCATGGCAAAACTAATGTTAAAATGATTCTAACTACATTTCAGTATGTTCATACGTGTAATGTATAGGATTAAAAATAATTGTAATTGCAAAGAGAGTTTTGAAATACTCCCTAGTATTATTTGTGCATTGATTCATTTTAACAAATTATTTCTCCAAATATGACATTCAGTACTTGGTCTACTGCGATGGGCAGGACATGTGGCACGAATGGAGGAATGAAAGACATGCATGAAACTTCTTGTAGGAAAACGAGAGAGAAAACGCCCAGTTGGTAGACCAAGAATGAAGTGGGAGAATAACATTAACCATGATTTGAGGGAATCAGATTATAGAGGGGATGATTGGAAAACATTGGCTCAGGATAGGGATGTATGGAGAGCTTATGTCCGTGCGGCCGTGAACCTATGGGTTCGATTGTGTCAGTGAGTTAGTTTGTTAGTTAGGACTTGGTCTACGTGTGTTCTGATTTATCCAATTTAATGTTATTGTGACATTTACATATACTGCAATTCATTATCTGTATGAAACGTAAAGAGAAGTCATTCAAACTGTACCTACTCTAAATTTTGTCAGTGGTATATTCGATGGAAGCATGTTACTACGATTACTATGTTTTGTTTTTTGTTTATGTTTGGATTTCGTAATTAAATATCATTGGATAAATTAATTGATTGTGTTTTATGTAAGCCCAGTATTAATTTATTGAAATAAAGTGTCAAACTACAGGCCTGGGAGGCCCTTGGGGTAGATTTCCACATTTCTAGACAAACGCCAAGGGATGTTCACTGGGTTCTCAGTCCTGCGTGACGGCCGCCTTTGCCCCAGAACATGCGTCTGGTACTTATTTAAATTAAGAGCTGAGTAGACTCTAGGGCTATGATGCCGCCAGAAGGTTTGGTCCAGCTAAAAACCTGACTCCACTGAGACTCAAACCCATGATCTTCCGGCTTGTTAGCGTGATTCCTCACACAATATACTTCAATGTGAGCCATTAAAATTGCTTCAAATCACGAACATAATATTTTATTGACAAGAATCAATAAAACCTCATAATGTTAAAAATTCCCAAATTTACTATATTAAATGATATTTTCTATTGGGTCAGAATTAATGAAAAATTAATTAAAAATTAATTAAAATGGAAATACAGTGAAACTCTTGATTTCTTGAGCTACAAAAAGATCTTCTTGTCTCATTTGTGTGCTGGTATGTATACCCATACATTATATAGGGCTTGTGTATATAAATATATGTAAAAAGTTAAAAAAATAGTAGCTTCATAATATGTTTGTGTCCTAATTTTCATATTTTGTTATTATGATTTCATATTTTAGTATAATTTTCTTCATATAATTCCTCGCTCTAGTTATTAGTGTGTTTATTGTAATTAGTAGGGCTAAGATTTTATGTAAATGCGTGCTATTATGCATTGCAGAGACTCTTGATATCCCAACTCCTTTCAAAAAACATTAAACTGAAAATATATAAAACTATTATTCTACCAGTTATATTATATGGGTGCGAAACATGGACTCTTACTTTAAGGGAGGAAAGGAGATTACAAGTATTTGAGAATAAAGTACTTAGGAAAATTTTTGGACCAAAGAGAAATGAACAGACAGGTGAATGGAGAAGACTACATAACAATGAACTACATGGTCTTTATAGGAAGCCAGATATAATAAGAACAGTTAAGTCTCGTAGACTGCGATGGGCAGGACATGTTGCACGTATGGGGAATGAAAGACTTGCATGGAAGCTTCTTGTAGGAAAGCCAGAGGGAAAACGCCCAGTTGGTAGACCAAGAATGAGGTGGGAGAATAACATTAACTATGATTTGAGGGAAGTAGATTATACAAGGAATGATTGGAAAGTATTAGCTGAGGATAGGGATGTATGGAGAGCGTATGTCCGTGCGGCCATGAACCTACGGGTTCGATAGTGCCAGTGAGCAAAAGCAAGCAAGATTTTTATGTATAGATATATTTTTTGGTAAGATTGATATGTTTCTTAAATATATATAAATGCTTTTTATACAAAAACCTGAGGGAAGACGAGGCAGAGGAAGACCTAAACCCTCCTGGAGTCAGCAAATATATTTATACATGAAGGAGAAACATCTATAACTAGGAGATTGGATGGACCGACAAAATTGGCTATTGGGAATCGGACAATGTCAAAGATATTAATCAACCAATGATCTATCTACAAAAACTAACTGAATTACATACTTCAGTTTGCTTCTCATTTGTATTTTATTCTTAAATAAATAGTTAATTATCATAAACTGATTTACTAATTGATTTTACAACTGAAATTATTAGATAATTATAATATTACTGTATTAGGTCATATTTTTTTATATTGCAGTGCCTATTTGTGAAAAATTTAGGTCATAACTGATTTTTTTGTGCATATGTCGGTGGTTTTTACGTCATAAAAATCCTAGCCCTAGTAATTAGTATGTAGTAATTTATAAAGTTATTATTGGCTGCATTGTAATAAACCACTTTCTAGATGATAGACAAAAGCAGCATACAGGACAGTTGCATATCTGAAAAAAAAAAAAAGTAATAATTTAACACACTTCATAGCACTTTGAACTATTATATTATGTTTAGGAAACAAAATTTTATAAAGAGTGGATGATTTGACATATCCTGGCAATAAATTAACATTTAAAGATGTTATGGATATAGGAAGCAAAATTTTGAATACTCTAATAAAACTATAGGAATAATTAACAAAGTAATGAAACCTTCCCCAGTACACAAAAGTACAGGAAAACATTTGTATAAGGCCTTGGCAAGACCTGTTCTGTGTTATGGCAGCGAGGTATGGGCAATGAGATGAATGGAGGAAAGAACAGAATTATCAAAACAACTGGTTGGCCACATACGGCAGAGGAGATCCTCTAGAACAGGGCCACTGAAGAATGCTTACTAGGTGTGACAAGATGCTCCTCCTACTAAACCCAATGTCGGACAAGCTGATAAGGAAAGACAGTTGTGTTGCTTCGAGTTCTTTTATGAACTAATGACAGAAAAAAGATTCTGTCTCCTCCTCAGTTTCCTTCATTTTTCAAATAATGAAGAATACGATAGGCAAACGTCTCCTAAAATTTATAAAGTAAAACCAATTTTTGACCATTTGGTTTCTAAATTCTCGGAAGCATACACACCAGATGGAAGCATATCCATCGACGAAAGTCTGCTTCTGTGGAAAGGACGACTTAGTTGGAAAGTATTCATCCCAAAAAAACGATCTCGATTTGGGATGGAATCTTATAAATTGTGTGAAGCAGGGACTGGGTATGTATGGAACATGCTCTGGTATACAGGAAGATCTACAGAGCTCAATGACTTGGTGCTTGGAGTGGACATTTCTTGGATGTCCAAGCCTAGCAAAATTGTGTGTACATTAGCACAAAATTTATTGAATCAAGGCTACTTGATTGGCCTTGATAATTATTATAGCAGCCCTGAGCTTTTTGACTTCCTCAACACTTTGAACACAGATGCTGTTGGGACTGTAAGAAGCAACAGGAAAGGATTACCTAAAGATGTCATGAATAAAAAACTGAAGAAGGGAGAAATAGCATATTCATACAGGAAGAAACTGATGGCTCTGAAATGGAAAGATAAGAGGGACGTTTGTATGCTTAGCAGTGTCCATGATGCAGAGGTCAGGGCTGTTCCTGAAAGAAAAAGTACTACTGGTACCAAGAATAAGCCAGTAGTCTGCATTGAATATAACGATGCTATGGGGGGAGTTGATCTTTCTGACCAGTACATCGTAAAATTACGCCACAACACGAAAACGCCTCAAGAAATACTATCAACAAAAATTTTCCGACATCTACTGGATCTGACAGTGTTCAACTCATTTGTAATACACAAAAAAAATGGTGGTAGATACACTAACTTACAGTTCCGCATGCATCTCATTCAAAAAATGCTAGAAGAGTATGTGGGATCAACACCTAGCGAAGCTGCACCTGTTTACAAAATACGTGCTCCCCCAGCAGATCCTACTGGCAGATTTCATGGTCGACATTTCCCTGACTTGAATTCGCCTTCCAAATCAGGGAAAAAGAAACACGAGAATAAGAAATGTGTTGTGTGTGTTTCTAAAAAAGAAAGAAAAGAAACCGTATATAATTGCCCGGAATGTAAGGTGCCCTTGTATGCAGTTCCCTGCTTCCGAATTTACCACACCCAGGGGATGTAAGTGTGACATAAATAAAACTTTTTTTTTTAAATGTTGTATAAAATGCAAACTATATTGTGTAAAGTGAAGTATTTTTACTGCGTTTGTGAACATTTGCAAAAATATTTTTATTTTTCTTCATTTCAAACTGTAGACTGGAAACAACAACTGATAGGTAAGCAATTCAAATATTATATAATTATAAATTTACATTAACCTGTAGCCTATCTGTTTCAGTATCATAATATTTGAGAAACTGAATAAATTTCTCTCAACATAAATGAACACTACCAAAACGACTCAATATTTATTACTATGAAAATATATAATATAATAATTATTATATTAGTATATAAGTTATTATTTATTATTCAATTTTGGTGAAAGTATAGACATTTGTGTGTTGAGAAGTCACTGGTTATTATTGTTGTTAGTACGGAATTGTAGTATTATGAATGCTAAATTACTTAATTTTAGAAACCACTCATATTTTCAGTAAATTGTAAGTAGCTTATAAAAAATATGAAGTGTTGAATAACGCCACTGATAATATCTTAAGACGTCAATAATCACTATTACTACAATAAAAACTACTAATTGTACAGATATATTTTTTTACGGTATATTCAAGTTCTAAAAATAAAAAAAATAGCGATTCTTTGTAATAACTCAAAACTGATAGTATTTAGTAACGCCTCTGGTCATATGTGTTGTAAAATTATAATATTTATACAGTGTTAAAAGAGATTGTATATTTACATTATAAACGTCGGAGTAAATTGCCAATATAAATAAATAAATACACACACACATATATATCCTAAATGCTTAGTTTATATCGATGTAAAACTTGAAATAACGCCACTGATGACAGACACCATGTAATGCCAGAGTTAACATTTATTGCATTTAAGAGATTTGCATAATTTTTAATATTCATTACATGTAATTAAATAATGTTTTCCAAATTACTTTAAAATTGAACACGAGAAGACACATGTGTCGTTTTTGTACTAAAGTTGAAAAAAATAAAATTATGAAATTTCGATTAAAAAATATGATCAAATGAAAGAGAATGGTTGTTTTGTATAATATTTCATGGAAATGTTACAAATGTTTACTCCCTGTATTTTTTATAATATTTTTAATTAAAGTAAGAAAAGGCTCCCCACAGAGCTGTAGAACTGCACTAGCTAGGTGCCCAGTTAAGGGGTTAATGAAAACAGCTTAGATTGTAGAGCAGTCATTGTATTTATTATTTTAAATTCTTAAAGAAAATAGTGATACACTCCATGTACATCTCAATAATCCTGCTTATTCAGACACACTTCAATGTAAATAGCTGCTTAAACCAAGTTTTATAAATAGGAAGGGGATGGGCATGCATGGAAAACCAACAAAGATTTGTTCTGTCCAAGTTGCAGGAGATTTGCATCTGTCATGCTCTATGATCTGCAACAAGTCCATTTCATGGCTTGCTCCATATTGGAAATAACATGTTAAAAACATTATATTTGAAAAGAAAAATATACGCCTAGACTGGGGTTTGAACCCAGGACCTTTGACTTTCTATGTCAATGCTCTTCCATCTGAGCTACCTAGGAAGAGCATTGACATAGAAAGTCAAAGGTCCTGGGTTCAAACCCCAGTCTAGGCGTATATTTTTCTTTTCAAATATAATTTGTCCATCATTAAGGTGTTTAAAAACAAATAATATTAACATGTTAAAAACATACCTTTTTTAAATCCTAATAATGAAAGAATAAGTTATTTGAAAACTGGTACCGGTAGTTCTGCAAACCTGTCACACTCCTGTAAAAACTGCCTATACAAAAAGGCCAGATAAGATTAGGGTGAGTTATTTTCATTAACTTTTTAAGTATAAGACTGATGTGGGTTACACTATTAATTTTTAGCATATTCCCTTAAGTTGCTGTCCTGTTGAACCCAAAATTCATTGCTATCTTTCAATAGTATATTGTGGCTATTTCTATCTCAACTTGTCATGTAATTTTCAGTATGTATTTCTGTACTTTCTTCAGCTAGAAATAACACATATATTCCACAGGTAGTTATTCACATACTGCTACAACAATTTGTGCATTTTTAGCCATTTTTCTTAAAATTAAGATCTTCCTAGAATCACCATTTGTCACCCCTTTTATGCCCAGATTAGTGCAGTGATGGCTAATAACCCCAGTTATTAAAGAGAGTAATTGAATAAAAAACCTATTCGATCTACCTGATTTTAATATAATCTTCCCATTTGTAAATTATAAAATAAAAAACAAAAATCTCTGATGTTAATGTCTGCAAAAAAAATCCAGGAATTTTTTCCTACCTGCCAATGACAGAAACCTGAAATTGTTTACAGGTTCCTGAGCTTGATGGGAAAAATACAAAATATGGATGTATATTAATAAAAACATGAATATCATTAAACAGTTTTTTTATATGTTGTGTCATTGACTTGATCAACCAATGGCAAACTTTTGACATCCAACCCTTGAAGGGGGGAGACATTTCATTCTCATCATAATAAACACCAAATAGATATAAATTTGGGATTTGCCTCTGGAAAAGCCCAATATCCATTTTGTTCTTCACCAAAGACAATTTTTAGCCAGACAACCTTTTTCCTTCACAATTAACAAATCTCATGTGCTCGGCAATCTGCCGGTTATGTTGCTTGCCTCTAGTCACAAGGATCGCAGGTTCAAACTCAACCAGGAAGGAGTCAATGGATTTTTAGGATGGAAAAATCCATGGGACAGGTCCTCTGGAAGGGACTTTAACCAAGTCTGAAGATTTTCGTTCTCGTAAAAGAACCTCTAGTCTGATTAAAAAGACCTCTGAGCAAAATTTAACCAACCTTCATCCATCCAATTAATAGCTTGTTTTGTACTAGATATCGCCTTAAGATGTTGTATTAACCACGTGTCCCTCACAAACATCTGTGGGGAAACAAGCATAACTAAATGTGTCTGGTTAAGAAACTTCCCATTAGGAAAGCACCCATGTCCCACAATGGGACAAACAAACAATCAATCAATATGCTGGACAAAGTTGTAGTTCACCTGCTATCCTAGTTTTTATTCATGGGCAACTCTGTTACTTTTTCAAGGGCCACTGTTTAATGGAAATCAAAGTAATAGGTAATATTAATGCTATGCAAGGTCAAAACTTAGAGAAATCATAATACTTTTGACACAAAAGGCAGTTTTCTAGGAAATATTATTACAAATGAACAATACATATTAGGAGTTTTATCAACAACATGCATAAGTATTTTCGAGAATTCTTTAAATTATGATTGCATGATTAATAAAATTAAACGAATTGCCTCATTAAATTTCTTTCCAAAGGATTTCAATATTTAATAAATTAAAGGAAATGCACAAGCATGGTAGTGACTGGTGAAGACAGACATATATACTTGTTGGTTATAAAATACTAATAAAGAGAGTCAATTTATTTTTATTTCATTATGTCTAAGGATTACCATATTTTCTTATGTATTTAAGGTGGCTCTACAGAGCTCTCCAACTCTGGGTTCCAAATTCACATCTCACAAGGGAACTGCCAACCATTGCATGCCAAAACCTACCTTGAAATTTCTTCCAGAGAATCATTATGATGTACCAAAACCATGTCCAAAAAAATTATCAGCCCCCTTTAACTACAAGGCAGAGAAATCAAATTCAGAATCCAGCAATGTGGATTGCTCAACCAGATGGACATGTCCTTGCTTGAATAAAGCAGAGTGGAGTGAGGCAGGACACAGTGCAGAAGCAGGTTGTTTGGGTTATCCAGTCCATCGACTCAGGAGTTGTATTACTTCCCTGAGAGATTTGATGCTGGATTTTAGTGTCTTGCAGTTAAAAGCAACAGTTAATTTTTTGGATACATCCTTGATACATCACAATGCTTCTCTGGAAGAAATTTCAAGGTAGGTTTCATCATACAAAGGTTAACAGTTCCCTAGTCAGTCACGTCATGTTGTGTTCATGGTGGACAAATCAGAGCTAGGGCAGGTTTTTCTTGGAGTTTCTCCTGTTTAGTCCATCATTTTGTTTAATTTCATGCACTCCTGTGATAGTACATTTGGCTGGTCAGCTGGTATCATTGTGTATTTCATATCTTCAATAATAGGGTTTATCTCAACTCATCCCTCAACCTAGCATTGTATCAGACATAAGTAGAGGGTTTTTAGTTTCGTATGTATTTACTATAAATTAATATTTTAAAACTTCATTCATTCTTCATTACACGTTTCCAGCCATAGCTGATGACATGATTCCATTGCATAGTTACACTCCTAGAAGAGTTGATTGGTAATTTTTCCAATGTAAACCATATACAAGCTCTGCAATCATCCGTAGCTTAGGTGTGGATAAGATGAATTGAAATGTTTCACCCAAGGCTTGAGGTAATAGTGACTTAGAGTATTTCTATGATAATTTATAGATGTACAGTTCAGCAGAATATGTTCTAAATCCTCCTCTTCAAGCTTGGCACAGTGGGCATACAGGTGAGTCATTTAGGTTGAATCTATATAAATATGTATAGTCACTATGTGGCCAATTCTTGTTTTTTATGCAAATGTCTGCACATACCATGGAATGTTGTCATACAGTTGTTTTAAATCATTTGGTTTCTTCATAATTTTTTTTCCATTTTTAGATGTTTACCACTTGCTTGCCTAATATTTTAATATTTTGTGAAGTATGTATTTATAGATGCCATTGCTTTATTTAGGGATATCAGTTTTCTAGGTTGTGAAAATAATTTTGTGGCAGTTTTTGCAATTTTGTCTGCCATTTCTTTACCAAATATGCCACAATGTCTGGGAATCCACTCTAATGTTATTGTTTTCCCCTGGTTATTTAACTCAAGCCATTTTTTCTGTATTGGTATTATTCTATGTGTGTATGTTGTTGGGGTATATTAAATGATACTATATATTGCTGCTGAGAAATCAGTGAAGATACAGATTAATAGAGAAGGGCACTGTGATGCATACTGATTAGCTGCTTCTATTGCTGTCAATTCTGAGTTCAAGCTAGAACAGGAAGAGCATGGGATATAATAGCTTTCCTTGGTTTGCAAAACATAATATCCAACTCCTGAGTTATCCATGTCAATATTTCAAAGAACCATCGGTATAGATATGTAAGAAACCATCAGATTTCTCTGAGATTAACTCCAGGGAACTTGTTTGAAGTAAGGATACAAAGTATTTTTTATTGTATTTTCCTGGTACTTCAAAGTTAGCTGTAGGTGATTTCAATAGCCATGGGGCGATTTCATTTATAACTGGGACTTTAGGAATATTTTTGCTACATATTGTCAAGGTGATGTCATTTTCTTGCAATCTGTATAATTTTAGGATATTATTTTCCCCAAACATTATGGGCATATAAAGTTTACAATATTTTAAAACTGTCATCTAGAAACAAGAGAAATGTAACAAGCAGAAAATATTTTGATTTATTACTTTTTCAGAAAAGATGTACAGAAAATTGGTGGTATGGATTTATCATTCATCAAGGAGAAAGATAGCATAGCTTGTGCTGCACTTGTAGTTTGTCAATTTCCTGATTTTGAAGTTATTTATGAAGACATAAGCATGGTACCAATGACAGTGCCTTACATTCCAGGTAAGTTGATGTATTCAATTAGTTCATATCACTGCAAATTGATCAAAGGTACTCTATGTTTCCAACCAGGTAGAATATTTTGTCACCCTGTAAAACTTCCACTTGATTCAAACTGTACTTACATTAAATACTGACAAAATCTAAAATTATATTTGAAAAGAAAAATTTGTCATTCAGTGAGATATGATAAATTAAAGAAAAACATAAAATCTAAAATATTTCGATTTTAAAAGAAATTAGAATTTATATATATAACAAATACTACACTCAGATGAAAACATTTAAGATTCATGAATAGAAGGCCCCACATTTAAAACTCCAGTGTCCACCAACGTGATTTTTTTTTTCTGGTTTTCCACAATCATTTAGGGAAATGCTGAGTTGAAATATCATTACCAGGACACATTTCATCATAATCATTATTGTGGAGTTGTAGGTTAAATGAAAATATATTAAACTACACAGCAATGCTGCTGGATTGAGATTGTGGGGAGGGGGCTGTCAGTAACTGATCTATGTTTCTTTACATAAATGTATTATAATTGAGGTATCTAGAAGATAAAGGGTTAAGTGCAGATTTGGTCAATGCACCTAATGTCAAACTTAATGACTCGAGGTGACAGTTGTTTGAAGGACAAGGGAGATATGATTGCCGAGTTCATAATAATGGGATATTAAGTTTTCATCATATCCATGAAGGAGCAGATTACAAATGACACAGAGGTTTAGAACATCTACTATTGCAGAGAGAATGTTTTGATTTTTTGTCACAATTTCATTGTGAGTTCTAATGGTGTCCACATGCATTACATAAACTGCTGGGAATGTTAGTGTAATAGTTAAAAAAATCATTCCTTTATCTTCGAATTATAGAAACTAAAATTGATAAATACCTTTATCTACAGAAAAAATTAGAAATACTATGCACCAAGACAGCAAAAACAGACATAAATTGACAGAAATTGTATGTTCATTTATGTTTTGAGTCATATTTTATACCCATGTGTCATCAATAGAGACCGGATTACATGCAACATAACAAGCTCAAAGTATTTTTATGCATGAAAAATGCTTAAAATATGCATGAATACTATCAATATATGCAATACCAAATAATTATAAAACATAATTATTACTTTATTAGATATTTTATTTCTAAATTAACATAATAATTAGTATTTTTATTATCTATTTATTAATATTATCACTTATCACTGATAAATTATAAATTATCAATCGGTATCAGGCAAAAGTATTGTTCACAAATTAAAATATTCTACGTTTTCCTACTATTGTAAACAAAAACGATCAGGTATTGTTCCAAATGTTTGATAGTAAGGTTGTGTCTTCGATCGCTCAAAATATGTTTATAAACAGAAAAGGACCGTTCTACATCAATTGAAGTAATTGGGCAGTGTTTGAAATTGGGTGCTATTTTGGCATTCATTATTTCTAGCAAAAGCTTGCCCGTCCCATTTATAAAACTGTTAATTTGACACAAAGATTCAAAGCCTGGGTTATCGTTCAAAATGTTTTCAAACTTTTCTTTATGTTTGCTCGGTAATACTTCGGCAATAAGGAGTTCAGTTGTCGGATTTTATCCATTAATTGAATGGATTCAATCAATGCCAAACCTTGAGTTTCAAGCTTTTTAATACTTGCAGGTATATGGGAAAAATGAGTGCTAATCACAGCTTTTTTTTTATACTGGAATCCTTGCACTGATGAACTGCCAAAGCCTATGCATTATCAAAATCGTTTACCACACTTTTGATGGCCTCAAAATGTTCCTTGTAAAAACACAGATTTTTAAAATGTTGTAAATATAGCGCAAAAATATGCATTATCACTAGTTTTTAGTTAAAATATGTAATAACAGGCATGGGCATAGCAAGGTGGGTGCAGGGGGGTGCGCTTGCACCCCCCTTGATTTTTTACCAATTAACACTAGATAGAATGAGATTTTCTTCTATCCAAAATTGATATAAAATGTTAAAAATATATATATAAATAAACTTAATATTCGGCCCACCAAACTCAATTTATGTGATATATCAATTTATTAAGTACCTGTCCCAGTGGAGATAAGCATTGCCAGTACGCCAGAAAATTCTAGACCTCTATTATGAACAGCTAACACAGCATTCACTTCTAGAATTTCAGCTGAGTTCCTGAGTAGGTTTTTCGACGCTTATAGAAACTTTGCCTGACCTTGACTCTTCATTGGCCGCACACACTTCTATAATTAATCCCTTTATTTTTTACAGCCTTTTATTGGCCAATGCCCACTTACCGTGATTGGGTCAAAGATTTGCCATGCCTATGTCTCGTATTTTCTAATACGTTAGATTGGCTCAAATAATTAGCCAATTGACATATTCTTTATTCAAAGGCTCTAGACTCATGCTTTAACATTGAACTACGTGTATTCGTATTCATCATCATCATCATCTTCAAGGTATGGGCCTGTTGGCCCATTGGCATTCTTTGTATATGTTCAAACCAATTACGTTTATTTGTGTGTATTCTCTCGTTTATATTATAGATTTGTAGTTCATCTCTGATATCTTGACTTCTCTTTTGATCTCTTAGAGATACACCTGCAACTGATCTGAGAAATCTTATTTCTATTGTCTCAATTTTATTTTTATCAGAGATCATTAAAGGCCAAGTCTCAGACCCGTATGTTAATGTTGGAACGGCTACTGTTTTGTAAAATTTTAATTGAGTTTCCCTTGTCTTATTTCTCAAATATCTTCTTATTGAACCACATATCTGTTGAAATTTCCCTAATTTCTTCTCCATGTCCAAATTTTGCTGGTACGATATCATGCATCCCAGATAATTGAAACAAGTTACTTGTTCAATTATGTTTGCTCCAATTACAATTTTTGTCCTTTTATGCTGAGTTCCAATAAATGCCATTGACTTTGTTTTCTCTGTTGATATATTTAAATTATAATCGTTTATTGGTTTCCATAATTTATAAACTGATCTTTGTAGTTGATTTTCTGAAGAAGCTACAATAATCTGTTCATCTGCGAATAAAAGACAGTTCATTTTCGTACCGTTTATCATAAAATGTTCATCTAAAAAAGTTTGCCATGTACTAATGATATCATCTAAATATATATTAAAAAGTATTGGTGAAAGAGGGCAACCTTGTCAAAGTCCATTGTTGATTTCTACGCAAGTTTCTCCAGGACCATTTCCTTTATCTATATGAATTTTTGTATTTTCGTATAAACTTTTTATAACTTTAATTAGATGAGGTGGATATCCTTTATTATTTAATATATCCCATAATTTAGAGCGCATAATTTTATCAAAAGCCTTCTCATAGTCGATAAACAATATGTGTGTCTCAAGATTAAATTCTTTTCTTTTTTTCTATCAACTGTTGGAGTGAAATATACAGTCAATTGTAGAGCGGCCTTTTCTGAACCCATGTTGTTCATTTGAAATAATTTCATTACTTATCTTTCCGATTCTTCTAGATAATATTTTAGCATAGATTTTGCTACATGTTCCCAAAAGGCTCATACCTCTGTAGTTATTTGGGTTATGTCTGTCACCTTTTTTATATATAGGGATAACAATAGCTTCACTCCATTCTTCAGGTACACAGCCATATTGCCAACAGATATTTATGAAGTTTAATATCCTATATATAAGAGCTTGAGATCCGCATTTAATAAGTTCAATATTGATTCTATCAATTCCAGGTGATTTTTTGTTTTTGAAGCTCTTTATTGTTTCAGTAAATTCTTCTATTTTTATGGAATCAACACTTAAATCACTTTCCATAATTAATATGTTACTTTCTTCTTTGTCATTATGGCTCCATAATTCTTTATAGTATTGTAGCCAATTTTTTTCATGAATTGGATTAAAATTAAGTTTATCCTTTTCATCTTTATTTATCTCTCTTAAGATTTTATAAGCATAATTTTGTCTACCATGAAGATCGTTTTCCATATCAGAAATATATTTATCCCAACTTTGCCTATGTAGCCTCCGAGTTTCTCTCTTAACAATGGCACATTTCTTTTTATATTCTATTCTGTTTTCCGTACTTTCATTATGTAAATAGTTCAAATAAGTTTCTTTCTTTTCTTCAATAAGTTTTGCTATTTCCGAATTCAAAATTTTAAGACCATGCTTTTTATATCTTCTTTCTTTTACCTAGTGCTTCTTCTGCAGCTTGTAATGTAATTGCTTTATCTCCTGCCATTCTAAATTTATATTTAAGCTTATTGGCATTTCTTCCATTAATTGATTTAATCTATTTTGGTATAACATTTTTATACTATCTTCTCTTAATAAATGTACCTTAAAGGTTTCAGTAATATTTCCTTTTTTCTGTAATTTCTTCCATCTTGTTGGTAATTTAAGTATTGCTTTTACTAGAAAATGATCTGCCATAACGTCTGAGACCTAGGAATACTCTCAGAAGGATCTGCAATATGTGGGACAGACAATCTTCGTATTTGCAATTACATAGTCAATAATACTTTGAGAGTTTCTTTCGCAATCTAGTATATTTATGATTATCTTTATGTTCAAAAAAAGTATTCATAATTCGTAAATCATTGTACTCACAGAAATGTGTGAGTTCTATTCGTATTTGTATGTGTAAAAATGGATATAAGAAAATTCTTTGGTAAGTACCTACACAAGTTCTATTATTACAATATTATTTTTTCCCGGGTAGTTTAGAATTCATTACATCTGAAGAAGAAGAAGATTTACTCACCATTTACCCATCTAATGATATTGGCAACTGGATCGGGCGAACAGAGCTAATGAGTAAAGAAGATAAAGTGAAAATTCTGACAAACTGCTGGAGTCCACCCGAAAGCTACAATTTCAGCAAAGATGCTGAACATTTAAAACGGAAATTCAAGCATTGCTGGATCCAACAATATTCAGCCTGGCTAAAGTATTCCACAAGACTCAAAGGTGCACTTTGTATATATTGTGCTCTATTCTCCCCACATATTGTGAGGGGCGTTAAAGGGTCATTCATAGTGAGGCCCTACCAGATTTTTTTCAAAATGCATGAATTTGCCAAAAACATTGTGAGAGCTGCTGGTATGTGGAAGCTGCGCAGTTAGCATGCTTGTTTTTAAGTGAGGCCTATGTTAGCCAAAAACTTGTAAGTGGCTATAAGAAGATTGTGGCGGATAACTTGAAATGTTTGTCTTCCATCTAGGATACCATTATCGTCTGTGGCTTGCATGACTTGCATTTAAGGGGTAAAACACTGGACAAAGGTGTCTTCAGGAATTTTATTCAGTGGAGAATTGATGCTGCTGATACAAGCTTAGAACCTCGTTTAAACGCCAAATTAAAAATGAATTGATTGAATTATGTGACGAGGTAAAGAAAATGATTGCGGATGACGTAAAAAATGCTAGCGCTTACAGTATTTTAGCTGATAAAAGCTGTGACATTTCTGGAAAGGAGCAATTGCCCATTGGTGTACTTTTTTTATGAGAAACTGAATAAAATTTGAGATGAGTTTTTGGGGTTTGTTGAACTGAAAAGAATGGATGTCCAATCAATTGCTGCATAAATTGAGTTTTTTTGCAAAGAGATAGACATTGATTGACCCGCACAAATGTGTCGGCCAGGGCTATGATGGCTGCTCAACAATGGCAGGAAAAGACAACGGGGGTCCAGAAATGTCTGCGTGAATTTTTTCCCAAAGGTTTTTTACTTCCACTGCCCGAGCCACAAAATCATTATTGTGGTAAAAGATTTGAATAGTGTGCCCAAGATGAGAAACACGATAGCTACAATTAAGGATATTATAAACTTTTTTCCGAGAGTCGCAATTGAGAAGACAGCACATCACTAGCATCCCCATGCTCCACAAAACATGTTGGTCACAAAAATATAAAGAAGGAAAAATGCTACTTAGAATGGTTGGCAAATAAAACAACAGAGAATTGGATAGAATACAAGAGAACAAACGCCAAAGTTAAAAGGAAAGTGATAAAAGAAGAAAAAACAAATTATGGAAAAGCAAATGCCAAGAAATAGAAAGTTATATAGGAGGATCACAATCATCAGAAGTGTGGAGATTTTTAAAAACACTGAAAACCAACCAAGGATCCAGCAAGATAAATTTGTTAGTAAAATCTGACACAGAAAAACATTACAAAGCTTTATGTCAGAAAGTAGAAATGAGTTAATGGAAACAATAGAAAATCCAACTATTGAAATGAATGCTCTGGAATTTGATACAATAGATATAGAATTAGGAATTCAAACCCTAAAGAATAAAAAAGGGACCAGGGCCAGGAAACATACCCAATGAGTTAATTAAATATGGCCCAAAAAATGTAATAGGTAGATTGAGGGACTTGTTTAATAAGTGCATTTGCAATACAGAAGATTCCTGATGAATGGATAATAAGTTACATTGTACCAATATACAAGAAGGGTGATAAAAGAGATGCAAAAAACTACAGAGGACTAAGTATAAATAACACATTATATAGAATATTTACGAAGTTATTATTATTAAAAACAAAGTTACAAAAAAAGATATTAAAGACAAATTAGGAGAAGATCAAAATGGATTCATGTCTTGACAATATATTTGTAATCCAACAGTTAATTGAAAAACAGACTGCAGTTGGAGAAGAAACCCATTTGACAATGATAGATTTAGAGAAAGCTTATGACTCAATTCTGAGGAACAAATTATGGGAAGTATTAGAGAAATACAATACTGATAGAAACCTAATAGAAATTATTAAACAAACTTACAAAGATAACTCCGCTTATGTTAAAATTGGAAATATAATATCTAATCCTATAAAAATCACAAGGGGATTGAAACAAGAGTGCAGTCCATCACCAATTTTATTTAATATTTATGTAGAATTTATATTAATGAAATGGAAACAAAGCTGCAAAGGTATGGGGATCCCAATAGGCAACATATTTTTGCTGACACTACAATTTGCCGATGATCAACTGGTTTTAGCGCAAGACAAATTTGATATGGAATTCATGATAAAAAAGGTTGAAAAACACATATGAATCATGGGGTCTCACAGTAAATTTACAAAAAACAGAATATCTGGCAATAAATAGCAATGAAAGAGAAAATGTAATATTGGAAGAAGGAATCCAAATAAAGCAAGTGAAACAAACTAAATATTTGGGAATAATTATGGATAACATTGAAGGTATAGGCAAAGAGAACATAAAACATAGAATTGAATTGAGTAGCAAAATAATATCATTGTTAAATTCCATATGGTGGGATAAGCCTATTTGGAAAGACACAAAAAATATATTGGTAAAACATTGGTGGAATCTGTTGCAATGTATGGAAGTGAGGTATGGACAATCAATAAATACTACAAGAATAGACTAATAGCTCTAGAAATGGATTATTTACGCAGAAGTGCCAGAAAGTCAAAATTAGAACATATCACAAATAAGGAAATTAGAAACATAATGGAAGCAGAAGAAAGCATAATTGAAAGAATTGAGGAGAAGGAATTAAAGTGGTTAGGACATGTTTTAAGAATGGTAGATGAGCGATGGCCGAAGCAACTATATGATTGGCATCCGAACAGAAAGAAGAAAAGAGGGAGACCAAAGTTAACATGGAAGGAAAACATGAAGACAGTAATGCAAGCTAGAGGGCTAAGAATCGAAGATGCCCAAGATCGTATGCTTTGGAGGTTTGGCATGGGAAGACGGCAGCAGTTGTAAAAATCCGAAGATAGATAGATAGACTGGGATATTTAAGAAACAATAATTTTTGGAATTGATGAACGGCCTGAAATTGATTGCTGTAGAAAGAAACGCACCAAGCCGAAAACAAGCTGATCAGTTGCATAATGCTGAAAATAGAAGTACTTTCATTTATTCTTTGTGGCAAAATATTCTAGTTATTTGGAACTAACTCACTGGCACTATCGAACCCGTAGGTTCATGGCCGCGCAGACATAAGATCTCCATATATCCTTATCCTGAGCCAATGTTTTCCAATCATCCCCTGAATAACCTACTTCCCTCAAATCATAGTTAATGTTATTCTCCCACCTCATTCTTGGTCTACCAACTGGGCATTTTCCCTCTGGTTTTCCTACACGAAGCTTCCATGCACATCTTCCATTCCCCATTTGTGCCACGTGTCCTGCCCATCGCAGTCTACGAGACTTAACTGTTCTCATTATATCTGGCTTCCTATAAAGACCATGTAATTCACTGTTATGCAGTCTTCTCCATTCACCTGTCTGTTCATCTCTCTTTGGTCCAAAAATTTTCCTAAGAATTTTATTCTCAAATACTCGTAATCTCCTTTACTCCCTTAAAGTAAGAGTCCATGTTTCGCATCCATATAATATAACTGGTAGAATAATAGTTGTATATATTTTCAGTTTAACGTTTTTTGAAAGGAGTTGGGAAGTCAAGAGTCTCTGTAATGCATAATAATGTGCATTTCCAGAATTGAGCCTATGTTTAATTTCCTTGTGCATCATATTCCTGTTTGTAATTATTGTTCCTAGGTATTTGAATTCAGCCACTTCCTCAAAATTTTCCTCATTTGTCATTAACTGTCCACTTCTATTATATAATGTATTTTTATGTGTGACCATATATTTAGTTTTATTGATATTTACTTCCAGTCCCAATTTCTTAGTGTTACTCAGTAGTGTGGGCGTGTTGGCCTTTAGTATCTCCTCGCTATCGGCCAGTAGTACTGCATCATCAGCATAAACTAACAGCTTATTAATACCATTGAGTTGTGGGCCTTCTTCATCCTCTAAAGATTTGATGGCATGCTGTAGTACAAAATTAAATAGTAGAGGAGATAGTGCACCTCCTTGCTTCAACCCATTGTGGATTTCAAAAGTATCCGAAAACTGTTTGCCTACACGCACCCTACTCCTTGTGTCATTTAGACACATTCGTATAAGTCTAACTAACTTTTTAGGAATTCCGAACTCTAGCAGGATACCATATAACTTCTGCCTCTTAATTGAATCATATGCCTTTTGGAAGTCTACGTATAGTTGATGTACAGTACCATTATATTCCCATTTTTTTTCTAAAATCTGTCTTAAGCTAAAAATTTGATCTGTTGTAGACCTGTTTCTTCTAAATCCACATTGATATCTCCCAGAATCTCATCAATATAAGGAGTAAGTCTGCTTACTAATATATTTGTTAGAATTTTGTACGAAGTTAAAAGTAATGAGATGCCTCTATAGTTGTTACAATTAGTTTTATCTCCATTCTTATAAATTGGTATGATAATCAATTCTTTCCATTCATCTGGAAGAGCTTCTTTATCCCAAATCATATATTTAGAATCTATGGAAAGAAACCATCTCCTCTGTCGTCCAGCTTTTGTAGAAGAGACCAGCCTTTCTGCTAAATATTGGAGTGCAAGAGAGCAAATGATTTCATTATCAAGTGCTCGACATTAGATAGAACCAACCATATTTAGAATCTGTCATTAATTCACTATAGATTTAATTAAATGCACGGTCCATGTTGAAAGCATTAAAATCATGTTAATAGATCATCGCAGAAAAAGGTTATGAGATCTCCGAAGGCATCATGAAAGAGATGGAGACTATTGCTTCTGAGCTAGGTGCAGAAATCATACTACCAAGAATATCCAATAAGCAGACACATCGATCTAATCCACAATGTAATCCCGAGGATTACTTTAATGTGGCCATCTTAAATCCCTACTTGGATTCATTTCACACAGCTTTGTTAGATCTGGAGAACAACAGGGCCCTGTTTTTTAATTTAAAATGCTGCACTCTAAGAACCTAAAAACATCTCTGAAGATTATTAAATTAATATTAAGAAGCTGAAGCTGTTACTATGATTGAAATAAATATATTAAAGTACACAACTAAATTATTGCAATCAAATGGTAAAGAGAAAAATTTATGCCTGAACCGGGAATCAAACCCCGAACCTTCAGCTTTCCATGCTGATGCTCTTAACCATAGAGCTAATCCAGGCTTCCTTCCCAAGCAACGGTGAGGAAAATTTCAGAGTATTCTAAAATCGAGGGTATGTCCGCCGAAATTGAACTATGGCACCGTATGTGGATGAAACGAAGTCAAAAGGATAAAGAAGGTGATTTCATTAACATCATGTATGAGTGCGATTTTTTCCCATCCATCAAAAAAGCAATTGTAATATGCCTGTCTTTACCATGCACTATGGTGTCGATTGAACGCACTTTCAGCACCCTAAGAAAAATGAAGACATTGTGCCATTCTACAATGACAGAGAAAATTGCCTTAATGGCCTGTGTATGCTCAGTCTGCACAAAAGAAATTATTAAAAATTATATTGAAAATTTTAAACAAAATGCACTTAACAAATGTTATCAAATGAAAAGGCAAGTCGAACTGTGTGTGTAGTTGTACCTTATTTGTAACTAAAATATAGCTAATAGTTTCAATACAATTAAGTATAAAAATTCAGAAGTAATATAGACAAAAAAATTAATTTCGCCAAAGCCTAAAAAATCTGCAATTATTTTACTATTATTCTTCATATTTCCACCTCAATAGTGCTGTAGTTTTCTTCCAAAATATATTGAGGTTAATTTAAAAAATAAAGGTAGTATTTTGTATTTTTCATTTGTTTGTTTGTACCCGGAAGGTATACAGTAAAAAAAAATTGCACCCCCCTTAATCCAAAGCCCATGATAACAGGTGAAAAAGGTCTAAATATGCAAATGCATATAATCCAGTCTCTTAGTCATCACCACCACTAAAGAAGAAACACACAAAATAATAAAAATGGTAGCCAAGAAGTATTATAATTAGGTCTATCAAACTTTCTTGAATATGCTACCCTTCATTTCCACTCTGTTTATCCCTACACTGTATTCTAGTCAGATGTTAGCCTAACATTTTCTTTTATGTTATTATTATTAATTTCATACATCTCAATGATGGATAAATCATATTTAAACAGGAAAAATTATACGTTCAGACTGGGACTCGAACCCAGGACCCTTGGCTTTCTAGGCTAAGTGCTCTACCGACTAAGCTATCTGGGTGAGTTCCAATCTAAATGTAAATTTTTCTCTTATATAAGCTGTTAATTCCCATGCACCAAATGCTATGAAAACTTTGCTTCTATTTGCAAATGGTGGCTTCTTTATTAAGAATACATTTATTTGGGAATTTTACATTACATTAGAAAGCCAGTACAGCTTCTTTCGATTTTTTATTATTCATTTCATACATCTCAATGATGGATAAATCATATTTGAAGAGAAAAATTGTACGCTCAGACTGGGACTCGAACCCAGGACCTTTGGCTTTCTAGGCCAAGTGCTGTACCATACTGGCTTTATAATTTAATGTAAAATTCCCAAGTAAATGTATTCTTAATAAAGAAGCCGCCATTTGCAAATAGAAGCAAAGGTTTCATAGCATTTGGTATGCGGGAATTAACAGCTTATATAAGAGAAAAATTTGCATTTAGATTGGAACTCCCCAGATAGCTCAGTCGGTAGAGCACTTGGCCTAGAAAGCCAAAGGTCCTGGGTTCAAGTCCCAGTCTGAGCGTATAATTTTTCTCTTAAAATATGATTTTCTTTGATATTTCATTTTTCACTAGTACATACAGACAACTTATAACTATTATCACAGCATGTAATAGCACATATAAACTCAGAAGTTACACCAAGTGTTTTAAATTTTTTATTACGAATTTTTCTACTCCACAGTAGTTTTTTACTTCAATCCAAAGTAATTTTACTCTTCCAAAACTTCCTGTCTTGCACATCTTCTTCCATCAATTTCAATCTATTCATACTCCTGATCCAATCCATCCATTGTTCCTGTGGTTTTCCCCATTTTCTGCCTTCAGCAATCCATTTTAAAATATTTTTTGAATTCTGTCTTCTCCCCCCATTCTTTTAACATGTCCAAATCATCTCAGTTTTCGATTATTTACTTACTTCAAGAATTTTCTTATCCACTTTCATCATCTCTATAATTCTTTGGTTTCTAATTTTATCCATTCTTGATTTTCTTGTCGCTCTATACCAATAATTAATTTCTGTAGCCAATAATTTATTTGCATGTGGCCTGTCTAATGTCCAAGTTTCAAACTTGGACATTTTATTTATTGTATACATACTATTCAGTAGCAGCTCACAACTTAAATTATTATTGAAATTCTTTTAAGTGTTTAATCAAAATTAAAGTGGGAAGTAACACTATGAGATATTTTAAATTTATAAATGAGTTGGAGAAAATGTTTTTATATCTCACTTCATAAATTGTATGTTTTCACAATACCAGTTTCAACTGAAGATGAAGGTAAAATGACCTTTGAAACCGGTATCATGAAAACACAGAAATTTACGAGGTGATATATAAAAAAAATTTCACCAACTCATTTATAAATATTTTAAATGTACTTAATTTTCTCTAAAAAATGTTATAAAAATAAGAAGTAAACTAGGCGAGATATGATCATCACAATTTTCCTATTTTTTGTAGGTAAGCTTGATTCTTCTGTTTTTAAGGGTAGAGAATTTTTATGAAATGGCTGCTTCTTGATAAGATCTTGCAGCAATTCCTTGTGGATGGAGATACACACTAGTGATGACAATCTTCTTTGTGTCATTGAATTGAAAAATTGGTTTTTATGTAGTTGAGTATAAAAACAAACTCTGTTCTGCTATAATTCTAATTGGTGGTAATGTTGAAACGAGAACAAAGAGTCTATACATTTCTGAAAATATTTCTTTGTTTTCTCTGACAAGTTTTAATTCTTGTATACTGGTCATCTGAATAAAGTAGTTCTATTGTTTATTTTTTATTATTTCACTCACCTCATACTTCATAATTCATAGCAGACCCTGGGTTTCTTCACATCTTTTGTGACATTCTCAATGCTGTGTCACGTTCACAACTGACGTCCAACGGTCTTCTATCCTGCAGACTGACCTCTGCGCCATCTGGTGGCCGACCGAAGAATTTCCAAATCAGTCCTCTTTCTTTATAACCGGGTATTTCAAAATTCATAGTTGTATTTTCATTCTTGCATATGTAAATTTTTTCCCAAATTGTGAGTTCCTTCGGTTTTTCCAATTGTTTAAGTAATTTTGTTTTGGTTTCTATTCTATGTTTTTCTGACCAGGCATGTGCAGCTATTGCAGATTTTTCGGTTTCTCCATTTTTAACATTTCTGAGGTGTTCTTTTAATCTTGTATTTAGATTCCTTTTTGTTTTTCCTATGTATATCTTTTCACAATCTTTACAATTAATTTGATAAATTCCCGATTTTTTGCAGTCTTCAATCTTTTTGAAAAATCTGCAATAGCTGCACATGCCTGGTCAGAAAAACATAGAATAGAAACCAAAACAAAATTACTTAAACAATTGGAAAAACCGAAGGAACTCACAATTTGGGAAAAAATTTACATATGCAAGAATGAAAATACAACTATGAATTTTGAAATACCCGGTTGTAAAGAAAGAGGACTGATTTGGAAATTCTTCGGTCGGCCACCAGATGGCGCGGAGGTCAGTCTGCAGGATAGAAGGCCGTTGGACGTCAGTTGTGAACGTGACACAGCATTGAGAATGTCACAAAAGATGTGAAAAAACCCAGGGTCTGCTATGAATTATGAAGTATGAGGTGAGTGAAATAATAAAAAATAAACAATATTAAAAAACCTCATAGTGTTATTTCCTATCTACATAACTTAATGAAGTAGTTCTAGTTCAAACAACTTATTTTAAACAAGTTTGGAAAAATCTTATGTAAAGTGGACAGAGGGGAAAGATATTGAATATTGAAGGAATTTTGAAGTCTCTGTCTTCAAATCTAGTAATTATATGCAGTAACAAGACTGGCAGTGTATGGATATCACCACAAACTCTGCAAAATTTCAAACTATCATGAACCGTCAATGGACTGTGTGTGTAAGTTCTGTGTAGATCATGTGCAAGATACCATTTCAATGTCTGTTTAAAGAGAACAAAATCATTGCTGGCATACAGCAGAGACCAAATCTAATGCACATTTGTGCGTGCTTGTTCCTATTATTATTATGTCATTAAAATCACGTCAAGTATTTCAAAGAACAGCTACAGGGTGGACCGCTCGAATGGACCTAATTTCAATTGCTTGTTACTGGCAAACGGTTGAAGATAGAAACTTAAAACAACGTTCATATTACAGAAAAACTCACCAAGTTTTGATATCCAGATCACCACATCTCTATATGAGCCCCAGCAGTCACTGTGACGATATCAAAGCGATGAACAATTTCTTGCCAAGTACGTTGGAGTATGTCTTCTGGAATGTTCTCAATAGCCTCTATGATGCGCTCACGAAGATCACGAAGGTCTTTGACTGGGGTGGTGTAAACTTTATCTTTGACATAGCCCCAGAGAAAGAAATCCAGTGGTGTTAAATCGGGAGATCTCGGGGGCCACGCGATTGGTCCTCCCCTACCAATCCAACGGCCAGGGAAAATGTTGTCCAAAGTCGTACAAACTTCATTGGACCAGTGGGGAGGAGCACCATCTTGCTGGAAAACGATGTTAGGCTGCAGTTGTTCAATTTGTGGAAAGAAGAACTGCTCCAGCATGTCAAGATATGTGGTACCACGAACAGTTTTCTCGGCAAAGAAAAACGGTCCAATGACCTTATTATGTGACAAACTGCACCAAACATTCATCTTCGGACTATCACGAACATGCTCTTGAATAGCGTGAGGATTCTCCGATCCCCAGATCCGCACATTATGCCGGTTTACCTTGCCTGACAAATGGAAAGTGGCTTCGTCCGAGAAGAAAATCTTGGTCATGAAGTCAGGATCAGCGCCGAGACGGTCCAGCATCGTATTGGCGAATTCCACTCGTTTCGGCATGTCATTCGGCTCCAGACGTTGCACTAACTGCACTTTATATGCGTGCAGTTTGAGGCGTTTGTGGACAATCCGTTGTAATGTCGATTTTGGTATTTGAAGTTCCCGCGAAGCTCTTCTTAATGACTTCCGGGGGCTTCGCTCAAATGCGGCTTGAACATTTGCTACCATTTCATCGGATGCTCTGCGACCACCACCATGCTTCTTCAACACAGATCCTGTAGCTAATAATGTATCACGCCACTTCTTTATGCTTCTAGCAGTTGGAGCATCACGGTTAAACACACGCCGGAACTCCCTTTGAACTCTAATGATTGATTTAAACTCCGCATACCACAAAACAGCTTGCGCTTTCATCTGCGGAGTCGCCATTTTCACAAACAATTAAATCTAAGAACGAGAAACGTATCTTTGTGCCATCTACCGACAGGATTCGAAACTTGGTGAGTTTTTCTGTACTATGAACGTTGTTTTAAGTTTCTATCTTCAACCGTTTGCCAGTAACAAGCAATTGAAATTAGGTCCATTCGAGCGGTCCACCCTGTATTTATATTTTTTTAGTTGATTCTGTGACAGATTAGCATATTTCTGCCCTGAGAAGTTACACCTTTGTTTAGCAGTTTCAAAAAATTAGCAAATATTTTAAAATATCGTAACTCGCCTCGGTAGCTCAGTTGGTAGAGCACTTGGCCCGGAAAGCCAAGGGTCCCGGGTTCGAGTCCCGGTCTAGGCAAAAAATTTTCTCTTCAAATATAATTTATCCTTCAATGAGAAGTGTTAAATTAATAATAAAATCGTCAATAGAAGCCCTACTGGCTATAAAGTAGTGTTAAATTCCCAATAAATGTCTTCTTAACTAAGAAGCCGCCATTTGCAAAGATAGAAGCAATGGTTTCAAGCATTTGGCGCGAGGGAATTACAACGTACATAAGAGAAAAATTTGCGTCTAGATCATAACTCGCCTCGGTAGCTCAGTTGGTAGAGCACTTGGCCCGGAAAGCCAAGGGTCCTGGGTTCGAGTCCCGGTCTAGGCGAAAATTTTTCTCTTCAAATATAATTTATCCTTCAATGAGAAGTGTTAAATTAATAATAAAATCGTTAAATATTTTATTTGTTCTTTTTATTGTTTTAACAACTGATAAGTGTGTTTTATTTTTATTCAAAACTACAGTGGGAAGAAACACCATGAGGTATTATTTTCAATTTATAATTGAATTGGATAAAATTTTTTATTTTTACTTATCACCTCATAAAGTTCTATTTTTTCACAATATCGGTTTCAAAGACCTTTGCCTTCATCATCAGTCAAACTCCAACTCTATTTACTGTTTTATTTGTTTATCACAAAAAATAATGACCAACAATTTATTTTTCAGAATGTCAAATAAAAGGCTTGTGATCTGAAATATGCCATTAAAAACAATCAATAGAAATGCAAATTCAAAATCGTTCATACAGTTGAGAAATCCATTTGATAGCCTAACTGCTGTTAAATCAGATTCAAAGTCATTAGCTATTGTTTCAAACACTGCTTTCAAGTCATTCCATTCTCCTGCAACTACTTTACCAATTTTGAATTTGAAGCTCAATCTAGTACCTGTTGTGGTGAGTATACATCTTTTTACAATGGTTCCAGAACATAGCTTCTCTTAGCGGAATAATGGAAAAAAGATGGAATTCCACTGATATCAGCAAAAAAGTCATGACATTGGGAAATCTGTCTCAATGATTGTTGCAACATCACAGGTTCAATCACAACTTATGTAAAAAAAATGCACCATTTGAACCTCTGAAAAGAAAGCCATATATGAGCCAACGATTGACTATTACAAAGATAAATACCAACTAGATAGTATAACTGTCACAGGATTGATGATCGGGGCAAGAGGTACTATACCAGGATTCTTAGCCAAATTTTGAAATTCCTTAGATTTGGACAGGGTGTATCTTTCTAAAATTGCCATCGCTGCCGTTAGAGGATCAATTTCAATTTTAAGAAACCATATTTACAAAATTTCTACTTTATAGTATGTATACTTCAATTAGGCCTACAATTTGAATTCTTTTATATGTATTTACAAAATGTATTTCATCAATTCCAAAAATTAATTGTCTGTATCACTTTGTCCTTGAGGCAATCCTCTAATGAGGAAAGTTGTATATAATAAAATAAGCCTTACAATTAATGAGCATTGGGATTTCTGTGTTATATCAGTAGTATCGTCAAGTTGAATTGGGAAAAATTAATCTTGTTTATATGAAATTTAATATAATCACAAATACATCTCATTATCTCATTTTAGATTATTTTTTTAATCTCCAGCAAAGGTACTTCTGTTTTTTCCCATAGGGGGTTCGAATTTCTAATGAAACTTGTTGAAATCAGAAGTTACAAAAGTTCTTTAAAATTCCCCCTATTAATTAAATTTAAAACCAAATCTATGGCAATCACTGGAAAGGGACTTTCGAGAGTAAAAATAATAATAAATAATAAACCAATAGAACAAGTAACACACTTTAACTATTTAGGTAATAATATATCACAGTTTCATAATCAAAAAGATGTGGAAACAAATTTAGAAAAATATAACAGATTAAATGGTATAATTAGGAGAAATTTTGGAAAACAAATGAGGAAAGAAATCCAATTGAGATTTCATAATGCCATAGCCAAACCTGCTCTACTATACGGAAGTGAATGCTGGACACTTCGAGCAAAAGATAAATCCCGCATTAATAGTTCACAAACGAGATTCCTCCGATCACTAACTGGAGTAACATTAAGGGATAGAATGAAAAGTGATGGGGGGCACGCCGTAGCGTAGTGGTTAAGGCACTGAGCTACAAGCCGGAGGGTCGAGGGTTCAAGTCCCGTTGGGGTCAGGATTTTTAAACTGACCCAAACCCTCTGGCGGCACTATGGCCCTGGGGTCGACTCAGCCTCTAACGGAAATGAGTACCAGACGCTTGTTCTGGGGTAAAGGCGGCCGTCACGCAGGGCTGACAACCCGGCTGACATCAAGTGCCGATTGTCTAGAAAAAGTGGGAGCCTTAACCTCCTACTACCCAAGGGCCTCCTGAGGCCTGTTGTGGGATCACTTTACTTTACTTATGAAAAGTGATGAGATAAGGATGCAGTGGAATAGTAGGGAAATGGTTGAACATATACAAAATTATCAGATTAAATGGTTCCAACACGTCCAGAGAATGTCAAATTCCCGTTTACCAAAGATCATTTACCACCTCAACCCTAAAGGCAAAAGAGACCTCGGAAGACCCTTCAACCGATGGAAAGATCAGTTTTTGTTGTCGCAGAACGGGCTCATCACCCAATACTGCATTCGGAAAGAAGAAGAAGAAGAATTAAATTTGAACTTTCATCATGTCTGTGAAAACTAGTTCCTGTCTGGCTAAAACCAACACTGCATTAATTATAACATGGATTACTGATCTGTTCAGTCTGACATTTTATTTGTACTGTGCAACTCAAAGACGTGAAATTAATTTATGAGCATCAACAAGTCTATTTAAATTAATTTATCAACAAGTATTCTCAATTTTTTTCTAGCTGTTTCAATTGCAATGCACACTTTATATGTTCAGTGGAATCTGAATGTTTGTGCATTGACCAATTGATGTTTGGCAAGTCACAAAACCCATCAGAATTCCACAGTTTATTCCTATTATTGGCCAACAAAACAATGTTTTAAAATGTGATAATATAAATAATATAATTTAAAATGTGAACTAACATGAGGTAGTTCACTGATATTCATTGTACCAAGAGTTTTTAACATTTGTTTCTCCTCTATTAATAATCTCTTTTGTCAAACTCAGACCTGCAAAAATGGTATCCATAACAAACTAAACACTAATTGTTCAAACTTTAAAGGATACATTCTTTATTATTAAAAAATATGTTTATTTAAAAACATGATTCTGTACTAAAATTTAAATCTACAATTATATTAATTAAATGGCTTTAACAAACCCAGCTGGGGTAGATGGATTTTTTTAGGATGGATCCAAGGAGAAAGGCCATGGGTCCCAAGTCAGAAGATTTTCAAGCTCGTAAAAGATCCTTAAGCCTGAATAAAAAGGACTCTAAGCAAAATTTACCGACCTCATCATTCTAGTAATACTTTAGTTGCCTGTTAGACGTCTCATTTACCATTTAGACCATTCATGACATCTATGGGCAAATAAGTGTAACTAATTTAACTTGGTCTAAAAACTTTCATAAATTAATTAGGGAAAATAACATTATGAGTTTTTCAAGTTAATAACTAAATAACAGTGAGTCATCAAATTTCACCTCATAATTCTGTGATCAAGCACGGTACTGCAGTTTCAAGAGGCATCCCTCTCATCTTCAGCCATCTTTACGACTCTCATACTCTCAGTGCTCTGCAGTTCCATACTTAAAGATCATGGAGTTATGAGGTGAGATTTCACGACTCACTATTTATTAGTTATTGGTCTAGTAACTCCCAACAAGGAGAGGGTAAGGCTCAACGTTGGGCCACACCATTGTAGATTGTAGATCTATAAACTACAGGGTGGACCGCTCGAATGGACCTAATTTCAATTGCTTGTTACTGGCAAACGGTTGAAGATAGAAACTTAAAACAACGTTCATAGTACAGAAAAACTCACCAAGTTTCGAATCCTGTCGGTAGATGGCACAAAGATACGTTTCTCGTTCTTAGATTTAATTGTTTGTGAAAATGGCGACTCCGCAGATGAAAGCGCAAGCTGTTTTGTGGTATGCGGAGTTTAAATCAATCATTAGAGTTCAAAGGGAGTTCCGGTGTGTGTTTAACCGTGATGCTCCAACTGCTAGAAGCATAAAGAAGTGGCGTGATACATTATTAGCTACAGGATCTGTGTTGAAGAAGCATGGTGGTGGTCGCAGAGCATCCGATGAAATGGTAGCAAATGTTCAAGCCGCATTTGAGCGAAGCCCCCGGAAGTCATTAAGAAGAGCTTCGCGGGAACTTCAAATACCAAAATCGACATTACAACGGATTGTCCACAAACGCCTCAAACTGCACGCATATAAAGTGCAGTTAGTGCAACGTCTGGAGCCGAAACGAGTGGAATTCGCCAATACGATGCTGGACCGTCTCGGCGCTGATCCTGACTTCATGACGAAGATTTTCTTCTCGGACGAAGCCACTTTCCATTTGTCAGGCAAGGTAAACCGGCATAATGTGCGGATCTGGGGATCGGAGAATCCTCACGCTATTCAAGAGCATGTTCGTGATAGTCCGAAGATGAATGTTTGGTGCAGTTTGTCACATAATAAGGTCATTGGACCGTTTTTCCTTTGCCGAGAAAACTGTTCGTGGTACCACATATCTGACATGCTGGAGCAGTTCTTCTTTCCACAAATTGAACAACTGCAGCCTAACATCGTTTTCCAGCAAGATGGTGCTCCTCCCCACTGGTCCAATGAAGTTTGTACGACTTTGGACAACATTTTCCCTGGCCGTTGGATTGGTAGGGGAGGACCAATCGCGTGGCCCCCGAGATCTCCCGATTTAACACCACTGGATTTCTTTCTCTGGGGCTATGTCAAAGATAAAGTTTACACCACCCCAGTCAAAGACCTTCGTGATCTTCGTGAGCGCATCATAGAGGCTATTGAGAACATTCCAGAAGACATACTCCAACGTACTTGGCAAGAAATTGTTCATCGCTTTGATATCGTCACAGTGACTGCTGGGGCTCATATAGAGATGTGGTGATCTGGATATCAAAACTTGGTGAGTTTTTCTGTAATATGAACGTTGTTTTAAGTTTCTATCTTCAACCGTTTGCCAGTAACAAGCAATTGAAATCAGGTCCATTCGAGCGGTCCACCCTGTATTACATAGTCACATGCAATATACTACTACAGCCACTTCACTCATAACTATTTGACATAATTAAGTGAAAAATGAAAAAAAAATAATAATTTTCTAACAACCAAGGGATGTTACAACCCATTAGGCCTATACTAGTGATACTCTTTCTGTCCAAAATATCATTGAACCAGCTTAAGAAGCTAAAAAGGGGGTTGAAATCAAGGTTGAAGATACAGAATACCATGCTTTGCAGAGCTTTTTCCTAGCCTCATAAAAGGACCTAGGTTAATCATAGCTTTATCTACATTATCATGGTAACCAAAGTAAATATTACAGCTATAACTGAGGCAGGTATTTACAGTTTCATCTTTTATCCTCCATCCATTTATTCCCATTCCACCAGCACTTCGAGTCCAGCAGTTCAAAGCCAATGGCAGGTAGCACATGTGAATATGAATGCACAATATGAGAGTGAACAAAATATGACAAATCAATAATCAAGAATATTATTTTAAAAATAGTAATATATGAAATGGTGCTACACTAGCTTCACCTGAATGTCATTCTTTTGTCAGATATTCTTCACTAAACTGTTTTTAATATTTATATCAATTTTTAAAAAAATGTTTACATTGACTGACTCGATACAGTGCTTCAACAAGGGTCAACAAATATGGACCTAATGCATTCTGCTGATAATGGGACTAGTCCCGAAAGGCCTACAGAGTTTTAAAAGAACTTAAGTTGAGGAGACGGACCTACAAAGGTAATTATTTTATAGCTTTTAATCATACATTATATTATTGACTGACTGTGTTAAAGTTATAAGTGAACTCTATTGTTGCACTCATTCTTGCATGAGCTAAATAACTTTTAGTAAGTCAGAAACATGTTTAGCTCTACAATTTTTTTTTATTTACGTAGAGCATGTTTTTTGAAAATCGTAACCCATCACAGCTCAATCTGACTATTCATGAGAAACTGCATCATATGATATTTACAATCAAGGATTCTCATGAGCAATCCAACTAAGCTTATTATGATAGTAAGATCTCGTAAAACATGTTTAAGTAAATACAAAACAAACAATGGAGTTAAAATGCATTTCCAACATAATTAAAGTTTTATTATGGGTTCAGAAACACGCCAGCTATTTAGAAGCCTATGAAAAAGACATGTTCTTTAATTTGTGACAAATCCCCATTCTTCTTCTTCATCTAATCTCATGTCCTTGTTCTGGAGGTCAAGTTTTGGACAAAGGGTCCATCTATCTCGATCATTTCATTCTCTTCCATAATTTTCATCCATTCAACTCCTCTTTTCTCAACATTCTTCATAACTTGTCCTTCCATCTATATCTCAACCTAATTAACAAGCCAGTACTGCTTTGAAAGTACAAATCCCCAATAATAATTAAAAATTGCTCCATTAACAAAGTATGAAATTTATATACATTAATATCATTGACATTGACACTTCTAAATGTATTGAGGTATCAATAAAACCTGTAATTATAATGCATAACAGATAGAAGCATAACTTCTTTGTTACAATTCGTTTATACATATTTTGATAGACCAACACTTTCTTCAAATTGTTGTTGTTATTTATGGCCGTTTTAACTACAATGGTCTGAAAGGATTATTGCTGTATTAGACCTGCACCATAGAGATATCTTGTTGTATCGTCATTTTAACTCTTTTTTTTAACTAAACAGATACTTACAGTTTTTGATAGAAGTAAGGTGAAGGTTATAAATATATTTTATCGGCCGCGGTGGACTAGTGGTTATGCTCCTTGCCTCTGGCCCCGAGGATCGCGGGTTCAAACCCGGCCGGGGTCGATGGATTTTTCAGGACGGAAAAATCCAAGGAGCAAGTCCTCCGGGAGGGACTTTAAGCCGTGGGTCCCGAGTCTGAAGATTTTCAGGCTCGTAAAAAATCCTTAAGCCTGAATGAAAAGGCCTCTAAGCAAAATTTACTGAATTTTCCCGTCCTAGTAATACCTTGGTTTCCTAGATGTCAGTATGAGGCGGAACACTGACCACGGACCACTCAAAAATGACATCTATACGAAAACAAATGTAACTAAATTAGTATGGTTCAAATTCTTCCCTGTAGGGGGAGAGCGCCTAAATCTCTGTAAAGGGAAAACATAGGCTAGCAATACAAAAAATAAATATATTTGATAACAATTATGAGGCTAGCAATTTTTCAGGGATGTTTTAGCCCATATTTCCTAACATGTGCCTTAAAGTTGAGAAAAACTCTTTAAAACATTAACCGGGAAATTCAGCCAAATCAGAAATCAAATCCAGGCTTACATAATTATAAATAAATAATATTAACCCTAAATTACAATTATGGTCAAATAATTGTATACAGGGTGTTGCAAAGAAAACGACAACGGAGGTGAGGTGGTATAGTGAGATATGTTGATCATTTTTTAATAAGGTACCAATGTCCGGAAATGATGCATTTTCACACTATGAGTAGCTAACCATCAATAGAATGGATAACAATAGAATTCCGAAACAGATTCTTCATTACAAACCACTAGGACGAAGATGTTGGAAGACCCAGTAAAAGATGGATAGACCAATTCTAACATGAGATCGGAGCAGACCAGCAGATCTAATCCTTGATGCTGATGATGAGTAGCTAACTTCTCAAGAGTTCCGTTAGTTGGATTTCAAGACAATACTTGACAATACTGTCACAGTCATATCAAGTTTTCAAAATATCCACCTCCCATCTCATTGCAGAGCATTCATCGGCGGTGTAGTGATTGGTGTACACATTCAAATACGCCTGGCCTCATTTGAATTATTTCTGTAGCAGCGTGGATTTGGGCTATAAGATCCATGTGTGTCTCTACTGGAGTCTGATAAACAGACTGTTTCATGTCGCCCCACAAAAGTAGTCGAGAGGGTTAAGATCAGGTGATCTCAAGAGGCCATGAGACTGGTCCACCTCTGCCAATCCATCGACCTGGATATGTGGTATCCAAATGTCTCGTCATTGCAGAGCCACGTATCACAGGTTCCATACTTGTAAGGTGTTGTCAAGTAATTAGTCTTCAAATCCTTCAAACTAACACTGATCTTGAGACATAATTAACTAGTCATAGTGTAAAAACGCATCATTTCCGGACATTGGTACCTTATTAAAAAATTATCAACATATTCCAATATACTACCTCACCTCCATTGTCAGTGTTTTTTTTTTCTTTTTTTGCAATACCCTGTGTGTATATAATATATATATATGTGTGTGTGTGTTATATTGCAGATTTTTGTGGATATAAGTATGAATAAGAAAGTTTTCTTGGGTTTTCCACGTCTTGGATTCAAGTTCGACCACTGGCCACTGATTCCGACGTTTCGGCATGATCCACATGCCATTATCAAGGAATGATAAGTTCAAATCACAGGTTTAGGTCTTATATAATTAAACACATAGAGTTTTTGCTGTGGTCTGTTTCTGAAGACGTACACCCATCCAAGGTTTAGTTCTTATGTAGTTAAACACTTTCAGTTTTCAGTGTGGTCCGTTTCAGAAGCCGTACACCCATCCAAGCATCGACCATGCTCCATATTGCCCAACCGTGGTTTTCTTCATATCTTATTCGCTGTTCTGGGGATGACATGGTGGGCAGCGAGAGCAGTTTTCCATGTAGATGGTAATCTTTGGGCATCATCTCGGGTGTTCATAGAATATGGCCTTTTCTCAATCTCTATTGCTTCTCTGTAGATTCTTGATTTTTCATTATCTATTTTAGCCAACATTCGTGATCCTGTGAGGTCGATCTTGTGACCCCTCTGTTTCATTTGTTGCACCAGAGTTGATGTAGGTTCTTGACGATTTATTGCAGCCTTATGTTCTTGAATTCAGCAGGAAATTCATCTGTTGGTATGTCCTACATATGTTTGTTTGCAAGAGGTGCAAGGGATCTCGTTGATGCCTTGTGATTCTAGAGGTATTTTATCTTTACCCACTGAGTAAGTTGGAGATGGTGTTTTCCGAGTAAAATATAGTTTTAATTTGATGTTTGTAGTACTCGGCTTATTTTATCCATTGTGCCTTGCATGTATGGTAAGAAGGCAGTGCCTAAGGTCTGCTTTTTCTTCTCCGATGTGCTTGGTGAGTTTCTTGCTCATTTAAACACTCTTTTCACTGCATGTTCGGGATAGCCATTTTCTATAAGTGCCCATTTCAGTTGTTTTTACTCTTCATGAAGATCATCTTGTTCTGCAAGTCACAGTGATCAGATGTCGAGAGTGTTGATTACTGAAGTTATTTGTGCCGGGTGATGGTGTGATGCAGCGTTCAGATATCTATCAGTATGAGTAGATTTCCGGTATTACTCATTCAAAGTATCTCTGCAGGCGGAAGAATCAGGAAGCTCGGTTTTGTAGCTTTTTTAGAAACCACGCAGACTGCTACCATTTTGTGCTGGCAAGAGAACCCAAACCACGGTCTGACTACCATTTGTGCGGGCAAGTTACCCCGCAACTGCTACCATTTTGTGGGGTTTCGAAACCACTATAAATAAACCACGCTATTGCGACCATTTGTGCGCACGCGGAGCGGAACTTGACCAAAATAATAAACCACAATAACTGCTACCTCTAATCCGGGATCGGGTTTTGTAATTGCTGTTTCTATTAATGTGGATCTCCTTTCCAACAGAAGTTATCTATCAGGAAGTGGCTTGCCTTGGGCCCATAGAAGGCAGCCGTTGATTCATCTTTCTTTCTCTGATATATATATATATATATATATATATATATTAACATAGAAGAATACTGATTTTTAAATACATACAGTGAGTGAACAAGATAATAATTGTGTTTCAGGAACGCTAAACAGCATAATAGTTAAGGAGCTCGGAATAGTTTCCTACTTGAGTGATTTTCCGTACAGGATAGTAAACAACTACGTATACTTAAATGATGAAGCAGGGGCGTTGTTTAAAAGATAACATTTAATATAAACAAGTTGGCTGAGTAAAAATAAATAACAAAAATAATAATACTGATCACACGATCAAAATAGCCATACAAATAAATAAATGAACAACATACCATACATCACGCAACACTCATACTTGCGTCCGAGTTTCAGGGACCACCTCTTCCCTGGACTGCAGGACTAACTCAAACAGGCCCCTTCTTGGCCTCAGATCAGCTTGTCTATTTAGAATTCCAGTCGCATCGCGACCTGGAATCGGATTCCAATCTTGAATCCTTTTAAACAACAAAACGATGACTGCTAGGATGATCGAATGATACTGTTCTGTTAGTGCACCACGTATATGAAGGTTCCGAGGTAGAGGGGAGATGCGCCGTAGACATTGCGCAGCAGGAAGGGTGAAGAGGGAAGGGGTAGCTACAAGGAGAACAGGATATTGGCATAGTTCATAAATATTCCAGTGTAGGGAGGAGAACGAAGCTACCATACTGAGCCGAAAAATGCACTTTCGGTTCAATATCTCCTTCTGCGCCCTCCGGGTAAAAGAAAACAGTCCATAAACTTCAAAACAATGCTAGGTAGAAAAATCCCACGTTGGGAGGGGCGCATTGACACTATCAGATTCCGAGCGGTAAACTTCATCACAATTTTTCATCGTCCCCAAAATCACAATCACCACACTCGCTTCTACGTCGACTATACAGGTGCTGAAAATAAATTCCATCTTGACTCAGTCGCCATAGTACAACTCTGCGGTGTTCCAGGTGAAGAACAGGGTGACGATACCATAACTGGATTGCCGGATCGCAATCGCGCTCAACCGCTATCCAGGAATCTGTAGTTACAGAACCACCATGTCGGTCAGCTGGGCACTCGGGGTCGGCCGTATCCACCAAGTGCTCGACTGCCGAACATTCCAGGCTGCGCTGCTATGCCAATATTAAGGAAGGGTAAACTGAAACAAAAAACAGGCAAAGACAGGAAAACGGAACCTCAAATGTTCTAGTTTAACATATGACATAGTACAAATGTTTTCGCAACAAACATACTTGGATTTAATCCACTACGGGACATAGTTTAACTTGACTAACGTGTTGTTTCATGACATGGCCATCGACGCTTACTAACTCAAGGGTAACTGGTGTTAGAAAGCGTTTCACAATATAAGGTTCAGACAATTTAAACATAAGCTTTCCCATACGTTGCTCCCCACGATTACTGAGTGATAAAGGCGATAACGTACTCGACATCGCCAACTTTATAAGAGACATCCTTCCTATCCTGATTATACCTATTAGCTACGTTCTCTTTTGCGATCTTAAGATTCCTGAATGCTTCCTCCCATTTCTGAACTTTATTGGCTTGTTTCAAATCGCCCAAATCGGCTTCCGTAATGCGCCAATTTAATTCCAAGGGATGCATTATACGTCTACCCAGAAACAATTCGGCAGGAGTAGTTTTAGTAGACTCATGGACCGCATCATTACATCCTAAAGCGAACAACGGCAAATGTTGATCCCACACATCTTGCTTAACATTATGAAAAATGGTAAGACCAGTTTTCAACGAGCGGAAAAATCTCTCACAAAGGTTAGGCTTTGGATAATGGGGGGAAGTAGTAATATGACGGATGCCCCAATCAAAACACATATTCTTAAACATATGCGAAGTAAAGGCTTTTGCATTATCTGAAACAATGGATTCAGTAACACCGAAGTTCGGAAAGAAGTTTCTAGTGAAGAATTCTATAACGGCATTAGACTTCAAGGATCTTACGGGATGAAGCACGACGTATTTAGAGAACCCATCGACAACTGCTAGAACTCCGACATTACCTCGTTTAGAGCGAACTAAGGTACCAAAGAAATCAATAAAGAGTCTTTGCATGGGAGCTGTGGAGGGCTCCGCCGAATGAAGACCCACTTTAGTATTAGGGGCGGGCTTAGCTCGCTGACAATCAACACAATTCAAAATGTATTTACGCACATCATTACCCATGTGAGGCCAATAATATTGTCTATTGAGCTTTTCCATAGTCTTGGCAATGCCTAAATGCATGCCCAAAGGAGAATTGTGATAATACTTAAGTAAGACAGGCCACAATACTACAGGAACCAAAACACGATTCTTCGGACCTTTTCGAGGACTATACACTAATAGACCTCTATGTAAAGAAAAATCTGGACTATTAGTGCCTGCTTTAACTTGAGCATATAATCTCTTATAATCATTATCTTCTTGTTGATGCAATTTAAGGTCCTTAAATGAAGCAGGGAAGTTCGATAGAAGACTAACTTGAGGGTGTTCTGAAACATCATCTTCATGGAACAGTCGGGATAAACCATCAGCCACTGCGTTCTCAGAACCTCTAACATGAATTACTTCAAAGTTGAACGCGGAAAGACGCACAACCCACCTACCAATTCTACCAAGAGTACCGCTGTTCTTACATAACCAAGAAACTGCTTGATTATCTGAGTGAACCACAAAACGGTTGTGTTCCAAAAAGGTGCGGAACTTTTCACAACCGAAAACAATGGCTAAAATTTCTCTCTCATAAATGCTATACTTAATCTCGGCCTCGTTCAAAGTGCAGCTAGCATATCCTACAGGTGCTAAATTGCCGTCAATTTCTTGATTAAGAACCGCACCTAACGCCCTATCACTGGCGTCGCACTGGAGAACAAATTTCTTATTAAAGTCGGGAACTTGTAAAGTGGGAGCTTCACAAAGGGCTAATTTGAGACGTTGAAAAGAAAGAAGCTTCACATTCTTGACTCCATAAGAATTTAGTTTTCTTTTTTTTTCAAGTTATTCAAAGGAATGGCAATCTGAGAGAAATTAGGAATAAATCTGGCATAAAAGCCCACCATTCCCATGAAACTTCTAACGCCTTTTAAATTCTTAGGTGCCGGGAGATTTTTGATGGCTTCAACTCTCTCTGGGTTCACCTGGATACCTTCGGCTGATAACAAGTGACCCAAAAACTTTATCTTAGAACATCCCAAAGTGCTCCTTTTCAGGGTTGACAGTAAATCCTTTATTATTCAATCTTTCAAAGACCTCTCTCAAATGAGCGAGATGTTGCCGCATGTCAGAAGAATATACGATGAGATCATCACAATACTGGAAAACATACTTGTATTTCAAGTCTCCAAATAATTTGTCTAATTCACAACTCAATACTTGACTACCTACGCTCAAACCCATAGGCAGCATATTAAATTCATAAAGACCATTAGGAGTAACGAAAGCAGTGTACTTTCTACTGGATGGAGTCAACGGTATTTGAAAAAAGACAGAATGCAAGTCAATTACGGAAAACACCTTGGCTCCATGAAATATTTGGAAAGCTGCTTCCAAGGTAGGCAATGGGAAACAATCGAATACTACTTTATTATTAAGTTTCCTATAATCGATAACCAAAGAGATACTATTAAATTGTCAGCATCAGAAAGCATTGGTTGTTTAAAAAAGAGGCAAAACAAGAAATGGTTTGATGAGGAATGTGCCGGCATTGTAAAGAAAAGAAAGCTAGCAAAAATTAAATGGTTACACGAGCCAAATGAGGTAAATTTAGAGCAAGTGGGTAGTGTTAGACGGGAAACCACCAAGTTACTAAAGAGTAAAAAGAGGGAATATTTGAGAGAGAAGATTAATGATCTTGAAATGAATGCAAAAAATAGGAACATTAGATAATTATATCAGGGAATTAGTATAGAGAAGAAAGGGTTTCAGGCTAGAACAAACATAATTCGGAATGAAAATGGGGATATGATTGCAGATTCCAAGAGTATATTAAATAGATGGAAAAGCTATTTTAATCAGCTATCAAATGTACATACAGAACAGGACATTGAGGAGAATAACTTACAGACAGCAGAAATGCTAGTCGCAGAGCCAAGTGCAATAGAGGTTGAAATGGCAATTGAAAAATTGAAGATGTATAAAGCATCAGGTTCAGATGAGATCCCAGCAGAACTGATAAAATCAGGGGGAGAAAAATTGATGGACAAGATACGCTGGTTGCTTAGTATGATTTGGGAAAAAGAAGCTCTTCCAGATGAATGGAAGGAATCAATTATCGTACCAATTTATAAGAAAGGAGATAAAACTGATTGCAACAACTATAGGGGCATCTCATTACTTTCAACTTCGTACAAAATTCTAAAAAATATATTAGTAAGCAGACTTACTCCCTATATTGATGACATTCTAGGAGATCATCAATGTGCATTTAGAAGAAACAGGTCTACAACAGATCAGATTTTTAGTATAAGACAGATTTTAGAAAAGAAATGGGAATATAATGGTACTGTACATCAACTATATGTAGACTTCAAAAAAGCATATGATTCAATTAAGAGGGAGAAGTTATATAGTATCCTGCTGGAGTTTGGAATTCCTAAAAAGTTGGTTAGACTTATACGAATGTGTCTAAATGGCTCAACGAGTAGGGTGCGTGTAGGCAAACAGTTTTCAGACACTTTTGAAATCCAGAATGGGTTAAAGCAAGGAGATGCACTATCTCCTCTACTATTTAATTTTGTACTAGAGCATGCCATTAAATCTTTAGAGAATGAGGAAGGCTTACAACTCAATGGTATTAATCAGCTGTTAGTTTATGCTGATGATGTAGTACTACTGGCCGATAGCGAGGAGATACTAAAGGCCAACACGCACACACTATTGAGTAACACTAAGAAATTAGGACTGGAAGTAAATATCAGTAAAACTAAATATATGGTCACACGTAGAAATACATTATATAATGGAAATGGACAGCTAATGACAAATGAGGGAAATTTTGAGGAATTGCCTGAATTCAAATACCTAGGAGCAATAATCACAAATAGGAATGAGATGCACAAAGAAATTAAACATAGGCTCAATTCTGGAAATGCATGCTATTATGCATTGCAGAGACTTTTGATGTCCCAACTCCTTTCAAAAAACGTTAAGCTGAAAATATATAAAACTATTGTTCTACCAGTTATATTATATGGGTGCGAAACATGGACTCTTACTTTAAGGGAGGAAAGGAGATTACGAGTATTTGAGAATAAACTTCTTAGGAAAATTTTTGGACCAAAAAGAGATGAACAGACAGGTGAATGGAGAAGACTACATAACAATGAACTACATGGTCTTTATAGGAAGCCAGATATAATAAGAACAGTTAAGTCCCGTAGACTGCGATGGGCAGGACATGTTGCGCGTATGGGGAATGAAAGACGTGCATGGAAACTTCTTGTAGGAAAGCCAGAAGGAAAACGCCCAGTTGGTAGACCAAAAATGAGGTGGGAGAACAACATTAACTATGATTTGAGGGAAGTAGATTATACAGGGAATGATTGGAAAGCATTAGCTCAGGATAGGGATGTATGGAGAGCTTATGTCCGTGCGGCCATGAACCTACGGGTTCGATAGTGCCAGTGAGTAAGTAAGTAAGTATAATCGATAACCAACCTATGACCTCCACTAGGTTTCGGAACAAGAAAAGCAGGGCTCGCATAACTAGAACGACTTGGTCTAATGACACCTTGTTGCATAAGCTTATGAATTTCGCTTTGTAGCATTTGCAACTTAGGTGGAGAAAACTGGAAAGGTGGAGACCGTACAGGGATATTATCCAACAATTCCAGTTCACAAAAACTATTTTTTGCTCTTCCCAATTGATTACTAAATAATCCTGGGAATTCTTTCACCAATTTAGATAATTCCTTATCCTCCTCAAGATTATTGAGAGACATAACACAACGTTGTTTCGAGGGATTCTTAACACACGCATGCCCATACATACAAGGATGTACGTTAAACGGCAGCGAAACTTCTCGCGCAAACCTAAAATTACAGACTCTATTCTGAAAATCAATTTTCATGCCAGATTTCGACATAAAATCATAGCCTAGAATAATAGGAACAGGTAACTCTGGAGCCACATAAAACAACTGGTCCCATGAAAATTTACTTATCTTCAAATGCAAACGAACCATTTTGTTTACCGAGAAGATTTGATTGTTAACTGATTTACAACTCAAAGAAGTTTTCTTCAAAAATTTCTTAGGCAGTGTAGAAACGAAATCTTCTCGCACAAGGGAAATAGATGCACCACTATCCAACAATCCGTCTATTTTCTGGTGGAAAACTTCCACCGATAAATGAGGTAAGTTTGCCGTAAAAGATGATGGTCTATTATTCGCAGAAGGAAATATTCTTTTAGCCGTTTGAATCCTTTTCTTATATTTTCCAGAAGATAAAGTCACAACATTAACATGCGGAGTATCTAAGCCCTTAGATCGACACTCTCTAGCAAGATGTCCAAAACGCTGACACTTCCAACATTGTAAATTACTTTTTGGCTGCCAAGAATTATTGCGAGAAGAACGATTCGCAGAAGTATTAGGTTTACTTAAATTATCAGGCATACTTTTTTCGCTGAAGTTCTTTTGTCTTTCAGCTATCTCGAAATCAGCCACTTTCCTAGCCAAGACACACATTTCGGCTACATTTTGAGGTTTTGTAGCAAAGACCAAATGCTGTCTGGTGGCAGAAGACATATTTTGAAGAATAATGTCAATCAACTTTTCTTCCGAAAATTGAGGGTTCAATACAAGTGATGCTCCCTGGATTTTGGAAATAAACTCCAGCAAAGATTCTTTAGAAAGTTGGAATCGTTGTGACACAAATTTAATCCAATAATCCTCTAACAATCTGGAAGGCAACAACGAACATTTCACATATTCCAAGCTCTCAATCCAAGTAAATCTCAATTTAACAACCTCACTCCAAACCTTCAATAGTATTCCTCCGATGCAACTCAAAATCGAATTAACAAAATACTCATCTGGAACCAATTTCAATTCGAAGATCGAGTTGAGTTTAATGAGGAAGAAAACTAGCAATTCCTTATCACTACCATCGCAGGGATCGACTTTTCTAATTAACTCTCGAAAAATTCGCTGATTATTTTCCTCCATAAGAGAAGAAAGGTTGGAAGCCGTTCCACTAGAAAAATCCTTGATGGAGCTAAGTCTACGATCGATAATATTCTTGTTCTGTTCTACAGAATAATCTTCTGGAACTACGCTGTCTACAATAAGCTTATGTTTCACTAATGTTTGTTCAGCTGGGGGGAGAGAGTTCATATGAATCTTAAGTCGCTGACGTAATATATTTACATCGCCTTCAACATCAATACCTAGTAAGCTCAATTCTCGGACCAAATTGTCCTTGGATATTACATCTATCCAACTAGGCATGTTTACAAAATACAATGAACCAAAGATGTAAACAACTATAAGAGAACGTAGTTCAGTATGCATAAGTCACTCTCTGTTTACATACAAAGAGAGATGAATCAATATCATTTACGTGAAACAGTTCAAATGCGTAAATAAGTACTTTTCAATAACTTTTACATAGATACTAAGTATCGAAAACAAATTGTTATCCACAGGGTAATATCTCTGACTATTTAACTCATGCCCCAAATGGGAGTCAATGACCAATCACGTTTCAATGATTTCTGTATTACAACCAATCAGAGACGTGTTTCACGAAATAATTATCAACGTTAGGATTATCATATATTAAGCAAAGCTCCTCCTTTTTAATATTCTGAACAGGTCTGACCGTTATTTTGCAGTGACTGAGCCTATAACAAATACGGCTACCAGATTGTATATAATAGTGCTTACATGTCAACATTTGTAGCAATTGATTATACCACCAAAAAAAGAAACCACTGTTTGCACTTTCTTAAATGTATACGACATCAAAAATGAATTAATATACAGATTGATGTGTTTCATTTTTTCTCCACTAGAGAGCATTCTTACAATATTGCGTTCCTTTGGCAATAAATAGTATGATCTGGTTGCAGTGATAAACAAAAGAAGCAGTAGAAGCGTAGGCTACCTATCGTTTCTCATTAGTTTTCAAACATCACCGTTTACTTTAAATATAAAAATATTTTTAAATAACTGTAGTTAAATAATGATTTGTGAGTAAACAGCTTTATTTTATTCGTTAAATAGTCCTAACAAATGCCACTCTTGATTTCCAAATTCTCTAGATAAATTCACTCCTCACTTCGTGAGTCGTGAATTTATCGATAATTTGGAAATCACTCGTGGCATTACTTATGAAAAACGTCGATCTCCAAATGCTTTCTAATTCCAAAATTCATTTACGACCATACAGAGTATATATCCTTGTTCTGGCACTTGAATCCAAAACTTAAGTTGAAAATTTTAAATCGATACCCACTTGAACCACTGTCAATAGAATACAGCATATCTTTCCCAGCCGAAAGAAACAAAACCAGACGCTCTGTTACCATTTGTAGCTTTTTTAGAAACCACGCAGACTGCTACCATTTTGTGCTGGCAAGAGAACCCAAACCACGGTCTGACTACCATTTGTGCGGGCAAGTTACCCCGCAACTGCTACCATTTTGTGGGGTTTCGAAACCACTATAAATAAACCACGCTATTGCGACCATTTGTGTGCACGCGGAGCGGAACTTGACCAAAATAATAAACCACAATAACTGCTACCTCTAATCCGGGATCGGGTTTTGTAATTGCTGTTTCTATTAATGTGGATCTCATTTCCAAAGAAGTTATCTATCAGGAAGTGGCTTGCCTTGGGCCCATAGAAGGCAGCCGTTGATTCATCTTTCTTTCTCTGATATATATATATATATATTAACATAGAAGAATACTGATTTTTAAATACATACAGTGAGTGAACAAGATAATAATTGTGTTTCAGGAACGCTAAACAGCATAATAGTTAAGGAGCTCGGAATAGTTTCCTACTTGAGTGATTTTCCGTACAGGATAGTAAACAACTACGTATACTTAAATGATGAAGCAGGGGCGTTGTTTAAAAGATAACATTTAATATAAACAAGTTGGCTGAGTAAAAATAAATTAACAAAAATAATAATACTGATCACACAATCAAAATAGCCATATAAATAAATAAATGAACAACATACCATACATCACGCAACACTCATACTTGCGTCCGAGTTTCAGGGACCACCTCTTCCCTGGACTGCAGGACTAACTCAAACAGGCCCCTTCTTGGCCTCAGATCAGCTTGTCTATTTAGAATTCCAGTCGCATCGCGACCTGGAATCGGATTCCAATCTTGAATCCTTTTAAACAACAAAATGATGACTGCTAGGATGATCGAATGATACTGTTCTGTTAGTGCACCACGTATATGAAGGTTCCGAGGTAAAGGGGAGATGCGCCGTAGACATTGTGTGGCAGGAAGGGTGAAGAGGGATGGGGTAGCTACAAGGAGAACAGGATATTGGCATAGTTCATAAATATTCCAGTGTAGGGAGGAGAACGAAGCTACCACACTGAGCCGAAAAATGCACTTTCGGTTCAGTTTGTTGGTACACGTGACGTCATATAAGGCAGTGTACACTGTCCTACATCCCATTCCCCTTTGCACTCATAGATAGCAGTGTCACATGGTCTATTCCTGTATAAACACGACTGCAGTGCCCTCCGTCAACAACTGCGCTTACTCCTTAAACGGGTAATATACTGTGTGTGTAAGTCTTCCTTCAGGTCTTCTTACCACAAGTACATCTAGAAATGGTAGTCGCTGTTCTTGTTCAACTTCCATAGTGAATTTAATCTGATCATGTTGGCTGTTTAAGTGTGTCAGGAATTCGTTGAGAGCAGATCTACCGTGAGTGAAAACTCTGTGTGTTTAATTATATAAGACCTAAACCTGTGACTCAAACTTATCATTCCTTGATAATGGCATGTGGGATCATGCCGAAACGTCGGAATCAGTGGCCAGAGGCCGAACTTGAACCCAAGATGCGGAAAACCCAAGAAAACTTCCTTATTCATATATATATAAAGTATTTCCCAAATTTTCTCAGTTTCTTCAAACAATCCTTAAAATAATTATTTTAATCTATTTTTAAATCTGATAAATCCTGATGCATATCTGCAGGTTTTCTTGGATTTAGAGAGGCACCACCATTAGTTGAAGCATTTGCAAGACTTCGCAACAAAGAACCACATCTTGTACCAGATTGTATTCTAGTTGATGGGAATGGTACATTACATCCTCGAGGTTTTGGACTTGCATCACATATTGGTGAGCTAAATATAAAATTGTAAATATTCAGATTATACCATAATCAAACTCAAAGTATAAGATAATAAATACATTGATTGGTAGTAATATTTAATTAAATTAATATTAAGAAGCTAAAACTATTACTATGATTGAAATAAATAAATTATATTAATTACGAGGGCAGATCGGAAAGTAACGCACAATCATTTTTTTCTGCCTTGGTATTGCAGCTAGAATGTTGAAATTTCACAGAGATATAGTTTGAAGTTTTCACTGCAGATGGTATTTTTTTCTCAGGTGCACCTCTTGCGAGAGAAGCTTGAACTATGCAACAAAGATGGCGTGCATGCTACAGTCGTCCACCTGTGAGGAACAGAGAAGTGTTGTTCGATTTTTGTGGGCCAAAGGGCATAAACCCAGTGAAATTCACAGGGACATGCGTGGCGTGTATGGGGATGATTGTATGGACCGTAACAATGTCTCCAGGTGGTGCACATTCTTCCAAGAGGGACGCGTGAACCTTAGTGATTCGCCACGCTCTGGCCGGCGACAACAGCAGCAATCCCGCAGAATGTCAGAGGCATTGAGGCGGCAATTCTGAACGACCGGCGTGTGCAACTGCGAGCCTTATCGCAGAAGTTCAACATTTCCTATGGTGTGGTGTACGATATTGTTCATGAAAATTTGAAATTCCGTAAAGTTAGTGCTCGCTGGGTGCCTAAGAACCTGACAGACGACCACAAGGGCCAGCGAATGATGGCAAGCTTGGACCACTTAACGCGGTACACCGCACAAGAACATGACTTTCTGGAAGGAATCGTCACAGGTGATGAGTCGTGGGCGTACCACTACATGCCCGAAACAAAGCAGGCATCAATGGAGTGGAAACATGCTGGTTCCCCAGTAAAGAAAAAATTCAAAGTGACTCAATCTGCCAGGAAAGTGCTTGTGACAGTGTTCTGGGATATGCATGGTGTTTTATTGGTGGACTTTGCTGAACACGGGACCACTGTGAATGCTGCGGCCTACATTAAAACTTTGGTGAAGTTGCGTCGTGCCATTCGTGACAAACGTCACAACATCAATGTTAAACTTCTTCATGACAATGCTCGCCCCCATGTTGCTGCTGTCGTTCGTCAGAAAATCGCCGAATTTGGTTGGGAGGTGCTCCAGCATCCACCATACAGTCCGGATCTTGCACCATCGGACTTTCATCTGTTTGGTCCCATGAAGAAATTCCTGGCCGGCAAATGCTTTGAGACAGATGTGGAAGTGAAATCAGCAGTGCGCAGATGGCTACACTCCAACCAAACGGACTTCTACGAACAGGGCATATTGAAACTGGTAACACGATGGGAAAAATGTGTTGAGAAAGTTGGTGACTATGTCGAAAAGTAGGTAAAAGATGTAAGTTCATTTGTGATTTTTTTCCTTTTTTTTACTATTAAACTTTTAAAAAAAAAATTATTGTGCATTACTTTCCGATCTGCCCTCGTATATTGGACTGTTAGTTCTCTAACTCAAAATACTCAGTTATATCATCCATATAATTTGACCCTACAATTTGTTCTTATATAACAATTCACACAATAAGATTATAAGAAGTATTTTAAATAATAACAGAAATACTAGGGCATTTGATAAGTAATGATAAGATAGTTGTAAATCAGCAATCCTGGTGATGACTGTTGTAATCTTGTAGTATGTTGTTGAGTAGTCTTATCTGTTACATTGTATAAATCTGTAACATTGAAAGTCTCAAAATACCAATATTTTGTGAATACATACATTCACTGTTTCTCACATGTAGTAAATAAATACACCGTCCTAAAAACATGTTCAGTAGTATTTGTTTAGAAGGTGGAATTGGGAAGTACTCGAACATCCACCAAATGAGCCCTTGTGACTATCACTTATTCAAAAAAAAAAGACAAGACAGCTGACGATATAAATAATTAAAGACCAATTTCTTTAACAAGTGTCATTGCAAAAACAGCAGAACGTATGATTTCAGCAAGACTAAATTGGTTCTTAGAAAGTAAAAACATACTAACAACAGCACAAACAGGATTCAGACAACATCTATCTACAAAAGAAAATACAATTCAAACTTTCTCAAGATGTTAAAGAATCTTTCAACAAAAATCAAGATACGCTAACAGTTTTCATTGATTTTGAAAAAGCATATGACTCAATATGGAGATACAATTAATATTTAATTTTAGGAAGTTATATTTTGAGGTTATTTTAATTATATTATTTTTGGTCTGGACATCTTACCTCAATTTTTTTTTTTTTTTTTTTTTTTTTCTTAACCAATTGTTCAATATCTCCAAAGTTTTTTGTTTCGGTACATTTGTGAATAGTGAAACTACATCAAACGAAACCAACCTATCTGTGGGTTCAATTTCCACTTTTTCTAATTTCTTAACTAATTCCAATGAATTTTCAATCTGCAGACTTTCAAAATTATTAATTCTTTTAAATTGATTATTCAGCCATTTCGAAATTTTGTAGGTTGGTGATCCAATATTGTTAATTATTGGCCTCATTTTGTTTCCCGGTTTGTGAATTTTTGGAAGTCCATGTATATTAGGGTTTCTTGGGTTGCTTACTTTTAATTGAAATTTTTCTTTCTTGGATAGAATTTTAACATTTTTAAAACAGTTTTCCACTTTTTTTATGGTTTTTGGTAGGGGGTCATTCTTAATTTTTTCATACTCTTTTTCTTTCAAAAGTTCTTCCATTCTATTTTGATAATCTTCTTTGTCCAGAATTATAATTTGGTTACCCTTATCTGATTTTGTATATACAACATTTTTGTTATTTATTTCTTTGAGTGTTTTTAAATTCTCCTTACAAACTGGGTTTTTATTTGTATTCTTTATTTTATTCAAAATTTCTTCACATTTTTTTCTGATGATTATTTTTTCTTCTGTAACTAACCCTTCTATTGAATTTTCAATGTCCACTATGTATTCTTCTATTCTATTGGAATAATCTATTGCTGTTTTTAGACCGTTTTCTAACAATTTTGTCTCTTTTAGGTTAAAGGTTGCCTTTGAAAAATTTTTAACATAATTTCTGGTGGATTCTGATTTTTCTTCATTTCTGGTTTTATTCTGATGTTTGATTTTATTTGATGTATTCTTCTTTCCCTTTGATTTAGTTAACAAATTATTTATCTTTGTCTTTTGTTTCTCAATTTTCTTTTTCATGGTTATGTTATGTTATTGAGGTAAGATGTCCAGACCAAAAATAATATAATGGAGATACAAATTACTTGAAAAACTCACAAAACTAGGCATTCAAAACAATATGTTAAACTGGATCACCCAGTTCCTTTCACAATGTTTCTGTGCCACAAAATACAAGGACAGTACTTCCAAATTCCGACAAATAAAAATGGGCCTTCCTCAAGGTGCAGTACTAAGTACAACCCTGTTCAACATCTACATCAATGATCCCACCAGCTATATCAAACACAGAAATAAAGACAGCTCTTTTTGCAGATGACATGATTATGTGGACATCTTCCTCACAAATAGAAAAATCTAAATTTTCTATTGAAAAGGCTCTTAACCTATTAGAAAAGTGGACCCACAGCAATTTAATGGCCATTAATACAGACAAAACAATGTTTCAAATATTTAGCTTGAGGAAAAAAATCCCAAAACTAAATCTACAGTTCAAGAAAACAAACCTGAGACAAACAAATGAAACAAAATATCTTGGGACAATTTTTGATTCAAAATTATCTTGGAGAAAACATATTGAAGCAGTAGTAAACAAAGCAACGAAAAGATTTTCAATCTTAAAAAGATTAGCCGGAGCAAAGTGGGGTAGTAATCACCAGACTCTGAACACCACGTATAAAACATTCAAGCCAATACTTCTATACAACGGGAAGGTAATAATCACAGCAAATAACTTGAACCTGAATCACTTAGAAGTATGCCAAACTCAGGCTTTACAACTTATAACCGGCGCAGCTAAATCAACACCGATCACAGCAATGCAAGCACTAACTCAGAACCCTCCAATATGTCTAACTTTAGAGGAACAGGCAATAACACAACATGAAAAAATGTTACGGTTAACAACATCAAAATGGGAAAAAAGACAGTTACAACCAACCAAGTTGAAAACACGAACAAGTTTCTTGTCCAAAGTAACGGAAATAAAAACAGATTTGAATCTTCCCAAATCTAAAGAAAATATTTTGATCAGAGAAAACCCTCTTGCTTTTGAACCAATTACCATTCAGCTAAATCTAGAAGAACAGTTACAAAATCTGAAACTCCCACACTTGTACTAAAAGCTCTAGTGTTAGAAGCTGTGAATAGTAGATATCCACCAGAAGAATGGTTACGTCTACACAGATGGATCTATACTCAGGATCAGGAATTACATGTGCATTATTTTCATTTTATCAACCAGCAGGATACCACACAACAAATTTTGATGCAGAAGTATTGGCTATTCATATTTCACTCCAACAATTACTATACAGAATAAATAAATTTCAAAATGCTGTCATACTCTCTGATTCTAAGGCAGCAACATATGCAATAAATTCACACAATATGAAGTCAATACAAATTAAAGAGTGTTACAAAAGATTCAAAAACTACAGAAAAGAATTCAATTGCAATGGATACCTGCACATTGTGGAATTGCTGGAAATGACACTGCTGATTTTCTTGCCAAAAAAAGGCTCCAATCTAATTCAGAATACTACTAAAAGCTTACCTTTCACATCCATAAAAGAATAATTAAAAACAAATATAAAATCAAATAAAACCAAGACCTATGTAATAAAGCCAAAAACAAAAAATGGAATATTTTAGTAAAGAAGCCAGATATTATTCCAGAAATTCCACGTAAAACTACAGTAGCAAAATTTAGACTGCTTATAGAACATGACTATTTGGCCAAACATTTATATAAAATAGGAATCTACACGAATCCAAATTGTCCTCTATGCAACATAGATGAAGAAATGAACGAAGAACATCTACAAACCTGTGAAGTATTACATATTGGATCCACCATAGAGAAATATTGGAGAGCAAGAACGCTAATGGCTTCATTGCCAAGCCCCAGCATTTGAAAACAACAACTATCACTTATTCACAAAGAAGAACCTCTACGAAGCATTTAATTTCAATCAATAGTTGATATCCAGAAAGCTCTAGTTCGATCAGATGAGAGAGATATCCAGCAATGGGTCATATTCAAAAGATTTGACAACGTAAAGTTGACCTGATAAGAGACTATAAATGAAGCTTGTAATAACAAAAGTAACCTAAGTAAATTTTTTGTGCTCTTGTAGCAATATTGTCATTTAATAATAAAAACATCATTAGAGGCCTTACTGGCTTTTAAAGTAATGTTAAATTTCCAATAAATGTCTTCTTAACTAAGAAGCCGCCATTTGCAAAGATAGAAACAATGGTTTCAAAAGCATTTGGCGATAGGGAATTACAACGTATATAAGAGAAAAATTTGCGTCTAGATCGTAACTCGCCTCGGTAGCTCAGTTGGTAGAGCACTTGGCCCGGAAAGCCAAGGGTCCCGGGTTCGAGTCCCGGTCTAGGCGAAAATTTTTCTCTTCAAAAAAAAAAAAATCAAATTTAATATTGTCATTACTTATCAAATGCCATAGTATTTGTTACATCCACCACTTAGCTTTAATTTTGAAGCTTTTTACATTTATTTTTTACTACATTCAGAACTGTCATATCAACTAATGGACCTTTTAAGTAAATATTTCATAATTTCATATTTTAATTTTGAATAATACCTCAATGGAACTTCATCATGCATCTTATTAATGTTGATATCAACTAAGATAAAATGGAGGACACTTGCAAGGTCTTGCACATAGCTCTTGATAAATTAAAGTTTTAGTCAATACAAAAAAGTAATTAATGTTTTATTTTAGGAAGTAATATTTTAAGGTTCTTTTAATTAAATTATTTTGAGTCTGTTATATCTTACCTCAGTAATAATGTTGATTTGTTCTTGAACATGTTTTGATTAGTCTTCTAATCATCTTCAGCATCTTGGCCAGACTGGTTAGATTTATGTTGTAAACCCTGGATGTCGATGTCAGCTCCCTCCTGCGGTTGGCCAAAGAACCTCCAAACGATGTCACGTTCCGTTGGTATTTCGAAATTCATAACTCTGTTTTTGTTCTTCTGAATATAGATTTTTTCCCAAATAGTCAGCTCTTTTGTATTATGTAACTGTCCGAATTTATATTATGTTTTTCAGGCCAAACATGAGCAGCAACTGTAGATTTTTCTATTTCCCCATTTATAACATTCATTTTCCAAAACTAAATCTACAGTTCAAGAAAACAAATCTGAGACAAACAAATGAAACAAAATATCTAGGAACAATTTTTGATTCAAAATTATCATGGAGAAAACACATTGAAGCAGTAGTAAACAAAGCAACGAAAAGATTCTCAATCTTAAAAAGATTAGCCGGAGCAAAGTGGGGCAGTAATCGCCAGACTCTGAACACCACATACAAAACATTCATTAAGCCAATACTACTATACAATGGGGAGGTAATAATCACAGCAAATAACTCGAACCTGAATCGCCTAGAAGTATGCCAAAATCAGGCTTTACGGCTTATAACTGGCGCAGCAAAATCAACTCCAATCGCAGCAATGCAAGCACTAACTCAGAACCCTCCAATATGTCTAACTTTAGAGGAACAGGCAATAACACAACATGAGAAAATGTTACGATTAACAACAACAAAATGGGAAAAAAGGCAGTTACAACCAAGCAAGTTGAAAACACAAACAAGTTTCTTGTCCAAAGTAATGGAAATAAAAACAGATTTGAATCTTCCTAAATCTAAAGAAAATATTTTGATCAGAGATAACCCTCTTACTTTTGAACCAATTAACATTCAGCTAAATCTAGAAGAACCCGTTACAAAATCTGAAACTCCCACACTTGTACTAAAAGCTCTAGCATTAGAAGTTGTGAATAAGAGATATCCACCAGAAGAATGGTTACATGTCTACACAGATGGATCTACTATTGATAACAACTCAGGATCAGGAATTACATGTGCATTATTTTCATTTTATCAACCAGCAGGATACCACACAACAAATTTTGATGCAGAAGTAACGGCTATTCATATTTCACTCCAACAATTACTATACAGAATAAATAAATTTCAAAATGCGGTCATACTCTCTGATTCTAAGGCAGCAATATATGCAATAAATTCACACAAAATGAAGTCAATACAAATTAAAGGGTGCTACAAAATGATTCAACAACTCCAAAAACTACAGAAAAGAATTCAATTGCAATGGATACCTGCACATTGTGGAATTGCTGGAAATGACACTGCTGATTTTCTTGCCAAAAAAGGCTCCAATTTAATTCAGAATACTACTAAAAGCTTACCTTTCACATCCATAAAAAGAATAGTTAAAAACAAATATAAAATCAAACAAAACCAAGACCTATGTAATAAAGCCAAAGACAAAAAATGGAATATTTTAGTAAAGAAGCCAGATATTATTCCAGAATTTCCACGTAAAACTACAGTAGCAACATTTAGACTGCTTACAGAACATGACTATTTGGCCAAACATTTATATAAAATAGGAATCTACACGAATCCAAATTGTCCTCTATGCAATAAAGACGAAGAAATGAATGAAGAACACCTACAAACCTGTGAAGTATTACCTGTTGGATCCACAATAGAGAAATATTGGAGAGCAAGAACGCTAATGGCTTCGGTGCCAAGGCCCAGCATTTGAAAACAAACAACATTCATTTCTTATGTGTTCTTTGGTTTTAATTTTTAGGTTCCTTTTTCTTTTTTTTCTTTTTTTTTTCTATATATATGTTTTCACAACTAGTACATCCAATTTGATATTTTCCTCATTTTTTATTTTTATCAGTTTTTTTTTCATTTTTGTTGGTTTTTATTAGTTTATTTAAACTGTGGTTATTTTTTGGTGCTAATTTAATATTTGAGAAGTTTAATATTAAATTAGCACCGAAAAAAACCACAGTTTAAATGGTGAGTGTGTAACCAGAGTGAACTAAGTGACATATTGTTAATTTTTCAGTATAAGATAATTAAGTTTGAAACCTTATCACAGTGTAACTGCAAAAGACCTGGGATTTTAAAAGGCAAATATTTTGTCTTTTCTAAATGACAGAAAATACACGTGACCAATATATATGATACTTTGATATATATATGAAAATAGTGGTTACTTTTGCTACAGCAATTACATAGTTCAGTTTGGTGGATTGAAGTACCGCATGTGGTTAATAGTTCACTTTAGTTGAACACACTCTTGATCTTTTAGTAATTATCAGGGATGCAATCAAAATTCACCATAAATAATTATTTTATTTTTTTCATCATATTTTGTTATTTTCTAGTATAGCTTGTACGTATTTTATTAGTAATATTGTTTCCAGATTTTCACTAGTTGAACAATAAGCCTAGGTTTAACAACAAAAATATTATTTAATCAATAAAGTTGGTTATATTTAATTAATGTTGGGAAGTAAACATTATGAGGTATAATCATTCAAATTCATCGGAGAACATATTGTTTAAACAACTCACCTCATAGGATTCATGCTTCCATGATATCGCGATTTCAAACATAATCATGTTCATCGTCAGCCATAACTCCGAGTTATGGAGTCGGAGTTATGGCTGACGATGAACATGATTATGTTTGAAATCGCGATATCATGGAAGCATGAATCCTATGAGGTGAGTTGTTTAAACAATATGTTCTCCGATGAATTTTAATAAAGTTGGTGTTTACTTGATGAAAATCCATATTTATTAATTAAATAAAAATAAAACGTAGTTTTATTTGATTGTCATATTTATTATATAATTCAGTGACAGCTGTTTCGGTACATTGTACCTTCTTCAGACATGTTAACAAATTATGAATTGTGTTCCAACTGATCTAAGCAACAATACAACAATATTTATTTAAATTTTTTAATTTAACAAAGGGGATTCATTCAAATCAAGTTGAGAATTTAACAGTTTTTACTACTTTTAAATTTAGTAATTAAAGTAGTAAAAAACTGTTAAATTCTCAACTTGATTTGAATGAATCCCCTTTGTTAAATTTAAAAATTTTAATAAATATTGTTGTATTGTTGCTTAGATCAGTTGGAACACAATTTATAATTTGTTAACATGTCTGAAGAAAGTACAGTGTACCGAAACAGCTGTCACTGAATTATATAATAAATATGAAAATCAAATAAAAATATTATTATTATTATTACTATTATTATTATTATTATTCATATACTATTTTTAAAAATAAGAATACTTGGTTATATTTTTCTTTCAGTACAGTTGCTTTTTAATACAAAACACTTATTTTGAATAAACAAATGGGATTTAAGTATTTATTTATATTTTTTTCCAATGTGAACAATATTATACTCATATTATAATACTGATTATTTACTATTCTAATGTGACATTTATAATAATAAGTAGAATTGCGCACAGATGTGCATTAAAATACTCTCTTGCTGTAAGCGTTTAAGCTTTTTGTCCTTTTTGTACACAGTTCTAAATGGTATTGGCTGCATTTACATCCGCACAGAGAACACACACAATATTCGTCCGCTTGGTGAAATCCTGGTTTTTTGCATATCTCGTGATGAAAGCCATGTATAGAGAATCGAGTAAGTACATGCCGCTGTGGTTGGTCAGGGTTCACCCACGTTCGATTTATCATTGCTTCTGTGGCGTAGAAGTCCGAATCAATCTCGCTTCTTTTCCTCACTCTTTCCGCTAGAAGCTCGTCATAATGAATGTTGCCGGTAGCTGTAGCGATATCCTTAGCTCTTCTATTAGAAATGGTTCCCGTGCCAGTTCATATACAAGTCGAGATGGAGTATTTTTTGATACACCGAGAACTCTTTTTAGGAAAGTGGCTTTTACTTTTTCAAGTTGCTTTAGATCGTTTTTCTTTAGGTATTTCCATATTATTTGCAGGCCATAGACGAGTATTGGAATAATCTTTGCGGTGAATAGCTGTTTTGCTGTATCTAGTGACAGTCTATTTATGTATTTTATGTCGTTGATGCCTCTTATGGCTGTGATAGCTTTTTCAGTTACATGTTTGCTGAAACATGTGCCCGTTGTTTGGAAGGTTACTCCAAGATATTTGTAATGACTTGTTTGTTTTAATGGATCTTGTCCATAGTACACCATTTCGTGTGTTGAGACTCTTCCTCCCTTTCTGAAGACCATCTGCATTGTCTTGTTGTTTTTATTTATGTGGAGCCCGTTTTCTTCTGTCCATGTTATGAGGGTGTTGAAACTTCCTGTAGATCTCTGTGCTTTGTCGCGCATAGGACCATATATCATCTGCGTACATGTATATGGTAGCTTTACTGTTTGCCATCTTTAAAGCATGTGCGATGTCTGCAGTTGTGATGTTGAATAGCAGAGGACTTATTGGGTCGCCTTGGAGAACTTCATTTGTTTGTATTATAGGAGCCGATGTCGTTACGTTATCGTTTATGGTCACTTTATTTACTGCCATAATACATCTGATGATGTGTGACAAATAGTTGTCTCCACTTATCCTTTCGAGCTTCTTCATTATGATCTGTTTGTCAAGTAGATCAAACGCTTTTGTGAAGTCGATAAATATTGTGTACAGTTTACCTTTGGGGTGTCTGAGTGATTCTTGGATGTCTGTCAACAGGTTGTTTATGGCGTGTATGGTGGCTCTTCCTTTCCTAAAGCCGAATTGTTCCTCTGGGATCGCGTTGTCTGCAAGGTCGTATAGCCTCTTTGTCAGAATCTTTGAGAAGATTTTGAATAATGAATTCTCCAGTGCTATGCCTCTGTAAGCATCTGGTGATGATGTAGGGCCTTTGCCTTTGTAAAGGATTTTGATTGTTGAGTGTCTCCACTTTTCTGGTATGGTCCCGCATTCTAGCATTTATTGAATAACTGGGTCCATGTCTGTACTAGGTGTGGTGCCGCCAGTTTTTAGTTCCAATTAATCAGAATCACTGTTCTCCAGGAGAGCTACACCATCATCTTCTGTATGTTTATTAGCTGTTGTCAGATTTTTAAAAAAAGGGTGGTGAACTGGGGGCACATATTTCAATAAATGAATTATGTGATTCTTCTTATCTGTAGATATGTTGCGTCCTTCAGGATACAAGCGATCCAAAACATATGCACTGAAACTAGGGGAGGGTCCATGAAATTTCTTCTTTACATTAAACTGAAAGTATGGAACTTCTTCTTGAAATGAATACTTGCATTTTACAATTCCTGGATTTGATTTTTCAATTTTTATTTCTCAAATCTTTAACCACTCTACCTTCCATTTTTCTTCGTCCATCTTTAGCTTCTACATTCTTTGTGCTCACAAAATCATTCGGGGTCATTTCAGTTATATTAAATTGGTGTTTGTTTTGGTGACATGAACTGACCAATTTTAAAAATGTATCAAAGCAGAAAATATTTTCTTGCTTTCGAATTTTATTTTCGACTTGACTGAATTCTCTATCATTGGGTAAATAGCTATGGCCACTCACACAAAATTTATGAATAATGATATCCAGTGGGCAGTCATCTTGAGCTACCAGATACATCCATATCAACACAATTTAGATGTTCTGTTTTGACCTCCGCATGCGTCAGACCAACCTATCATTTGTGACAAATTCACATGTACCTTCACATACTTTAGGATACAGCTCCCTATTTCCTGGGGTCCTCTGGAGGCGATTCCTCATGCCAAATATAGGCCTACATATAAGCTTGCTGAGTTGCAAAATTGTGCACTCCAAAACTGGAAACAGAAAGTTGACACTTATAATAAGCTTCATTAGTTGATAATTTTGGAAGAGGAAATGTTTTTCCAAAATTGAACAATATCACATGGCTCTTCCCTTCTCTCGCATCTTTAGAGTTATTTTCGTGTGCTGTTTTTGCACTTTCTACTTGCCTGTGGTAAAGTTACTGCTCTTTGTTAAGTCTCCTCAATTCTTCTTCGTTCTTTTCTGCATCCATCTGTACTTTTAGTCGATCACATGTTTTGCAAGTATCCTTCTTAGGAGATTTGAATTTCAAATTGAAATTGCAATGGAAAATACATTTGTATGTAGTCTCACTAACACATCTCTTTTTCCAATCAGGAACATTGTTGCTTTCTTGTCTCATCATTTCCTTGTAAAGGCAACACATTTTTCTGAGATTCAGGTCGCATGGTAGATAATTCAAATTAGGGACTCTGTTCCATCCATAGTGACTTGAGTAACATGGAATAGATTGAATGTGATGATGAATGCGAGCAATTGTTTCATCCGTAGTAGTATTTTCGGGGATATGTTTTCCCCGTTTGTCTTCCAAAGTACCTGAATTGAATTTTATCAAGGCATGATGAATTCTTGCGCTGTCAACTTTCAGTGTATTCATAAACATAGCTTTACATACACGAACATCCTCAGAACCCACATGCAAGTAATATTCTCGTGACTGGCCTTTCCCACTGTCTTCCTCTTTTCTTTTACGTTTAATTGCAACTACTTTAACAGATTTTGCTAGTATGGCTGTTTGTGTTTCCCGGAAGAATTATTACAGAACGTATCAAAATTATTTTTCTGCTGTTCAAAAGTAATCTTGTCTTCACATTTCCAGCCACAGTTGCAAGTCTAAGTCTTCGCAAACTTTTTTTTTAGGAATTTGTAATCCATGGATATTTGTATATGCTTTTCCTGAATTTCGCCTCTTTTTTCGAATGTTCTTTTTCCATATTTCAGGCTTTGCTTTCCTACGTTTTTTATGACTGGTGAATTACTATTGTGGCTATCAGATGACGAATCTGAAAATAAATTTTTAAAAATATTGTTAGAATATTAGTATTATGTGGAAATATTATTATAATATAAATAATTTATGTATTTATTGCTATAAGTGATTTTAAATAACATGTATTAGCCCCATGTTCTTTCTATTTCGTGCGAATATACACTATTTCTCGGTTGGAATATAACATCATTAAATTCAACCTATGTAGAAGGCAGGTTAAAGGTTTTTTAGTCACTGATACATATGAAAAGGGGAATGCATAACTGATATCGCTGCTAACAGATGACATCATTGTAAGAGGTAAGGAAAATAATCTTACCACCTCAGCATCATGAAAGTAATCTTCGTTAGAGAATGATGAAAAGTCTGACGGACTGCTCATATATCTTTTCCACTATCCATTTTTTTTATACACAATAAGGGAGTTTCCTGCGCACTTGGTTTACTTTCCTTGACCGCAGATATCTCCACAAGTAGTCTGACAGAATGAAATTTACCGCTAACGGTTCCATGAGTCAATAATTTGTTTATTCAGTCAAATGGTTGACAGTACATTAAAATCATTTACATATGGCGCGAAGATTGGCAATTTTTAAAAAATGGCACTTAGTTCACTCTGGTTGTACACTCACCAAGTAAACTAATAAAAACCAACAAAAATAAAAAATCAGAAATATATCAAATTGAATGTACTGGCTGTGAAAAGATATATATATATATATATATATATATATATATATATATATATATATATATATATATATATATAGGAAAAACAAAAAGAAACCTAAAAATTAAAACCAAAGAACACATAAGAAATGTTAAAAATGGGAAAATAGAAAAATCTACAGTTTTTGCTCATGTTTGGTCTAAAAAAACATAATATAAATTCGGACACTAAATTATTAAAACAGTTACATAATACAAAAGAGCTGACTATTTGGGAAAAAATCTATATTAATTAAATAAAAATAAAACGTAGCTTTATTTGATTTTCATATTTATTATATAATTCAGTGACAGCTGTTTCGGTACACTGTACCTTCTTCAGACTTGTTAACAAATTATGAATTGTGTTCCGACTGATCTAAGCAACAATACAACAATATTTATTTAAATTTGTTAATTTAACAAAGGGGATTCATTCAAATCAAGTTGAGAATTTAACAGTTTTTTACTACTTTAATTACTAAATTACTAAATTTAAAAGTAGTAAAAAACTGTTAAATTCTCTACTTGATTTGAATGAATCCCCTTTGTTAAATTAAAAATTTAAATAAATATTGTTGTATTGTTGCTTAGATCAGTTGGAACACAATTCATAATTTGTTAACATGTCTGAAGAAGGTACAATGTACCGAAACAGCTGTCACTGAATTATATAATAAATATGACAATCAAATAAAACTACGTTTTATTTTTATTTAATTAATAAATATGGATTTTCATCAAGTAAACGCCAACTCAATTGATTATTTAAAAATCTATATTCTGAAGAACAAAAACAGAGTTATGAATTTCGAAATACCGACAGAATGTGACCTCGTTTGGAGGTTCTTTGGCCAATTGCAGGAGTGAGCTGACATCGACATCCAGAGTTTACAAAATAAATCCAACCAGTCTGGCCAAGATGCTGAAGATGATAAGAAGACTAATCGAAACATGTTCAAGAACAAATCAACATTAATATTGAGGTAAGATATAACAGACTCAAAATAATTTAACAAAAAAGTAATAATAATTTTTTTTTTATATCTAATATTTTTAGAAACTGTTACATAAATTTGTAGGTGTGTGTTGTAATATACCTACAGTGGGAGTTGCAAAAAATTTGTATCAGATGGAAGATTTGGGCCTGCTTCGCAATGAAGATCATAAACAAAAAATTTCAGAAATAAAAAACCCTGGTGATCATTTTGACCTTGAAACGACTTCAGGAACAATTCTAGGACTGGTAAGATTCAAGATTACAGAAGGAATATTAGCATTAAAAGTTTAATTTTTCAAGAATTTTCTAAAATCATGATAAAGACAAATTTTAGATTTGGAAGTTTTGTAAGGGAAATAGGTTCCTACTAATTTGCACTGGGTTAGCATTGTAATGCAGAGGGGTAGACAAAGTAATGGAGACAGCTTCCAAGTCTTCATTAATATGGTGAAGGGTCACAATTAGACTTTAAAACAACTGCAATTCTTGGAACTGATTCACAATTATGAATTTATTCTATGGGAATTTTATACAATTTTTCGTGGTGAAGTTCTTCTATCTCTTTAAGAGAGGAAGGAGGTGGAAATCTGTACTTATATAAAAATTATAATATAAAATTAGGTACTTTGTAATTGCAATTTCCTTACTAATATAATGTTTAAAGCGTTCTAGGCCCTTTTGGGAACCAGTTCCACCCTCAGCAAAAGAATATTTTACTACTCTTCTGCTGAGGATGGGACTTGCCCCAAAAGGCCTATAGTGTTTTAAATGTTTTATTAGTTCAGGGAACTGCAATTAAAAGAACCTAATTTTAAAATATCCCAAGAAGGCATTCTTATAACTTTGATAGGACATGGAATCGTTACAAGCTATTTTAAACCATGATTCAGCATTGTCCTTCAGACTTTTCTTGACAAAGAACATTTTGAGTTTATCTTCAATTTCTTTAATTTCAAAATATTCTTCAATTTCACTCAAATAGTCTAATGGGCTTTGGCTTTTATTATTATAAAAACTTCTTATTCCTCTATGCATGAAAGCTGGCAGCTTGTTGCGTGTTTATTCACTACAGGTCCGGGGTATGGTGACGTCCTTCCATTGTAGTTGTCTTCCTAATGGCCTTTTCTGCTGAGATATCCAGTCACTTACTTTGTTCACTAGTCTACTGTTCTCCATTCTATCTATGTGATCATTCCAATTTAGTCTTCTATAATTTATCCAGCCCTCCATGGTATCTTTACCTTGTCGTGGTGGAGTGGCTTGCGTGCTTAAATGATCCTGAGAGCTATGCCAGCGGTAGCATTGCTGCCGATAGCCGGATTGGTCGAAGGTGATAAGCCAGACGAAAAAAGTACCTTGGTCGGAAGAGTGACGATCTTTCACCGTAAAAATACAACCGTCAAGAAATGCGGACATGGGTTCAACTGGGGTAAAATTTTCCAGAGGTCAAATAGTCCCCCATTCGGATCTCCGGACAGGAACCCATGCCAAAGGCTCAAACACAGGGACATGTTCCTAGGTACATGGAATATTAGGACTTTATACAATAGCGGGGCACTAGAGATATTAATGCGGGAATTAGGTAGATCGCCCTTGGATAAAGTCACTTTACAGGAAGTTAGGTGGCCAGGAGAAGTTAGTCAGGAATCAGGAAGCTTTGCATTATACTATGGGGGTGCAGAAAGACCTGAATTTGGAACCGGTTTTTTAGTCAGGAGGATCCTATCCGCTATACGAGATATTAAGTTTGTTAGTGATAGGATATCATACATAATTCTAAAGGGTAAAACGACATGATTTTATAATTGTAAATGTACATGCCCCCACAGAAGATAAAGATGACAAGATCAAGGATGATTTCTATGAAGAATTAGAATGCTTATTCGATAGCCTTTCACGATATCATATGAAAATTGTCTTAGGAGATTTTAATGCTAAAGTGGGGCGGGAAGATATATTCAAACCAACAATAGGCAAATTCAGTCTTCATGAAGATAGTAATGACAACGGGGTTAGATTAGTCACATTTTCCACAACAAAGAATCTCATTGTTAAGAGCACAACTTTTCAGCATAAAGATATTCATAAATACACCTGGACGTCCCAAGATGGAGAAATTCGGAACCAGATAGATCATGTATTAGTGGATAAACGCTGGCACAGTAGCATCATCGATGTTAGATCAGTTAGAGGGACAGACTGCAATTCGGATCATCATCTGGTCAGAGTGAAAATCAGACAACGGCTATCGCTTATGAGAGTAACAAATGCTAAAGATGATTCTGTAAAATTTGAATTAAAAAACTTGAAAAATGACGAAATGCGGCAAGAATACCAAATCAAAATTGCTAATAGATTTGAAGTACTGGAATCTTCAGATGACGATGTGGCAAACGAAGAAGAAACTGATATAAATAAAGAATGGGAGACTATAAGAGATACTATTACATTGTCAGCATCAGAAAGCATTGGCTGTTTAAAAAAGAGGCAAAACAAGAATTGGTTTGATGAGAAATGTGCCGACATTGTAAAGAAAAGAAAGCTAGCAAAAATGAAATGGTTACACGAGCCAAATCAGGTAAATTTAGAGCAATTGGGTAGTATTAGATCGGAAACCACCAAGCTACTAAAGAGTAAAAGAGGGAATATTTGAGAGAGAAGATTTATGATCTTGAAATGAATGCAAAAAATAGGAACATTAGAGAATTATATCAGGGAATTAGAATAGAGAAGAAAGGGTTTCAGGCTAGAACAAACATAATTCAGAATGAAAATGGGGATATGATTGCAGATTCCAGGAGTATATTAAATAGATGGAAAAGTTACTTTAATCAGCTATTAAATGTACATACAGTACAGGACATTGAGGAGGATAATTTACAGACAGCAGAAATGCTAGTTGCAGAATCAAATGCATTAGAGGTTGAAATGGCGATTGAAAAATTAAAGATGTATAAAGCATCAGGTTCAGATGAGATCCCAGCAGAACTGATAAAATCAGGGGGAGAAAAATTGATGGACAAGATACGCTGGTTGCTTAGTATGATTTGGGAAAATGAAGCTCTTCCAGATGAATGGAAGGAATCAATTATCGTACCAATTTATAAGAAAGGAGATAAAACTGATTGCAACAACTACAGTGGCATCTCATTACTTTCAACTTCGTACAAAATTCTTACAAATATATTAGTAAGCAGACTTGCTCCCTATATTGATGACATCCTAGGAGATCATCAATGTGCATTTAGAAGAAACAGGTCTACAACAGATCAGATTTTTAGTATAAGACAGATTTTAGAAAAGAAATGGGAATATAATGGTACTGTACATCAACTATATGTAGACTTCAAAAAAGCATATGATTCAATTAAGAGGGAGAAGTTATATAGTATCCTGCTGGAGTTCAGAATTCCTAAAAAGTTAGTTAGACTTATACGAATGTGTCTAAATGGCATTAATAAGCTGTTAGTTTATGCTGATGATGTAGTACTACTGGCCGATAGCGAGGAGATACTAAAGGCCAACACGCACACACTATTGAGTAACACTAAGAAATTAGGACTGGAAGTAAATATCAATAAAACTAAATATATGGTCACACGTAGAAATTCATTAAATAATGGAAATGGACAGCTAATGACAAATGAGGGAAATTTTGAGGAAGTGGCTGAATTCAAATACCTAGGAACAATAATCAGAAATAGGAATGAGATGCACAAAGAAATTAAACATAGGCTCAATTCTGGAAATGCATGCTATTATGCATTGCAGAGACTCTTGATGTCCCAACTCCTTTCAAAAAATGTTAAACTTAAAATATATAAAACTATTATTCTACCAGTTATATTATATGGGTGCGAAACATGGACTCTTACTTTAAGGGAGGAAAGGAGATTACAAGTATTTGAGAATAAAGTACTTAGGAAAATTTTTGGACCAAAGAGAGATGAACAGACAGGTGAACGGAGAAGACTACATAACAACAATCTACATGGTCTTTATAGGAAGCCAGATATAATAAAAACAGTTAAGTCTCGTAGACTGCGATGGGCAGGACATGTTGCACGTATGGGGAATGAAAGACTTGCATGGAAGCTTCTTGTAGGAAAGCCAGAGGGAAAACGCCCAGTTGGTAGACCAAGAATGAGGTGGGAGAATATAATTAACTATGATTTGAGGGAAGTAGATTATACAGGGAATGATTGGAAAGCTTTGGCTCAGGATAGGAATATATGGAGAGCTTATGTCCGTGCTGCCATGAACCTATGGGTTAGATAGTGCCAGTGAGTAAGTATCATTTATCCAGAGGTTTATAGGTTCAATTTCACATTTTTCTCTAATTACAGAGCTGCAAATTTTCTCTCTCAGCGATTTTCCTTAAAACTTTCATTTCGGTTGTTTCATTGATTTTTGTTTTTTTAGTTTCTGTTCAGCATTCATAACCATATGTTAGAACTGGTCTTATGGCAGATTTGTAAATTCTTACTTTTGTATGTATTCTTAAAGTTTTATTTTTCCAAATAGCATTGTTTAAACATACCGATATTTTAAATTTGAAGAGAAATTTTTTTTTTTTTTTCGCCTAGACCGGGACTCGAACCCGGGACCCTTGGCTTTCCGGGCCAAGTGCTCTACCAACTGAGCTACCGAGGCGAGTTACGATCTAGACGCAAATTTTTCTCTTATATACGTTGTAATTCCCTATCGCCAAATGCTTTTGAAACCATTGTTTCTATCTTTGCAAATGGCGGCTTCTTAGTTAAGAAGACATTTATTGGAAATTTAACATTACTTTAAAAGCCAGTAAGGCCTCTAATGATGTTTTTATTATTAATTTTAACATTTCTCAATGAAAGATAAATTAAATTTGAAGAGAAAAATTTTTGCCTAGACCGGGACTCGAACCCGGGACCCTTGGCTTTCCGGGCCAAGTGCTCTACCAACTGAGCTACCGAGGCGAGTTACGATCTAGACGCAAATTTTTCTCTTATATACGTTGTAATTCCCTATCGCCAAATGCTTTTGAAACCATTGTTTCTATCTTTGCAAATGGCGGCTTCTTAGTTAAGAAGACATTTATTGGAAATTTAACATTACTTTAAAAGCCAGTAAGGCCTCTAATGATGTTTTTATTATTAATTTTAACATTTCTCAATGAAAGATAAATTAAATTTGAAGAGAAAAATTTTTGCCTAGACCGGGACTCGAACCCGGGACCCTTGGCTTTCCGGGCCAAGTGCTCTACCAACTGAGCTACCGAGGCGAGTTACGATCTAGACGCAAATTTTTCTCTTATATACGTTGTAATTCCCTATCGCCAAATGCTTTTGAAACCATTGTTTCTATCTTTGCAAATGGCGGCTTCTTAGTTAAGAAGACATTTATCGGTCTAGGCGAAAATTTTTCTCTTCAAATTTAATTTATCTTTCATTGAGAAATGTTAAAATTAATAATAAAAACATCATTAGAGGCCTTACTGGCTTTTAAAGTAATGTTAAATTTCCAATAAATGTCTTCTTAACTAAGAAGCCGCCATTTGCAAAGATAGAAACAATGGTTTCAAAAGCATTTGGCGATAGGGAATTACAACGTATATAAGAGAAAAATTTGCGTCTAGATCGTAACTCGCCTCGGTAGCTCAATTGGTAGAGCACTTGGCCCGGAAAGCCAAGGGTCCCGGGTTCGAGTCCCGGTCTAGGCGAAAATTTTTCCCTTCAAATTTAATTTATCTTTCATTGAGAAATGTTAAAATTAATAATAAAAACATCATACCGATATTTTGTTTGCATTATTTGCTTGATGTAGGATTTCATCTGTTATTCTGTTGCTGCTATTAATTTCTATTCCTAAATATTTGAATTTCATGGCCTGTCTATACATTTCCCTTGTATTTCTAATTTAACACGTCGTGGGTCCTTTGATAATGCCATTGATTTGGTTTTATTTGTCGAGATTTTCATGTTATATTTTGCTGCAATGATTCTAAATTTGTGCAATAGCATTTGTAAATCATCTTCACTTTATAAAAAAAAGGTAAATTAATCTTAGCCAAAAGATTAGCTGGTATTTTGCAACTGTTTTTATTGTTAGATGATAGATTGCTTCTCTCGTATTAGTAATTTCAGGTGTAACCTCAATTTCTTTTTCAGTTTCTTTACTTTCATTAGCTTTTAGGCTATATTTCCTTTCTAATTCAGCCATTTTCCAAACTATCTTTCTACTTTATTATTCATACCTTTATCTTCTTCATTTATTTTAATCACTTCATTGGTTATCCTTGTTTGAAGTTCATCTATGCACAAGATAACATTTTCCTCTGAAATTTTAAGTTTATCTTGGACTTCAGAGCCTAATTTGACAATTTTATCTTGGTACATTTGTCCAACTTCAATCAAAGATACTTTAATATCACTAATTCTATCAACTTTATCTACTCTTTGACTTAAGTCGTTATTTGATTAATAATTCTTTCATTATTATTTTCCACCTCCCTTCTACATTTATCTATTTTCTCAACACAGTCTGTATTAATATTTGCAATTTTCTGCTCTAGCTTACTATTATTTTGTGTACATTCTAATTAAATATTTTCTAACTTCTGGTCTAAACTTCATATTATTGTCATTAATTTCTTTCCTAAGTTCTGTGTTATCTTGCCTCAGACTAGAAATATTTTCTTCCATTTTATTACTAAGCTTTGAAATGTTATTATCTATTTTGTTACTAGGATTTGAAATATTTTCGTCCATACTATTACTAAGGTTAGAATTATCCTTTTTATTTAGTCTATTTTATTGATTAATAAAACTATCCATGGAAGTGTTTTATTTAAATTACTATTAGTATTGTTGTCATTGTTAGAATTATGCATACTGTCTACCTAACTATCACTATTTATTTCTGTATCATCAAAACCTAGTTTCACTTTCACTGTTTGATTCAATAATTTTTACACTTTCTTTATTAGTAAAGTAATCCCACTACAGGCCTCAGGAGCCCCTTGGGGTAGTAGAGGTTAAGGCTCCCACTTTTTCTGGACAATCTGCATTTGATGTCAGCCCTGCATGACGGCCGCCTTTACCCCCAGAACAAGTGGCTGGTACTCATTTATATTAGAGGCTGAGACGACCCCAGGGCCATGGTGCCGCCAGAAGGTTTTGGGTCAGTTTAAAAATCCTGACCCCACCGGGACTTGAATCCTCGACCTTCCGGCTTGGTAGCGCAGTGCCTTAACCACTACGCTATGGTGTGCCCCCAACAATTTCTTTATTAGCAGCCATTTTGAAATTTGTATGTGTAACAATTTTGCTATTTCTTAAAATCATTTGATTGAGAAGTTACAAAAAAATTTTCACTAAATTTGTGTATTGTTGATATTTAAAATATATTTTTTATGCACTTGTTTTCAAACTTTGTACTCACTTTGCTTGTAGTTTTCCCTTGTTCTTGTGGTTATTTGTCCATACCTTTATTTGTTGTTTGGCGTAACGTTGCGGTGCCATATGAAGTAGTATTGACGCCTCGCTATGATGGTTGAAATAGTATCGCCTCGTTATGATGGTTGTCCATTTATACAATACTTGACAATGATTAACATGTGAAATTATTATAGTGGCAATAGTCAGCATATTTGTATTTAATCATATATAACAGCCGCAGGGAAACAAAGCAAGCCACTGGTCAACCATCATAGTGAGGCGATAATAGTTTGCACCATGTTGTGGCGACATATGAAGGAGAAAAAGAGTTGGTTTGCATCACATTGTACCTACCATGTTGTAGCACTAGGTGGTGGAATCTTTCTGTAGGTTGTCCTGGGTTTGAATTCGGTTCGCCTCAGCTTAAAAGTCTCTGCTTAGGGGAACTAAGGGAATACTAAAATGGTTTTCACTCAAAATAAAAGCACTAAGTAAATTTTTTATGAAAATATCTTCATTGTTTATTTTAAAATATAGTTATTTTAGTGCTTATGAAACTTGTATTTATCCTTTTCACTTTCGGTAATATTTGACCATTATCACTAGAAAAGTTAATTGGTATTGGTGACTCAATCACACAATTTAAGTTATTCAAAATATATTATTTTGAATTAAAATTCACATGTATTTCTCACAAATAAGTTGTCAAATGATGCACTATTTTTATCATTTAATTTTACTTAATATTTTACAAGATATGTGCAACTGTTACTGTATCAACTTGTTGCCATGACTGCTTGTAGTGCACTGCCTAGATCATAAAGGATCTCCTTCCTAGAATTCAATATTCTTTTTAAGTCAATTCAAATGTGGCCATGAGTACTATTGGCTGACTCACTACCAAATTACCCAATCACTTCAAAATATGAGGCAGTTAATATTTCAAACTCTTTCAAATTCTTAACTCATTCTAGAAATTTTCCAGAATCATATGTAATATTGACAACAATAACTTATATGCAATTATATAAAAAATATTAATTTCTTCCATATTAATACTTACCGGTATGTTATTTTAACAGATTTTCCTTGTATATAAAAATAAAATAACCCATATTATTATTAAAATACGGGTGTTACTTCCTTTAACCCTTCAGGCGGGTGGAGTTAAATGGCCAGTAATACTCTGTTGCAGGAGGAGGTTCACAGGTATTTAAACCCAGCCGTTCAGTGCCAGCATTCCAATAACGCATTTAAATGGAAGTATCTTGAGTAATTTAAATGTTTTTGCAATTCGTTTATGGTGAACCCTTAATATAATATTTAATTAATTAAATTTGTTACGGTTCTCACGTAACATCTCTGCATGTGCAGACTTATTTATGATTGTTGTGCCACAGTTGAAGTAGGTAATTTGTAAGTTTCTCATATAAGTAGCACAGTGAATTGCACTAGGAATTCTTTGAAGACTTCAGAGAACCGGCTGTACCTAACAACACAACGAAGGATCTTCAAAAAAAAAAACAGAATGAACTTCAAAATTGGTGTGATAAATCTTCAAAGTGTAAACCAGCTGTTTGACACTCAGGCACCAATAAGTGTATTTTTTTCCCTTGTGTTTACTTTGTTCATGTTTGTTACAAACACATTGCTTCTATGCGTTGACCTTCTATCTTGTAGGGGAGGGACAGCCTTCTCCAAATGTGTCTTTCTAGCACTTTGGAAACATTATTTTAGGTCGTGTGCCTTCAAAAAATTGTCTTTCTACACGTGAGACCTGTTGTGCTAAAAGACCTTCATCAACCCTAAATTTCAATGTCTTTCTTCTGGTTTCCAAGGTGAAACCAGTTGATGATATATGACTATAATAGCTTCACCGGAGGTGTGGTCTTGAAAGATCAACATGCTACAAGCCGGATGATCGAGGGTTCAAGTCCTGGTGGATCAGGATTTTTAAACTGAAACTAACCTTCAGGCGACACTGTGACCCCGGGGTTGACTCAGCCTCTAACTGAAATGGATACCAGATGCTTGTTATGGGCCATCAGACAGAGATAAGTACCCGGCTTACATCAAGTACCGATAGTCTAGAAAAAGTGGGAGCCTTAACCTCCTAATGTCCCAAGGAGCTCCTAAGGTCTGTAGTGGACCACTTTACCTTTTAGATACTGAGTGAATAGTAGACTAACTACCTTTCCATAATGTAAGGGTATCGTCATTTGAAATATATATATATATCTGAAATTTACTGTTGTGGTCCTGTACTATAGCGTAAACCAGAAATAACTTTGTTGGGCCTTTATATATACTGAATTTTGCGACATTATTATTAAAAATGAAGAGATTTGAAAATAGATTCAATTTGATAAACAAGCTAATCTACAAAAAAAAAGGCAAATTTATTTTTCTAAGAAATCCTTTATCAAGTTATAAAAAAAGAAAAATGTCAGAGACCGCAAGAATAAATGCAAATATAAAATTATTTTAACTTGTTACTCAGAGCCGTCATCAATTAATATATGCACTAATATAAACTTTGAAGTCTCTACATAAAATTTATATAAACGGTAAATAGTTAATGTAAACACAAAGATCATAATAACAGTTTAAAGCAATTCGTGTAGCTAGCGTACACGTCACGTCGTTCCGCATTTGGTGAATAATTCAACCTGCGTACATGTCACGTCCCTCCACGCTGACGGGTTAAATATTAAATGAGTTGTAAATTTCCAAAAGCCATAATTCGTTACTGCCCCCAAGGCAAAAGATCGCTGGGACGTCCAAAAAAGCGCTGGATGGAAAATTCCCCTTTGAGACCGTAACAGGCCACACGGCCTAATACTTGCATGGATGATGATTATGTAAATTTCTTTTAGTGTTCTCCAGACATATGTCCTACCAGTAGCAGCAAAAGTGTAAATGTTCACTATCAGACCAGATTATATTTTTTCAATCATCAACATCCAAGACTTGTGTTCGTATCACTGTTTTTGCTTTATTACATTCCTGTCCATAATCAATGGTTTAGTAATTGCTATTCTGCAATAAATATCTAATTTTTGCAGTTCTCTCCTCATTGTTTTGATAGAAACTTCCCTTAAATGTGTATTTAATTCTGCAGTTACTATAAATATCTTCAGCAGTTTTATGTGATACAATCTTCAGAACTGACCTGTCTCTTTTATTTAGTTTCTGCTTGTGACCACTACTCCGTTTTGGAGAAAATGCTTTGTCTTTAGACAACCCAGTCACTGTAGCTCCAGCTAATCAGACACCAACAATTTGTCCTCAGGTCAGACATCATAATCCTAATTATTATGAGTTATGTACTTTGAGTCACCTCATATTTTTTTTTATATTTTTTGCAGACTATAGTTTTGTCACATTATGTGACGAAACTATAGTCTGCAAAAAATATAAAAATTTGAGGTGAGTAAAAATACGTAACTCATAATAATTAAAAGAAACCTAATACGGAGGGTTGTTTCCGATCTCTGAGAACGATTTGCCAAGTAGATTGTGACGTTGGAGTGTGAGTCATCAGGACAGGAGAGTGCGAGGTGATGAAAACCAATCAGTGTGCTGCTTCTGTTACACTCGCACGCGTGTTGCTCTCATAATGCCTAAGAAGATAGACCCGTTTTGGGAAGGGTATATTACTGCCCTTTCCGACACTAATTATAGCTATTCCACAATTATTGAGGCTTGCAAAAAATGTAATTTTGTGGTGTCAAAGTGTGGAATTACCTCAGTACTTAATAAAAAGGGAAAGGGTCACTTGGGATTAATTCCAAAAGGAAAAAACCACAGGCAAATCCATAAACTGCTACTACCCGCACCCTAGATGTAATCAGAAAGGTCAAAGCCCTTATCTCTGGTGGTAACCCTGCCACACAAAAGGTGATTGCAAACAGATTGGGAATATTCCTCGAAACTGTAAACACCATAATAAACAAAGATTTAAACATGGAGAAGCGTCACAAAAGCAGGGTTCATAAATTGTTGCCATGTCACATTGCCAAACGCCGCACCAACAGCAGGAAACTCTATGAAAAGCACCTGGCAGGAGAAAAACGGAAATTTTTGGTCACACTTGATAAAGCATATGTTTATCTAGGAGACTTGCAACAAACCCCAAGCAATTTACTATAAAGAAAGGGGTGAAACAAATTTTCAAAAGTGGTATGCCGAATACAGAGAAAGTTTCTTCAAGGGATTTATGGTCATCACGGGATATTGCTACAATGGGAAACTGACCATTCGTAGAGTAGCTAAAAAGGCCAAAATCAACTCCCAGTACTACCAGGAAGAAGTTCTCACCCCAATTTACCGGACTGAAATTCCAGCTCTCACAGTACAGACAAAAACCAAGTCTGGGTACACCAAGACAAGGCCTCCAGTCACACTGTTCAATCCTGGCGTTCCTGGAGAGAATGGAGCAGGAAACTGGAATACATGCTATTTCATTCAGCAACAGGAAATTGAAATCAATACACCTAGAAGTTAGAGAATTGGACATCCCAGAACTTAATGAAGATAAATATACAGAAAACAAATTATCAACTATTTACATTAAGAAAGAAACCACTACCCATCACTCTGAAATTGGAGGGTGAATTATTAACTCAAACACATGAAGCAAAATATTTAGGAATAACTCTGGACACAAAATTAACATGGAAGAAACACATGGAGAATATATGTACAAAGATAGAAACAAGGTTACCATTATTAAAACGATTAGCAGGGAAAAAGTGGGGTTGCAACACACAAACCCTAAACACCTTCTACCAAATGTACATAAAACCTGTACTTCAATATTGTGAAGAAATCCTAGTAACTACTAAAGTGGAAAAACTTAATAAATTGCAGAACCAAATCCTCCGTCTGATAACAGGAGCCGTTAAAACACACCAATCACTGCCATGCAAATCTTAACAAATAACCCAAACATAGCATCTGAAATTGAGAAAACAGCAGTCACACAGTATGAAAAATTTTTAAGGCTACCCCATAATAACTGGACCCAAATAAAACCACAAGTATGTTTAAAATCTCAGCAAAGCTTCCTAAGCATTGTACAAGAAATCAAACAGAAATTGCAACTTCCTTCCACATTCAAAAGAAAATATGCAGATGAGAATCAACCCTCTAGAATTTTTGGAAATCGAATATAACCTTCATTTAACAGAAGACATCAAGAAATCTGAAACTCCTCCATATATTTTAAAACAAATGTCACTGGAAATGATAAATCTAAGATACCCAGCTCCTGAATGGATACATATTTTTACAGATGGCTCCAGCCTACCAAATGATGGTGGCACTGGTGCTGGTGCAGTATGTCCACTTTTTTCCTTTTATCGTAAACTAAACACAAATTCAACAAACTTTGATGGCGAAATTCTAGCAATTTTCTTAAGTTTACAAAATCTTTTATATCACATCCAAAAATTTACAAAAGTTGTAATTCTATGTGACTCCAAAGCAGCCATTCTTGCTATAAACACGAGAACACAACACCCAAAAGCATCAAAATTATCGAATGTCACAAAATGATAAAACATTTATCCCGTCTACATAAAAAAGTTGTACTTCAATGGATTCCGGCCCATTGTGGAGTGACAGGCAATGAAATAGCCGATTTTCTAGCCAAGAAGGGTAGCAAAATTGTTTCAAACCCAACTTCTGCTCCAGTTTCCTTTCACTCTATCAAAAGAATTATCTCAAATAAATACATCAATAAACTTAGAGAAGAATACACCACCAAAACATCTGGAAAGGAATGGGAAAATCTTCAAGCTTATGACATTACTACATTACAAAGAAAATCTGCAGTAGCAACATTCAGACTGCTAACGGGACATGACTGCTTGAATAAACACCTACACAGAATTGGCATAACAGATTCACCTAAATGCCCTGCAATTTAAATGAAGATATGGAAAGAAACCATCTCCTCCGTTGTCCAGCTTTCGTAGAAGAGACCAGCCTTTCTGCTAAATATTGGAGTGCAAGAGAGCGAATGATTTCATTATCAAGTGCTCGACATTAGATACCAACCAACCATCATTCAGCAACATCCCAGTGAAGTCTCTTGATGCATCACCGATGGACTTTTATGCCTCTGGACTCTTCAAAAGGGCACTGGGAAACAGGCGTCCTCAAACAATAGACGGTCTCTGGAAAGCATGTAAAGAGGAGTGGGAACTTCTAGACAAGGCTTTGCTGCATAAGAGTCTTCTGCAGTGGAAACTCCGATGCCGAGCCATAGCTCGGGTGAAGGGCCATCAAATAGAGCATGCTCGATGGTGGAGACATGGCTTTTCTTAAGGTAAAACTTAAAAATCATTTATTATCAGAGATCAGAAACAACCCTCCATAGTGTTATTTCCTACAAATATTAATTCATAATCGTAGTTACACAGCTGCAACTACAGGAGAAGAAATGCTTTTACATAAGTACAGTACTACATTCAGAGTAATTAGAGAGAGTAAGTAACTGGGACATAACACAGGACTTTATTCTATGAGGCCAAATTAAAAGCATTTAGTTGAAAACAATATAAATATTTAATTGAAAATTAAACATAGAAAGATTATAGTAACATAAATATAATATTGATTGAAAAATAAATTAGATATAAACAAAAGTGTATCTTCACACATAAAGCTATAATATAAATAAACTGTTTACAATAAATGTGACTCACTCAATCACACAGAATAATATTCATTCATTCTCAATATAAACAACAGAGTTACAAACATAAACGAAAATAATAAATAAATAAATTTAACTTGAAAATGAAAACTCCATATCAGAGAATGAATATCCAGCTTTAGCTTGAGAAAAAAAAAAAGTCATGCTGCTCATGCTCTAAAATTCTTTGACATAATATTATGTTTCAATCTAGATGCAAATTATTCTCCTATATCATATTTAAAGAGAAAAATTATACGCTCAGACCGGGACTTGATGTATGAAATTAATAATAAAAACATCGAAAATAGCCGTACTGGCATTTATAATGTAATGTATAATTCCCAAATATGTCTTCTTAATATAGGAGCCGCCATTTGCAAAGATAGAAGCAAAGGCTTCAAAGCATTTGGTGGGCGGGAATTACAACGTATATAGAGAAAGATTTGCGTTTAGATCGGTACTTGCTCAGGTAGCTCAAATGGTAGAGCACTTGGACTAGAAAACCAAGGGTCCCGGGTTCAAGTCCCGGTCTGAGCATATAATTTTTCTCTTTAAATATGATTTATCCATCATTGAGATGTATGAAATTAATAATAAAAACATCGAAAATAGCCGTACTGGCATTTATAATGTAATGTATAATTCCCAAATATGTCTTCTTAATATAGGAGCCGCCATTTGCAAAGATAGAAGCAAAGGCTTCAAAGCATATGGTGGGCGGGAATTACAACGTATATAGAGAAAGATTTGTGTTTAGATCGGTACTTGCTCAGGTAGCTCAAATGGTAGAGCACTTGGACTAGAAAACCAAGGGTCCTGGGTTCAAGTCCCGGTCTGAGCGTATAATTTTTCTCTTTAAATATGATTTATCCATCATTGAGATGTATGAAATTAATAATAAAAACATCGAAAATAGCCGTACTGGCATTTATAATGTAATGTATAATTCCCAAATATGTCTTCTTAATATAGGAGCCGCCATTTGCAAAGATAGAAGCAAAGGCTTCAAAGCATTTGGTGGGCGGGAATTACAACGTATATAGAGAAAGATTTGCGTTTAGATCGGTACTTGCTCAGGTAGCTCAAATGGTAGAGCACTTGGACTAGAAAACCAAGGGTCCCGGGTTCAAGTCCCGGTCTGAGCGTATAATTTTTCTCTTTAAATATGATTTATCCATCATTGAGATGTATGAAATTAATAATATTCTCTTATATACCTAATTCCCAGCAGCAAATGCTATGAAGCCTTTGCTTCTATCTTTGCAAATGGCGGCTTCTTAGTTAAGAAGACATTTATTGGGAATTTAAACACTACTTTATAAAGCCAGTAGGGCTTCTATTGGTGTTTTTATTATTAATTTAACATTAGTGAGAAGTTTTAATTTTGAGTTGTTTCTTGACTCACCTCATACTTCTTAACTCCCTCGCAGATCTAGATTTCGTCACTGTATTTGTGACATTCTCAATGCTGTTTACGTTCACAACTGACATCCAATGGTCTCCTCTCCTGCAGACTGACCTCCATGCCATCTGATGGCTGACCGACGAACTTCCAAATCAATCCCCTCTCCTTATCACCGGGTATTTCAAAATTCACAGTAGTGTTTTTATTCTTGCATATGTAAATTTTTTCCTACCTACATAACTTAACTAGTGAGAAGTGTTAAATTAATAATAAAAACATCAAGATCAGAATATTTCCTAAAATCCCTACTTGTTCCTATAATTGCTAAACATAGAGAATATTTTAAACAAAATTTTATCGCCTCATCTCATATTCTTCTTCTTAGAATGGTTTCAAGACCTTATTTGATTCCATCCTCAATATTTTCAATGACTCATGTCGTCTTGAAGAGCCACCTTCAAGATGACTAGAGACCATATGTTAGGGAAAAAGCCTACAGTTATTTATTATAGATATTGTTAAAGTGACTTCATATAAGTTTATACCGACAACCCTAGAGATGTTTTCCATGAAGTTAATTTTACCTATAAATGCCTATTTCATCTTACAATGCCTATTTGACATTTTTTCTCAAAGTTAACTTACTATTTCAATGAAATCAATTGAAATGGACAAACTTCATGACACACATCATTGCATAGAAATTTTCAAGTGTTTTTATAAATTCTGTTAGAATATTTTAGAATAAGGGTGGCAATAGACATTAACCTAGCAGGTAGATGGTTTCCCCCTCATTGCACTCCCATTAGGCAAAATAACAAATACCGGCTATTTTATTTTTCTACCTCCTGCACTCCCGTTAAGCGAAATAGCCCTAAGGTATGTCCCATTGTATTATGCACCGGCTCTAAGGCTTGGAGAAAGTTCTACAGAACAGCTTTGCTTCTTTTCAATACAAACCTTGCTGATTGACAAAGAGGGTAGATGGCTCAAGCTTTCTTTCTCTGTCTCACACCTAGTGCTGAAACCTTTAAGTGACTGGCAATATTATTTTTGATGTTGGTAACACTGAATTCAGTCTAATAGTCCTCATTCACAGATGGGTGCTTCGGAGACAAAATGGTGCAACAAGTGTATGTGGCTTATTCTTTTTTACAATGCCTAAAGAACGGACAACAGTAACAAACTGACCAATTTCGTGAAAAAAATTGGTGTGGAAATATTCTCAAGTGACGGTTCAAAATTGTTTTGCAAAGTGTAAAATTTCAGTGAATTGCGCGGAGAAGTGCCATGTTTTGCAGCATGTACCATATACACTGCAAAACATAAGTATGCTCTTTGTAAAAAAAAAGGCAAAAGAAGTTCCAAAATCAACCCTGATATCTTCGTAGCTATTGATAGCATCTCTTTATATCCTTTATGTAAGGCTGTAAAAATGTATGTTGTTGTCTATTTTTTTGTAAGAGCCTATTTTTAATTTTTAGTGCCTATGTTAATAATTTTTAGTGCCTTTGCCTGCCTATTTTGAATTTTTAAGTGCCTAACATCCAGACTCTAAAGATGACTTAACAGTCATGAAAATACTAGGGTTGGAACCAAATAAGGTCCCGAAAGAGGTCTAATAATAATAATAATATGAGGTGAAGTTTGATGAAATTTTACTTATATAAATAATACCTCATAGTGTTAATTTCTAAAAGTCAATGGAGAATTATGTTAAAAATCAGTTTTGGGTGAAATTATGATAATGAAAGGCATTTGATAGTACCTATAATTGCCTATTTTAACCATTAATGTCTGTTTAAGTGGCTAAAAGGTAATTTTTTAAATTTTAATATATATCTTCCATAAATGAGACATTATAAGTATTAGTGGTCACCCAGTGCACAATTCATTATTTTTTTAAGTTTGTCACAAATACATCATTATTCATTATTTTTTTATTTATTTTAAAAATATATGCGTTTGGCTTATTATTATGTGTACGGAAATATATATCCCTTCTTTGTCTCTCACTCCGACCTGTCAACGTTCTATGTTGATGCATAATGGAAGTGGGTGTAAATATACAAATATAAAAAAACATGTAATGAAATTACTGAAACCAAGATTAGACAGGTTTAATTGAAATTTAAATAATAAAATGTACTCACTTTTTCAAACCACTAATAATAAATGCATGAGAGTAAGTCAATTCACATTGCTGCTGCACAAGAAATTCGACCACAATCCATTAAATTTTTAAGTTTGTCACAAATACATTATTATTCATCAATTTTCTATTTATTTACGATAGGAAATATGTGGCATAGCTTAGCTAAGCCATATTTTAAAAAAAAGAATGCGTCATTTGTATACTATTTATACTATTTAAATTTGCATTTAGCCTATTATTATGTGTACGGAAATATATATCCCTTCTTCTTTGTCTCTCACTCTGACCATCAATATTCTATGTCGAGGAATAATGGAAGTAGGTGCAAATATGTAAATATAAAAAAATATGTTATAAAATTACTGAAACCATGATTAGACAGGTCTAATTTAAATTTAAATAATAAAATGTACTCACTTTTTCAACCACTAATAAAAAGTACATGAGAGTAAGTCAATTCACATTGCTGCTGCTCAATTTTCTTTTTACAACAATGGACTTTCAGTACGAACGTAAACAAATGAATGAATAATACACATAAATTCGTTAGAGACAAATAATTTTATTTTGTTGAATTTAATTTATTTGTAACACATACATAAATTTTATTTTTCTGCGCTCCTTCTCTATATGAACTTTAATTATGCCAAATATCACACTCCTCAGTGCATGCAATGAACTTAAAAAAGGGGTACAAAGTTTTTCCTTCACATATTAATATATAGATTGGCAGTGTTCCTCATTGTTGACAAATGTGTCAAGTAAAAAACTGTAATAGCAACCAGTTAAACTCCTTGTCAGTCAGTGTCCAGTGTTCCTTGGTGGCTTTGAATGTTTTCAGAGGAAAAAATCAGACTGGTCAACCGAGTAGCAGAAACTCCTAGAAGATCCTTCCTCTCTGTTAGCCAGAAGTATTTTGCTATGTCCAATGAATTTGGTTTTATGCTAGTTTTCACAAGCCGTTAAGACAAGTGCTGGTTTACGATCTCATTACCATGACCCATTTCACCATTAAACTTTGTATGATAACTAACTCACTCCTGATACTATCAAACCTGGAGGTCAGGATCTTCACAGAATTTAAGTAAATAACTGGAGCTTGAAACACAGAAAAATCTCTATTTAACATTATTCAGAAAAAAAATTAAATTTTATTATATTCAAGTAGTAACACAACTCAATTTATATCTTGATAATACATGTTTAATGTTTTTAGTGACTATTTTGGTTGCCTAAAACAGCCTAAATACAAACAAAGCATTTTTAATGGAGAAATGCAGTTCATAGTAAAAAAGTTAATTTAAAAAATAAGGATGGGAAAGATCAATTCTCTGCTATGGGAGCAAAGCATAAACTCTGAAAAAATTTATGAAAGTCAATTGGACTGCATTCTGCAGAAAGGAACCAACCCTAAAAATTTAAGAATTAGAGTTAATGGCACAGAATTGCTCTTCAACATGTGTTCTGCATTCTACAAAAAAGAACCAACCTTCTTTCTGCATTTGAATGCCATCTGTGGACCACCCAAGAAAACACTGACAGGGAATTCCACATTCTTGTTTCTGCAGAAAAGAACCAGGGTGGTTTGGTTCCATTCAGCAGAATTTGATTTCAGGGTTGACCTTGCCTTCAGAACAGAGGAGTGTAGAATCAACCATTAGAGTATAGGTAATAAAGTATTAGATTAGTGTAGGATAAATAGAATTGAAGAGTTATGGATTGTGTAAGCAGAGGAAGAAGATGTGTAGAGCCATGTGAAGTGGAAAATACAAAAGTGAGTAGATCAATTTTGATGATTTTGTGACAGTTAACAATGCTAAAGTATTATAAAACCTACATTATTGTTGTCATGATGAATAGGCCTATAATATAATATAATATAATATAATATCATTTTTTAATCCTTTTTATTGATATAATTAATATTATTACTATTATATCTATTTATTTTTCCTCCATCTTAATATTTAATATTATCATCAGAGAATATTGTATTTTATTATTGAATTATAAATAATATTAATAATAATAATAGTAATTGTGATTATTCGTATCAGTACTGTACCATTGTTGTTGTTATTATTATTATTATTGTTGTTATTTTTTCCTACATCTTAATTGCAACATTTCTTACAAATTTTAGGAAATGCAGAAGTGTACAAGAACAAATAATTTATCTGCACCAGGGACCAGTGCTGATTACAAGAATACAACATCTGGCATTGAAAATGAGGTTTGAATTAAAATTTTATTCTATTATCCTTTGCTTGTTTATTGATGAATCTGGCTAGTTATTTTTCATGTGTAATTTACTCTCTCTTTTTTATTTTTAGGTGGAAGGAGGAAATAGGACATATATTAATGACTCCAGACATGCGCCAAAAGACAGTCATATGAATAATGAAGTTGAGGTTAGTTTTGTTTTATTTTTATTTTTTATTTGTGCATGCATGTGTGTGTATGAGAGAGAGCGAGAGGAGATTAAAAAATTAGGTAACTTAATTAACACTGTTGATTAACATGTGAATAGACCTTAAAAGTAACTCATATTTTAAATTTGAATTTTTAAATTTGAAGAGAAAAATTTTCATTGAGAAATGTTAAATTAATAATAAAAAAACATCAACTCATATTTTGTTACAGAATATTCAAGATATGTCCATTATTGAAAACATTGATGGCTATGACTCCGACAGAGATAAAGAGTATATACCAGATGCGTCGAGTTCTGATACATCGGACACCAGCTGTAAGGCCAAAGAGAGGAAGGAAACGGAAATATGGAATTGCAAGAGGAGAAAACAAATTAAAAAGGAACAGAAATAAAGAGCATTTTAATTATAAAGGCGTAAAAGTGCAGAAAGATTTCAAAGACTTAATTTTGCTCTTGCTCCAGCAAATGCCACGAAAAATTACCAGTGGAATTCTGGAAACTTCAATTCGATAAATGTTGGCAGCTTGGGGCCTATGATGCCCAAACAATGTTCATCGGTACCCATGTTTCAGAATATATTGTAAGCAGACGCTATGGACAAAGTAACGGAAGAACATATTCCAGAAAATATCGTTTTGGCGAAATCACGGTGTGCAGAGATATGTTCATCCGCACATTGGGGATATCAACAAAGCGTGTCGACACTGCAATGAAGAAGATCAGGTCTGACTGTCTTGTTGACAAAAGAGGCATAAAACAGGGTGGTCATAACAAGATCACAGAGCAAAAGACAGAAGAAGTGGTTCAACAAATACAAAGAATTCCAAAGTACACATCTCACTACCGTAGAGAAACCAGTGATGCAGAATATCTTCCTCCTGATCTAACTTTACAGGACATGTATGAAGCTTATAAAGCAGAAGTGCATGAGCCTGTAAGTTTGTCTACATACAGAAGAATATTTCTCACACGATTCAATTTAAGATTCAAGAGCCTAAAAAAAGACACATGCAGTAGGTGTGATATTTATGCAGCCAAAGTGAAGAGCGTCAGTTCAGATGAAGAAAAGAAGAAACTGGAGGAAGATCATAACCAGCACATAGACCTAGCACAAGATGCTCAAAAACGGATGAGGGGTGATATGAAGAGGGCTAAGGAAGAACCTTTATTAGAATGTTTAACATTCGATATGGAGAAAACCCTACCACTGCCTAGGATTCCTTCCAATGTAATGTTTTACAAACGACAACTTTGGTTGTACAACTGTGGAATCCATGCAGGGAAGGAAAATAAGGGCTTCTGCTACGTGTGGACGGAAGGGAGAGCAGGCAGAGGAGCACAAGAAGTGGGCTCATGCTTGCTCTACCATATTCAAAATAAGATTGGGAGAGACACGAAGGAACTTATATTGTGGTCAGACAGTTGTGGAGGACAGAACCGCAACATAAAGCTCACCCTGATGCTGAAAGCTGCTCTAGATCTACACCCATCATTAAAAAGAATCAGCTTGAGGTTCCTTGTTTCGGGCCATAGTTTCCTCCCCAACGATGCTGATTTCTCAGACATTGAATCAGCACTGAAACATCAGCAGAGGATCTACTTGCCTGACGATTACATATCAATAATGAAGACCTGCAGAAAGAAGAACCCCCTGCAGGTAATCAAGATACAGAATTTTCATGGTACATCTGATCTTCAGGAGATGATAATGAACAGGAAGGTTGATGTGAACCAGGAAAAGATTTCATGGCTGCAGGCACGAGAAATAAGGGTTGAGAAGGACAAGCCATTCTCACTTTTCATCAGCAAGTCATTTTCTGAAGACTTTTCAGAGGTTGACATCAAGAAACGACAAGTTGGTAGACCATCATCTCAGTTTTATGAGAAACTCTCACCACTATGGCCCAATGGGAAAACAATTCCAGCTCCAAAACTCCAGGATTTTGCAGTCAGTAATGAACTTAATTCCTGGGGACGCTAAAGATTTTTATACAGCTCTCCTAGGAGATTCTAATTTGGAGGATGATGTTGAAGGATTTTCAGGTGTTCCTGATTTTGAAATAGAATAAGAAATTTGCTGTATGATAACTATGTGTATTAAAATAAAGACACGATAATAAATTAATCTGATTGAAATATACTGTTACTTGATTCTCCATAGCACATAAACCAAACATCATTCTGCAGAAAGGAACCAAACCACAAAAAACATGTAAGCCCTATTACCTAAGGACGGTCAAGGATTCAAATTTTGCTGAAAGACATGACCTTTAATATGCTATTGGCTTGTGCACTTAGAAAATATTTAATTATCACTGTGAATTTTTTATTCGAGAATAACTTTGAATGCATTTTTCTCAGTTTATTAATTATTACAGCTAGTGAGATGAGATTCATGTGAAGAACAGCAGACTGTATCAAGTAAGATAACAGAAGAAATCACAGGAATTAAAAATGATGGCATTAATAGATTATATTTATCAGTAAATAGAACTGGCCTCAACATGTGGACCACATGTCTAGATCCAGGATTCCTAAGCCATTTTTAAAATACCAACCAAATAGTTAAAAATTATTGAGACAGCAAAGGAAGAGATAGTTGGAAAAATTCTCATCCACTATGACAGTCCTCTCAGGACTACAACATGAAAGGAGGATGATAAAAATAAGGTTTGAATTTTAAAGAAGAGCTTTTTGATTAACTTATTAGAAATTAGTAGATTTTGACTCACTGTGTGATGTAGTGGCAAGTCTGATTAGAATCCCACATATAGCATATAATGTTTTGTGTTTAGAGTCTAAAATGGGATCCCCTGCGAAGACAATATTGATAAACTAATTGAATTGATAAAGAGCAAAGTCTGATTAACAAAACTGAAACTAAGGTTGGAGAGTGCATAATGGTACTAAGTAACTCTCATGTACTGTTGTCTAATAGCCAGTCAGCCTTGGCTCTTCGGAGCCATCTTCCCAAGATTTTTTTTTGTATGTTATTTGGCTTGTTGTGAGAATTGAATAAAACCATGGGAATAATAAATTCAGTAATGAAACCTTCACTAGTCCAGAGAGATACCAGAGTATGGTTATACAAAACCTTAACAAGACCTGCACTTTGCTATGGCAGTGAGGCATGGACTTCGGACTTTGAGGAGAAGAGAGCAGGATAACTCCTAGTGAAATGAGATTCATGAGATATACAGCAGGATATACCAAATGGGATCACAAACGCAATGATGATGTCTTGAAGGACGCAACAATGATGTCTTGAAGGAACTACATTTAGAACCAGTCATTGAATACATACATAGATAACAAAACAACTGGATGAATCATTTGTGACGAATGAGTTCAGGTAGAGTTTCCAATGCCATGCTTTGTTATTATCCAACAGGGAAGAGATCTCTAGGCTGTCTAAGGAAACACTGGATACAAAATTCACAGTGAGATTGTAACAGACATGAGTTGGTTGGATGAAGATGTTATTTGGATACCAATGCCTATAGAAGACACATTCAATAAACCATAGAAAAAAGTGAAAATTTACAGCTATTAATTTAAAAAACAGCCTGAACCATAAATATGGTTTCGTAACCATTGCTATGGATTTTCAGTTATTTTTATAGATTTTATATTTTTATAGATTTTATGGAAATAACAAAAATTGTGAAACTATGGTCTTGGTTTAGATTTTGTTTCTGCAATTGACTGTTTTGAGTTTATCTTTTTTTTTTTGAAACTATTGCTGTCATAATTAAAAATGTAACTGTGGGAAAGATATGTGCATTTTGGATCTTTTGAACAAAACAATCTCTCTAAATATTTTACCAAAATTATAAGTATTCAATAACTTCTTCAGATTTAATGTTTTCGGATCCACTGATACATATTTTGACAGAAAACACAAACAAGGAACAAATAAATGTTGATTACCATAATATCTTGGTAGTCCCGTGTTATATCCATGCAGTCAAAAATCTCGTGCTTGATGCAGAGATTTGGGACATGTGTTGGTTTGAGTCCACATGGAGAAAGAAATTTTCTCATTAGCCAGGATAGGACTAGTATCCATTCACCTACCATCAGAGGAATTTTGGTAGCTACAATAAAGACCCAATATGCTAACCACATATCACCCCTATACTGGCTGTTTGATTGTCCACTTAGTAAATGCATAAGCGGATGCAAAGCCAGCAGATGGTTGATGGCCTTCTAGTCATACCTTGGATTTTTTAAATATCTTTATATTAAACTAATCAATCACTGTACTTAATTATTATTATGATATAATGGTGGCTAATATATTAAACTTTATCTTTTACACTTCTCTTGCAGGCACTTAAAACTTCTGCATCATCTTCCAAACCAGTATATGTATCTATAGGCCATATGTTTAGTCTTCAAACAGCAGCATGGATTGTGTATCATTGTAGTAAATACAGGATTCCAGAACCAATAAGACAAGCAGACATACGCTCCAGAGAATTTTTACGCATCAACAGAGAAAAAATAGCAGACATTTTATAGGAAAAGTATTAATTAAGAACCTCATAATGTGTTTCCCAATTTTAACTTTGAAAAAGTATTTCTAGCTTGAATGGATTATACAACATTCAATCTATGCTGATTATCATTAGAGAACAAATGTTAGGTAGTAAACAAATATTTTTCTTGTGTAGAAATAGGCAACACTAATTGATATAAATGAATTGCATATTATTTTTATGGAGTTTTGGCTGAGGATGTAAGGGATGCCATCAGAAACCAGTCCAGTGAAAATCATGGAGTTTTATGAGGAGAGATGTAGGAAGAATTTCTTATTAATTTATATAAATTGTAAATACTTACTTAATACCTTTTTTTTTTAAATTGAAGGTGGCTCCGTGACGCAAGCGGTTAGATGCTCGCTTCTCACCGCTGGGGTCCCAGATCGAGTCTCTGTCACTCCATGTGGGTTTCGTGGTGGATCAAACAGAGCTTGGGCAGGCTTTTCTCCCATTTTCTCCTGCCACAATTTCATTCCACCTTTTCTCCATACTCGTCTCATCCATTTTGTTTATCTGCCCCTGTGATGGTGTGTTAGGCGTGGTCAATTGCACCCTTGTCATTCACAGACCTCTATATAAGGGACTTTATTTCATCCCTAAGCTGGACATGAGCTTGAGGATGTTATTATAATTTTATATATTTCAACTAAATTAATTCAACTAAAACTTCTAGATATAATTTTTCAGGATAAACAACAAAGATTTAGCCTTGGCATGTCTTGTATAGATGCTATTTTTATAGTAAGACAAGTCATAGAAAAGCTATTGAATTTAATAAATAATTTTTATTGAACTTTTATATGAATAAATCACTATGAGGTTTAATTTAAGATAAATTAAAATGTTTCATACCTCTCCTTATAACCAATCTTCTAAGTAAATTGTAATTTCAAGGCCTTAGTGGCCCCATCCTCAGTACTATCTTGACGACTGATGTTATGTCGATCGGAAAAACCACTTCTTCCCTCTGTTGGTGGACCAATAAACCTCCGGACCAAGTCAGAATCCACAGGAAGTTCAAAGTTTTTCTGAATGTAGATTTTTTTCCAAACTGAGAGTTCCTTTTGTTTTCATATTTATTTAATTAGACTAACTTGTGATTCAATTAGATGTTTTTCAGACCAAGCATGAGCAGCTACTGCTGATTTTTCCACTTCACCATTTTTGACATTTCTAAGATGTTCTTTCACCCTTGTTTTCAAATTTCTTTTTGTTTTCCCTATGTAAATTTTGTTACAATCCCTGCATTTGATCTCATAAATTTCTGATTTTTCTTCTTCAATATTTTTTTCATTTTTATTGGTTTTATTATCCTATTTAGGCTGTATTCGTTCTTCGGTGCCAATCTTATATTAAACTTTTTTAATTTTTTTTAAATTTGTGGTGTTTCAATGTATGGTAAGTGAATTTCTTGAATTATATTTTTTCTTCTGTTTGTTTTATAAGTGTGCATTCATTAATTCATTTTTGTCTCTTAAATTTATTTATTTGTTTGTATACCATATTTTCTTCAAAAACCATTTTCTGTTGCAACATTAAATACATATTCTTTTTCATAATTTTCTTTTCTCATAGATATATTTACTAATCTGTGACCAACATTGGCTGCTGCCAATGAATTGAATATTACCTCTTTGTGAGCAAAATGGTTGAATCCTGAAGCTTTAATATAGTTATCTATATGTGTATTCTTGCTGCATATTCCAAATTCTATTCTGTTTTCTCCATTTCTTATTAAATTAAGATCTAGAAATGGGATTTGTCTTTCAATTTAGTTTCCATGGTAAATTTTATAGTTCTACTCTGAATGTTCAAAAGCTTTAAAGCATCCTCTATTTGTTCACAATAGCAATTACATCATCAACATATCTACTCCAAAATTTCAAAATTCAAACTTTGTGTTATACCGTACAAGCTTTTATTTTAATTAGATAGGTATTTGTTAAAAAATAACACTACATAACTCCTTTCAAAAAAGGTTAAACTGAAAATATATAAAACTATTATTCTACCAGTTATATTATATGGGTGCGAAACATGGACTCTTACTTTAAGGGAGGAAAGGAGATTACAAATACTTGAGAATAAAATACTTAGGAAAATTTTTAGACCAAAGAGAGATGAACAGACAGGTGAATGGAGAAGACTACATAACAATTAACTACATGGTCTTTATAGGAAGCCAGATATAATAAGAACAGTTAAGTCTTGTAGACTGCGATGGGCAGGACATGGTTGCATGTATGGGGGATGAAAGACTTGAATGGAAGCTTCTTGTAGGAAAGCCAGAGGGAAAATACCCAGTTGGTAGACCAAGAATGAGGTGGGAGAATAACATTAACTATGATTTGAGGGAAGTAGATTATACAGGGAATGATTGGAAAGCATTAGCTCAGGATACGTATGTCTGCGTGGCCATGAACCTACGGGTTCGATAGTGCCAGTGAGTAAGTAAGATATTTAAACAATCAATAAATTAATCAGTTTTTACACCTTTATAAAAGAATGTTAAATTCCGAATAAAAGTCTTCTTAAATAAAAAGCTGCCATTCGCGGGTCGAACAAGCTTTTATTTTAATTAGATAGGTATTTGTTAAAACTTAACACTAGATATTTAAACAATCAGTAAATTAATCAGTTTTTACACCTTTATAAAATAATGTTAAATTCCGATTAAAAGTCTTCTTAAATAAGAAGCTGCCATTCGCTTGTCGAGCAACTGTTCTCAAGCCTTTGCAGCTCTCTAGGGAATTGATATGTAAAAGTCAAAAATCTGCATTTAGATTGGAGGCCTTGGATGGCTGAGTATTAGCATATAAAGCTAAAGGTCTTGGGATTCAAACCCTGAAGAGTGGTTGTAAACCCTCTCTCGTAGTGAGGCTCCAACAAGAAACTATTCACATGTATATTTTTATCTTAGTTAATGTTATGTTAATAAAGTGTTCTTCTTAAGTTACAACGTATAGAAGAAGTGATTTTGTTACATAAAAGATTTTGGGTGATTCTTATGTATTTTCATCTGCTGATTCCAAAAATGAAGTCAGAAATTTTTTGTAATTTTGAAAATAATTATTTTCATATTTATTAGCATTTTTGGTATATAACATGATGATTAGAAGGATTATTTTACATTTATATTTAATTTCATTGTGCCAACAATGGACTTATATGTTTTGCGATTGTTGCCTTGAATTCATAACTTACAACAATGACATTCTCCTACAAAACTGTGATTGTATGTTTTAAGTTCGCAGTTGAATAGAAGCTTTCTTAAAAGAAAGAAGCTAATTCTGTGCTCACTTCTGTAGTCAAGCGAATTGTGATAGAAGTGTATTGTAAAGACTAAGTAGTGTATTGTATTGTGAGTAAAATTGTATTTGTATAAGAAATATGTCTTGAAAGTGTGTTAACAATAGAAACAACTTCTGTTTCGTGTGTGGTGAGCTCACTTTCAAAGCGCAGAAGCAAAAGTTTACTCCTCTAATAAGAAGAGCTTATCACTGTTATTTTAACAACAAAATAGACCAGAACAAGATATGGGCCCTGGAAATCTGTTGTACCAAATGTGTAACACTATTAACTGGCTGGTTGAAAGGATCCCGCCATATGCCTTTCGCAGTCCCAATGATATGGCGCGAACCTAAGGATCATTTGACAGACTGCTACTTCTGCTTGACAAATATATCTGGAATAACTTCCAAGTCAAGACACACCGTTAAATATCCAATGTTAGATTCAGCAATTCGACCGGTACTTCATGGGCCAGGTTTACCCATACCAATTCCACCAGATCACATAACAATGATTGAAGAACTTTCTGATGTTCAGGATTTACAGAATGATTCAGATTTTGCAGAAGATGATGCTATAAATGAAACTCATTTTTCTAACACAGGAGGATTTAAATGATTTGGTTCGGGATCTTGGTTTAAGTAAAAGCAAGGCAGAATTAGTTGCTTCAAGATTGAAAGGATGGAAGCTACTGTAGGATGACACCAAAGTAACTTTTTTCTGCAATCGCCAAAAGGAATTTGATGATTTCTTTTCTAAAGAGAAGGACCTAGTTTTCTGCAATGATGTTGAGAATTTGTTCCAGTCGCTGGGTGTTGAGCATAAATCTGAGGATTGGCATTTATTCATAGACTCCTCGAAAACAAGTTTGAAAGGAGTGTTACTACATAATGGAAACATATATTCATCCATTCCTTTAGCCCATGTAGTTGGTATGAAGGAAAATTATGAGAATATGAAGCTCTTACTATCCGTTATAAAGTATGACAATTTTTCTTGGCAGATATGTGGGGATTTGAAAGTTATAGCGATCTTACTTGGGTTACAGCTTGGCTATACTAAATTCTTGCTGCTTCTTGTGCAAGTGGAATAGCAGAGATAGAAGTAATCATTATATTAAAAAGAACTGGCCAAAGAGAGAGTCACTTAATCCAGGACAAGAAAATGTTCTTCACCAACCACTTGTACGTTCTGAAAAAATCTTATTGCCTCTACATATTAAACTAGGCTTGATTAAAAATTTTGTGAAAGCAATGGATCGTGATGGCAGTGCATTTCTCTTCCTCAAAATTTCCAAGGATCAGTGAAGCTAAATTGAAATAAGGGATATTTGTTGGCCCTCAAATAAAGGAACTGATGAAAGATACGCAGTTTCAGAACAAGTTAAATAAGCAAGAAGCAGCTGCATGGCAATCTTTCAAAAATGTTGTCTCAAATTTTCTGGGAAACTTCAGGTCTGATAACTACAGAGAACTTGTCAATGAGATGATTGAGAACTACAAGATAATGGGATGTAATGTCTTTGAAAATTCACTTTCTGCACTCCCATCTTGATTTCTTCCCTGAAAATCTAGGGACTGCGAGCGACGAACACGGGGAGCGCTTCCACCAGGACATCACGGAAATGGAAAGGCGCTATCAGGGTAAATGGTGTCCAAATATGTTAGCATACTACTGCTGGACACTGAAGAGGGATATTCCTAAAGCAAAGTACAGCCGAAAATCCAATTCACATACATTTTGGGTGAGCAAATATAATTTCAGCTAAGATATAATAAATTGTAATGAAATGTTTTTCGTGTGATTACTCGAAAACCCTGGGTGATGGAAAAGTTCCGTAAAAAGATTTGAAATCAGCACAAAAAAGTAAATTAGAAACACACATTTTCTCCCTTGTAACATAAAAAAGTTCAAATTTTGTTGGCCAGTGTAATTAACATGACTATGTTATCTTAAGTCGTAAATTACTTTCCATTACATTAGATTATAGAAGTTACCTTAAATTTTGGATCTTCTATCTAGTGAAATTCAACACAGACCCAATAGCAACTGAGCCAGCAATTATGAACATAAGAGAGATTTGCATTTAGATTAGAGTTCCTCAGGTAGCTCAGTTGGTAGAGCATTTGCCTAGACTGCAGTGGTAGAGTGTGGAATTTCAACAAGTGTTAGCCCCCGTTTTATGGATATAATATTGTGTATAATTATATTATTTCTAATAAGTAAATGAACTTCTAAAAAGACATGCAATGTTAGGAGTATCAAATATAATAAACTACTATACGTATAGAGTTTAGGAAATGGAAGGAGGTAATTGGACATATTAATAGTTAATTATATAAATGCATGATTTTAAAACACAGATATTCGTCTCCACGACCAGATAGTTTCTACAGCTTGTAAGTGAGCTCTACCATCGGTAGCCTCGGTGAGATCTAGTTTTATTTTATTGAATAAAGTAGCAGATATAAACATATTAAGCCATTTTTAACATCGTATGATGTGACAATGAACACAGTAGGAATTTCCAAATTGTTTCTTTATTTCTTATCTATGGTGCAATAATTCAATATAATTAGGCCCTACCTCTTTGTTAGAGTTTTCTAAATGGCAGCTCTTGTTTGGCTAAAAACACACAGCATCTATTAGGCAGCTAACAATGTACTTGTTTGCTTTAACGTTTTTGTTATGCTTATCCGTATTAACTTAATTTTGATAGCCCAGCTTCGGGACTCTTCAATTCTAATGTTCCAAAATCATGTAGCACTATTTCACAGTTAACATGGATTTCAACTAGTTCATGACTTTTTCAGCGCATAAAAACTATTTACATCAGAAACCCCCTTTGTTGTCCAAATATTTTTCTCCGTTGAAAATAGGAAGCAAGGCTAACAGGGATCATGACTTCCTGCAGCCATATGTTGTGTTCATACCAACCTTCATGTTCTTCATTAAACGACGAACTTTTGTTTTTGTTTGACTTATGATATTTAAATAAGGAGTTTGTTTATAATTTTTTTCTTTTCTACAAGGCTTCGGCAGGAAAAGTGATGACTTAACAAGTCTTCAGTAACTCAGGCACATTCCTCTCCCATGATATTTATTTAGTGGTTTAATTATTGTACTTGATACGCTCACAAGCACTATGTTTACATAGGACTTATTCGGAGCAACCGAAACCTCATTGTTAGCCATTTCTAGAGTGCTAACAGAGCAGCATTGGGCTCAGCTTGAAATGCAGCAGGATGTACTACCATAGAGGTTGAATGCACCTGTGCAACATACTCTCATAGTCATCTTCCATGTCTCGGGAAATCGGCTAACAGTGTGGACATTTAAAACGTTGAAGCATTGTATTGGAATGCATACAATATATATTATTAAGTTACTATTGTTTACAACATTTAGACTACTATCAATGCAATGTTGTATCTCATTCTGGTATTATGTTTAGTTTTAATTAAATATCAAAGAGTTTAATTCTAACTGTTGAAAGTGTTAGCCGGGTTAACAGTGGACGCTCCGCCACTGCTAGAGTGCCAGTCTGAGCATATATTTTTTCTCTTCAAATATAACATTCCTTTAAGTTGGTAATCCTGTTCTAGTCACAATTCATAGCTATCTTTGCATTTTCCATAATGTTTATACAATGTTTTTTAGATTATTTTTATCTACACTTCTAATTATTTTTTGCTGCTTTTCATATTGTCTTGTAGGCAAAAACATACATTCATTCCTCAGTTTACTAATCACATTCTAAAATAGTAATTTGTCTGTTTTGCTATTTATTAATTACAGTATTAAGTCATCCTCAACTATCTTACTAATTAATTACCGGTATAATTCTTCTTATTAAATGAAACAAACTATCAATGTGGTTAATTCTTATTTATTAGTTACCATATATTAGGAGCTAAATTCAAAATGTCTCTTGTCCACCTTGTATCTGCATTTTTCTTAGATTACTCTATGTACAAATGTCACCTTTTGGGATCAGATCATCTTTAAACCACTACAAACTTGTGTTAAAAGTGTGTTGTAATCAAACTGACTCTTGTTTACAACAAAATAGCAACCTTATAGACCTCCATAGTATCTTTATCTTGTCATGGTGGAATGGCTTGCATGCTTAAATGACCTCAAGAACTATGCTGACAAAAGGGTTACCCATGCCGGACAGATTAAATGCGATAAGCCAGATGAAAAAATTATCTTGGTCGAAAGAGTGACTATCTTCCACCGTAAAAATTCACCTTTGGAAAATGCGGACATGGGTAAAATTTTCAGGAAGTAAAATAGTTCATTTGGTTCTCGGGGTGGAGACTACTTCAGGGAATACAGGGCACAGGCTCAAACACTGAGACACATGATTTTTATGGGAAAACAGATATAAAAAGAATAGTTAAGTCTTGAAGACTGTGATGGGCAGGACATATGGCACAAATGTGGAATGAAAGAGGGGCATGGAAACTCCTTGTTGGAAAACCAGAGGGAAAGCACCCAGTAGGTAGGCCAAGAATGAGATGGGAGAATATTAACTATGATTTGAGGGAAGTAGATTATAATACAGGGGATGATCGGAAAACATTAGCTCAAGATATGGATGTAAATAGAGCTTATGTCCACATAGCCATGAACCTAGGGGTTTGATAGTGCCAGTAAATTAGTTAGTTATAGGTCTGCACCTACAAGGGAACAATCAACCATTGCATGTCAAAATCTACCTTAAAATTTCTTACAGAGAAGTTTTGTGATGTACAAAGGCCATATCCTAAAAATTAACTGTCATTTTTAACTATAAGGCACTAAAATCTAGCACCAAATCTCTCATTTAAGTTATAGGAAAGTAATACAGCTCGTGAATTGGTAGACTTGGATAATCCTCACTACCTACTGTCCATGTTGAATCCTGCCTCTCTCCACTCTGCTCATATTTATGGAGGGAATCCATTTGCTCCATACAGTGGATTGCTATTGCTGGATTCTGGCTTCGATTTCTGTGCCTTGCAGTTAAAAATGGCAGATAATGTTTTGGACATGGTCTTGGAATATCACAATGCTTCTGGGAGAAATTTCAAGATTCAGTTCCCTTGTTAATCAAGAATCTTTTCCACATACACTTTTCTGTCTTTTGCAGATTGATAGTAATGGGAGTCAGTTATGCATTACACTGTGTTATATTAAATTCCCTCAATTCAGTAATTCCCGTTTGGAGTCTGACTCAGAGTGTGAATGGTGTAACTCAGCCAATCTGATTACCCATTAGCTGACATTGTTGCTGCTCATATTGACATGAATACTTTAAATTTCTATGGTTCTTTTCTAACTTATAGACCTATAGATTATTTCCCATAAATTTATGAAAATACACAACATATTTTTTTAATAAACTCCTCATATGTGCATTAAAATAAACCATTTATAAACATTTTTTAAGTCCTAATTGTTTTAATAAACTCCTCATATCTGCATTAAAATAAACCATTTATAAACTTTTTTTTAAGTCCAAATTTTTCTAGCACATCACAAGTACTGGTAAATGCATTACCAGGTCTAACTATATGATAACAACCAGGTACACTTAGATCAACAATTGTAGAGCCAGCACGTAGTTCTGGAGACAAAGCACTGGGTTCATTTGATAAATTTACACTGGTTAGGGCAAGTGACATGCCTATCTTCTTACACAATCTCTGTATGAAAAACTCCTCACATGTGGATCAAAATAAACCACTTATAAACTTTTTTTAAGTCCAAATTTTTCTAGCAAATCACAAGTACTAGTAAATGCATTACCAGGTCTAACTATATGATAACAACCAGGTACACTTAGATCAACAATTGTAGAGCCAGCACGTAGTTCTGGAGAGTCTCCTATTGTTCCATTGTGAAAAATCGAGGATAAACATGACCATATGTTCTTAAACTCCTCTGGAGACAAAGCACTGGGTTCATTTGATAAATTTGCACTAGTTAGGGCAAGTGGCATGCCTATCTTCTTACACAATCTCTGTATGAACTTGTGGTTTGGAATCCTTATTCCAACACTAGATATTCCAGGATTTAACAATGGATTTAAAAGTGATGTACGTTTCACAACAATTGTTACTGGGCCAGGTAGAAGATTTTCTAACAGCCCTAATGGAAGATCATCTACTCTACCCCAAAGAGGTATCGAATCTATATCACCAACACAAATGGCAATTGGTTTGTTTGGATCTCGACCTTTAATCTCATAAAGGTGGCTTATGGCCTGTGAATTTTGTGCAGATGTAGCCAAACCATAAATTGTATCAGTTGGCACTGCAATAACACCACCATTAATTATCAATTCTGCAGCTTTATCCACTGCTGAATTTAAATCTGAGATGTCATTTAATGAGAACATATGTTTTAGTGGAGCTAAGTGGCAATAATGGGAACAATAAATGAGTCTATGAAACTTAAGGTAGATTAATTTCACTAATGTCTTCATCAAAGACTGAAGGTACACTTAAGAATTCTTAATCTTCATAAATAAATCTTGAATAAGGATAATTATAGTAGCAGCTTCAGTTCAATCCAGCAGTGTCTTCTAGACATTCTGTAAAAGAAGAGTAATTATTAATGACAACTTTATTTCTTGGAATATTGAAAATTAATGTTTTCTGACAAGTCATCTATAGGTAGAGATCCATGAAATTCACAAGTCGCAATAATGCAAAATGCTCTAATTTTGTAATTTTCTTGTACCATTTCTTAACTCCACTTCTCATAACCTCAAAAAAGCATTTATGAATCGTGAAATCCTACGATAACGTGAAATAATACCAACATTTTCAACGAATTCCGGAGATTTTGTCTTCATTTGCAAAATGCATTTTTAAACGCTGTTTTTGGATCCCATCTTCTTTTTAACTGCCATATCAGCTTCCTCCATGCACTCTTGCAAAGGGAAATGGTTGCAACACAGTTCACAACATTGAGGTAATATCTTCTGTCCTTTCTCACGCTCAAATATGGCCCCTTCATAGATTTTAAGATCTATGGCCAATATGAATTCCAAGAAATACAAATTATATTAACATGTAAGATAAGTTTTCACCCCTCAATTTTTGCAGACACAATTATCAATTTTATATCAATCATTATTAAGTAATGGTATGTTCAAAACTGAAGAAAACATTTCTTTAAGTATAAGCAGTAACCTGACAACAATGCAAGCACTGCCAAATTTGAATAAGCGAACAATGGACCATGAGTAATTATATCATATTGATAAATATTATTATTTCCAATTTAATTAAAACAGAATTTAATTACATAAACACATTTTTTCTATTGGATTACAAATCTATAACATGGATTTTTTAACAAAATGTAACTTAACAAATACTGACAGTTTGAACAACAATGGTTACGCATAATTTTAATTCCCCCTCTTCCCCCCTTCAAACTATGTGTCAATCAACAGATACATTCAGTGAATGTGAAATGTATACCTTGGTCAGTTTGTGTTTTATTTAAGTCTGAAGTAATTTTCATTATCATTTGTTTTTGATTTTTTTAATTTTGTACCTATTGTCATGCAAAAACCAAGTGGGTCAGTCACAAGTAGGGCACACGAATTCAACAGTGAAAGTTTTTTTTATAAATGATAAAAAAATATTGATGTGCCGGTACTGTGACAAAAGACTACAATATGAAAGAAAGGACACGTTGCTAAAACATATAGCCAGTGAAACTCACAAAAATAAGGGTCGTATCTATGAATGCATTAGACCGTAAAAGTCGTTCTCTGCTGAGAAAGTTGCATCCAAATATGTTATTGCATACTCGAAAATCTGTTCATGCGAAAATAATTGTCAAAATTCCTAAGCTACCTGGCGAGGTGACTTTGCAGAGAACGAATCGTGAGCAACCCGATGGTAACCGATGTAGTTTGAAACCTTGACGCATACCTTGCTGCTTTATCCAAGGACATTGAAGACTTCGATCATGTTTACGTGTATGCGGAGAAGAGGAATTTGATAGAGTATACCAAAGAATTCAACTGGAAGAACAGGAGAATCGGCATAATATTGCGCGATGCAGACGTCGTCATATACGGTATTATTTGTGGGACACAAGTGTAAATGCGTTCCTCTAGCAGACGAAAATAACGGAAGTGGTTTTATCGCTGAGAATTCTGGGTAATTTCTTGCCAATATTACAAAAACGACGACTTTCATGCATGACCAGTTAGTGGGTAGCTAATTCAATCTTTGCACTTGCTCACGGAAAGTCAGCTCACCAGTGATTGGAAGTAATTTGAGTAGAGACTAATGCATTTGCATGCGGCTCTAAGAAGATATCAATGAAGCACCCATTATCTGTTACAGGTTAAAAAAGCAAAATAAGACAAACTAGAGTTCATTGTTGACACTACGGAAGCATTTTTGAGTGCAGGAATTTCTGTGGAAAAGTTTAATCATCCCAAGATGAGAGAATGGTTGGGCAAATATATAAAGGGCATGGTACATGACTTCATGTGCCAATACTCTAAAAGCCCATATTCAATGCTGGGCCCACAAAATCAACTTGGTGGCTCAGATTTGGCAATGCAGACTAGATGAATTGAAAATAATATAAAACTTTAAGTTTTATTTATATTTAATTAAATGAATATGGATTTTCATCAAGTATACACCAAATCAATTGATTACTCAAATTTACATTTTTTTAATAATTGAGTTTGTGTTTTTTAACATTCTTACCTCATATAATTGTTCAGTTGGACATATGTTCCAAGGCTGTTGCCCCATTGTCAGCGTTGCACAAACTGATTTTATCTTTTTTTCAAGTTGTCAGCCCTGGATCTGTGTTCCAAAGAACTTGGTAATGAGGCTCCTTTCTCCGGAAATTTCAAAGTTCATAATTTTCTCCTTGTTCTTCTGTATATAGATTTTTTCCCCCATATCGTGAGTGCATTGATATTTTCTGTTTTAATAATTTTGTATTTAGATCTATTTTGTTTTTTCTGTAAAATAGGGGGCATGCTGTAGCGTAGTGGTTAAGGCACTGAGCTACAAGCCGGAGGGTCGAGGGTTCAATCCCGTTGGGGTCAGGATTTTTAAACTGACCCAAACCCTCTGGCGGCTCTATGGCCCTGGGATCGACTCAGCCTCTAACGGAAATGAGTACCAGACGCTTGTTCTGGGGGTAAAGGCGGCCGTCACGCAGGGCTGACATAAAGTGCCGATTGTCTAGAAAAAGTGGGAGCCTTAACTTCCTACTACCCCCAAGGGCCTCCGGGCCTGTTGTGGGATCACTTTTTTTTTTCTGTCCAAATAACCTAAAAAAACTTATGAAAACCAACAAAAATAAAAAAATTGAAGATAACAAAAAATCAGGAATATATCAAATAAAATGTGCAGATTGTGATAAAGTATACATAGGGAAAACAAAGAGAAATTTAAACATTAGAACTAAAGAACACATAAGAAATGTAAAAAAAAGAAGTAGAAAAATCTGCAGTAGCAGCTCACATTTGGACAGAAAAACACAAAATAGATCTAAATACAAAATTATTAAAACAGAAAATACCAGTGAACTCATGATATGGGAAGAAATCTATATACAGAAGAACAAGGAGAAAATTATGAACTTTGAAATTCCCGGAGAAAGGAGCCTCATTACCAAGTTCTTTGGAACACAGATCCAGGGCCGACAACTTGAAGAAAATAAAAAATTAGTTTGTACAATGCTGACGATGAGGCAACAGCCTTGAAACATATGTCCAACTAAACAATCATATGAGCTAAGAATGTTAAAAAATACAAACTCAATTATTAAATTAAACCCCATAATGTTACTTCCTAATGATTTTAAAATTACATTTTTTTTAGAATAACATCATCAAATTCCCAATAATATCAAAATCTTGAAATTTTAAAACAAATTTTCCCTAAAAATAAAACCACTTTCAGGGATCTCTATCTATAGGCCATGGTTAACATAACTAGAGAGAAAAATCTGCACCTGAATCAAGATTTGAACCCAAAAATTAAAGCTTTATGTGCTGGTGGTCTGCCATTGCACTATTTAGCCACACCTGCCAGACCTAGTACAAATTCCTTTCTTGTTCTTGGAATATTGCTTACAATTACTCTGAAAATGTATGCAAAACAAGCTTAAGAGCAGTAGCAAAGCCTTTATAAGTAAATATATGACCTATAGTTTGGATTAATTTGTGAATTTAAAGTACATGAGATTTAGGGCAGAAGCCAAACTCCAGTTAGTGAAATAATGGTGTCGAGTAATACATGACCTTTAGAGCAGAACCAAAGCTGCAGGAATGAACTGTATTGGTTGCAGGTTTGACTTGTGAAATAAAGAATCATGCATTTCACGTGTGATTGTAACTGAACTTGGAATTGTGAAGATGTAATTCACAAATGAACTAGTTTTTTTAACAGGATTAAGAATAAATAAAAGAGTGCCCCAGTACTACATACAGAATAAGAGAATTTTGTCAATTTCTGAATCACAGGAATGAATGGTATTTTTTATTTATTTATAGATGCAGGTTACAAGGAGTAGTGAACTGAATCTACCACCTCTCCTACCCAAATCCTAACCTCAACTTCTCATAGTGCAACATGATTTAACTAACGAGGCTTTAGGGACTAGGAATTGGCAGTATAACCATAACATCTTGATGTAGAGGAAATGATATATTAGTGGAAACTCAACCCCTCTGGATTAGCAACCCCATTGGGTGTTTTTATCATTTGCTTTCAAATCTCATAAAAAGCCTCCAACAAATTTATCAATCTACTGACGACTTTAGCAAGAACAAGGAAAAGCTATGGAAAAAAAAAGAAAACATTAAGAAATTTCCAGCTTGGAATATACAGAGTATAGCTCATAGGAGAAACTTAGTCTGGAACCAGTGCTCTACTTCATACAGTATTATCAAAACATCAGGATGACCCACTTAAGGTGGATGAGATCCTCTAGAAACCCAAAAGTAATGCTTCACTACCAACCCCATGGAAAGAGAGCTCTAGGACGTCCCAAAAAGTGATGGAAGGAATATTCCTCCTTTATAAGATAATAAAAGGCCATTTGGCCTTAACACTTTTATGGATAATGATGTTGATGACATCCTAAGTAGGCAGTGACCAGCCCATGCTCTTTGTGTAAGAGTACTCTTCCCTGTGCATGTGCACGAGGCAAGAGCAGAATGCTCAAAGACAATAAAATTGGAAAGAAGGGGAGGAAGGTTTCGGATGCAGCAACACAGTTATGTTGTGAAATTGCAGTCTAAACTAATGTCAGTTTGCTAGCATTCTCGATGTGGAACACACAGCAGATTTGAAATGGAGTTCTTCATCTCCAATTGTTTATTTTAATTGCCAATGGGAACATTTATACTTATTTACTGAATATGAAGGAAAGGCAAAATGTTTAGTGTGTCTGAAAGTTCTTACTAATGTGAAAAAATTCAATATTCAGAAACATTATTCTACATACTATGTGAAAGATTATGCAGATTACAAGGGTATTGACGGTTCAGCAGAGGTAAAAAATTAAAGGAACATTTTTCATCTGTGACTGCACAGGTAGTGTACATTTATTTCATTACTCTTATGCTATTTTTAAATGTATTTATTTGTGTTAGTTCAAATTGTAATCTTCACACATTAACTTATTTATACTATTATTATTGTTATTATTATCTTTATTATTATTATTATTATTACAGGCAGAACTGCTAGCTTGTGAGTTAGTTGTTTGTGACAGCTACAAAATCGCAATGCATATTGTGAAATCACTACGCAGCTTGTCTGATGGCGAGTTTGTGAATGACTATATGAAAATAGCAGCTGAATTATGTTCTAATCAAATGAGTTATTGATGCAATTAATGCTTCCTGCATAACTGTTACACAAGATCTGGCAGGTGATATTTTTCGTAAGTTAATGGAAGTTGCAAGGGGGCACGCCGTAGCGTAGTGGTTAAGGCACTGAGCTACAAGCCGGAGGTCGAGGGTTCAAGTCCCATTGGGGTCAGGATTTTTAAACTGACCCAAACCCTCTGGCGGCACCATGGCCCTGGGGTCGACTCAGCCTCTAATGGAAATGAGTACCAGACGCTTCTTCTGGGGTAAAGGCGGCCGTCACGCAGGGCTGACAACCCGGCTGACATAAAGTGCCGATTGTCTAGAAAAAGTGGGAGCCTTAACCTCCTACTACCCCAAGGGCCTCCGGGCCTGTTGTGGGATCACTTTACTTTAATGGAAGTTGCAAGTAATTTTATTGCATTTTCCTTAGCTTTGGATGAAAGTGTTGATGTCTCCAAGCACTGCACAAATGGCAATTTTTGTTAGGGGCATGAACTCCGAACTAGAAATTACAGAAGAGCTATTAGATCTAGTGCCAATGCGAGATATAACAACAGCATCTGACATATTAGCATGTGTAGAAGAAGCTATCGGAAATATTGATCTTTCATGGAGTTCACTTGTATCTATAACCACAGATGGGGTAGAATTTAAGTTGGAATATATCTAACTTGCAATTATCAATAATTGCAAATTTTTAGGCTGAACTGTGAGGAAGGGGGGCACTGGCCATGGTAAGGTGTAGCTTAGGATTTATGCAGCATCTGAAAGGCAAACTAAAAGATCAATCTGGGGAATTCATTGCATCATTTATCAAGAAAATCTATGTGCTAAAAGCATTTTGGTGAATGAAGTGATGAGTGTTGTAGTTAAAACAACAAACATAATCAGATCCCATGGATTGAAACACCACCAGTTTAAAGAGTTCTTGACAGATATTGATTGCGAGTATGGTGACACACCCTACTTCAGTGAAGTGCAATGGTTCAGCAGGGAAAAATTGTTGAATCAATTCTTCTAGTTAATTGATGAAACTGTGATATTCATGGAAATGATAGGCTCTCCTGTACTAAATTTCGTGACATGAAGTTGAACCTTGATTTTGCATTCCTAGTGGACTTGGTTGATCATTTGAATCAATTAAATATTGGTCTTCAAAGAAAAAATCAACTATAATTCAGTTATGTGATCTTGTGGAAGCATTTAAACTGTAACTCAGACTGTGGATTCGGCAGTTTTCAGATAGAAATGCAGTTCATTCCCCCAGGTTGGAATCCATTACCAATTCAAACATAGGTTTCGACCTTGGAGAATATGTAACAGTGTTTAAATCACTGTTTCAACAATTGAGTGGGTTAGTGGAATAAGGGCCCATCCCAACTGCACTAAGTTTGGAGAAAAATTGAATTTTATTAAATTCTACATTGAGTAAAATATATAGAGCACACATTGATAATATTTGGTACATGTGTTGTACATAAAATAAGCTTTCTGCCTGCAAATGTATAGATCATTATATTGTTTCTTATGTCTATTCAAAGAAAAAGAAAATTGAGAATATAAAAAACACACCATAAATAAACAAATTAAAATAATTTAATTAGATAAAAATAAAACTTAAAATAACACTTGTTAACTTGAATATTGCATTAATCTACGTATTCTACGTTTGCAGCATTTGTATCATTATGTGATTTAGGCTGCTGTGTACAGGTGGTACAAATATCATGAGAGTCGTGTTGTGTTCTTTATCATCCTACCATTAGGATATTTTGTGGTGAATATTACATATCGTAATACAGGACACTTTCCTTTCCCCTTTTTTTTTAAGGCTTATTACTTCCTCTAAAGCCAAGTCACCGAAACCGGATTTTACGTACATTATATGTCTATTTTCCACAAAAGGAAACTCAGATGCTTTTCTGATGTCTACCTTACGTTTTCCAGTGTCACATTTCTCTATGTGAACAATTTATTTAAGTTATCCAATTTTTTAAATCTCCTGCATTTATCTCAATTACTCTTTTCTTAGATTTTATTACACTATTTCCATTCGCACAAGAACCTGCCGCATCAGCCATTCTGCATCTACTGATATTTGCCGGCAATGCTAGCCAGTATTGCAGCGGGCCACAGAGTAGCGGACAACATACGGTCACGTGTCAGCAGTTGGGATGGGCCTTTATTTCCCGCACGCGTGAAGAAGTCAGAATTTTTTCTTACACATAAAGTCACATTTACCATCTTTTGAGCAAAGTTAGAATTATGAGCTTCTAAAGATTAACAGAAGATGGCCAGAGGATACATAATCTGCAAATAACTAAAAATCAACCATTGGTTGGGATGGGCCCTTATTCCACTGAGCCCCTCAATTAGAAACCAGATTTCAGGGTATTTCTGCACTAAAAGCTGAGTTTGACTTTTTTCAATACCATATTCTATAGTAGTTGATGAAGTCTCTCATCATTTTCAATTAGATTTAACTTGAAATGTGATAGAAAATTGCATGAAAAATACAACAGGAACAACCTTATGGAATTTTATCAAAATTTTCCTCAGCAATGTTTCCATAGACTTCATAAGCATGCTGCTAAAATCCTCCCCATGGTTGATTCAACATATATCTGTGAACAGTTGTTGTCAGCTATGAAAAGAAGCAAAAGCATAGACAGAAATCGACTTGCTGATATCAATCTGAAATCTGCTCTTAGAATAAGATGTGCTCAGCTAATTTAGCCAGACATCTGAGTACATAATAAACAATAAAAGGTATCAAGGGTTCACATATGCACCAACGTTACATCACATCATGTAAAGGCAGTTTAGTATATAAACGAAGTTTTCAAGTTGAAACAACAGAGTATGTAGATAGCACCGTGTACTCAGCGTCTTCACCTCCCTCGATTTTACAATTGTTAAGTATTTATTTATGTATGTGAAATCCAACAATCATTTCTTCTAAGCTCTATAGAACCATAGTACGCATATGCGAGGCCTGGTCAACATACGGCAGGACTAGTGGCCTATCTGTGCAAATGGTATGACCAACCTTCACAACAAATTCCACTACTACTTTTTTGTTAGGTTAAGAAGTGATAAGTTAGTGTACATGTAGCGACAAAAAGAATGAGCTGCTTCAAAAAGCAGAGTTATTTTCTTACATGAGGAAAAAGTTTCAACCTTCAATTAATAGGCCTATGTCAAGTCCAGCATAATAATAGCCCATAGATAATGGACAATAATAAAAAATAATATTATTATTAAGGGGCAGATTCCTATGACATGTCATATTTTTACCTATGCCTATATTCTAAGCTTGAAGTAATTAAAAACATTTATATATACCTTATTAATAAGATTAAGTGGTTTTTATTGGGTCTTAAAAGTCATATCGGCCGTGGTGGACTAGTGGTTATGCTCCTTGCCTCTGGTCCCGAGGGTCGTGGGTTCAAACCCAGCCTGGGTCGATTGATTTTTTAGGATGGAAAAATCCAAGGAGCAAGTCCTCCAGGAGGGACTTTAAGTCTGAAGATTTTCAGGCTCATGAAAGATCCTTAAGTCTGAATGAAAAGGCCTCTAAGCAAAATTTACCGAATTTTCTCGTCCTAGTACTACCTTGGTTTCCTAGATGTCAGTATGAGGTGGAACACTGACCACGGACTACTCAAATGACATCTGTACGAAAACAAGTGTAACTAAATTAGTATGGTTCAAATTCTTCCCTGTAGGGGAGAGTGGCTAAATCTCTGTTAAGGGAAACATGGGCTTACAAGAAGAAGAAAAGTCATATTTCTCACTTTTTCAGATATTTGGTCATACTTCTGCTTATTTCTATGATAAAGTCATATTTTGGGTTTTTTTTTTAAATAGCCTAGTCATCAGGAGATAGGAAATAACCAACACTGTATCTGTATAAAAATTGTCAGTTTCACAGTACACTTGATTCGAAGGTTTCTGTTAACAGGTAGCAAACATTTGCACTGGACAATAGAAGACAACCTTGAATGTTTGTATCTCACCCTTAACACCCTACTTGTTTGGTGTCAGGTTTTCTGCTATGTTCCCTCCACTTTACCACCCCCACCTCCACCAGCCCTCTGAAATGTTCCTATACATTCCTATTGAGACCTCAGCTTTAGTTCGATTTCACCATGCCTAAAAGTATGTGTTCTGAGAGTGCAAAATTAAGGAATTTTGTTTGAGAGTTTGGAGAGAAGATTTTTAGTACTCGTGTTATTTTATATTGTAAACTGTGTGAAGTTAAAGTATCTGCAAAAAAGTGATTTAATGCACAACATTGTGATACTGCTAAACATAAGAAGTGTTCAACGACAGCTACCTCCATGGAAAGCAGGCAGCGGCTGACATTTGAGACAGCTTCTTCTTCAACTGCAGCTTCATTGGATACCCTTCAGAATTTTATAAGGATCTTTGTAAAATGATGGTGACTTCAAACATTCCCTTAAGGAAATTAAACAGTGCCAGCTTTAGGTATTTTTTTAGAAGTATATATCTCAGCCAATACACAATGAATCGACTCCGAGGAAAAACGGAAAAAACTATATATCTACCTCCTGCGAAGATGTGTTGAAAATTATAATATCTTCTATTTGCAACAACAATATATGGGTTTCCATACATGAAACAAGTCACATAGATGGAAGGTATGTAGCCAATGCCGTTGTTGGCACTCTAAAAGATGATCGGCCTGGTGAAGTGTTTCCCTAACATGTGAAGTCCTTCAAAAGGTAAATCATTCAATTATTGCAGTGCTCTTCCATGATGCAATGAAATTACTCTGGCCAGATGGTGTAAAAAGAGAGAACATTTTACTCTTTTTAACCGATGCTGCCTCTTATATGACAATGGTGGCCAAAGGACTGAAGTTACTTTACCCCAAAATTATCCATGTTACATGCCTTGCACATGGTTTATATAGAGTGGCAGAAGAGGTTCGCAGCAATTATCCTGATGTAGACAGGCTGATTTCTAATGGGAAGAAAACATTTTTGAAAGCTCCACTCAGAATACAAAAATTCAAAGAAATTGCTTCTACTTTAACTCTTCCTCCTCAACCTGTTCTGACTCATTGGGGAAATAGACTTAATGCTGCCACATATTATTGTACCAATTATGTTGCTCTACAAACAGTAGTTCCAAGAATTTGATTCTACTGATTCGTCATCCATTAAAATTGTGCAAGATGCATTTTCGTCACCAACCCTGGCAGCAAATTTGGCATATATAGAGTTGAACTTCAGTCAAATATCAGGTGCAATTACCCACCTAGAAACTGTAGGACTTTCACTTAGTGACGAACTACAAATTGTGAAAGAAATTGAAAGTGACTTAAAGTGAAAAAAGGGTAAAGTCGCTGAAAATATTATTGCAAAACTGCAAACAGTATTAGCAGCTAATATAGGTTATACAACCCATGACATTCTTTGTGGGCATGAAGCAAAATTTGAAGAATTTGAGCCGGAATTTTTCCCAGATGAATTAACTTATTTCAAATATGCTCCTATAACCTCATGTGATGTGGAATGTAGTTTCTCCAGATATAAGAACTTTCTGTCTGACAATCGAAGAGGCTTCCAGTTTGACAACCTTAAAGTGGATGTCGTCATCCAATGTAATTTTGCTACTGATGAAAACTAACCCAGGTATGAATATTTTATTTCTCTTAATTGTTCTTTTTCTTGTTTTTTTAAAGTTCCAATAATTATTCTTCTTTAATATAGGCCTTATTTTACATTTAAAGATTACATAAAGTGCTGAATTAATAAGTGAAGATGATTTCCTCTTTCTTATGATACAATTGGAAATGTATATGAATGAACAATTAATATAGAATGGGTAAAAAATTCATTCAATTGTAAGGCCATATTTTTGTCTTTTTAGGTCATATTTAAACCTTTTTTTAGGTCATAAATGCATGCATATTTTCCATTTTTTAGGTATAGAAATCTGCCCCTTAATTATTATATCTATAATAACAACAATAATAATGATAATGGGATGTATTAAATGATGTGAAGAATATAATTACCTGGGGATCAAAATTAACTCAAAATGTAACTAAGAAAATGACATAAAATATAGAATTCAAAAAGGCAAATCGGTAATAACAATGTTAAATGGAGTTTTGTAGGATAAGAACATAAGCATAGATACCAAATTAGAAATTTATAAATCCATAATTCGAAGCATGCTAACATAAGGTGCAGAAATTTGGCAGTTGAATGAAAGTTTGAGTTTAAAGCTTATGTCTACTGAAATAGATTGTTTTCGACACTCATTCTAAATTGGAAAAAATCACCACACAACAAATGAAAGTCCAAAATACAATATTACATTTTGTGATATACAGACAACTAGAATGGTATGGTCATATATGTATGGATGCCAGAGAAAAGATTACCCAGACAAGCTTTGGAATGGATTCCACCTGGAAAAGGAAAGAGAGGTCGATCTAGATTTAAGCGGATGGATGATGTAAGAAGAGGTATGAGGGACATAGGTCTGGAAGAATGGGAATGAGAAGAATGGAGAAAGAAGATAAAAATTTAAAAAGCTTTGGGCATAGGAAGATGTTTTATTATACTGTAAACCTGTTTAAAACAAATAATAATAAAAATACTAATACGTCCAAATATTGGTACTTTTTTTTTTCTTTAAGAATGGACATACAGAATAAAATAGAAAGCATTTTAACAATTAAAAAAATTAACCTAAGGGAGTCGAACCTATGACATCTTTGCATACGAATCAAGCCACTAGTCACTGAGCTAAGCTTTTTGCTTCCTTGTTGTGTTTAGAAAGAATTCTCTTTGAAGGAAGAAGGAAAACGTATTGTAGCTATATTGTGCAATTAGTTTATTCATATGAATCGCGAGTTAGAACTTGAAATATTCGAGATCAAGAGTCGGCTCATTCTTTTTGTTGCTAAGTATACATCAAATTAGTTTACAGTTTATTGAAATAATATGTAAATGATTTACTTTGTTAGGTTACAAATTACAAGTTAGTGTACATCCATTTTTAAATGCACATTTAGAAATTTATTGCGAAGGTTGTCATACTGACTGTACAGATAGTCCTAACATCTATGGAGTAAGTTCTTAATCCTTGCGCAAGCGCACAACTATTCTGCAGGACTTAGAAAAATTCATGGAAAAAGTGTACTATTTGTCTCACATGAATTCTTCTAAGTTCTACAGAATCGCAGTGTGCATGTGCTAGCGCTTCATGTAACCCCGGAAAGATAACTTCCAGCAGTTGGCAGGATATGTATGTAAAATCAGTACAACCAACATTCACACAAAATTCCCAGAACATGTTTTTAAGAAATGAATAAAGAATCCACATGTTTAATTGCTGCATTTTTCGTATGAATTTTAAACCTGAAAATTATTTTCCTTCCCTGTCCATTTCAGTTTGTGAACAAAATTTTTAGTGTAAAGTGTGTTCTTGTGTGTTGCTGGTTTTAAAACAAAATTAATTTAATAATGCCTAAATTCATCATTGACTGATTTATGCCTAGAGCTAGTTGATCATAGGCAATGTATACAATTTCTGTTCGATGAAGGGCTTTTAAGAACAAGAATGCAGTGCCGTCAATACAATGCTCCCTCACTACAGCAATAAGGTGGAATAGAGTACACTCAATGTTCACTTATAGGAGAGGGCATCTGGATTTCACCCAGTTGGTCATAAAAGGAACTTGGTTTGAGAATTACAGAATATATCATTTCTAAGTTATTTGCTTAGTTCATTTATTTGCACATAAATTTACGTATAATCAAGCAATTATGTAGTGTATTATAAGGAACAAAAAGTCTAAGTCAAAAAACAGTAGCTGACTGGTTCAGTTACTATCAAGAAGTGTGTTTATTATCTATGGAGGATAAGTACGCAAATCATGACAAAATTGAAGGTCCAGGGCATGTTGTCGAAATTGATGAGTGCAAAATTGATAGAAGGAAATTTCATTAAGAGCAAATAGTTGAAGGAAACTGGATTTTGGGTATGATCGATGTCCAAACTAAATCGGTGCGAATGGAAATATGTCCCAACAATAATAGGGATGTTGTTACCCTATTTAATTTGATAGCAAAGCATATTCATTTTGGGAGCACTATTCACACAGACTGCTGGAGAGGGTATAATGGGTTACTGGGTGGTGGTTTTGCCACCCACTTAACAGTGAACCATTTGGTAAACTTTGTAGATCCCATTACAAATGTTCATACAAATAACAATGAATCCTTTTGGCGGAGTCTAAGATGCAGACTTTCTGGGGGGGGGGGATCAAAAGTGATCTGTTGGACATACATTTAGCAGAATATTTATGGCACTTTGTAAAAATCAAAATGCGGATCCTTTCCAAGACTCATTGAAGATATTAGAGTGGTTTATCCTGTTGTATAGTTTCATTTTATATAAGTGGTCTACTCCATATATTTTTTATCTATTTTGTACGCGAGTACAGTTTAGTATTATTCAATTGGAATGCAGAGAATTAAAACTGAATATACTTCGATGAAGGAATTAATGTGAAATTAGGTTTAGATCGAGGATTAATTTTGGTAAAATGCGGTAGAGCTGTGTATTCTCTTCTCAGGGGTCAGAGGTTAGTATACAGGAGATGCTTCATAAAAAAATCTTGTTGGTTCACTAAATAATTTAGATTAATTCCAAATTTGAATATCCAGGAAGACTAAGTATTTTTCGATACTAGTAAAATTCATGGTGATTTTCCGTTGAGGTATTAGTTCACAGTAATATAATGTACGGTTAAAAACTATAATATAGTTACCTTGTAGGTCCGTCTCCTCAACTTAAGTTCTTTTAAAACTCTGTAGGCCTTTCGGGACTAGTCCCATCATCAGCAGAATGCATTAGGTCCATTCTTGTTGACCCTTGTTGAAGCACTGACAGTACAAATATGTGGACCGTTTAGAAAATATTGGATTTATAACAATTTTTTGCCTCTACACAGTTTTTAGATTTTTTTTTAAATTTTGCATTACATTAATCATTTGAAGTTCACATTGAGAAGGCTGCTGCCGTCCCGACACGTAGTTAGAAATTAAATACTTTCCTTCCCACCTCCCAACATTATAATGGACAATTTTTAGTTTTTTTTAAATATTTGGCTGAACTGCACTTTTACTTATGCTTAATTTTCGAGTTTATTTTTGTAAACTATAGCTCTTCTTCTGTATTTACTAACATTTTTTTTAATATTTTAAACTTTTTCAAACAATTTTTATAACATTATTAGACAAATTTCAAGTATTTATTTAAATATGCAAATCACAATATTATGATACTGTTGGACAATATTGTTATGCTAACTGCTAGTTTCTCCACAGAGTATATTACTTAGTCTATGATTTTTCTATCGCTGGTTGGATCAGCATTAGGGAGTGATAAATAAGTGTACATCCATTTTTAATAAACATTTGGTAATTTCAATATTATTAATATATTTTTTTAACATAGATTTGGGGATTTATTGCAAAGAATGGTCATTTAAATTTCATAGCGACATGCTACCATTTAGCACAAGATTTTATAACTTTAGTATGATATCGATAGTAATCGAGGATGATAATCGATATGTGGTTCGATGGTGGCTTATTGCTGGGTCTATAAACTCTGGCACATGTGCACTGTTGTTCTATAGGATTTTGAAAATATTTCACCTAAATTTAAGTGCAGTTTTTCCAAATATTTTATCAAAATTGTAATTAAACTGGTGCAGATCAAGAAAATAACGATCAGACATGTGTTTTAACGTTAAGAAAACAATCAAAACCTTAACAGAATAGTTCGCTGGACGCACAGACGGTTAAAATGTTAAGCCAGGCAATTATGTTTTATATTAATGCCTCTGCATTAAAAAAATGGGATATGCTACACTTTGGGTCACAAGAAAATTCTTCTAAGTTCTGTAGAATCGCAGTGCGCATGCGCTAGTGCTTCAATTATCCCAGGTAGATAAATGCAACCTCCAGCAGTTGGCGGTATATGTATGTGAAATCAGTATGACCAACATTGACACAAAATTCCCAGAACTAGTCTAAAAATTGTATAATTAACACAAAATGAACTAGTGGAAATATGATTTTATGTGGTAACCGTCCGATATTTTGAATTTTTCATAGAATAACAGATATGAAGAGGTAACTTATTTTACGTATCAAATCACATTTAAAAAGCAAGGAACCTAAAAGCTATCCAAACCTAAATCAATTACTGTAACACAAATCAATTACTCTAACGTAGGTGAAATCCAGGGAACGTGGAATCACATTTAAAAAGCTAACCAAACCTAAATCAATTACTGTAACACAAATCAATTACTCTAACGTAGGTGAAATCCAGCAAACGTGGAAATGGTTGGCAACATCTAGAGTATTTTGGGTTGTTGATGGTGGCAACGCTGGAACAACATAGGAAGAGGAGGGAAAATAGCAGAGTGTAGCAAGTAAGCAATGTAGCACGACCATGTTTTACGTAAATATATAAATATAAAAAAAAGATCGTTGCAACATTGGAAGATGTTTAAAATTTTTGCAAAATGTTTTAAAAGTGTTTAGTGCATCAGTAGAATAAGATATTAAATTGAAAATTTTTTGCGACCTGAACCCTACAACAGCCAAAAAATGGAGTTTTTCATTCCTTTCAATCAGTATTTTCTTCAATCAAGTTCCTAACTTGCAATCCTAGCTTTCAATTACAAGGAATGGGGTAGTTATTGCCTCAGGCACTCATCTTAAGTTCTGGAGTTTTAAAAGAAGTGTTTTGGGTTGATGATGCTGGCAACTTCAGGAGTTTTTTGGGTTGTTGATGGTAGAAACAACATTGGAAGAGGGAAAATAGCAAGTAAGTAATGTAGCACAATCATGTTTTATGTAAATATATAAATATTAAAAAATTGTAAAGAATGCTTAAAGATTGTTGCAAAATGTTTAAAACAGTACCAAACATGTTTAAAAGTGTGTAGTGCAACAGTAGCATAAGGATGTTGTATGGAAAATTGTGTGAGACAAATAGGTAACCTCAGCCAAATTCATAATGAGGCGTGCAGTTTCTCCATGCTTGTTTCTACAGTCCAGCCCTGACATTTTCATGACAGTGTTGCTGATATGGATATTCAGTGGGAGAAGCCGCTTTATGTATGCGGTTAGCAGACACAGCTGACAACATCTAGCAATTTCAAACCTTACTAGTGCGCTATAGCTGCATCAAGAGCAGTGATTGGGTGTGGCAGCCGTTCACCCTCACATCAATAATTTCCTTATTGGCAGTAGAGGGCGAGTTCTCCCTTTACCCATCGGCTTATAGTTCCAAATGTATTTATGATTACACTTTTAATCATGGATCCGCTGAAGTGGTCCTTGCCAGATTTGAATAGGGGAAAATTTTGTCCAGCGGGAGCTATGAGTCATGTCTGCATTTCTTGATGGTGTATTTTTACAGAGAAAGATAGTCACTCATTTCCAAGGTACATTCACAAATCTGGCTTATTGAACATGCCCAGTATTGGTGACCATTTTAGAAAAATTACAATCGCCAGAATAATTCAGGGTCATTTAAGCACGCAAGTTCTCCATTGTGAACAAAATCGTGAATATTTGGTGTATCTGTAGTAATTATTATAACCAATCTTGGTACACAAATCCGGTATATTTAGAATATTAATTTAGGTTAAAGTTGGGCTCAACTGCACTTCTACTAGCGCTTGATTTTTCAGTTATATTGTTGTAAACTATAGCTCTTCTTCTGTATTTACTAACATTAGTTAATATTTTTAACTTTTTCAACAATTTTTATAACAATATTAGACAATTTTGAAGTATTTATTTAAATATGCAAATCACAATATTATGACACTGTTAGACAACATTGTGATGCTAACTGTTATTTTCTCCACAGACTATATTACTTAGTCTATAATTTTTCTATTGTTTTGGGTTAACGCTGGTTGGATCAGCGTTACGGAGTGATAAGTGTACACCCATTTTTAATAAACATTTGGTAATTTTAATATTATTAATATATTTTTTGACATAGATTTGGAGATTTATTGCACATATTGGTCAATTAAATTTCATAGCGACGGATAGTAATCGATTGTGGGTTATCGCTAGCTCTATAAACTCTGGTGCATGTGCACTGTTGTTCCATAGCTCTATAAACTCTGGTGCATGTGCACTGTTGTTCCATAGGACTTTGAAAATATTTCACGCTAGTTTAAATGCAGTTTTTCCATAGAGTTGTATTCTTTTTATTAACCTTTAAAAATTGATAAGTATCGACTTACATATGTTTTATCTTACCTGAAGTTTCGTCTATTACTAAAATTCTGTTATTAAAACTACCGCTGCACCCTTACATTAACAAAGCATGATGTAAACCATATGTAACTGATATGTAAACAGTAATGAAACATAGAGCATGGATCAAAAGACTGCATAGAGTACGAATGAAACACGAAGCATGGAGGCGGCGCACGATAGATTGCAATGTTGCCAAATAATCTATACTAAATATCCCTACATAGACAAATGAATTTCTCTTTCTTACAACAAAATTCCCTATGCCAAAATGTATTGCAGTATCGCTTTTCCATTGTAAATTAACTCACTAGCACTATCGAACCCATAGGTTCATGGCCGCGCGGACATGAGGTATCCATACATCCCTATCTTCAACTAATATTTTCCAATCTTCCCTTGAACCCAACTATAGAATAATTTCCACTTGATTTTCCATACTGTATTCTTGTAATTCATCTTTCTTTACTAACATTCCGTACTATTTTAAACGTTTTACTATATATATTTTATTTTACAATTATTAAATATTTATTTACGTACGCAAACAGAGATAACTACGCAAAGAATGGGTTATCTCTGATGATTGCATAACTACAGTACACATGCGCGAGATGCGTGAATACATAATTTATAATAATAACCGAAAAAGTTGTACTATTCCTACATTTCGTTTTCACAGTGTTATTAATTGCATGTCTCAATTATTGACTTGGGTAGTGGTAACGATTACAAGATAGTTCACATACACATTGTTGAGTTAGGGTCGTGGTAGGTCTTCACATTACATACTTTGTGGTGGTATCCATGCGTTGCTAGGCAATTTACAAAGAGGCGTAGATCTTGGTTGGTTTCCATGTTCTATCTATCATTGCTTCTGTAGAATAAAATTCGGGCCAGATCTCTGTTGTTTTCGGTGTTGTCATGTCCATTAGCTTTCCCCAGTTCTCCGTTAAATTTGGTCCTGAGATCTTCTATTACGAATGTTTCTCTGGTAAGTTCGTAGACGAGTCGTGATCGTGTATGTTTGGGTGATCCTAGTGCTGACTTCAGGGACCAGGCTATCACGGTCTCTATCGTTGACAGGTCCAGGGATTAATTATAATAATAATAATAATCCCTGGACAGGTCTTTACCGTATGTTAATACATTGGTGACGGGCCACGGAGATCTCCGTGTTTAAATGGCCAGCGCTAGACGACGGGTCACGGAGATTTCCGTATTTACGTTTTCTATGGTTTTCTAGCCTCTTCGCTTTTGAAGGAGCATGCAATTTTGTTTTTTTCTCATTGTGAAATAAACTTTAGTTGTTTTTGTACCCCTCTCTTCTCTTTTATGAAATTGCCAACTTTACAGAAAGAGTTGTTTACAATTTTAAAGACAGATGGCTGGTGAAATATGGAATTTTAGTGCCGATAGTTAGGCGATTTCGGGATACGTATGTAACCTTAGAAGAAACACTATTTTGCGTTCTGGAGCCGAATTTATATCTGTGGCATCATATCTTCCAGGATAATTATAATAACAGTGTGGCTATAGCTGAAAATTTGCTCGCAAGAAAGACGACAGTTTGTGGAACAATAAGGATTAACAGAGGGCTTCCAAAATCATTTGTGGAAGCAGGAAATAAACTCAAACCAGGAGAATGTGTATTTTGTAGTAAGGGGACCTTTTGCTACAAACATCGAAAGATAAAAGAGACGTAAGAATGCACATTGCATCAGGCAACACGATAGTGGGAGGGGTAAAGTTGTAAAAATGCCCTATTGAATACTTCACAACTATGTGAAGGGTGTAGACAGGGCTGACCAGTACCTATCATATTACTCCATCCTTAGAAAAACAGTGAAATGAAGCAAGAAAGTTGTATTGTGGCTTCTGGATTGTGCACTCTTTAATGCTTTTTGGGTCTATAAATTTCAAAATCCTAACAATAATATGTCAAACAGAAGCTTTTTGCTTGAAATAGTCTCTTGTTTGGCAGTCGTGAAATTAGGAACAGATGACAGGGAAGAGGAGGAAAGACAGAGCGAAAAGGACACCATGTCAAGACCCACCAAGAAGGCTGAGACATGAAGAAACATAAATTAACACCAAAAAAAACCTTCCAAACCTTGCGACGTTTGTAGTGAACACAAGAAAAGAAACTGGCTACATAATATTATGCTCTTTTGCCCTGTGCCTTTACATAAAGGGAAATGTTTCTAACGCTATCAAACCCTCAATTTCTACTAGAAAGTCTGGTGAGAACACTAATAAAGATTTACTTATGCATTATTGTTATTGACTGTAAATATATTGATGTAAAAATCACACTGTGCTAGCGCGGTTTAAAATTTAAAAGTCCACGCTACTGACAGAAATGTCCGGTCTAGCAGCGGTGGGTGGAACGCACAGCTGTCGGTCATCAATGTGTTAAAATGGGTACGATCGTGGCATGGAAGAGTTTCATGGCGGTTTTTAGAGATAATTTGGATAAAAACCTTTATGTCAAAGATTGTCTTTGTGACTGCTACTGCTCTTGCTTTGATGTGAATCCTGAATTATTTTATTGTCGTCTGGAGGGTCACGCCCAGGTGTTTGGAGGGGTTCATTCTTATATCTTATCCTGTCTTGTAAGTTCTCTCTTCAGCCTTTCTTGAAGTTCGTTTCAACTGTTTTCTTTGTGTATCTGGAGTTCATTGTCGTCAGCCCATGTTTCTAGCGCATTAATCGCATTTTGAAGGTCCTTTTTGTTTGGTGCTCCAATGGTCATATGGTCCGTGTACATGTATACTTTTATGTTATTTGTTGTTTCCTTTATTTTGTCGGCTAAATCATGCGTCGCCACGTTAAAATGTAGTGGGCTGCGTGGATATCCCTGTAGTATCCCGTTAGTCGGTTTGACTTAATTGGAGATAGTTACATTGTCAGAGAAATGTATTGTATTGCTCTCTAACATGTTGTGGATCAGGACTCTTTTTTTCTGTTAAGGCTTCTAATTTTCTTGAGATTATATTTCTATTTAGTGTATCGAATGCTTTCCAGTAATCTATAAATATTACATGGAATTTTCCTTGCGAGAATCTTAGATGATTTTCAATGTCTTCTATAAGGATCCTTCCTTTCCAAAATCCGAACTGCCCTTCTGAGAGTTTGCAGTCAATTTCATTTGTTAGTCTGCTTGTTATTAGTCTGGAGAGAACTTTTAGGAAGTTATTCTCCAGCGCTATGCCTCTGTAAGAGTTGGGATCAGTCCTGTTTCCGTTCCCTTTATACAGGATTCTGATGGTTGAAGTTTTCCATCTGTTTGGGATGATGCCTGTATTGATACAAAGGTTTATCAACTCAGTGAGTGCTGGCAATATAACCTCTGCGGAAGCTTTAAGATGGTGGTTGGAGATTCCGTCTGGGCCTGATGCTTTATTATTTTTCAGACTTCTTAAGATTTGTTGGGCTTCCCTTTCGGTGAATAAGTTGATGTTCGAGTCCGGTAACTCTGGAGTTTTTGGCTTGTATGCTGCATTATTGTTCTCTGTATTTCGAATCTTGTGGAAGAGTTTTTCCCAGGTTTCCATGCTTATTATTTCCTGTGGTGTGGTTTTCTGGATTTTAAGGTAATGAAGGGGTCTGATCTGGCTTCCTCGATCAGTTTTGTGGTTTCGGCTTCTATGTAGTCTTTCTGTTTTTGCTTTATTAAGGCTTTGTATTTTTTTCTTGCCTTGTTATATAGCTCCAGGTTTACTGCTGTGTTGGACGTCCGTGTTAAATTTAGAGCATGTAGGACTATTCTTCTTTTCTGGAAACATTTGCGTCGAACCATTTCTTGGCTTTACGTTTGGTTCTGCGGATGATTGCCGTCTTGGTAAATTTTCTAGCGCTGTCGCTGCTGCTTCGACGTTTCTTTCCTTTATAGTGCGTTCTAGCTCCTGCATTTGCCTTTTCTCTTTTTATTTGTGTTATGTCAAGCTTTTGTGAGACCGCGTCTCCGTTGCAGATATTGTCTTCTTCTGGATATTTTAGTGGGAAGCTTGCTTCTATAGGGCAGTGTTTCTTTAACAGAGTTTCATCTGAAGAGTAGCATATTTTATGAGAAACTAATTGTATTTTTGGACCCTTGAAGAATATCAGGTCAATATGACTGCTACCGTTGTGTGAATAGTAGGTCCGGTCTTTTGGTCGTTTGACGAGTTCGAATCCTTCCTCCGCCATCTGTTAATATTGTTAATTAAATAAAAATAAAACGTAGTTTTATTTGATTTTCATATGTATTATATAATTCAGTGACAGCTGTTTCGGTACACTGTACCTTCTTCAGACATGTTAACAAATTATGTCACTGAATTATATAATAAATATGAAAATCAAATAAAACCACGTTTTATTTTTATTTAATTAATAAATATGGATTTTCATCAAGTAAACACCAACTCAATTGATTGTTAATATTGTTGCTATGATGTCTTCAATTGGTGTTAGGGGTCACTTTTTCTGTCATGATTATTTACGTGACGTCTTCTCGGTGTATGCCTTTAACTTTTCCTATTTTAGGTTTGAAGTACCATGAAATTCCTGCCATTGGTCAAACTCTTGTTTCTTGTATTGCTGGGATGTGTTCCGAGTAGTATCCTGGAAGTTCTATGAGTTCTGCAGTGAAGGTTTCTGTTAATATTAGAACATATTGTTTGTTTAGAATGTTGCTGCAGGTAAGTTGAAGGGTGCTTTTTAATCCTTCTACATTCCATTGTGGTAATTTAATGGTAGGGTTTCGTTCTTTGATGCTTGGTTTCCTTTTCCGGTTTTCCAGTCTTGCCGTGTTTTGTTTTGTACATTCAGAGTCTTGCGCCTTCTGCTCTGTCTCTGCGAAAAATATATGTATTCACTAGGGCTCCAGTTGGCCAAGCTTCGGCTTTGTTTAAAACTTCTAGCGATTAATAGGGGATTCCTATTTTGAACGCTTTTAGTCGCCCTCGGATATTTAGCTCTTCACATTCAATATTTCCATTCATCCCTTTGTTCTGTAAATATTTTCTAATTTCTTTTCCGTGGTGGATTCATGGAGTCTGCCTATATAGAGCCCGAACATTCGTTGTCCTGCTCTCAATTCAGAGGATTCTGTCATATTCTCGATGGTTTGTGGTCTCTTTTTTCTGCTTCTTTCTTCCGTGACTGGATCTTCAGTTTCTATTGTTTTCCCGTTTGTTGATTGTGGTGTTCCTAATTCTGTGTTTGCTCTTTCTGATGCGATTTCCCGTTTTTCTTCTACTGCTGTAGTTGGCTCTTCAGTGTTTTGATTTTTCGTTTGTTTTATGACCGAGGCGCGAGTCTAAAGTAGTGCATTCATAATTTCGGATTGTTGTAGTTGAGTTTCAAGGAGTAGCGTCATCTTTTGTATTAGTGTTTCGCTGATGTCCATTTTCTTGCTTAGTTCCTCGCATGTTTGCTTCGGGTCGTTCTTTACACTAGTTTCTGGGTTTTGTGGGTTCTTTATTTTTTCAACAATTTGTGTTTTGCATTCTGTGCATAGCCAGGTTAGCTTGCACCTGCTTCTTTTAACATTTAGAACTCGCCAACGGTAAGATCTGCACATTTACTGTGCTGCCATCTCTTGCACTATTCACATTCTACTGCGTCGTCGTTTCCTTTTACTACTGTTTCGCAGAGATTGCATTGCTCACTGTAAACTTTGACCGTGCTGTTTTCTTTATGGTCTGTGATTTCATTGGTGACATAATACTATAATGATATTGTGAAAAGAAAAATTAATGTCTGAACCAGAATCGAACCGTGAACCTCTAGTTCTCCAGATTAGTGTGCAGCCCACTACACCATTCTAGACCTGACACCAACATTAACAATTCTTTCCACATATACAAGTCTATAATTCTCGTTTTGTCCGTTGACATAGTTCTAGAGTCGTTGATCTATTTACATATTTTGTACATACTAAACAAGGAAGGCAGACACACCCCAGCGACAAGAAATCAAGACCAACACACAACACATACAGAATGGACTCCTATCAACCCTGAAGAAATAAGAAAAACAATAAACCAAAGCAAGAACAGAAAAGCATCTGGCCCAGATATGATATATAATGAACACCTCAAAAACGCAATTGGCACACTGAACCCCATATGGACAAAAGTATACTACAAATGTGTAGAACAAGGAATAATTCCAGAACAATAGAGAAATTCGACGATAAAAGTTATATACAAAGGAAAAGGGGGTCCAAAAGACCCTAACAAATACAGGGGCATCGCTCTTGAAAACGTTCCCTTCAAGAATGTAACAAAAATTATAACAAATAGAGTAAGGGGGGAAAATCGAAGAAAAGTTCCCAGACGCGCAATTTGGATTCAGGAAAGAGAGATCAACTCAAACGGCAGTGAAACTCCTGCTTCAAAACATAGAGGAAGCACTCGATAGAAAACAGATGTTGTGCACTGTCTTCGTAGATTTTACGAAAGCCTTCTATCTAATGGACAGAGGATTAATAATAAGCAAAACTGGAAAGTATCCTAGGAAAGGAGAACGCGTGGACCTAAATCGTTACATCAATAATGAAAGAAAATAGCATAGTTATGTCAGATGGCCTCTCAAAATCAAAAACTATACTGCAGACAAATGGGGTACTGCAAGGAGACCCATTGATCCCACTGCTATTCTTAATGACAGCCGAAAAACTTGTAAAGAAAATAGAAGAACTAGGAGAAGAAATTTTCGTAAATACATACGCAGACGACATCGTAATCGGATCAACGGATATAAGTTAACTTCAGAACGCCATAACAACTACGGAAGAATGGTCTAAAACCCACAGCTTCTATATAACAAAGCAAAAACAGAAATGATGGTGTTCAGAAACGGAGGAAAGATCCCTGCCGCAACTGAAATAAAACTGGACAAAGATAAGATCAAAATAGTAAAGGAGTTTAAATATCTAGGCATTACTTTACAATCCAGTGGAAGAAGCTTCACAAAACACTTAGCAGAAAAACCAACGCAATCAATAATGGCAATAAATGATATATGTAATAAACAAGCTCTAAGTCTGGAATCAGGGATGAAACTATCCAATGCAAATATCCTCCTAATAATAACTTACGGGATAGAAGTCATATGGCCACATCTTACTGAAGCTAATCTAAACACGCTGCAAAAAATAAATGCTACATACATATAAAGAGCAATAGGAGTATCAAGAACGACAAGAAGCCGTCTAGTGTACCTATTGGCAAGGGAGACTTTCCTTATCGAGGACTTGAAAACAGCCTTCCTACTACCAACCATGGAACCCTATGAACATGCGCTACATAGACTACGCAGAAAAAGAGAGGACGTATGGCCGGAATTCTTCAGCACCGGAGCGATGATAGACAGGAACTGGACAGAAGCAAATTTCCAGATACGACTCGTCATCACAAGATTAAGCGTGCATGGATTCCACCACTTAATGTGTAAAGATAAAATATTCCATGACCCCAATTCGTCATGCATATGTGAAGTGTGTGAATAGAAATGCGAAAGATATCACATCGAAACATGCAATTAAATAACAAAAACAATTAGTGATTACGCAAGACAAACCTAAAGTGTTGGTGATTGTTAAAGTGCTGTGTTATCACCTTTGTGCGCAATCCATTTATATGTATTTATTTATTTTGTTAGTAGGTCACTTCCGGTCATATTTTAGGTCCCTGGTGTCGTCTCTATTTTTGTATTAATTTGTAGGTTTTTTTGTACAATATGGCGACGCTCTTCACGTGCACGTGCTCTTTGTTTACTCGCGTGTCTTTTCCCTTTTTACTGCTTGATGCGAACAGTTGTGTGAGTCGTCACCTATGGTGCTTTATGCTTCGTTCTATCTTCTTCTACACTTCTTTTATTTATTATATTTGACAATTTGTTTGATGAAGTTTTTCGCGCGTAGTTGCTATAACCGGAAGTCACTCAGTAATCTCAGAATACTTAATTTAACTTCCGGTAAAATCGGTGTTATATTTGAAAAGAAAAATATACGCCTAGACTGGGGTTTGAACCCAGGACCTTTGACTCTCTATGTCAATGCTCTTCCATCTGAGCTACCTAGGCCTCCAATCTAAACGCGTATTTTTCTCTTACACAGAGTTAATTCCCTAACCCCAAATGCTACGAGTCGTTGCTACGGTTTTTGCAAATGGCGGCTTCTTTTTAAGAAGACTTTTTATTGGGAATTTAAACATTACTTATAAAGCCAGTAGTGCTTCTTTCAATGTTAATATTATTCGTTTTTAAACATCTTCATGATGGACAAATTATATTTGAAAAGAAAAATATACGCCTAGACTTTCCAAATATAATTTGTCCATCATTAAGATGTTTAAAAACGAATAGTATTAATATTGAAAGAAGCACTACTGGCTTTTAAGTAATGTTTAAATTCCCAATAAAAAGTCTTCTTAATAAAGAAGCCGCCATTTGCAAAAATCGTAGCAACGGCTCGTAGCATTTGGGGTTAGGGAACTAACTATGTGTAAGAAAAAAATACGCGTTTAGATTGGAGGCCTAGGTAGCTCAGATGAAAGAGCGTTGACATAGAGAGTCACAGGTCCTGGGTTCAAAGCCCAGTCTAGGCGTATATTTTTCTTTTCAAATATAATTTGTCCATCATTAAGATGTTTAAAAACGAATAATATTGACATTAAAATCGGTGTTACCAAAATCGCAATTATTTCCACACTATATTTCAATACATTAACTTCATTTTGTTAGGTTAGTGTTAATTAGTATACACTTCAGTAAATGTTGTAATTTATTTTCTTAGGTTAGGAAGGGAGAAGTTAATGTACATTCATTTCCTTCCCCTGTACAATTTACCACCCTCAAATCATGATTAATGTTATTCTCCCACCTAATTCTTGACCTTTCTCATTGGGCACTTACTTTCTGTTTTTCCTACAAAGAATTAATTTAAAAATACTAATAAATTTACATTTTTGTGACTTTGTCTGTTGCATTACAGAGTAATTAATTATGAGTTCATTAAAATCTGGTATTATCAGTAACTATATTTTATGAGTTATGTTTTAAAGCGGCCATCATCAACTGGTGATCCGCTTGATTTGGAGCATAATTCCTCAGTAGTTGCAGAACTAGGAAGTATGTAGATGAGGAGATGAAGGGAAATGGTGGCATCATGTATACCTTCCCTCCCTTGCCAGCACAATGGTGGTTCATGTTCAGTGTAACCAGTCAGGTCAGGAATTTAATCTATGGTCAGGTGTCATAAAGGGAAGCACAAGAAGTAGCTTCAACATTTCTTGAGAGCAAACATATGTTATTATATATAATGCTACTAAGTGTTTATTTTTTAAATAGGCCCTACAATACCAGTTTCTCATTTCAACATTTCTGGTATTCTCTGCGGCATTGGTGTATTGTAAAATACTTCTGAGGTCGGGAACGGCTGGGAGACGAGATTATGGTGCCCCGATGACATGATGGGTGATGATGGAAATGATGTCTCAGGAGAGGCCTTAATCCTAAACTTATCTAATGAGGTGAATATGATAATGTGGCCAGATGATGTTAGGGGACTGTTAGGACCTTAACGTTTCTTAAATGTATCATATAGGTGAGGGAAAACCCCAATAAAAACCTCACCCAGGAAACTTATCCCGACCGGGGATCGAATCCGGGCCTGCTGGGTAACAAGGAAGCATGCTACCTTGAGATCACAGCTATAAGATGAATGCTCTCCGCAAAAAAATAAAGGGATACATCTACTTTCTTTAACAGGTTATTTAGTGAAAAAAAAAGTTATTGATGTGGAGGTTCAAATGCTGTTTTTCAATACACACAAGAGGGACATCCACACTGAATTGTCAATGCCTGAGTCAAAAGCAGACTGAAAAATTCACAAGAAAAAAAAAACAACCAGCAATCAACCAATCAAGATTATGCCCCAGCTATGTGTCCAGCAGTATCTGTCCAGAACAGATTTTCAGTATTAACTGAAACTAATCAAACTGCTGGTTCATCCTCTTCTGCAGTGTCATGAAAAATGGATACCACAGACACGCCTGTGGAATAGCCCTCCCCGGTGCAACCTAAACGAGAACAGCTCCTACTACTGATATCGATTATTTGTTCCCTATGAACAAGAACACCAAAATACAAGTAAGAGATGATGTAAAGGTTGTAAACTCTCGTGCACATCCTTACAAGATATTACACATCCTTAGAAGAATATTTTCAAATAATCAAGGAATATTTTGAAATGACCAGCTAACAAAACTATATCTTCCAACTAAAGAAGGACCTGCCTCTAAGGTCCTAAAGAGACTTCCCGTATCCATCACACTATCTGAACTTATATTATTTTTATATGAGCTCCTTTCCTTTGGCTTTCCTACCCTTAACATTAAATAAATTACCAAAAAGAAGGTGAATAAATCAAACCTGTACCCTCTATATACTTGAGCTTATAAATACTGTGGCAGCACAATATATTTATAACCTTAGCTGTCTCATGTAAACGGTAGTGACGGTTCCAGAGAGGGGGCCATGGCCCCCGAGAATATTTTTAAGATAAATTATGAGACTAATTAATGAACTATTAGGACTATCTTGTACTTGAAAATCAAACTTCGGTGCATTAATTACCAAGGAGCGTTGCTGTCCGGGCACGAGTAAACTCGTGACCGATACGTTTTTGTTTGCCGTCAGCAGTGACATGAGATAGATTATGAGAAAAAATTGCCGGTCAACAATATGTTGACGTTGAATGATAAAAAAAAATAACGGTCTATCTGGGTATTATGCACGTGCAACGACTCTTTTTCTCAGTCCTCAACGTTTGTGTATGCGAACAGCATAAATAAGACGCTGGTAATGTTTATTTTGTGTTACATGATATGAAGTTTTTGTCTTGTTTAGTGTTTGTATTTTCACTCCAGTACAAGAACGAAAAATAAAGGTAAGTACGAATTAATTAACTAGTGTAAATACTTATTACTAATAAGGTTAATGTGTACGTAATATTACCTCAGATTTCAATCCTAAAGGTTATTATTTTTATTCCCTTAGTACCTACAAATTTATATTCAGCCAAATTTTGCTCAGGCTCAATCTCTGTTTAAAAAAAATGAAAATAATGGAACTACACTGCCGCTCAAAATTAAAGGATCATCTTCGTACCCTCGAAAAAGATAGATAATTTTTAAATGGCTGATCTTCACCAAAAATGATCGAAAAAAAGAATGTGTTGAAGCTTGAAAACTCTAGTGTCAGTAATGCGATCATTACTTTCGTCCACTTTTATATATATATATATATATATATATACATAGTAATTCTGCCCGAAGGTAGGTCCTTCACCGCAATCATAGCATTTTCATGCTATGCTTGCAGCTTTACTAGGGAAATGAAGGTGTGATAGCTTCCCGTTGCTTTCCACACCGGTGAAGGATGATGATGATAACGATGGCCATATGATTTCGGGGACCGTTTGGGCCTTAAAGTTTTCCTGACATTTGTCTTACAGGTGAGGAAAAACCCCGATAAAAGCCTCACCCAGAAAAACTGCCCCGACCGGGGATCAAACCCGGGTCCGCTGCGTGACAAGGCAGCACGCTACCTTGAGACCACAGCGGTGGACACTACATATATTCAGTATAGAGTGGAAGAAGCAGAGCGCCAAAAATTGTCAAGTTTGGCTTTTTATACATTTTTATGGCGCATCGCATTCTATTTAATATAATATAGTTTGAATTATAATGATTTCATTGATTTGTTATCTAATTTTAATGGGGTTTGCCATACCCTATTCTTGCGTTCTTTGATGCTTAAATGAAACAACTCCGATGTGCCTTTTTACAGATTATTCGATTTTATTACACCATAGGTGCGTATGAGATCCTTGTGAAAGTGTTTTTTTTTAGTATTAATTACATGTTTTCCAGATTAAAAAGAGTTGATGGCATAGAATTGTGTTTGATATACAACTATTCAGAATAGACATAGATTATTAAAACAATAAAAACAAATATCTAAACTATTTTTTTTAATTCTTAAGTGACAACCCCTCTTAATTGGTTTACATGAAGTAAAGCTGTATTAATAGGCAGTAGCGTAACGTTTTTCGGCCGGACCTTACACAAAATTTATTGATACAAGAATGTTGTTTTTTCTTCTTTTTAATAAAAAATTAACTACTATGAACTGTTTTTTTATGGGCAGATAACGTAAACCGTTTACTAAAGAGGCCTCTACACTCATAATGTAAATCTATTTTCCACGTCAAATGAAATTTAGAGAGTTATTCTGATGATATTTTAGCGGTGTATCTCCTATTTAACTAAATATTTCGTTATACGTTTCTTTTTTCAGCTCATACATTTAAATTTGCTTACACTGCAACATACGGTAGAATAGGGTCTGAGCAGTTGTACGTTACGCAATTGTTAATAGACTATGTTAAATTATTAATTTTCCGTTCATTGTTTTATGAATTTCGAAATGACCGAAAACCCTCGAATCCAAACTCAATATGTCCATACTTTAAAAAAAGTAGAAAAAAGATAACAGCAATGAAACGCCTATAAAAAGATCATACATCACATTACATTGTGATGATTGAAATTGTAATAGTAATACTTTGTCCGTTTCTTTCAATGAAGTTAGACTTAACGATAATCTGAATATGAACATTGGAGAGCCAACTAACAATGAAAACCAATAGACATCTGTATTGGATTGGAATCGGCTAGCACAAACGGTACTTTCGCCAATGATGTAGGGTTTTTTGTAAATAAAACGACCGATGAATATACAAAGTGTCAATTATTGAACGTCCTTGGGAATCACCAAAGTCATATGAATTCCAACGAAATGGTGGGAAGGAGTTGAAATGTTATTTGGATCATCAGTACTTGGAACAAAGGAATTGGCTAGTTCCTTCCCACATGAAACAAGAGTTGTTCTTTTAAATTCTGTGTGCTGCTTGCTGATGAAAAGTGTGGCCATAATAAAGGAATGGTAGCGCAAAACCTTGTCATCCAACCGTTGACTTAATTCGCCAAGCTTTTAGGAAAAAATTGACACAATCGCACGAAGACACTTCTTACCACAAAGTATGCGTCCAAGCTAGTCTAAACTTCCTCCAAAGCTATCACTACTCCAAAAAGTCTGTTGAAAATCAGGTAAATAGGCTACTCAACGGTTTCAACAAGGAAAATAAAATAAAGAGAGACTTCGGCTAATAGTAAAATCTATAATATTCTTGGGTAGACAAAACATTCCTCTAAGGGCACCGAGAATATGGCCGTCTTGACGAAGAGGCCGGGCCCCGTATGAGAGTAATTTTAGAGAATTATTAAGATTTAGAGCGTCTGCATGAGACGAAAATCTTAAGCGACACTTGTCAACAGCCTCTTCAAGAGCAACGTACGTAGGCAATACAACACAAAAATCACTTAATAACATTCTGTGCTGAAGAAATAACATAAAATACTGAATCAAGTATGGAATACTAAGTATTATTCTGTTTTGTTTGACGAAACAACAGATATTTCTAATACAGAACAGCTTTATTTGAACTTAAGATATTTGTATAAAAATGAGATTCGTGAAGATTTCGTCAAATTTATTGACGCTTGTGAGGGCATTACAACAGTCAATCTAGATCAAGATCCAAATATCGAACAACGCCTAACTGGAGAGGTTTTGGGAAAACGTACTGCAAGAACTGTCCTCAGACTTAGAGAACTGTGTAGGAATTGGTACTGAGAGTTGTACTGTAATGTCTTCTGAAGCTATCGGTGCAGTCACTGAAATACAGAAAGCTGCCAAGAAAGCATCGCTTCGTTTATTGTCTGGTCTTACGACTTACAATATAAAAGTTGTGATATGTTTAATGACTAAATACTTCTTAAAACTGCTGAAAATAGTTTAAAATCACATTAATAGCACGCGAAATTTGCAAAATTATTCATTTGTTAATTTACACGCCCTTGGTATACGGTTGTGTCTATAGAATCCTTCAGATCAAGATCTGATCTTAAACAGTGTTTTAGGTGCCAATTGCAAGGATCTATGCCAATGGTTCAACCACACATTGACAGAGTAAAACTTGTAGCGATTCTTTCGCTCAGCCTCCTTTATAAGGAGTAAATGAATAAACCAGTAACTCCAAAGATGGGAATTAAACTTATGAATAATCAAGGAATTTATTAAAGGAAAAAAATATTAGACATATGTCGTATTTATATTAATTTTAATCAGGAAAGCGAGTACAGTATGATTAGGACATTGTTAACCGCGAATTAGGCGACCGATAGAAATTAGTATGAGGGAGTAATTGATGACTAGTCCCTAGTAAACGAGAGGAGCACAGGTAGCTGCAACTCTTTCCATTGTAAAGAGCGAGCGGAGACAGGTGGATGTAATGAATTTGAAACTTGGCAAAATCTATTATTCCAAGAGTTCAGATCATTTCTTTGTGAGGCAGAACCTTAACAGCCTTGTAAGAAGACAGCCAGAGTATAATGGGAAATTTATAGTCGGGGAACTTCAAAACTGAGCAACAAACAGCTCCACAAGCTAACTCGTACAAAAGAAAACTAGAAGCAATAAGCTATTACACCACCAAGTTAACTTCGCACGGACGGAGAGGAAAAGTTTTAGCGTTAGTGTCGCCGAACTACTGAATCTGTGGAAGGTATGTAGGAGAAGGCTGAACATCCAATCACGTACTGAAATGGTTCAGTTTTAAGTGTGGGCGGAGAATCCCTAAACACGTGTGAAAGATCTTAACATGGTTGTCAAATTAGTAAGTTAAGCGCGGAACGCTCAAGCGGTCGGACCATTTAAAATCACAGTATTTGTCGTCCCTCCGTTACCAGCCTCACAATAAATTACAAGTGGCAACATGTAATGAGAAGGAACAGCCCATCCTAAAATGAAGACACATATGCCATCGCCTTGCAGGTAGCAGAGAAAGTCGGTGTTAGTCTCCAGGTCAGTGACATTGACCGTAGTCATCGTGTAGGTAGAAAAACAGATGGTGGACGACCTAGGGCTGTCATTGTTAAATTTGTGTCCCCGTAAGCGAAGTGAGGTGTTTCGAAATAAAAAGAATTTGAAAGGCAGTGGAATTACGATTCTTGAGGACCTTACTAGTGCTAGGCATCAGTTACTTCGCGAAGCTATCAATATTCATGGCGTAACCAATGTCTGGACCCAAGATGGTTCTGTCATTGTTAAGGTAGGAGACAGAAAAAAAGCTAATAAATCATCTAACAGATCTCAGGTCAGAGTGATAATTATCAACTCAGAAACTCGTTACTTTTTGTAATTTCTTGCTATTAGTATTTAATTATTTACTGTGTTCGTTTTTTCTTCATTTTTTCGTGTATAATCTATTTTTTATTAATTTAATTTTGTACTTCATATACTAAACACCAATTGATATTTCATATTTACGGTTTTTTTGTTTTAGTTAGTAACATTTCAACCATAGATTTAAGTAATGCACCTGCAGCCCCTTTTCGGTCTTTGACAGTTCCATTGTCCCCATCTCAACATACCCCTTCCACCTCAGACCTTTTAAAATCACGTTTCTCTTTGAACAGCAATACACTCAAAATAACACATTGTAATGCACAGTCACTCCTGTCCCACTTCTCAGAATTCCAAACTATATTTTCAACACTAAATCTGCATGCCATTTTAATTTCTGAAACATGGCTGAAAAATACCCTTCCTTCTTCTCTTGTAAACATGCAAAATTACACCTTGATTAGGAATGACAGAGTCGGGAAAAATGGAGGCGGCGTGTTGAAAATATAGAAGAGAAACGTGATTTTAAAAGGTCTGAGGTGGAAGGGGTATGTTGAGATATAGACTTAATGATAGCGAGACTAAAGACACTACATCTGTCGGAAAACTGCCTTGATTGGTTTGCATCTTACCTCACTAATCATCAGCAATCAGTTTCTGTTAATAATCGCATTTCTTCGTGGCGCTTGGTGAGGAAAGGGGTACCTCAAGGCGGCGTCCTCGCTCCTCTTCTCTTCTCGATTTATATTAATGACGTGACCAAGAAACTACAAAACTGCAAGCATCATCTTTACGCCGACGACCTACAGATTTACACACACTTTAGGCCTGACGAAATTAATGAATATATTGATAAAGTAAACACTGACCTCAGGCATATATCTTTATGGTCCAGACAATATGGGCTGAAACTAAATGTAAACAAAACGCAAGCAATAATTATCGGACATCCAAGGCTATTACACCTCATAAACAATGGCAATATGCCGGCTGTCATATTTGATAATGAACAAATTATACCGACGTCGTTAAAAACTTGGGATTTTACTTAGATTCTAATTTAAAATGGCATGAGCAAGTAAAACAAACATCTAAAAGGATCTTCTCCATAATGCATTCCCTAAAGCGACTTAAACATTTTCTTCCTACAACTCTTAAAAGAATTTTAATCCAAACTTTAGTGATGCCGCATTTTGACTACTGTGACGTTCTACTAACTGACATAAGTGACGGATTGTCGGACAAACTGCAGTGTGTCCATAATATGTGTATCAGATTCATATTTAATGTTCGAAAATACAATCACATTTCTCCATTATTCCACGAATTGTCATGGCTACATCTAAAAGAGAGAAGAAAATCGCACTGTCTAATTCTCCTATTTAAGATCCTACATACCTCGATTCCCAATTATTTATCATCCCGTTTCCAGTATCTATCCTCAAACCATAACTTAAACACAAGATCACAACATAGTCTCTTACTTAATATACCGCAACATAGGACATCACATCACTCCATGTCATATACCATCTCCACTTCTCGCAACTGGAATTCCCTACCACAAGAAATAAGGGGCTGCCGGACATTGGCATCTTTTAAAAGAAATCTAAATTTATATTTGCTCTAAACTCCACTTCATTATTATCCAGTGTAAGATATATATATTAATTGGTGTTTCCCGTATAATGTATCATATTTATATTATTATTATTATTATTATTATTATCGTATCATTATTGTTATTACCCTATAAAATGTTGTTTGTACATGACATTTACATTGCTACATTTATTGTATCTTTAACTGTTTATAATTAGTATAGTGTATATCTATATTTGTCGAATATTTATTTGTATTTGTGCTGGTTGAGTGGAAGAGAGGGCCTTATGGCCTTAACTCTGCCAGAATAAATAAAGTATTATTATTATTATTATTATTATTATTATTATTATTATTATTATTATTATTATTAACCTTAATAGTAAAGGGTTGTCAAATTAGTAATTTTGCCAATGACCGCCTAGAAGGAAGGACCATTATAATCCATAGTATTTGTCAGCTTTCTACCTGCCAAAGAACATATACAGAGGACAAGAAGTGGCAACGTAGTAAGGAAGAGAAAGAGAAAGACAGCATGTTAGTTAACATATATTCCGTCTGCGCAGATTACTTGGAGGAGGGAACTACACCCACGCGGAGGTCAATGACTAGGGAACCCCAAGGCTTAGGCATCAAAACTTATGATCGAACTGTACACGAAGCCAGTATGAATAACGCCCAGTTGGTAGACCAAGAATGAGGTGGGAGAATAACATTAACTATGATTTGAGGGAAGTAGAATATACAGGGAATGATTGGAAAACATTAGGTCAGGATAGGGATGTATGGAGAACTTATGTCCGCGCGGCCATGAACCTATGGGTTCGATAGTGCCAATGAGTAAGTAAGTATATATATACATATATATATATATATATATATATATATATATATATGCCCACTTATTTTGCCCTACAGTCCTATAAGGGCATTTATATAAACCATCTTTAAAATATGTGGTCATCGTATGAAACTTCATTTCAGTTTACTGTTTTACCTCATCCTCTCGTCGTCAATATGATTATTTTCAAATATGTCCTCTTGAATAGCTGATTGGTTTTACTACTTATAGTGCAAGCTCTAGGGCTTTATGAAATACATAAGATAAATGGCACATTCACTAAAGCCCTCCACTGAACCTTTTCCTCAACGATCTTAATCCAGAAAAAATTTCTTCTACTGTCTATTCAATCTACATGATCAACCCATAACAATCTTAAAAAACGTATAGCGACACATGTATTTATTTTTATTGAGAAAATACCATTAGGAAGGTTTAGATGGGAGGATATTTGGATGAATCTTAGGAAACTGCATATTGGAAATAAACATCTGTTATTGGTGGACATGAGTTTTGTATGTCATGATAAAAGAAACAGAAGTAAATTCTAATACTTGGACAATGCAGGGAAATGAAATTAAAGAACAGTCCATACTCATATTTTATTGTGGAATTAGTATGTATTACACCTGAAATAAATACAAAATATGTTTCATTTGAAAACATTGCTTTTTATTATTATCAGCATTCATACTTACTCATAACAATTATATACAAGAATCAATATGGATTTACATACATGAACATTATACAGCTATCAATGTACATAAACACACAAATTTGTAACACTAATACCTTATATATTATTGTGAAACATTACTATTTACATGTTTTTTAGAATATAATACCTCATCGTATCCACCACTGTGGTCTCGAGATAGCGTGCTGCCTTGTCATGCAGCGGGTCCAATTCCTGGTCGGAACAAGCTCCTGGGAGAGGTTTTTTTTGGGGGTGGGGGTTTTCCTCACCTGTAAGACAAATGTCAGGAAGCTTAGGGACCAACAGTCCCCAAATATCATCCGGCCATCATCATCATCATCCTTCACCAGTGTGGAAAGCAACGGGAAGCTAGCACACCTCTAGCACACCTATAATTACCTTGCAAAGCATAGCATAAAAATGCTATGATTGCAGTGCCCCTTGGGCATAATTACTATGGATGGATGGATGGATCATAAGGCTTTTAAGTTTCCATACCCAACTTATGGAAAACAAGATAACAAAACAATAAAGCTTGCCAAGGATCTACCTAATTAATCAAATCTAAATTACTTTAATAACATTTTATGATGGAAATTTACATTATCAGGCAAATAAATTGCGTAAGTTGAATAAATTATTGCATCTCACCTCAAAAACTAGGTGATTCTCACAGGACCGGTTTATGAAGTTATGAAGTTATTTCCTCTATCGTCAACCAGAACTCAGACTATAGAGTTAATGGAGTCTTGGCTGATGATACAAGCAATAGCTTCAGAAACAGTGCAAGTTCGGTAACTCTCTGACAAATCATCTTGCCTTAACCATTCAGCTATGGTGCAGGACATAAAACAAACAAACTGAATTAAATAAACATGTTCACAATTGGCTATACCAGAAATGTGAATAAATGTGCACACATTTTAACTTACGTTATCCAATAAATGATAGCGTTAGTGACTTAAAGGACAATTACAAAGTTCATAGCTGATACGTCACATAGAATAGGGGTCCTATTTAAATTACGTATTAGAACAAATAAAATTTAAGATTAGACAAAATGATATAATGTTACAGATGTACCAACAATTTAGACGAGGAAATCTGCATATTTAACACATAATGGTATATAAATACAACTCAAATATGTTCACAGCCTTACAGCAGAGGAAGTATAGAAGACAAAAATAAAAATGCACAATACATGATAGTGTAGTGAAAAGAAAGTGTTCATATAATTCATCCAATCACAATCCTAAAATTACAAGTAAAAATACAATGGGAAGTAACACTATTAGGTCCTTCTTAATAACAAATAAGGTAAATCCGGAGTTATCCTACCTCATAACTTGTGTTCTATTTGAACTAGTCTCGGTATATAAAGTATACCATTGTCAGCTTTTCCAAAATGTTGAAATTAACATTGTCGACCCTCGATGTCCAGAGCTGACAACTTAAATTTCAACAGTCTGGAAAAGTTGACGATGGTATAGTGAAATATCATAACTACTTCAAATAGAACACCAGTTATGAGGACGGATGACTCAGTATTCACCTTACTTATTATTACAAGTGGGCATCTATTAGAGCCCTTCTGGCTGCCAATCCATTAGGCAAATCATAAACATCATTATTCACAACTGGAATAGCATTATTGGTGGCAGATCCTCTATTTCAGCATCGTTTGCCCTCCTCGCTATATTGTGTAACACAGTTGTTGTAACTATAACAATCATCGTCTTTTCAAGTTTGAGGGAAAGACCTTTTCTTAAGCACTGAAATTTCCCTTTCCAGATCCTGAAAGATCTTTCCACCAAACTTTTAGTAACTTTATGTGATCTATTATAATTGAAATCAACTCGTGTTTGTGGGTTGAGGAGAGGTGTCATTAAAAAATTATGGCAATGGGTCCCATTGCCTCCCAGGAGAATGCCGGACACTTCTCCTTGTTCAAATTGGCCACAGATCGTGCTACCTTCGAACTTATGGCTGTCGTGTGCAGATCCAGGTCAGTCTGTAACGATGTTTAATGAATTCCATAGTGAAATTCACAATGGCCTGAAAATAAAAAAAATCCAAGATATAAAAAGCTACTCTCAATGCAATAAATAAATATACATATATATATATATTTAATTTTTCATATCCAAAATTCTTACTATAAACTATGCTGTTCCTGACGAAAAACTATTCATTTTTTATTCATAGCCATTACAAGCACTTCAGTTTTGTCATTGCTTTAAAACTTTGATGGTTTCGTCAATTGTTTTATTGGAAGTAAATTTGGCTCAACTGCACTTTTACTAGCGCTGGATTTTTCATTTATATTATTGTAAACTATAGCTCTTCTTTTGTATTTACTAACATTATCTAAACTTTTTCAAACAATTTTTATAACATTATTAGACAGTTTTGAAGTATTTATTTAAATATTTTTTTTGTAAGCCTATGTTATCCCTTTACAGAGATTTAGGCGCTCTCCCCCTACAGGGAAGAATTTGAACCACACAAATTTAGTTACACTTGTTTTCGTATAGATGTCATTTTGAGTGGTACGTGGTCAGTGTTCCGCCTCATACTGACATCTAGGAAACCAAGGTAGTACCAGGACGAGAAAATTCGGTAAATTTTGCTTAGAGGCCTTTTCATTCAGGCTTAAGGATTTTTTACGAGCCTGAAAATCTTCAGACTCGGGACCCACGGCTTAAAGTCCCTCCCGGAGGACTTGCTCCTTGGATTTTTCCGTCCTAAAAAATCCATCGACCCCGGCCGGGTTTGAAACCGCGACCCTTGGGACCAGAGGCAAGGAGCATAACCACTAGTCCACCGCGGCCGACATTTATTTAAATATGCAAATCACAATATTATGACACTGTTAGAAATAGTGTGATGCTAACTGCTATTTTCTCCACAGAGTATATTACTTAGTCTATGATTTTTCTATCACTGTTTTGGGTTATTGCTGGTTGGATCAGCATTAGGGAACGATAAGTAAGTGTACACCCATTTTTAATAAACGTTTGGTAATTTTAATATTATTAATATATCTTTTTTACATAGATTTGGGGATTTATTGCAAATATTGGTCATTTAAATTTCATAGCAACAGATAGTAATCGAGGATGATGATCAATATGTGGTTCGATTGTGGGTTATCGGTGGCTCTACAAACTCTGGCACATGCGCACTGTTATTCTATAGGACTTTGAAAATATTTCACGCTAGTTTAAGTGCAGTTTTTCCGTCAATTTACTTGTACACCCTTCGACATAAAAAATGAGTCGTTTCTTGAACGCACATTTCTTCTAAGTCATACTCGGCACAGCGCTGGGTTCAAACTAGGAAACTAGTCATAATTGTGCAGTCCCTGAGCTACTGTGTTATGTGGCATGAACGGAAGATTCTTCTACGTGCCCCGATAGCTCAGCGGTAAAGCACGCGGTCACTGGTTCTGTTAATGAATATCGCAGGTTCGCGTCTTCAATTACGCAGTTTTTTTCTCGTGATATTTGTATTAAAACGTTTTATGAATTAAATACATTTTATTTCGACATTTGAATTAATCTATATCTTTAAGTTCATAATTTTTTTATATCGTTGAGGTTATAACAATGTTAAATTATATATTTTTACACGCTTTATATCAGCTTGACCTGTATCTGTCTATGTAACGAACCTGTATCTATGTAACGGAATTTTTGAACACGATTTTCATCCACTTAAAAACATTGGATCGACTTGAAAATTTGTATACTTGTAAAGAACCCACGACAATACAATAATTTCATAATGTGTTTCTAAAATCCTGGCCAGAATCATCGGAAAAAAAAAAACCGGTGTAATAGGTTGCGGACTTATCGACTTTTTAGTCAATCGTTGTAAGAGCCCAGTTAGTAGAGTGGTGGACTGTAGTGGTATATAATTTCAGCAATCAAAAGGTCGCTGGTTCAAATCCGGGCCGGAGGTTTTTTATAGAAAAATATTAAGCAATTAAATTTTCATGGGATTCTGGTTTATGACAATTAATTAAACTAAAAATTAAAAAAATAAATAATAGTTTAAAAAACTGAAACAACACGCTTTAAAAGATAACCAAACTAAAAAATAAAAAATTAATAATAGTTTAAAAACCAAAACAACACGCTTTATTAGAAAACCGAACTAAAAAATAAATACATCATTTTAATTTCCAACACGCTTGGGGAAAATATTAAAGTGGTCAACAAAAAAATCATCTCTAACACATCTAGAATAAAACTAGAGTTATCTACAAAAAAAATAATTTACCATCAAAAGCGTTGGGTGATTTTTATGGTTTTTACGTTTTCTTCTTAGAGACTTTACTTTTACCAATATCTGTTTATTATGAAATATAAGTGTTAATTGATACAGAGCACCCCACGCTTTTGATATTAAAATTGTTGTTTTTGTAGATAACTCTAGTTTCATTCTAGATGTGTTGGAGATTATTTTTTCTTGACCACTTTAATTTTATCCCACGCGTTTTGGAAAATAAAATTATTTTTCATTTTTTAGTTCGGTTTTCTAATAGAGCGTGTTTTTTAGTTTGTTTAAACTACTATTTATTTTTACCTTGTATCATTTTTTAGTTCGGTTTTCTAATAGAGCGTGTTTTTTAGTTTGTTTAAACTACTATTTATTTTTACCTTGTATACTATCGTCTTCCTCAACTATCTAAAATAATCGTTGATTTCACTCTAGGACTTTCGATGCATGCTTCATCTTCTGGAGTTGTTGTAGTAGTATTGAATTAACTGTATGTCTAATAGAGGGTTTTGCTTATTAGGCACATTTTCGTTGAGAATATTTGTATTCTTGGCCTTCTTGATAATTTCGATTCCTTGTAAAATATTAATTTTGTGTCTGTTGTTTTCTCTGTGTATATTTACATTGTATTATCGATATTGTTGAAACTGTGGCCGCTTTCTGAAATATGTTTAGCGAAATTTGATTTCATTCTTAAAGAAGAAGGCAAATCAAATTTCGCTGTTCACCAGGTTGAATTCAATTGAAAATGTATGGGCTAAGATGAAAATAGAGATGAACTCTAATTGGCCTGCAGATGCACGAAAAACAAAAGATGGCTTATGGGCACAAATTCAAGACGCCTTGGATGCTCTAGCCGATCGTCCACGTACCTGTAGATTTTTTTTGCATCAATGCCCCGTAGATTGAGGGCGACAATAGACGCTGAGGATTCATACACCCGATATTGATTTTGTTAAAGTTTTTCATTCCAGAAGATATTCTTTCGTTTCTTCATTTAATTATTAGAAGGTTTTCATTTGTGTTTTGTGTGTGCATTAAAGCCTTAAAACTCAAATATAAAATTAAATATGAAACTAGTTTACAGGCGAAATGCTATCCTAACATTCAGTTAAAAAAAAAAAAGTAGAACGGGAATCGAACTCGTCGGGTTACGAACGCAGATGTTGTGTATTAAACCGCTCGACCACGGAAACACACAAAGGCAAGCAAGCTCTCTCTTTTATGTTACTTGAGTGTGCACTACGTTAACTAGCAAACAATACTGTACAATTACTGAAAACGTGTTAATGTGAATAAGGCTTCTGCGAGTGCTCACGAAGTTCCCCGATCGGTTGACAGAATCAAGAGATGACTCTTTTTTTTTCTAAGGGTGTACAGCAACTCTCTCGAATACGGACGGAGGTTTCTTTTTACTCATTACCAGTGTCTTCGCGTGAACAGGACACTTCTAGCTTAATAATCAATCTCAAAGATGTAATGTAGTCTTTCCGCGGGTTTAAATGTCAGTGTACAATGATATTTGGTGCAGTACGGCATTTAGATTAGATTATATTTATTTAGCCTGGTGGAGTTAAGGCCATGTGGTCTTCTCTTCCACTCACCAGGACAAACATATATTACATCAGAATATAACTAACTAACTCACTGGCACTATCGAACCCGCAGGTTCATGGCCATGCGGACATAAGCTCTCCATATATCCCTATCCTGAGCCAATGTTTTCCACTCATCCCCTGTATACTCTACTTCCTTCAAATCATAGTTAATGTTATTCTTCCAACTCATTCTTGGTATTCCAACTGGGCGTTTTCCCTCTGGTTTTCCTACAAGAATCTTCCATGCACGTCTTTCATTCCCCATTCTTGCCACATGTCCTGCCCATCGCAGTCTACGAGACTTAACTGTTCTCATTATATCTGGCTTCCTATAAAGACCATGTAATTCACTGTTATGCAAGTCTTCTCCATTCACCTGTCTGTTCATCTCTCTTTGGTCCAAAAATTTTCCTACCTTAAAGTAAGAGTCCATGTTTCACATCCATATAATATAACTGGTAGAATAATAGTTTTATATATTTTCAGTTTATATAACAATCTGAATTAACTCTAATATTAAATACTAAATAAAATGTTGATCAAAAAGATAATATCTATTATATAGAGTGAAAATTATTTATACAGTGTTCCGAAAAAAGTTCCAGAATTGACAGAGGGTGTAGTATGCAACAAAGGAAGACAAAAAGTTCCCATAAAGATTGGCCATAAGCGTAATATCTTCGTTGTTATGTCCTTGGTTTGTACGATGAACATAAAACGTGTGCTTAGGATCTGAATTTCATAGTGTTTATGTATGAGGCGGTTTTATGAGGGACGTTATCGTACATTCTCGTAATACGCACGTATGGGCCGATGTAAACTAGCTTTCACTTGAAGAGAAACACCACCACAAATCTGGAATAAAAGTTTGGGCAGGCATTCACGGGGACAGATTGCTAGGTCCCAATGTGCTAAACTTCCTTCGGAACCAATTACGTGTTGCTCGAGAATGAACGATAGGCGAGAAGTAACACGAGACTTTCAAGGGCGATGAATTGGTCGAGAAGGGTCAATAACTTGGCCTACCAGTTCTCCTGACCTAAACACTCTATATTTTTGGCTGCGGGGACATTTAAAGACCTTGTTGTATGCAGTCCCCATTAATGTGTCGACACTACGAGAACACGTGTTCAATGCCTATGACGCAATTCGGCATAACCAGGGGTGTTCCAAAGAATGCGTGATTCCATGAAATGAAATTTATTGCCACCCCTTTTTTTAAAGAAAGGAAATAGTTTAATTTTAATTGTATTTAATTTTATTGTATTATTAGACATTGTTTTCATTATTCAGTTTGACAGATAATTGTTTAGTATGAACTATTATTGTAATTTTCGTTTGTATTTAAATGCAACATATGTTTGTCCTGGTGAGTGGAAGAGAAGGCCACATGGCCTTAACTCCACCAGGCTAAATAGATCTATTCTAAATCTATTCAGCATTAATATTTGCATTTAGATTGCGCACGCGCCTGCTTGGCCGTACGTGGATTATTTTTTCATTAATAAAAATTAACATAAACATAACAAACAAATGCCTACATGGCTACACACCTACGTAAAAAGTAGTAAAAATAATGAATATATAATGTCTACACTACATACACAATGATACACATCTACACTCATCCATGAGAAGATCATGTGTATAGATATAAAAAAAAAGTCTCATTATGTACATTAACAATTCAAAAAAAATTGTTAGAAAACAAATTAAAGAAAGATATAAAAAACATACATATACGTATACCCTCCAAACACATACCTGCGCGCTCATACCCCCCCCCCTTACCTCCAGACATCAAAGACGTATGGTGGAAGTATGCTTGCTATGGATGGTCACATTAGAGCACATGTTGTGAAGAATAGATCAGACACATGGTGATCATTGACAGTAGTGGTAGTTGATCGTAACTCTGAAGATATCAAGTTTATGACAAATGTTTATACGAACTTTCCTTCCTTTGTTGCATACTACATCCTATGTAAATATTCGAACCTATTTCTCGGGATACTCCGTATATGTTCTGAGATTTATATTTATTATTTCGTGGATGAACCTTTAAAGTGTAATCTTAATACAGACATAAGTTAACTGAACGAATGGCCCGGATAATAGTAGTTTTTACTCTTATTCCAAAGGTCCTTACTTACTTACTTACTTACTTACTTACTCACTGGCACTATCGAACCCGTAGGTTCATGGCCGCGGGGACATAAGCTCTCCATACATCCCTATCCCGAGCTAATGTTTTCCAATCATTCCCTGTATAATCTACTTCCCTCAAATCATAGTTAATGTTATTCTCCCACCTCATTCTTGGTCTACCAACTGGGTGTTTTCCCTCTGGCTTTCCTACAAGAAGCTTCCATGCAAGTCCTTCATTCCCCATACGTGCAACATGTCCTGCCCATCGCAGTCTACGAGACTTAACTGTTCTTATTATATATGGCTTCCTATAAAGACCATGTAGTTCATTGTTATGTAGTCTAATCCATTCACCTGTCTGTTCATCTCTCTTTGGTCCAAACATTTTCCTAAGTACTTTATTCTCAAATACTCGTAATCTCCTTTCCTCCCTTAAAGTAAGAGTCCATGTTTTGCATCCATATAATATAACTGGTAGAATAATAGTTTTATATATTTTCAGTTTAACGTTTTTTGAAAGGAGTTGGGACATCAAGAGTCTCTGCAATGCATAATAGCACGTCTTTCCAGAATTGAGCCTATGTTTAATTTCTTTGTGCATCTCATTCCTATTTGTGATTATTGTTCCTAGGTATTTGAATTCAGCCACTTCCTCAAAATTTCCCTCATTTGTCATTAGCTGTCCATTTCCATTATATAATGAATTTCTATGTGTGACCATTTAGTTTTATTGATATTTACTTCCAGTCCTAATTGCTTAGTGTTACTCAACAGTGTGTGCGTATTGTCCTTTAGTATCTCCTCGCTATCGGCCAACAATACTACATCATCAGCATAAACTAACAGCTTATTAATACCATTCAGTTGTAAGCCTTCCTCATTCTCTAAAGATTTAATGGCATGCTCTAGTACAAAATTAAATAGTAGAGGAGATAGTGCATCTCCTTGCTTCAACCCATTCTGGATTCCAAAGGTCCACTAGTTTAAATCTCGTGGCTAACAAAATTGAAATAGTTTTTTTTTCTTTTGCGCGATAGCGCGTTTTGTCGTGCTTACAGCAATGCCAACCATGACTGAAAGTTGAACTTCCTATATTTCGGGATTGCCAACCTAAATAACTATACATTTACATCCATGTGCGGGAAGTAAAACCACTGCCCTCTATGTATACTACGTACACCCTTCGACAAAAAAAAATGAGTCATCTCTTAAATGCACGTTTCTTCGAAGTCATACTCGGCACAGCGCTGGGTTCAAACTAGGAAACTAGTCATAATTGTGCAGTCCCTGAGCTACTGTGTTATGTGGCATGAACTGAAGATTCTTCTATGTGTCCCGATAGACCAGCGGTAAAGCACACGGTCACTGGTTCTGTTAATGAAGATCGCAGGTTCGCGTCTTCAATTACGCAGTTTTTTCTCGTGATATTTGTATTAAAACGTTTTATGAATTAAATACATTTTATTTCGACATTTGAATTAATCTATACTTTTTAAGTTCATATTTTTTTTATACCGTTGAAGTTATAACAATGTTAAATTATATATTTTTACACGCTTTATATTAGCTTGAACTGTATCTGTCTATGTAACGAACCTGTATCTATGTAACGGAATTTTTGAACACGATTTTCATCCACTTAAAAACATTGGATCGACTTGAAACTTTGTATACCTGTAAAGGACCCATGACAACACAATAATTTAATATTTTTTTCTAAAATCCTGGCCTGAATCATCGGAAAATAAAAAAAAATAAAAACCTGTGTAATAGGATGCGGACTTTATCGACTTTTAGTCAATCGTTGTAAGAGCTCAGTTAGTAGAGCGGTAGACTGTAGTGGTATATATTTTCAGCAATCAATAGGTCGCTGGTTCAAATCCGGGCAGGATTTTTTTAGAAAAGTATTAAGCAATTAAATTTTCATGGGATTCCGGTTTATGACAATCAATTAAACTAAACATTAAAAAAAATAAATAATAGTTTAAAAACTGAAACAATACGCTTTATTAGATAACTAAAATAAAAATAAAATATAAATAATAGTTTAAAAAACTAAAACAACACGCTTTATTAGAAAACCGAGCTAAAAAATAAAAACAAAACTTTAATTTCCAACACGCTTGGAGGGGAAAAAATTAAAGTGGTCAACAAAAAAATCATCCCTAACACATCTAGAATTAAACTAGAGTTATCTACAAAAAAAATAATTTTACCATTCAAAAGCGTTGGGTGATTTTTATGGTTTTTACGTTTTCTTCTTAGAGACTTTACTTTTACCAATATCTGTTTATTGTCAAATATAGGTATTAATTGATATAGAGCACCCCACGCTTTTGATATTAAAATTGTTGTTTTTGTAGATAACTCTAGTTTTATTCTAGATGTGTTGGAGATTATTTTTTTGTTGACCACTTTAATTTTATCCCAAGCGTTTTGGAAAATAAAATTATTTTTCATTTTTTAGTTCGGTTTTCTAATAAAGCGTGTTGTTTTAGTTTGTTTAAACTACTATTTATTTTTACCTTGTATACTACCGTCATCCTCAACTAAATAAAATTTTCGTTGATTTCACTCTAGGTCTTTCGATGCATGCTTCATCTTCTGGAGTTTTTGTAGTAGTATTGAATTAACTGCATGTCTAATAGAGGGTTTTTGGTTATTAGGCATATTTTCGTTGAGAATATTTGTATTCTTGGCCTTCTTGATAATTTCGATTTCTTGTAAAATGTTAATTTTGTGTCTGTTGTTTTCTCTGTGTATAATTTACATTGTATTATCGATATTGTTGAAACTGTGGCCGCTTTCTGAAATATGTTTAGCGAAATTTGATTTCATTGTTAAAGGAGAAGGCAAATCAAATTTTGCTGTTCACCAGGTTGAATCCAATCGAAAATGTATGGGCTAAGATGAAAATAGAGATGAACTCTAATTGGCCTGCAGATGCACGAAAAACGAAAGATGGCTTATGGGCACAAATTCGAGACGCCTGACATGCTCTAGCCGATCGTCCACGTGCCTGTAGAAATGTTTTGCATCAATGCCCCGCAGATTGAGGGTGGCAATAGATGCTGAGGATTCATACACCCGATATTGATTTAGTTTTTGTTAAAGTTTTTCATTTTAGAAGATATTATTTCCTTTCTTCATTTAATTATTAGAAGGTTTTCATTTATGTGTTTCGTGTGTGCACTAAAGCCATAAAACTCAAATATAAAATCAAATATGAAACTATATTACAGGCGAAATGCTATCCTAACATTCAGTTAAAAAAAAAGTAGAACGGGAATCGAACCCGTCAGGTTACGAACGCAGATTTTGTGTGTTAAACCGCTCGACCACGGAAACACACAAAGGCAAGCTCTCTCTTTTATGTTACTTGAGTGTGCACTACGTTAACTAGCAAACACCACAGTACAATTACTGAAAACGTGTTAATGTGAATAAGGCTTCTGCGAGTGCTCACGAAGTTCCCCGATCGGTTGATAGAATCAAGAGATGACTAATTTTTTTTTGTCTAAGGGTGTACCTTAATAAAGAAAGAAAAAATAATGCTTGAATTGTGGCTTGAACCCTGGATCTCTGATTCAGTACATCAGTACAATATCAATTACACCATCTGAGCACCCGATAAGAATGTCAAGATTTCTTTCTACTTATACAATTCTAGTTCGTCCGAAGACTATCAAGACCAACACGTCAATTGGCATCTTTTATTCAGAAGTACTTTTATTGAGAATTTATACATTACTTTTGAATGGTAAAGCTTCATATCTTGAAGTTTTTATTAAATTAACACTTTCCAACCTAGATTAATTAAGGTAGAAAAATTAAGATTTGGAAAGTGTAAATTTAATAAAAACATTAAAAAAATTAAAATATGGTTATATTTTATTTGTTATTTATGCAAAATCTATGTTAGGTTATGGGATAAATGGTATGAGGTAGTAAAAGCTTGTAATCTAGAACAATATTAACACAATAAATTTCCAAAATGTTAACAAAATGTTTCTCACTGATATTGGTCTACAAAGTCTCATACTTGGCAGAAATTATTCAGGTAAAAAGCATCACAAATCAAGTATTCACCTAAAATGGTTCACAGATGCTGCTCGGAGGTCTGCTTTTATGTGCTATATATTTAAGACAGTGCACTAATTGCTTTACTTCAATTTTGTTACAACACCTGACCAAGGCAACTTAAGCCATGGATCACATGTCATAGATTTACAACATGTATAAGAACCTGAATTCTAAAAATAAAGCTTCTAAAAAAATTAATTGGGCCTTTCATTACCAGTTTTGAATTACAACGCTAATGATCTTAACAATTAAAGAGCATAAGGGCCTTCTAGGCCTGTCACGCTTGGAGGGAGAGAGAGAGAGAGAGAGAGAGAGAGTGAAATAAAATAATAACGCACACAAAATACTTGCTTAAGTAGTTAGTACGTACCTGACAGTTGAAGGAGAATATGCCCAAGCTATTTCTGAAGAATTCAGGATATTCTCCTCTAGGATTCTTTATTTTTATATACGTGCCATCGATGAATCCAACTACACCACGGAAACAAGCAATTCTATGAAATTCATAATGGAGATGACGAACCTCATCTCCATTAGGGAATGTTATAAATTCTAGTTTCAATTCTGCAATAGAGGTGGATACTTTTCTGATGACACATGACACAGTACTTTGGCTGATGCCAGGGGAGGTCTGCCACTACAAGCTGCATACTTCCTGTGAATAGAATTAATAGACAAATTGAATAAATTCACAATTGGTATGACACAATATTTATGTAATAATAAATTAAATATTTGTCTGGCCACACCTCGATTAAGTATTTGTTCCTGAATTGAGGAGTTTAGCATACAATTAAATGAAGCGTTATCAGATAATCTTTCATGTGAATAATTTAAAGAGTGAAGGAAATTACAGGAAAACTTTAGTATTTGACTCTCATCTATTCAATGAATAAGTTCTACAGAATCACACTGCACATGCACGAATGTTTAATGTAACCTTCACCAGGTGGCAGGATATAAATGTGAAATCGAAATAACCAACCTTCTCAATAAATTCCCAAACAGTTTATAAGAAACTGGCATACACCAATTTCACTCTTCCTAACCTAACAAAATAAATTGCATGCATATTATTCAATAAACTATAAACTAATTGTACGTACACTAACTTATCCCAACAGAAACACACGAAATGAAGTTAATTTCTTGAAATTGAATAAGAATAATGTTAAGTATTAAAAAGCAGGAATGTGTAATTAATAGAAATATTGTTTTATTAATTTCTACTACAGTACTTTGAAAGAAGATGTTTCATTATTTGCATTTTCCTTATTTATATATATATATATATATATATATATATATCATACTATTGAATTACTAATTATTATCCAATTTTATTCGTTATGTGACCGGAGTTAATAAAAATTTCACTTTTTTACGTGTAATATAAAAAAAGATCATGTTAATGATTATACATGAGAGTGATACGTATATTTCTCTACATGAATTATTTGTAATCGGTTTATATAGTATTTCCATACACATTTGTAATAAACAGCACTAGATTTTAAGAAAATTCTCACAATGCAAATTGAAGAAGTTAGAATATAATGAATCATACAGCATATATTACATGACTTATGTTCTTTATGATGACTTACCTGTATATAGGGGAATATCCTGAAAGTACAGGTGGCGATGGCGATTTGCTTGATCCCGTAGATTTTGTTCAATTTCCATATCTTCTATTAATTTCTGTGCCTCCAAACCCAAAAGATCATTCACTTTTGGAATTCTGCCATTTTTACTGAGGAGCAGAACAAAGGGAAAGACGGGAATACTGCAGACTTTCTTTTTGACGGCAAAAAGTGAGTAGGGCAGGGCTAAGATTTGCTGAAAGAGACTTGAGTTGGTTTCATGCATACTCTCTATGTCATAGAGAGGCGGAAAGGCTTGCTCCGTGAGTAAAGTTGGTTTCAAGAATTCCTCAAGAACCGAGGAAGTCCTTTATACATTCGGTGCCCACCGAATCCCTTCGTTTACATTACCCCATAAAGGAAAGGACCCCATTAAAATCCTTCTCCACATGTCTTCCCAACGTGCGGGCAGGATAGGTCGTCGGAAAGTAGAACTCGACAACAAGAAGAAACAACAACTGATGACAAGAAAATCTGGACAGAGAAGCAGAAGGCGATGAGCCAACTAACCTATGAGCGAGAGGAAGACTTGGAGGTAAAGATGACAACAACAAGAGGACCTCAAAATGACAACATTATCAATTGGGTTGATACCATATAGTATATTCTCTTTATTTATTTATTTTTTTGGTATTTCTAAGTTCTCAGTTATTTTAATTACTTCTTGTATAAACCCAATCTGTGTTTTCATAACTGGGGATATGTGGATGGTGACTACAAGGTGCCCAAGCTGAGCAAAACATTGCTTCCACTTACTTGTGTTTTGCTCCTTATTTTTATTTCTATACACTTTACTATCCAATCTCCCTTGGTTGAACTCTTGTTTGTTTCCACCCTGATGGTATTAGAGCATTCAAGGCCTAAGGGATCTTTTCACTTCTCCTCTAACTTATATCTTACTAAATACTTATATCAGTCTGACCTGTCACGGCGACCAATAATGGTTCTAAGTGGCAATTAGAAGAAATGGTTGGTAGAGTTGTTGCACAATCTTCTCAGTTAGGTACGATGGACCCGAAGACCAACTCCAGATGCGGCCCTCCAAGCAAATTGGGGGTTGAGTATGGATGATGCAATCACCAAATCAGAAAAATATGGTGTCCATTGAAAAGATTGGAAAATTGCTCATGAAATATTATGTTGGACATATGTTTCATACGGCTAACATGTCTTCAAACATATGTCCAACAGAAACAACCATATGAGGTAAGAATATACAGAACAAAGTTAATGATTAAAACCAGTGGAATTTTTTTTATAGTTTAGGGTCACATGGGTGCTACTGGTGCAAGAAACCCACATTTTTTCAATGATACAATGAATTATGTGGAATATATAAACAAAATGAAGATTAGCAGAAAAACAAAGAATTTTGTGTTTCATGTATGGATCTTAAATTCTTGATTAGGAGTATTCTACATTGCATTGAATTATGCAAGTACTTCATCAATCATCGGACGTATATAACACTGTATGGTCCAGTCAAAATAGGGGAAAAAGAAAAAGGTAAAATTTCAGAATAATTTGCACACGTCAAATGTTCAAAAATCAGATTTTTGCAAATAATTCTTAAATGCAGTGGCGGAGCGTATAATTTTGACAAGTGTTAGCCCCCGTTTTATGGATATAATATTGTATATATTATTTCTAATAAGTAATGAACTTCTAAAAAGAATGACAATGCAATGTTAGGAGCATCAAATATAATAAACTACTATAAGTATAGGGTTTAGGGAATGGAAGGAGGTAATTGGACATATTAATAGTTAATATATAAATGCATGATTTTAAAACTCAGATACTTGTCTCCACGACCAGCTGGTTTTTAGAGCTTGTAAGTAAGCTCTATCATCGGTAGCCTCAGAGAGATACTAAGGGTGAGATCTTTGTTTCATTTTATTGAATAAAGTAGTGGATATAGAGCATATTAAGTCATTTTTAACATCGTGTGATGTGACAATGAACACAGTAGAAATTTCCAAATTGTTTCTTACTTTCTCATCTATGGTGTAATAATTCAATATAATTAGGCCCTACCTCTTTTCTTAGATTCAGAGTTTTCTAATCGGCAGCTCTTGTTCGGCTAAGAAACATAGCGTGTATTAGGCAGCTAACAATGTACTTGTTTTTGCTTTAACATTTTCGTTATGCTTATCCATATTAACTTAATTTTGATGGCTAGCCCGCTTCGGGACTCTTCAATTCTAGTGTTTCCAAAATCATGTAGCGCTATGTAACATGGGTTTCAACTAGTTCATGACATTTTTCAGCACATGAAAATTATTTACATCAGAAACCCCCTTTGTTGTCCGAACATTTTTCTCCGTTGAATATAGAAGGCAGGGCTAACAGGGATCATGACCATATGTCATGTTGGAATTAACCTTCATGTCCTTCATTAAACGACACACTTTTGTTTTTGTTTGACTTATAACGATATTTAAATAAGGAGTTTTTTTATACAAAGCTTCGGCAGGAAAAGTGATGACTTAACAAGTCTTCAGTAACTCAAGCACATTCCTCTCCCATGATATTTATTTAGTGGTTTCATTATTGTATTTGATACGCTCAGAAGCACTACGTTTACATAGGGCTTACTCGGAGCAACTAAAACCTCGCTGTTAGCCGTTTCTAGAGTGCTAACAGGACAGCTACAGAGTAGCATTGGTCTCAGCTTGAAATGTAGCAAGATGTACTACCGATCAGCTTGAATGCGCCTGCGCAACATACTCTCATAGTCATCTTCCATGTTAGCCTTGGAAAATCGGCTAACAGTATGGGAATTTAAAATGTTGAAACACATGGCATTGTATTGCAATGCTACAGTATATACGCAACGCATACAATATATATTATTAAGTTACTATTGTTTACAACATTTAGACTCCTATCAATGCAATGTTGTATCTCGTTTCGGTATTATGTTTCGTTTTAATTAAATATCAAAGAATTTAATTCTAACTTTTGAAAGTGTTAGCCGGGCTAACAGTGCTAACATGGACGCTCCGTCACTGCTTAAATGGTATAAGTTGTAAAAGTAGTTTATACAAAATTTGTAATCATACAATTCTCTAAAAAAAAAAGTGTCTGTACATTTTTCCCTACAAACCAATATTCATAAGATATTAACTAAATCAATGGCATTATTGAAGCTGTAAGGTCATGGCCGTGCAGACATAAGCTCTCTACACATCCCTATCCTGAGCTAATGTTTTCCAATCATATATAATCAACTTCTCTCATATCATGGTTAGTTATTCTCCCATTTCATTTTGGTCGACCAACTGGATGTTTTCCCTCTGGTTTTCACAAGAAGCTTCCATGCGATATTACAAATACAAAAGCCTAATTACAGATATCATAAAAAATAAAGACATTTGTTAATAATTCTATTAATATAGTTAATAATTCTTGGTAAGAGAGACTTGTAGTTTAGAAATTTGTAATCAATTGTTAAAACATCTCATGATGAACAAACATTGTTATCATGGGTCAAAGTGTGGATGGTGATGCCTTGTCAAACCCAAGTTGCATCATCCTGACCTTAGATGTGGAATTGTTACTAAAGATGACATCATGATAGCTGGGACTGGTAGGATAGATTATCTGATTTTTCGATATGTATAAAGAAGAGTGTCTGGAATAGACAAGGGACAGCAGCGGGACTGAGTGCGGTCCCCTCAGGAGGGCCCAGCGGGCCGGTGGCGTCTACATGGGTGACGTATTTTCATTCTCTCATTTCTTTGGGTCATTTTAAGACTTAGAATTAAATAAGGACCAAATGGTCCAAGGAACTTCATTCAAATATTGAACAAACTTGAATATTTTAATACTTAGAATCAAATACGGGACCAAATGGTCCGAGTAACTTAGCATATGAAACAAACTTGAATATTTTAAAATAAGGGATATCTCTCTAACTATTAGCATTTTAGTAACAGAATATTTTTGACGTTTTACAATGTGGCGATTTCAGCTGAATTAAATAACAGTGTTTTTTTGAGTTGATTTCATTCTGTTTGGTATTTATTTTAATAAATAATGTTATTTTTCGTTTACTATGGTTTATTATGTTTAGTTGTAGAACTCCTACTCCAAAATCAAGGCCAACCGCTCGGGCCAAAGACAACTTAAACAATAGGGAACTACGCTACCAATACGCAGGGGCTTAACAGACGCGCCGCGTAATATTCTGGTGAACTAGCGGTGGGATATTCGTGAAAATAATGTTTTATTATTATAGTCACGAATAAAAAAAAAATATCGAACCTTAGACCACAAATTAAACTTCAATTCACATACAGTAAAAATTTATGTTTTTTTTTCAATTGGGAAGAGAAGAGTCACATTGAATAAACTACGTCTTTTAAAAACAGAGAGAAACCAGAAAATATTCAACTTTGGGACATTATTATCTGGCTTTAGGTTATGTAATTTTTTTTTGATCTAATATTTTGGAAAATTTTGGATATATCGTGTTTTAGGTTATATTTTTGGTATTGATGTTTTTCAACAAATATTTCATTTTCCTTTCTGGGCATAATTAAGTTTTTTTACAATGGGAAAAACATATATATACGACAATTTTGGTGTTGTTGATAATTTTTTTTTGGTGTTATTTTAGGCAGATATTTATATGTACATTAATTTTTTTCTATGTTAGGTTCATTTTAGAACTTGATTTTTTGATACACCTAAGGTTTATGAATTAATTTGGTGTTTTCAGGTGAAGGATATTTTTTTTTTTGTTTTGTTTTGTTGTTAACCTAGGTTATGATATTTCTTTTTGTAGAGTGTTATAATTTTAGTTTTGTTGTGTGGCAATATCTCATCCAATGCTAATAATTGGTGGGGTGGTACAAGACAAGCTTTTTTACTTACGCGACTTGTACCATTTTTTTGATGTAATTTAAAGTATTGTATGTGTTAATGGATCAGTTTTGCAAGAGATGTAACCGCTGTTTAAATATGTATAATTAACACGAAATGAAGTAGTGGAAATATGATTTAACATGGTATCGCCCGACATTTTGAATTTTTCATAGAGTAACAAAAATGGAGATGTAATTTATTTCACGTATCAAATCACATTTAAAACGCAGGGAACCTAAAAACTAGCCAAGCCTAAATCAATTACTGTAACAAATAAATTACTCTAACGTAGGTAAAATCCAGGGAACGTCCTTTTTATTATTTTACGCGGTTAAATAAGTAAAGGATAAGTCCGTTGAAAACCATAGATATGGTACATAGAAATGAATCCCATGATTAAATATACACATTGTGCTCATTTGTGGTATATCGTTGGTTAAAAGTTTGAAAATTGTTAGTTTCTCGCTGGTTAGAAGTAAGGACTCTTATAACTTATGTGGACATGACAGGAAATAGTTCCACCTTATTTTCATAGTCCGTGCGGCCATGAACCTACGGGTTCGATAGTGCCAGTGAGTATGTAAGTAAGTAAGTACAAGTAAAATAATGAAGTGATATACGTTTAATATAGTGTTTTATTAATATTTATTGTAATTAGATACTCTTAAAGTGGGTAGAGAAAAAAAGCTTGTGTACTCCCACCCGGCCAACATTTTATTATTTCGTCTATCGGTAAGACGTGGCACGATCACATGTCTACGTAAATCATTTCTGCAAGCATCACCACTAGAGATAAGCCCAAGGGATCAAAGGTTGCTTTACACGCCACTAGATGGGAAATTTTTGTTATATTGAACTTTTATATTTTTGGAAGAGGATAATAGATTTAAGCAGACAAGATGGCGGACACATTTTAAACTTACGCCACTCATGCACTCATACCACGTTTGCACTAGGTAAACATTCATTTTTTTTATATATATATATATATATATATATATATATTCACGTAAAACGCGATCTTGGATATCTGGATAGAGATGGGATACGAAAAATTAATTTATGGTTTATTAACTAGGTAGTTTTTTGGATAAAGAACTAGGAAGTTGGCTAACGTCTATTATATTTGTGTTTTGTTTTTCAAAATGGCCACGATGACTACAGAGCCTTCTAACGGAGTCTATATTAAACATTACAGCCACCCCGTAGGAAACTAACTCTATCCACTTCAATCAAATAAAATTCTACTTATATTCAGGCTAATAATCAAAATATTATTGACATAAATACAAGGAAAATAACTCGATTAATATTTAAGTCTCCATGTAACAACTCGCGCATCCACGCTGGGACCTTTGCACCAATGCTAGTTAGGTAATTAATCTTGGCCCACGTGAGGCTCGAGGAACCGCGTTATGACTTGCAATGAATGATTTATATTGGGAAAAAAAAGTTAACAATTATTCTAATAATAAGACTATAAAAAAAATTTAATTACAAAAAAGAATAACCGAAAACTAGCAGGAAAATAGTTAGGGTGTTGGAAACCGTAAAATCGGAGGATTTGTAAATAGAGTAATAGCCGTGAAATATGAAGTAACATTTAAAGTAACATATTCCCCTACCGGAGATTTTGAGGTGACGGAAATGTTAGGGCTCCTAATACTTCTAGACAATCGGCACTTAATGTCAGCCGGGTTATCAGCCCTGCGTGACGTCCGCCCTTTGCCCAGAACAAGAGTCTGGTACTCATTTCAGTTAGAGGCTGAATCGACCCCAGGGCCATAGTGCCGCCAGAAGGTTTAGGTCAGGAAAAGAATCCTAAAACACACCGGGACTTGAACCCCCAACTTTCGGCTTGTAGCGCGGTACTTTAACCACTATGCTAGTAGATATAAATATTCGTACCAAAAGTACCGAAGAAATTATAAAACCGATTAAAATTACTACCGCCTACCATGCGACATTAACAAGACAGGGCATGAGGCAGATGAAGACAGGAAGAACCACTAACTGAGTGATTTAAAATTAATAATAATAAAAAAACACACTAAAATAATAAACAACACACGAAGTCGGGTACAAATCATACGTTCATAATAAAAGGTAATGGAAGAAAAAGGATGACACATAATAATAATAATGTTAAGGAAGTTCAAGAATATAGGAGTTTCGGAATAATATAAAAATGAACTTACCAGCGCGGAAAATTGGAAAATCGCTATCTTGGGAGATATTTTATTTTGAGACACGTCATTCCTACGTGCACTAAGTGTCCTAGGAGGTCACATAGCTGTAAAGTTCAACAAAGCTCTGGAATTTGTTTATTTTGGTGATAGTTAGATTAACCACACAGATAAGGACTCCAAAACCGATGGCCTCAGGAATATGAACAAAATTTATACTAGGTACATTTCCAGGGAAATAAATTTTTTTTCTAGACATCTGAAAACGTACCTTAAATAAAGACCCATGACATTAACACCAGATAAAGTGGCATATATGGGCAATCAAAGGGATTTTAGATTTGAAAACCGAGAGAATGAACAAAGGGTATGAAGACTTAGGAGAAATAACCGAGAACTCGAGCATAGAGGGGAATGGAGAATTATCGCAATCACGAAAATAACAACGCACCTAATTAGGGATGTAGATTCTAGTTTCCAAACCAAGAGAATGAGAAAGAGGCATGGAACCTTAGGGGGAATTATAGAGAAATCGAACAAAGCGGGGAATGGATATTTAGCGCAATATACTACCAAGTAGGGACCACCCGCCTCCCCAAAAGGGAAATAACATTAGACTCATGGAAAGGAAGACGACCGAACTTCAGGTTAAATAATAACTTAAAATAATTTTTTTATCAACCTCTCATGCGGTGTTGAGAGATTTACAACAATGCCGGCGGGCGCATTCTGTGAAAATTTCGACTACAATGTGAGACGTTTCTAAATCATGAGTCAAGTAAAACAAAAGTAAAGTCAAGGAGGCTAGCGCAATTAAGGGAGGACTCGCTTGACCCGTAATTCAGAATTAGGGTTCGGAAACAAAAGAATGGAAACTCTGTATAAATAAGAGAGCTCGAGTTGAAGAGGAGAACGGAGATTGGGCAAAATCATAGAGCTCCGCTAGTGAGGATTACGGAGGGGAGGTAGAAACAAGATGCTTACAGAAATGATAACAGAAGGATAGACTGATGCTTACAGAAGTAATAAAGGAAGGGTAGACTTATTCCCAGAAATATTTTCTTTTCGGCTGTATCATGTTTTTTTTTTGGGGAGAAAATTAGGATACTTGACAAACAAACATCGACGAATAACCCTCAAGGATAGGATGCTAGAGACTAGTTATGACATCCACGTGAGATTAATAGGATGTAAACAGGGAAATAAAACTATTAATATTAATGAGGATCCTAAAACTTAATAAAAAAAATAATAATAATGAACCACCAAGAAAGTAATTAATAACAATAATAATAATAATAATAATGGAATAAGAGCGAACTATCAGAAATAATACTTATGTTTATGAATAAAAGGAAGGATAACGGAAAACCATAATCTCATTTTTAGCAATTAGGACTCATTTAAGTATGAATGGGTTCCGGGATAAGTAGCAGGCTAGTTCGCGAGACGATAACGTGGAAGCAGTCCAGTTAGAGGCACGTAGTATGTTGAGCCTATAGTGGAAGACGAATGAAAGGATCAATTAACCAGGAGTTATGCCAACACGGAGGGTAGAAATTATTTTAACAAGAAATCAGTAGTAGCAATAGTTCAGATTAAGAAGGGAGGATGTGCATTATCCAACTTGGTTTGAGGAAAAAATATACGTATTACGAAAAAGAACGGAAGAAGGACTTGGGGACTTAGGAAAATTTATACACCTTTTGAAATGCAGAAACGATCGAAGACAAATTAATTTATTTCCAGAGCACTTTAGAAGATGGAGGATAGGATACTTCACCGATAGTGGGTGTCTTAATCGATCTAGTAGAGGGTGGAATTTCAAAATGGGAACCCAGGGGTTACACCAAGTACTATTACTAAGTATGACACAACAAATAATACACTCTGCAGGCAATGGACCCTGCTGAGATGGACTGGCTTCGTAAAGTTAGGAGGGCCTAAGGGCCCTAGACTCTCCTGTACTGCGAGCTTTGTTCCATGTCAGTTAGGACTAGTGACCGGTCGAGTAGTAGACACACATACACATGGGATATGACATATTACGATAATAGATGAAAACTAGATCGCTTAAGACTCTTCATATTTAGGCCTACGAGGGATGATAGAAGGATAGGCTACAACTTAGGTCAATCTAGGCTAGGTAACATGAGAAATATACACACAGAGATGAAACTTATACATAGTCGCACACAGGGATACAAGTTGGGAAGGACTAAGGACCCTTTTGGAGAGGTTTTGACCTCGAAAATTTGGCGAGTTGCCTGAACACTTCGCCAACAAGCTAGGCAGGTGCAAGTCGGAAGGTGGGGCACCCCCGTTATGACATGATCTAGAGACAGAGATCTCCAAAATGATCTTGGGGCACTGGCCATAAAACCTTGCCGGCTTGGCACTGACGTTAGGGACCATAAGGAACATCGTTGTTTAGGAAATGATAGGCATCGGAGCAGTAATAATAAAGGAAACATAGGAACAAATGAAAGCACAATACAATTACGGGCAAAGAGACCCACGGAAAACTGTCATGGTACCCGGGTTTAGGAAGAGATGAGGGCGATAGGGGAACCCCATCAAAAAGATTAGGATAAAATCCACTTTTCCGATGAGGCGGCGTCCATGAGTTCAAAAAGGCTCTCCCTAAGGTAATAGAGATCCTGAGGCAGCAGGATGAGTAGGATGGGGACGACTTGGGCCCCGAATGGCAGGCGGTGCCCTCCCTTGAGGCGATCTCCTTTGAGGGATTTGCTCGAGTTTTTTGGGCCCCGAAGGGAAGGAACAACACCACCTCCATTGAGGCGATTTGCTCGACGAGTCCGCCAGAATACAAAACGGAAAAAGCGGGAGTGCGGTAGGGACAACTTGGGCCCCGAATGGCAGGCGGTGCCCTCCCTTGAGGCGATCTCCTTTGAGGGATTTGCTCGAGTTTTTTGGGCCCCGAAGGGAAGGAACGACACCACCTCCATTGAGGCGATTTGCTCGACGAGTCCGCCAGAATACAAAACGGAAAAAGCGGGAGTGCGGTAGGGACGACTTGGGCCCCGAATGGCAGGCGGTGCCCTCCCTTGAGGCGATCTCCTTTGAGGGATTTGCTCGAGTTTTTTGGGCCCCGAAGGGAAGGAACAACGCCACCTCCATTGAGGCGATTTGCTCGACGAGTCCGCCGACTTGCCAAGGACTAAAAGGTCAGAAGTAAACTAAGCACGAAAAGAGATAGCAGGGGTCTATCCAGAGTCAATAATGATGCCAGGGAAACAAAAAAGAGGCCACCGGTGGTTAGAGAAAAGCAGGAAAGGAAACCGCAATAAGAAAGCCGTACGCACACATAGAACATGGTCCTAACGAAGGAAACAATGAATAATAGACAGGGACGTCAGAAACGTTGAGACACTAGATGAAAATACTAAAGGGAAACACATAGATATTACGATTGTGCGATCGACGAGTAGAGCCAAGAGAGACAGATTGACCTAAGTAGGAATATTACATACAAAAGGAGAAGTTAAACACGTACGGGAATACATAAAAGGATATCTCAGGAATTTAGAGGTTAAACACATAGGTGTACATGAAAATTAGAAGTTAAACACATAAATAATACAAGAAAGTAGGAAGAGAGGTTAAACACATAAGTAATACAAGAAAGTAGGAAGAGAGGTTAAACACAGAAGTAATACAAGAAAGTAGGAAGAGAGGTTAAACTCATAGGGTAAGATAAGAAAGAAGAAGTTAAACACATTGGGTGGTACATGGAAATAGAAGGTAAACACATAGGGTTGGACATGAACCTAGAGGTTAAAACCATATGTAAGATAGGGAATAAGTCTACACGTATGAGACCCGGAACTAACTCCAAAACGTAAATGAAAATTAAGAGGAAACCAAAGGATAAGAAATGAAAAGGGAGAGGTTAAACCCATAGGTAAGATGGGGACCCAAGACACGGAATAAAGTCCACGCATAATCGGGAGTTATGAAAAGAAAATTAAATACAGAAATTCAAGAAACCAGATGAGATATTGCCGAACGAATCAGGAAGGGCATAAGGAAATATTGCCGAAGGGATTAAGGAAATATTGCCGAAGGGATTAAGGAGATATTGCCGAACTAATCAGGAAGGGCTTAAGGAAATATTGCCGAAGGGATTAAGGAAATATTGCCAACGAATCAGGAAAGGCGTAAGGAAATTTTGCCGAACGAATTCGGAAGGACTTAAGGAAACAACACCATTCAGACGCATTTTTTTTTATTAAGTTAACTCTGTGGGCTGTAACATGGGATATCGACAGATGTATTAGAAGCGAGAAGTTAAGATGCAAGACGCATCCCGGATTAAAGAAAGGAAATGCTCTCACAATCAGGACCTCACAAGGGAATGATGGACGGAATTCAGGTTACATAATCGTACTAAGAAGTATTTACATCTTAAAGCCATAGCGAAATTATGTGTAGGCGAGCACACTCGGTCGAACCCAGGGCTCTAGAATAGGAAAGGCAAAATTGAAATTTTATCCAAGCAATGGAAAGTGAAAACCAGCGGTAAAATACAGGGAGATACTGACAATTTTTGAACCTAGTAAAACCTGAATTGCAATAAGGGCATAAATGATTCATGAGAAATCATAAGACCAAAAACATAAGAGCATTTCCTTTGCAACTTGAGGCTAGCTATAAGGGACAAATAGGAACATGGGTGCACCAAACTAAACGATACATGTAGATAACAAAGAAATCTAAAGCCAGAACGTCTAATATAATAACGAAGATATGATGGCTGAAAATGAAGCCTCTAAGCAATAAAGTTAAATTAAAATGACCAAAGGTGATAGGGGGGATGCGGACCCATGTGGTACGGGATAGCACCAAACCCATAATCAATGTTATAGTTATCCTCCCAAGTTTTAATGCCATATGCATAAGATTGCAGCTTCACGCTTGGACTGCGGCCACCACCACGACACCACATGATGGGAGGCAGATTAAGATGGCCAGAGACACGGAGCACCCTATACATCTGAGGACGAGGGCAGCATAACGCTGCAAGGACCAACCACACCCTGTACATCTACGGACGCAGGGTAGCTGCCAGGATCAACACACATCTCGTGGCGGAGCATGAGATGGATGAATGTCCAGACTCGCAACCAGCTGAGACAAAACACCTCATTAGCAGTAAAAAAAAACCAAACCCAGGCCATTATAAAAATAATAACGACTTTCTCCAACGCCAACCTTGGCCTAACCTCCTTCAGCCCAATTTTGTCCTATAGAAGAGTTAGGAAAACAAACTCCACGTCAAGATTGATTCCTATCAACCCTTTCACAAGTTCTCCTTGGACCTAACTGGGTTTTGATTAAAGAAACTAGGCATGACAAAAAAGAGGCCTACCTGGACCAACGGCAGCTGAAACCGAACAACGACCTCGAGCATTAGAACATCGCCTCCTCCATCGCGGTAAGCAGACACGAAACCTGACCTCCAAGCTGGCCACAGCAGACACCACAGTTTTATAATTTTTTTTATCAATGATCCGGTTCACGGAATAGACCTGTCAGAGTGAATAACAAAAAAAAAAGGGAAAACGTCGACATACATAACAAAAGTAATGAAATGTGATAAAGTGCGTCGGATATTGGATAACAGTGTAAGTGCGTCGGTTCCAAAAGAAACCACCGAAGGTTTAAATAAGGAAGAAGAATGAAGACAAAAAGAATTTTTTTTAGTCAATATTTTTGTTTTTTTTCAGCAAATAAACATTATTTTTTTTCTTTCTTTCTGAAACAATGCTCAGGCATATTGTATTAAAGCCGCAAAGGCTTGCTATATTGTGATTTTGTTTTTTTTGAAGTATGGTGTTCTCACTAAGTAAACGGATCTTGCCGATATTTCGACGCAATTAAAGGTATTCGGGGCAAATTACAAAACGATCTAACCTCTTAGGATGAGAACAAAATACTTCCAGGACAGATGGAATCGCCAATTGACGACGTCAGTTCCACTCCCACGGAAAGCTAAGTTAACAAGATAAATGTCAGGACCAACCCCCGAGAGGTGAGAGATATCCTGTAAGGAAAAAGACTTTCGGTTTTTCAACCCTACAGTCTTATTTAGGGAGGGGGAATATTACATAGTTACAAATACAAAAGGACCTAATTACAGATATCATAAAAAATAAAGACATTTGTTAATAATTCTATTAATATAGTTAATAATTCTTGGTAAGAGAGACTTGTAGTTTAGAAATTTGTAATCAATTGTTAAAACATTTCATGATGAAACAAACATTGTTATCATGGGTCAAAGTAGGAATGGTGATGGCTTGTCAAACCCAAGTTGCATCATCCTGACCTTAGATGTGGAATTGTTACTAAAGATGACATCATGATAGCTGGGACTGGGAGGATAGATTATCTGATTTTTCGATATGTATAAAGAAGAGTGTCTGGAATAGAAACAAGAAGAGAGCAGCGGGACTGAGTGCGGTCCCCTCAGGAGGGCCCAGCGGGCCGGTGGCGCCTACATGGGTAACGTATTTTCATTCTGTCATTTCTTTGGGTCATTTTAATACTTAGAATCAAATACGGGACCAAATGGTCCGAGTAACTTCATTCAAATATGAAACAAAATTGAATATTTTAAATACTTAGAATCAAATACGGGACCAAATGGTCCGAGTAACGTAGCATATGAAACAAACTTGAATATTTTAAAATAAGGGATATCTCTCTAACTATTAGCATTTTAGTAACAGAATATTTTTGACGTTTTACAATGTGGCGATTTCAGCTGAATTAAATAACAGTGTTTTTTTGAGTTGATTTCATTCTGTTTGGTATTTATTTTAATAAATAATGTTATTTTTCGTTTACTATGGTTTATTATGTTTAGTTGTAGAACTCCTACTCCAAAAATCAAGGCCAACCGCTCGGGCCAAAGACAACTTAAACAATAGGGAACTACGCTACCAATGCGCAGGGGCGTAACAGACGCGCCGCGTAATACTGGAGAAACTCAATTTGTTGTGCCAACTTATTTAAAAGTGTCAGACTGCTATGAAAACAATTAATGCATAAATTATTAGCTATTGCATATTGTTGTATAATTTGAACCAAATTTAAATATTTTCTACTAATTCACTTTTCCATTATTTTATTAAGAGTATTAATAAAATTAAAGAAATGCATCTTTTAAGATACACTGACAATTTAGGGATTAATTAAACTGTATGGTATACATATGGATTCAATACCATATATGAGTTGTGTTGCAAAAAATAAAATATTGCGACCACTAAGAGAATTTTTAAATTTTTGTTTCAGGTGAACTCCTAATGGTGTGATTTAGTTGGTTAATGAACTCTAAGTTATAATAGGGCATCATATTATTAGGTTAAGACAAGATATATTAAGATAGAATTAGGATAAGAAAAGAGATATTAAAATGGACTGTTAGAGAAATAAACATAGAATTTATCTTTATATTAAATAAATATAATGTGTCACCAATACTGGACTAGACTACATCTCCAGATATCAGCTAAACTGGAAGGAACATGTCTCAAGAATTGCTAGATCCAGGTTCCCCAAGGCAATAATGAACTACTGTCCAAATGGGAAACGATCACTTGGTCGACCTATGAAAAAACCGCTTTCTCAGGCCGTAACAGTTCTTCTAGGACTAAGACCTGGCAGGATGATGATAATGATGATTAAATAAATAAAGGATTAAGTTCAAATTAAATAATATAGTAAGGAATAATATAATTAAATTAAATAATTTCAATATTAAAAGAAATATTTTACAGAGAAAAATTGAAACTATACATGTACGAAACTGACTGCACCAGAATCTTCACTAGGTGAGTCTACACATATTCTAATAGTCCCTGATGGATGTTTATTCAAATGTTTAAAAAAAATCCATACGTAACTTAATTAAAACAGAATAATAATGTCCCTTCAAATATAAAACTTGTGAAAACATCAGAATCATGTAGGTAAATTCAAGAGTGAAAATAATAAAAAGTCAGTATTAGTTTGGATTGAAATAGTAAATGTTTCTATCTCTCTCTCTCTCTCTCTTCTCTCTCTCTCTCTCTCTATCTCTCTCTCTCTATCTCTCTCTCTCTCTCTCTCATTCTCTCTCTCTCTCCCTCTCTCTCTCTCTCCCTCCCTCTCTCTCTCCCCTCTCTCTCCCTCTCTCCCTCTCTCTCTCTCCCTCTCCCCCTCTCCCCCTCTCTCTCCCTCTCTCTCTCCCTCTCCCTCTCTCTCTCTCCCTCTCCCTCTCTCTCCTCTCCCTCTCTCCCCTCTCCCTCTCTCTCCCTCTCCTCTCTCTCTCCCTCTCCCTCTCCCTCTCCCTCTCCCTCTCTCTCTCTCTCTCTCTCTCTCTCTCTCTCTCCTCTCTCTCTCTCTCTCTCTTTTCAATGTTCTTATTTAAATTAACATTTTCCAATCCTGGATAGAATCTAATTTAAGAAAGAAAAATTAACATTTGAACCAGGATTTGAACCCTGGACCTCTCATTCTCCAACTGACATCTTCTATTCAGTTGGCGTGATGGTAGCAACAACTATCAGCCTTCGGACAAACGAGAATTGTATTAGTTGAAAGAAATGTTAATGTTTATATCGTTGTTTGAATGGTGTAATGGACATTACACTCATATGGAGAACAAGGGGTCCAAACATTAATTTTTCTTTCTTAAATTAGATTCTATCCAGGATTGGAAAACATTAATATAAATAAAAACATCAAAAATATGAAGCTTTACCGCTTAAAAGTAATGAAAATTCTCAGTAAAAATACTTCTGAATAGAAGACATCAGTTGGCGCGATGATAGTGACAGCTATTAGCCTTCGGACGAATGAGAATTGTATAAGTTGAAAGAAAAAAGTTGGTTGGTTGGTATCTAATGTCGAGCACTTGATAATGAAATCATTCGCTCTCTTGCACTCCAATATTTAGCAGAAAGGCTGGTCTCTTCTACAAAAGCTGGACAACGGAGGAGATGGTTTCTTTCCATATCTTCATTTAAATTGCAAAAAGGGCATTTATGTGAATCTGTTATGCCAAGTCTGTGTAGGTATTTATTCAGGCAGTCATGTCTCGTTAGCAGTCTGAATGTTGCTACTGCAGATTTTTGTAATATAGTAATGTCATAAGCTTGTAGATTTTCCCATTCCTTTCCAGATGTTTTGGTGGTGTATTCTTCTCTAAGTTCATTGATATATTTATTTGAGATAATTCTTTTGATAGAGTGAAAGGAAACTGGAGTAGAAGTTGGGTTTGAAACAATTTTGCTACCCTTCTTGGCCAGAAAATCGGCTATTTCATTGCCTGTCACTCCACAATGGGCTGGAATCCATTGAAGTACAACTTTTTTATATAGACGGGATAACTGTTTTATCATTTTGTGACATTCGATAATTTTGATGCTTTTGGGTGTTGTGTCTCGTGTTATAGCGAGAATGGCTGCTTTGGAGTCACATAGAATTACAACTTTTGTAAATTTTTGGATGTGATATAAAAGATTTTGTAAACTTAAGAAAATTGCTAGAATTTCGCCATCAAAGTTTGTTGAATTTGTGTTTAGTTTACGATAAAAGGAAAAAAAAGTGTACATACTGCACCAGCACCAGTGCCACCATCATTTGGTAGGCTGGAGCCATCTGTAAAAATATGTATCCATTCAGGAGAAGGGTATCTTAGATTTATTATTTCCAGTGACATTTGTTTTAAAATATATGGGGGAGTTTCAGATTTCTTGATGTCTTCTGTTAAATGAAGGTTATATTCAATTTCCAAAAATTCTAGAGGGTTGTTTCTCATCTGCATATTTTCTTTTGAATGTGGAAGTTGCAATTTCTGTTTGATTTCTTGTACTATGCTTAAGAAGCTTCGCTGAGATTTTAAACATACTTGTGGTTTTCTTTGGGTCCAGTTGTTATGGGGTTGCCTTAAAAATTTTTCATACTGTGTGATTGCTGTTTTCTCAATTTCAAATGCTATGTTTGGGTTATTTGTTAAGATTTGCATGGCAGTGATTGGTGTTGTTTTAGCGGCTCCTGTTATCAGACAGAGGATTTGGTTCTGCAATTTATTAAGTTTTTCCACTTTTGTAGTTACTAGGATTAGAAATGTTAATGTTTGTATTGTCATTTGAATGGTGTAATGGACAGCACACTCGTACGAAGAATGAGAGGTCCAGGGTTCAAATATTAATATTTCTTTCTTAAATTAAATCTTTCTCTCTCTCTCTTCAGATATCTGTGTGTATAGAGTAAAATAGCATTAATAGGTGTTATACTACACTAAGGGCTAACTGCAATAATAATAATATTCTATAAAAAGCAGATAAAGAATAGACACATATATATGTGTATTATACCAAAAAATAGGGCATAAATATTCACCCTTTAAATGCGGATTGAAATTTTAATCCAAATATACATAAGTGTTTTATAGATAAAACACTAAGGAAAAAATTATTATAAAATGACTATTTCAATTCAATATATTTGTCAAACAATGAAGACACACTTACGAAATCTTATATAATATCAAAAACAACTTATTAGTTTCAACCTAATAGGAAATTCTTACGAAACCATATGTAACCCAAACACATTAGGGAAGAAGTTAAAAACACCTTATATAACTTGGCCATGAACATACTAGGAATATTACTACAGATGGGGCAAGAAAATAGGGCTTCCATTAGCTTTAGGGGATGGTGAAAGGTGAAGATAATCATATAAAAAGCCGGGATTTTTGAGTGAAAAAGGCAGCAGACAGCAGCGCGGCGGGACCGACTGCGGTCCCCCCCCCATCGGGGTCTAGCGGGACGGTGGCGACTACATGGGTAAAATATATATTCATTTATCAATTCTTTGGTCATTTTAAGACTTAGAATCAAATATGGGACCAAATGGTCTTAGTAACTTAGAATAGCTAACAAAGTTGAATATTTTAACATGATTGTTTTCTCTCTATCTGAATTTTAGCACTTTAATAATTTGAATATTTTTTACGTTTGACAATGTGGCGATTTCAGCTGTTTTCAAATAACTTGTTTTATATGTTATCAATCTAATAGTTCTTTGTGTTGGGTATTTATTTTAATAAATTATGTTAATTTTCGTTTACGGTTTTAACATGTTTAATTGTAGAACTCTTCCTCCAAAACCAAGGCCAACCGCTGGGGCCAAAGACCACTTAACCAATAGTGGTCGTCACGCTATCAATACGCAGGGGCTTAACAGACGCGACCGCGTAACATTATGGTGGCAGCGGTGGGATATTCGTGAAAATAATGTTCTATTATTATATTCACGGATAAAGAAACGAACCTTAGACCACAAAATTAACCTTCAATTCGTACACAGTAAAAATCTATGTTTTTTTTTTCAATTGGGAAGAGAAGAGTCACATTGAATAAACTACGTCTTTTAAAAACAGAGAGAAACCAGAAAATCTTCAACTTTGGGACATTATTATTAACTGGCTTTAGGTTATGTTATTTTTTTTAGGATCTAATATTTGGGTTTATAAACAATGGGTAAATTTTGGATATATCGTTGTTTTTAGGTTATATTTTTGGTATTGATGTTTTCAACAAATGTTTTATTTTTCTGGGCATAATTAAGGTTTTTTTTACAATGGGTAAAATTTTGGATATATATACGACAATTTTGATGTTGTTGATGCTTTTTTTTTCATAGAGATGTTATTTTCTTAATAGGCAGACATTTATATATACATTTTTTTCTAGGTTATGTTATATGTTATGTTCATTTCAGAACTTGATTTTTTTGGATACATAAAAGTGTTATGAATTATTTTGGTGTTGTTTCAGTCAGATGATAAATTTTGGTTATGATTGTTTTTTTTCAGAATATTTGTAGAGTGTAGTAATGAATTTGATTTAGTATTTTTTTTATGTGAATTAAGGCAATATCTCATCCAATGTTAATAATTGTACGTTTATAATGACATATTTTATTATTTCGTCTATCGGGAAGACGTGGCACGATCACATGTACACATAAATCATTTCTGAAAGCATCACCACGAGAGATAAGCCCAAGGGATCATAGGTTGCTTTACACGCCACTAGATTGGAATCTTTTTTAGTGAAATTTTTTTATCATATTTTTAGAAAAGGGTAATAAATTTAAGCAAACAAGATGGCGGACACATCTTATACTTACGCCACTAATGCATTAAACACTCGTACCACGTTTGCACTATGAAAACATTCATTTTTTTTATTATTATATATATATATATATATATATATATATATATATATATATTCACGTAAAACACGATCTTGGATATCTTACTGAATCATGGATAGAGATAGGATACGGAAAATTAATTTATGGTTTATTAACTAGGTAGTTTGTTGTTAGAATAAAGAACTGGGAAGTTGGCTGACGTCTATTGTATTTTTTTTCAAAATGGCCACGATGACTACAGAGCCGTCTAATGGAGTCTATATTAAACATTATAACCACCCCGTAGGAAACTAACCCTATCCATCTCAAACAAATAATATTCTACTTATATTCGGGCTAATAATCAAAAATATTATTGACATAAATACAAGAAAAATAAATCGATTATTATTTAAGTCTCCATGTAACAACTCGTGCATCCACACTGGGACCTTTGCACTAATGCTAGTTAGGTAATTAATCTTGGCCCACGTAAGGCTCAAGGAACCGCATTATAACTTACAATGAATGATTTATATTGGGAAAATAATTAAGTGAAAATAGGACTATATTACAAAAAAGAATAGCCGAAAACTAGCAGGAAAATAGTTAGGGAGTTGGAAAACATAAAAATCAGAGGATTTGGAAATAGAGTAATAACAGTGAAAAATAAAATAACATTTAAAGTAACATATTTCCCTTACCGGAGATCTTGAGGTATCGGAAATGTTAGGGCTCCCAATATTTCTAGACAATCGGCACTTAATGTCAGCCGGGTTATCAGCCCTGCGTGACGACCGCCCTTTCCCCAGAACAAGAGTCTGGTACTCATTTCAGTTAGAGGCTGAATCGACCCCAGGGCCATAGTGCCGCCAGAAGGTTTAGATCAGGTTAAAAATCCTAAAACACCGGGACTTGAACCCCCGACTTTTCGGCTTGTAGCGCAGTGCTTTAACCTCTATGCTAGTAGAAATAAATATTCATACTAAATATATCAAAGAAATTTTAAACACGATTAAAGTTAAAACCGCCTGCCGTGCGACATTGACAAGGCAGGGCATGAGGCAAATAATACCGATTTGTCGCTGGAAAAGTATTCTAGGATATCTTAGGGTAAAGACGAGCACCTTATGATGTGTAGGAACGTTTTTCAGTTAAAAATCGAGAGGTAAACAAAAAACAGAAAGAACTACTAACTGAGTGATCTAAAATTAATAATAATAAAACACACAATAAAATAATAATCAACACACGAAGTTCGGGTACAAATCATACGTCCATAATAAAAGGTAATGGGAGAAATTGGATGACAAATAATAATAATAAGATTACGGAACGTTCAAGAATATAGAAGTTTTCTGAATAATAAATATCAACTCACCAACGTGGAAAAATGAAAAATCGCCATCTTGAGAACTAAACTTATTTTGACACGCACGACGACTGAGTGTCTACTAGGAGGTCAAATAGCTGTAAGATTTCAGCAAGCTCTGGAATGTGTTTATTTTGGGTGAAAGTTTAGATTATCCACATAGATAAGAATTCCACACCAACTGTATGAGGAATATGAACAAATTTATACTATGTGCATTTACAGGGAAATAAATGTTTTTTTTTTGACATCAGAAAGCGTATTTCAAATAAATAACCACGTAAAAACCCATGACATTAACAGAAAATAAAAGCGGCATATATTAGCAATCAGAGGGTTCTAGATTTGAAAACCGAGAGAATGACCAAAGGGCATGGAGACTTAGGAGAAATAAACGAGAACTCGAGCATAGAGGGGAATGGAGAACTAACGCAATCAAAAAAATGATAACGCGACTAATGAGGGATGTAGATTCTAGTTTCGAAACCAAGAGTATGAAAAAGAGGCATGGGAACCTTAGGGGGAATTATAGAGAAATCGAACAGAGCGGGGAATGGAGATTTAGCGCAATATAAAGCCACATAGGGACCACCACCTCCCCAAGGGTAATAACATTAGACTCATAGAAAGGAAGACGACCGAACTTCTGGTTCAATAATAGCTCAAAATATTTTTTTTTGATTAACCTCTCATGCGGTGTTGAGAGATTTACAACAATGCCGGCGGGCGCATTCTGTGAAAATTCCGACTACAATGTGAGACGTTTCTAAATCATGAGTCAAGTAAATCAAAAGTAAAGTCAAGGAGGCTAGCGCAATTAAGGGAGGACTCGCTTGATCCGTAATTCAGATTAAGGTCTCGGGAACAGATAGAATGGAAATTCGGTATAAGTAAGAGAGAGCTCGAATGGAAGAGGGGAATAGAGATTTGGCTTAATCATAGAACTCCGCTAGTGAGGATTACGGAGTGGAGGTAGAAACAAGATACTTACAGAAATGATAAAAAAAGGATAGACTTATTCCCAGAAATATTTTCTTTTCGGCTTATCATGATTTTTTTTTGGGTGAGAATTAGGATACTTGACAACCAAACATCGACGAATAACCCTCAAGCAGGGTAAAGATAGAATGCTAGAGACTAGTTATGATATCCACGTGAGATTAATAGGATGTAACCAGGGAGATCAAACTATTAATATTAATGAAGATCCTAAAACTTAATAAAAAATATAATAATAATAAACCATCAGGAAAGTAAATAATAATAATAATGACAATAACTATGTTAATAATAATAGAAATGACATCAGTAATAACAATAAACCTTAACGATCATAATAATAAAAATAAAATCAAATTACCAGTATTGATAATGTATAATGATAATAATAAAACACAGTAAAATTATAACTAACAATAATAATAATAATAATACTAATAATAATTCACGGTAATTTAATAAACCATAATAATAATAATAATAATAACAATAATAATAATAATAATAATAATAATAATAATGAAATAAGAGCGAACTACCAGAAATAAGACTTATGTTTATGAATAAAATGAAAGATAACGGAAAACCACAATCTCATTTTCAGCAATTAGGACTCATTTAAGTATGAATGGGTTCCGGGATAAGTAGTAGGCTAGTTCGCGAGAAGATAACGTGGAAGCAGTCCAGATAGAGGCACGTAGTGATCGAAAACAAATTAAATTATTCCCATAGCAATTTAGAAGATGGAGGTTAGGATACTGCACCGATAGTTTGGTTGTCTTAATCGATCTAGTGAAAAGTATTATCATATAAATTTGGAATTTCAAGGGCTACACTGAATAATATTTCTAAAGGAAATTACACAACAATTATTATATTCGGCTGATCATGACACTTGACTGAGGTGCCTACAGGAGGAAACAGAGAAAGAATCTGCGGCCGGGATCTCTCCCTCTGTATACCTTGATAGCATATCAGTGGGACTAGTGACCAGTCGAGTAGTAGCACACACACATATGGGATATGACATATTACGATAATAGATGAAAACTAGATCGCTTAAGACTCTTCATATTTAGGCCTACGAGGGATAGTAAGAGGATAGGCTACAACTTAGGTCAATCTAGGCTAGGTAACGTGAGAAATACACACACAGAGATGAAACTTTTACATAGTCGCACACAGAGATACAAGTTGGGAAGGACTAAGGACCCTTTTGGAGAGGTTTTTGGCCTCGAAAATTTGGCGAGTTGCCTGAACACTTCGCCAACAAGCTAGGCAGGTGCAAGTCGGAAGGTGGGGCACCCCCGTTATGACATGATCTAGAGACAGAGAACTCCAAAATGATCTTGGGGTACTGGCCATAAAACCTTGCCGGCTTGGCACTGACGTTAGGGACCATATGGAACATCATTGTTTAGGGAGAGATAGGCATCCTAGGAATTAGGAACAAAACGAAAGTAAGATACAATTACGGGCAAAGAGACCCACGAGAAACATTAGTGATACCCGGGTTTAGGGATTGATGAGGACAACAGGGGAACCCCATCAAAGAGATTAGGATACAATCCACTTTTCCGATGAGGCGGCGTCCATGAGTTCAAGAAGGCTCTCCCTAAGATTAACGCCGAAATCGAGATTTCGGAGGCAGTAGGATGGGGACAACTTGGGCCCCGAATGGCAGGCGGTGCCCTCCCTTGAGGCGATTTGCTCGAGTTTTCTTGGGCCCCGAAGGGAGTAAGGAACAACACCACCTCCATTGAGGCGATTTGCTCGACGAGTCCGCCAGAATACAAAACGGAAAAAGCGGGAGTGCGGTAGGGACAACTTGGGCCCCGAATGGCAGGGCGGTGCCCTCCCTTGAGGCGATTTGCTCGAGTTTCTTGGGCCCCGAAGGGAGTAAGGATCAACACCACCTCCATTGAGGCGATTTGCTCGACGAGTCCGCCAGAATACAAAACGGAAAAAGCGGGAGTGCGGTAGGGACAACTTGGGCCCCGAATGGCAGGGCGGTGCCCTCCCTTGAGGCGATTTGCTCGAGTTTCTTGGGCCCCGAAGGGAGTAAGGATCAACACCACCTCCATTGAGGCGATTTGCTCGACGAGTCCGCCGACTTGCCAAGGACTAAAAAGTCAGAAACGTTAGGGAATTCTGGAACGACAGAATCAGAGGGTGTGTCAGGAAGGGCCAGGGCCACTTTAGACGGAATACATTTTCCGCCTTCATGTCGTGCCCGGTTCTTTCGCTGGCTCATCCGGCTTTATATACAAGGAATAAGGAATACACGAAGCACGAAAAGAGATAGCAGGGGTCTATCCAGAGTCGGGAATGATGCCAGGAAAACCGCGAAGAAAAAGTCGTACGCACACATGGATATGGTCATAACGAAGGAACAACGAATAATAGTCAGGGACGTCAGAAACGTTGAGACACTAGATGAAAATACTAAGGGAAACACATAGATATTACGATTGTGCGATCGACGAGTAGAGCCAAGAGAGACAGATTGACCTAAGTAGGGATATTACATACAAAAAGAGAGGTTAAACTCATGAGGAGTGCATGAAATTAAAGGTTAAACACATTAGGTAGGGATATCTCAGGAATTTAGAGGTTAAAAACATTAGGTAGTACAAAAATGAGAGGTTAAACACATTAGGTAGGGAGATCTCAGAAAATTAGAGGTTAAACTCATGAGGAGTACATAAAAATAGAGGTTAAACACATAAGGTAGTACATAAAAGGAGATCACAGAGATTAGAGGTTAAACACTTAGGGAAGTGCATGAAATTAGAGGTTAAACACTTAGGGAAGTGCATGAAATTAGAGGTTAAACACTTAGGGAAGTGCATGAAATTAGAGGTTAAACACTTAGGGAAGTGCATGAAATTAGAGGTTAAACACATAAGGAATACAGGGAGTTAGAGGTTAAAAACTTAAGGTACTACATAAAATTAGTGGAAGCTCATAAGGAACACACGAAATTAGAGGTTAAACTCATAAGGTACTACAGGAAATTAGGGGTTAAACACATAGGGTTGTACACGAAATTAGAGGTTAAACACATAGGGTTGTACACGATATTAGAGGTTAAACACATAGGGTTGTACATGAACTTAGAGGATACACCCATAGGTAAGATAGGGAATAAGTCTACACGTATGAGACCAGGAACTAACTCAATAACGTAAATGGAAATTAAGAGGAAAATAAGGAGGTAAGAGGAGATAAAGGGAGAGGTTAAACCATAGGTAAGATGGGGACCCAAAACACAGAATAAAGTCCACGCATAATCTGGAGTAATGTAAAAAGTTAAATAAAGAAATTCAAGAGAACAGATGAGATATTGCCGAACGAATCAGGAAGGGCGTAAGGAAATATTGCCGAACGAATCAGGAAGGGCTTAAGGAAATATTGCCGAAAGAATTAGGAAGGACAGGATGCCAGGATACATAGCCGGGATTAGGAACTGAGGTTAGCAAGAGACGAACCCCGTCTGGGAGGATAGGATTTAATTCCCTTCTGGATGCAGTAGTGTTCGTTGAGGCACCAACAGGCTTTCTAAGGAGAGACAAAAGAAAAGGATAGAATTAGGAAGGATTTAAGGAAACAACGCATTTAGATTTTTTTTATTAAGTTAACTCGGTAGGCTGTAACACGGGAAAACGACAGACAGATTAGAAGCGAGAGAGTTAAGATGCAAGACGCATCCCGGATTAAAGAAAGGAAATGCTCTCACAATCAGGACCTCACGAGGGAATGATGATACGGAATTCAGGTTACATAATCGTACAAAGTAGTAGTTACATCTTAAAGCCCTAGCGATTTATGTGTAGGCGAGCACACTCGATCGAACTCAGGACTCTAGAGAGGGAAAAGCAAAATTTGAAAGTTTATCCAAACAATGGAAAGTTTGAAAACTAGCGGTAAAATACGATAAGATGCTGACAATTTTTGAACCCAGTAAAACCTGAATTGCAATAAGGGCGTAAATGATTCGTGAGAAATCATAAGACCAGAAACATAAGAGCATTTCTTTTGCAACTTGAGGCTAGCTATAAGGGACAAATAGGAACATGGGTGCACAAACCTAAACATGCAATCTAAAGCCAGGACGTCTAATATGCAATGAGGTAAATTAAACATTCGATGACCAGGAATGATAAAGAGGATGCGGACCCATGTAGTACGGGGTTACCACCAAACCCATAAACGATGTTGTAGTTATCCACCCAAGTTTTAACGAATGACATAAGATTGCAGCTTCACGCCTGGACCTGCGGCCACCACCACGACACTACATGATGGGAGGGAGATTAAGATGGCCAGACTCACGGAGCACCCTATACATCTGAGGACGAGGGCAGCATAACGCTGCAAAGACCAACCGCACCCTGTACATCTAAGGACGCAGGGCAGCTGCAAGAACCACCTACACATCTCGTGATGGAGCATAAGATGGGTGAATGTCCAGACTCGCAACCAGCTAAGGCAAACACCTCACTAGCAGTAAAGAACAAACCCAGGCAATTCTAAAAAATAATAATAACTATCTCCAACGCCAACCTTGGCCTAACATCCTACATTCCAAATTTTTCCTATAGAAGAGTCAAGAAAACACACTCTACATCAAGATTAATTCCTATCAAACCTTTCACAAGTACTCCTTGGACCTAACTGGGTTTTGTCAAAAAACTAGGCATGACTAAATCAAAGGCCTACCTGGACCTACGGCAGCTGAAAATGAACCACGAACTCGAAACCACGAACTCAAGCATTAGAACATCGCATCCTCCATCGAGGCCAGCAGACACGAACCCTGACCTCCAAGTTAGCCACAGCAGACATCGCAGTTCGGATAATTTGTTTTTATAATTTTTTAACAGTGATCCGGTTCATGAAAAGAAACCGTCGAAGTGCATAACAAAAAGTAACGAAATGTGATTAAGTGCGTCGGAAATGAATAACAGTGAAAGTGCGTCGTTTCAAAAAAAAAACCACAGAAGGTTTAAATAAGGAAGAAGAACGAAGACGAGAAGAATTTTTTTTAGTCGATATCTTTTTGTTGTTTTTTCCAGCAATAAACATTATTTTTTTTTGTGGCATGGTTATGCACAGGCATATTGTATTAAAGCCGCGAAGGCTTGCTATATTGTGATTTTTGTTTTTTTTTTTTTAAGTATAGTGTTCTCACTAAGTAAACGGATCTTACCGATATTTCGACGCAATTAAAGGTATCCGGGGCAATTTCCAAGTAAAAGACGATCTAACCTCTTAGGATGAGAAAAAAATACTTCCAGGACAGATGGAATCGCCAATTGACGACGTCAGTTCCACTCCCACTTAAAGCTAAACTAATAAGATAAATGTCAGGACCAACCCCCGAGAGGTGAGTGATAATCCTGTAAGGAAAAAAGACTTTCGGTTTTTCAACCCTACAGTCTTATTTAGGGGGGGGGAATTGTTATACTACACTAAGGGCTAACTGCAATAATAATAATATTCTATAAAAAGCCGATAAAGAATAGACACATATACGTGTGTATTATACGCCGATAAAGAATAGACACATATACATGTGTATTATACCAAAAAATAGGGCATAAATATTCACCCTTTAAATGCGGATTGAAATCTTAATCCAAATATACATAAGTGTTTTATAGATAAAAAAACTAAGGAAAAAATTATTATAAAATGACTATTTCAATTCAATATATTTGTCAAACAATGAAGACACACTTACGAAATCTTATATAATATCAAAAACAACTTATTAGTTTCAACCTAATAGGAAATTCTTACGAAACCTTATGTAACCCAAACACATTAGGGAAGAAGTTAAAAACACCTTATATAACTTGGCCATGAACATACTAGGAATATTACTACAGATGGGGCAAGAAATAGGGCTTCCATTAGCTTTAGGGGATGGTGAAAGGTGAAGATAATCATATAAAAGCCGGGATTTTTGAGTGAAAAAGGCAGAACAGCGGCGGGACCGACTGCGGTCCCCCCCCCCATCGGGGTCCAGCGGGGACGGTGGCGACTACATGGGTAAAATATATATTCATTTATCAATTCTTTGGTCATTTTAAGACTTAGAATCAAATATGGGACCAAATGGTCTTACTAACTTAGAATAGCTAACAAAGTTGAATATTTTAACATGATTGTTTTCTCTCTATCTGAATTTTAGCACTTTAATAATTTGAATATTTTTTACGTTTGACAATGTGGCGATTTCAGCTGTTTTCAAATAACTTGTTTTATATGTTATCAATCAAATAGTTCTTTATGTTGGGTATTTATTTTAATAAATTATGTTAATTTTCGTTTACGGTGTTTTAACATGTTTAATTGTAGAACTCTTCCTCCAAAACCAAGGCCAACCGCTCGGGCCAAAGACCACTTAACCAATAGTGGTCGTCACGCTATCAATACGCAGGGGCTTAACAGACGCGCCCGCGTAACAATAGGTTAATTTAATATTATATTAGTTCGTAATATCTTGAAATTACGTTATATTTATTTTATTTGTTAAAATATATGTCATGTTAAGAAGTTTTGATCAAAGTTATTAAGTTAGGTATATCAGCTCCCTATTAATATACATTTACTTTAAATTTCTATTTCAGCATGCAATAGAATGCTACCTAAAGACCTCTCAAGAAATCCTATATTTTCATCTAAGCCCTTTGGTGGAAAATTTGTAGTTATAACACTCAACTTTACTTGTTTTAATTGAGTGTTATATGATGAATTTGGTTCTGAAAGAACAAAAATTCCGGATCTAAATCTTTTACATGCGTCATTTTTGGTGTATACTAGATAGGATCGGTGAAGATCTGTAAAATCTTTTTAAGAATAGTTTCTTGAGAATAACCTCAATATCTTCAATCCTTCAGAATTTGCTAAAAAAAGATGAAGAACAAGTAACTGTTGATGCTGAATCTTAAGATGAAGGAGATTAATCATATGAAAGCTCAATAATAATTTCCAATTTGATAATTATCTGTAGAACCTTTTTTGTATTCAACTGAAAACTATCTGATCAAATAAGTTTGACAGACTAAAATGTGGATTATGCCTACAAGATAAACCACACATAATAAATGAGTCACACCTCAAAGGTGATGTGGAAAAGAGTGCACATTATTGCAGAATGGTTCTTCCAATTTTTGAAATTGTGATCACTTGTAGAGAAAAGAAAAGCAGAGAGACTTTTTTGTAGAGAATCTTATAATCTACAAATTAGGCAGAATGGCTTCTCCAATTTTTGAAATTGTGATCGATTATAGAGTATCCCCTCCATGGTATCTTTACCTTGTCGTGGTGGAGTGGCTTGCATGCTTAAATGATCCTGAGAGCTATGCCGGCGGTAGCATTGCTGCCGATAGGGTTACCCATGCCGGACTGGTCGAAGGTGATAAGCCAGACGAAGAAAGTACCTTGGGCGAAAGAGTGACGATCTTTCACCGTAAAAATACAACCGTCAAGAAATGCAAACATGGGTTCATCTGGGGTAAAATTTTCCGGAGGTCAAATAGTCCCCCATTCAGTTCTCCGGGCGGGGACTACTTCAGGGAACCCATGCCAAAGGTACTGCGATGGGCAGGACATGTTGCGCGTATGGGGAATGAAAGACGTGCATGGAAGCTTCTTGTAGGAAAGCCAGAGGGAAAACGCCCAGTTGGTAGACCAAGAATGAGGTGGGAGAACAACATTAACTATGATTTGAGGGAAGTAGATTATTCAGGGAATGATTGGAAAGCATTAGCTCAGGATAGGGATGTATGGAGAGCTTATGTCCGCGCGGCCATGAACCTTCGGGTTCGATAGTGCCAGTGAGTAAGTAAGTAAGTATAGAGAAAAATAGAGACTTTTTTTGTAGAGAATCACATAATCTACAAATTTTATTGAAACTATTTTTATGATGTCACAAACAATTTAAGAGTTATATGGGAAAATCCAATTTTTTTTAAACTTTTGACCTTGAATGGATTGATAGGTACTTTCAATATTTCATTTGTAATGATGTAATTAAGGTATGTACCAATTTTCACCTCTATCCAAATTATTCTGCAGTTGAAAGTCTATTTTGACTGGACTAGTAAATGAACGAGAATACTTGAAAAGAAAATTAAATTTAAGACAAATTTCCAGTAGGCTATAAGCAAAACCTGAGAAATGCTTTGGGAGAAAAAAAAAGAGAGACAGAGAGAGCAATTTCTAATCTTTAGTGAGTGCAAATTTAGTGGAGTCCTTACCACATTTCCTGAAATGCATATTGAAACCAACTAACAGTGTTGAACAATAAATGTTAATTACTTATTTTAGGAATTCTCACTATGAGGTATATTCATTAAGGTAGAATATTTTTATCACTCACCTCATATTGTTCTTCTTATTTGATTATAAACTAGTTTCAGAACATAGTTTCTGTTCCATCCTCAGTATCGTTGTTCTGTCGTCTTGAAGAGCTGTCCTTCTCTCCTTCCATTGGCTGACTGAAAAACCTCGAAACCAGGTCTAGAAAACATACAACTACAATCTTCAGACAGATTAGTTTCATTTGATGTTGTTTCCTTATTTCCAAGCATTCCAATTGACCAAACTATGGAAATTTTAGAGATTTGGATGAAAAATAATAAAATTGAAAAAGTAAAGATAGTCGAATATAAAACTTTAACGAAATTATGTATCGATAATATGTTTTTCACCTACAATGGAAGATTTTATAAACAAAATTCAGGACTTTCGATGGGAAACCCTTTATCTCCATTCTTAGCTAATCTATTCATGGGGAATATTGAACACAAGATAATTAATGGACATAGTTTAATTTTCAAGTTCTGGTGCAGATATGTGGATGACATAATTGCAATAGTTAATCATAAACAGATAGATGATGCATTAAAATTATTGAACATTCAAAGTCAAACTATAAAGTTCACTATGGAAAAGGAAATCAATGGAGAAATACCATTTTTAGATCTCAACTTAAAAAGGAATGAAGAAAATAAGATAGAATTTGGAATTTACAGAAAGAAGACACATATAGATAACTACATAAAAGCTTTAGGTTTCAATCACATAGCTCACAAAGAAGCAGTTTTCAATAGTTTGACACATAGATTAGTGAACATACCAATGAACAAAGAAAATTATGAAAAAGAAAAAGAACACATAATCAACGTAGCCACGAAAAATGATTTTGCAATAAAAATGATACTCAATAAAATAAACAAGTTCAAAAGACAAAAATTTATTAATCAAAGCACTCTTCTAAAAGTTAAAGAAGATAATGTAAAATTTAGAAAATTCACAGATCATCCATTAAAACACCACAAGTTTCAAAAAATTTTTAAAGATTTCAACATAAGGTTAGCACCCAAAAATGACTACAGCATCAGTAGACTGATTAGACCTAATAAGAATGAGAAAATTAAAGAAGAAAACAAATCAGGGATTTATCAAATTAAATGTGAAGAATGTGAGAAATTCTACATAGGAAAAACTAAAAGAAATTTGAAAACTAGAGTGAAAGAACATCTCAGGAATGTCAAGAAAGGGGAAGGAGAAAAATCTGCAGTGGCTGCCCATGCATGGTCTGAAAAACATCTTATCGAGAAAGAAACTAAATTATTAAAACAAATAGAAAAACCTAAAGAACTTACTGTTTGGGAAAAGATCTACATTCAAAAGAGTGAAAAGAAGAAATTAATGAACTTTGAAATTCCCGGTGAGAATGACCTGGTTTCGAGGTTTTTCAGTCAGCCAATGGAAGGAGAGAAGGACAGCTCTTCAAGACGACAGAACAACGGTCATGACGATACTGAGGATGGAACAGAAACTATGTTCCGAAACTAGTTTATAATCAAATAAGAAGAACAATATGAGGTGAGTGATAAAAATATTCTACCTTAATAAATGTTAAGCCGAAAATTTGACTTTTGTAAAACTGTACAGATTCTTCAGTGTCCATTGTTAGCATACAGTTGGAGGTGTTGGCATCTTAGCTCTCTCTGCTTCATAAGTCATGTGGTTAGGAATTGTCCACTACTCTGTCACTAAGTGCTAAGTTCAAAGATCTCAGTGAGTAACGGTTTATTTTAGGAAGTAATATTTTGAGCTTTTTTTAATCAAGTTTTTTTTTAGTCTGAAAACATCTTACCTCAATTTAATGTTGATTTGTTCTCAAACATGTTTCGTTATAATCTTCTATGTCATCTTCAGCTTGCCCAGACTCATGAGTTTCATGTTGTGAACCCTGGATGTCGATATCAGCTCCCTCTTCCGGCTGGCCGAAGAACCTCCAAACTAGGTCACGTTCAGCAGGAATTTCGAAATTCATAACTCTATTTTTGTTCTTCTGAATGTAATTTTTTTCCCAAATGGCGAGTTCTTTTGTGTTTTCTAACTGCTTTAATAATTCAGTATTCAAACTTACATTGTGTTTTTTGACCCAAACATGAGTAGCAATTACAGATTTTTCTATTTCCCCATTTTTAATATTTCTTATATGTTCCTTGGTCCACCGCTGTGGTCTCAAAGTAGCGTCCTTCCTTGTCATGCAGCGGGCCCGGGTTAGATTCCCAGTCGGGGTAGTTTTTCTGGGTGAGGTTTTTATCGGGGTTTATCCTCACCTCTAAGACAAATGTCAGGAAAACTTTAAGGCCCAAATGGTCCCCGAAATCATATGGCCATCATCATCATCCTTATCATATTCATCACCCTTCACCGGTGTGGGAAGCTACCACACCTACAATTCCCTAGTAAAGCTGCAAAGCATAACATGAAAATGCAGTGAAAGACCTGTCCTCGGGCAGAATTACTATGGATGGATATGTTCCTTGGTTCTAATTTTCAGGATTTTTTTTTGTTTTCCCTATATATATATCTTTTCACAACCCGTACATTCAATTTGATATATTTCTGATTTTTTACTTTGATCATTTTTGTTGGTTTTTATTAATTTATTTAAACTGTGGTCATTTTTCGGTGCTAATTTAATATTAAGTTTGTCAAATATCTTATGGAATTTACTGCGTGCCCAAGGGTGATATGTGAACTTCCTGTATTTTTTATTGGTTTTTCTTTTTCAAGAGTGCTTTTGTTGATCATTTTTTGTTTCTCTACTTTCTCTATCCTTTTGTGTACTATTTTTTCATCAAACCAGTTTTCTCTTGCTACTTGATGTGTTTTTCCTCCATTTCGAAATCTTCTTTGCTTAAGGGTAAGTTTACCAATCTGTGAGTTAAACTATTGAAGGCTGTCAATTTATGTCCAATTGGATTGAACCCTGTTGATTTAATAAAATTTTCCGTATGAGTTTCTTTCATATGAATCCCAAACTCAATTTTTCTTTTTCCTTTGTTTCTAACCAATTTAAGACCAAAAAAAGGCATGTGTTTATTTTCTTCTGTTTCTATGATAAATTTAATGTTTGTACCATGTAAATTTAACAGTTTTGGGGAATCTTCTACAATGTTTCTCTTTTACATATCTACTCCAAAATTTAAACATTGTTGGATGTGCTTTTGTGATTTTACATTCAAAATCGCTCATAAATAAATTTGCCAGGAAATGTGATAATGAGTTTTCCATCGAAAGCCCTGATTTTTGTCTATAGAAACTCCCATTGAATGTAAAGAACATTTGGTCAATACATAATTCAGTTAATTTCACAGTCTTATCTGATCTCTCTATCTATGTTGTTTTTATTTAACCGGTTGTTCAATATCTCCAAAGTTTTGTGTTTCGGTATATTTGTGAATAATGAAATGATATCAAAGGAAACTAATCTATTTGTAGGTTCGAGTTCCACTTTTTCTAATTTTTTAAAACTAATTCTAATGCATTTTCAATCTGTAGACTTTCAAAACTATTAATTCTTTTAAATTAATTATTCAGCCATTTTGAAATTTTGTGGGTTGGTGATCCAATATTGTTAATTATTTGTCTCATTTTGTTTCCATGTTTGTAAATTTTGGGGAGTCCATGAATATCTAAGTTTTTTTGGTTCCTCACTTTTAATTGAAATTTTTTTTTGGTTAGAATTTTAACATTTTTAAGACAGTTTTCTACTTTTTTGATGAAAGTAAAAAATCAGGAATATATCAAATTGAATGTACTGGTTGTGAAAAGATATATATAGAGAAAAAAAAAACCTGAAAATTAGAACCAAGGAACACATAAGAAATATTAAAAATGGGGAAATAGAAAAATCTGCAGTTGCTGCTCATGTTTAGGCCAAAAAACACAATGTAAATTCAAATACTGAATTATTAAAACAGTCAGAAAATACAAAGGAACTCACCATTTGGGGAAAAAATTACTTTCAGAAGAACAAAAATAGTTACGAATTTCAAAATTCCTGCTAAACGTGATCTAGTTTGAAGGTTCTTCGGCCAGCCAGAAGAGGGAGCTGATATCAACATCCAGGGTTCACAACATGAAACTCATCAGTCTGGGCAAGCTGAAGATGATATCGAAACATGTTCGAGAACAAATCAACATTAAATTGAGGTAAGATGTTTTCAGACTCAAAAAAACTTGATCTAAGTGAGTAGTCTGGACATTCATTTTTTTCTTTTTAACATGTTCAGCTCCTGAGCCAACACTGAAAATTTTTTGGACATCATTTTAAAGAATACTTGTTTCTACGCAGCAAGAGTCCTTACAGTTTGAGGATGGTCTTGTCTTCTATAATCCATGACAGATCTCCAGTAACAATGAATCCGATGATTTTCAGCTTCTACAGTTTTTTCTACCTTATGTAAGGCTTTTTTCTACCTTATGTAAGGCTATCACAGCTGCCTCAATTTTTATATTCTCCTCATTCCATGTTGAAAGTATAGGGTATCTTCTTCCTCTTTTATTGATCAACAGCTAAATGAACAAGCGTGCAATTGAGCCTAAGTTAACTCTCATAATTAGTCGTATAGTTTGTGTCAAAAGTTTGTATTAGTATTTATGGCAAGACTAAGTATAAAAATGAAACATGCCTTTACTTATGCAGATGGTATTACTCTTATAGCCAAAAATGTAACATCAATACAAGGAATGTTGGGGGTAATTCATGCAGAAGAATTAGAGGTTAGCTTAATAATTAATGAAAACAAAACGAGATATATCAACATGTCCATATCCAATGGAAGAAATGTCTTGAAACCTAAAAAGATTAACAATTATACATTTGAAAATGTTGACATTTTCACTTAATTGCAAGTAGATTTAAATAAAAGTATCAAAATTAAATAAATAATAAGGCTTGTGGCTAGAAACAAAGCTCATTATGCAAATAATAATAATATTATTAGAAATATAAATATAAAATTGTTTAAATCATCTCTTCTGTCCAGAGAAACTAAAATGAAATTTTATAAACACTTGTGAGACCAGTAGTATCCAGGGGCATAGTGTCCATTTTAGGCACTGGATGCGCCGCTTCTGTCAATATATGCAAAACATACCGTGTTTACTATCTAAATACAATAAACAAATTTTCTCTCTGTCACATACATAAATGTTATTGCAGTGAAATAATTTGTGACTGGTCTTCATATAGCAACTCCTTTAATCTCCATGTCTCTGGCCAGTCATTCATCTGCCGAGCACCAGGAATATGTCTTGAGTGCATTGCGCGCACATTCTTGGGAAGGAATGCTCTGACTTGAGTTGCCTATGATATTTCACCTCCCCGCGAGCCCCGTATCCATGTTGTTTTCTCTCCCCGCAAAGCCCCATGCCCAGTCTTTCATCTTCCAAGCACCAGGAATATGTCTTCAGTACACTGCGCGTGCATTCTTGAGAAGGAAACTCTGACTTGAGTTGCCTACGATATTTCACCTCCCTCAAACCTCCGTATCAACATACTGTTTCCTCTCCCCGTATCCACGTTCTGTGCATGTGGCAAGCTTTCTGCAAGAAATATTTTTTGTGTTTATTTTTTTTACTTTACAAGTTAATCGTAAATTATTTACCGTGGTTTTATTTACTGTGTTTTCATTGTTGCTCTCCATAGTGTTCAATAATAGTAAGAACACCTGTTTTGTTATACTTACAAAAAGTTACCAGTTTTTAGAAGTGAGGAACATGAACATGGCTTGTGGAAGCGTGGTGAAGTTGTGACTACATTGCATTTGCTAATAGCTGTTTAAAAATCACGTGGTGCTTTAACAATGTGTGATTTAAACTCAGACCAGCCAAGTACCCCATATACTTGCAACGAATTATTGAATGAAAGTAGTTCATGTGGTTGTGTAATTGAACAATTAAAACATAAATCATTCTCCACACTCACTTTTGATGAATTACTTAAAATTATAGAAGATGGGCGACCGAAACCAGACCTTCAAGTAACTGCAGTTACCAAAGGACAAAAAATGTATGAAACTATACCATGGCTATTGGTTGCAGAGAGTCAAAAAAAATATTTTGTTGGCCATGTCTTTTATTTTCAAAACAAAAAACATCTTGGACATGCTCAGGTTTCGACGATCTGCATAATATTCACAAATCACAAAATAAACATTCCCTCACAGTGGCACATATTTTGTCTTTGAAAAATTGAAAGATGTTTGGAAAAAGTAGAATACAATTTAGTATTTAATTTTAGGAAGTTATATTTTGAGGTTATTTTAATTATATTATTTTTAGTCTGAACATCTTACCTCAATATTAATGTTGATTTGTTCTTGAACATTAATATTGAGGTAAGATGTTCAGACTAAAAATAATATAATTAACACAATTTAGTCTTAGCGATCAGTATAGATTTTCCACTGAACGACATAATGAAGAAGTTAGCAAAAACCGAAAAAAGCTTGCTAATTTAATATGGGTCGTTTGTTTGTTGGGAAAACTTGGGTTATCTTTTCGTGGTCATGAAGAGTCTCAAACATCTCCTAACAGAGGCAACTATATAGAAATATTGAAATGTATTTCTAATTATGATCCTGACTTACAATCTATGTTAGAAAGTGAAGATGTTTTTCGTGGGTTATCTCCTTACATACAAAACAACTTACTAAGTTCTGTATCTCAATATTTAACTCAAGAAATAAAACAGGAAGTGTCCAAGGCAACATTCGTTGCATTAATTTGTGATGAGGCGACAGACATTTCCATGAAAGCACAGTTATCAACTGTTCTGAGGTATGTGACAAAGGAAGGAACCATACAGGAAAGATTTTTGCATTTTAAGGATATAAGTCAGGACCATTCAGCAGATGCTCTCTTTCTGCATGTGACAGATGTCTTGCATGATTTTGAATGCGATACCAAATTAGTGGCACAAACATATGATGGTGCTGCTGTAATGGGAGGCGAACACAGAAGTTTGCAATCTAAACTGAAAGAGCAATACAAAGATGCAATATTTGTTCACTGCTATGCTCATCGATTGAATCTGGTCTTAACACAGTCTGTTAGTTATATCAAGCCTGTAAAAATGTTCTTCTCATCTCTATCTGGTTTCGGCGCTTTTTTTTCTAAATCCACTCAAAGGACTGCGGCATTGGATGCAGAAGTAATGAAAAGATTCCCTTCAGCTGCTCCTACATGATGGAACTATCAAATCAGGCTAGTGGAGAATGTTCATCATCATAAAACTGATATTCTTCTTCTTCTTCTTCTTCTACTACAAGGTTTAGGCTATGCAGCCTGTTCCGGCGAAGTTAAAAGTGGAGTCCATCTTCTACGTGGTCGGCCAACATCTCTTGTTCCTCTGGGATTATACAGGAAGGTTCTTTTTGGTATTCTTTCGTTGTTCATTCTCATTAAGTGTTCTGTCCATTTCTTATTATTTTCGCTGATTTTATCTTCAATTTTATATATATTTAATTCTTCTCGTATAGTTTCATTCCTTATTCTATCCGCTCTTGTGCATCCTTTCACATTACGTAAAAACAGCATTTCCGCAGTCTGTATCCTGCTTTTATCCCTTGATTTCATTATCCAATTTTCACTTCCATACAACAACAAAGGAACAGCCATTGTTTTATATAATTTAAGTTTCGTATCTTTCCTTGTTGTCCCGCGCCGTAGCCGAGCGGTTAAGGTAGGAAGCCTTGGCGCAGAGCTATGGGACTTGCGCTGGTTCGAGTCTCCATGGGGGAAGAAATTTTCTCATGGTATTTCGGCCAGTATGGGACCGGTGCCCACCCAGCATCGTGAGGCAATTGAGTAGCTACAATAAGTAGCGGCTCCAGGTTGAGGAACCAGCTATAACGGCTGGGGGACTCGACATGCTAACCACATGTCACCCCTACACTGGCTGTTGATCATCTACCTCTGTGATTGACACATGTGGATGTGAAGGGCCAGCAGCCGGCTGGTAAAAGGGCAACCGCTGAAAAGTGGAAAGACCCTCAATCGGATCTTTCCTTGTTTTCTGACCTAAGGTTCTTTTTTATTGTTCCACAAATAGCCTGAAATGTATTTACTTTATTTTCTATATCTTTATTTTCTCTATAAGTTATATCACATCCTAAATATTGGAAATGTGATACTTGTCCTATTATTTTGTTATCCAGTACAATTTTTGATCTAATTCCATATTTACCAATAAATGCCATTACTTTTGACTTCTTTATTGATATTTTACAATTATATCTATTGGCTATTAATTTAAATTTATATGCTAACATTTGGAGCTCATTTTCAGATTCTGTTAAAAGTACAACATCATCAGCGAATAATAAAGCATTTATTTTATCTTTATTATCAATTAATATTCCTTCATTAGTTAAAAACTTCTTCCATTCTTTTAGGATATCGTCCATATAAATATTAAATAATATAGGTGAGAGTGAACACCCTTGTCGTACTCCTTGGTTTATTTGAAAAAATGTCTTATTTTTTGTCAACTGAGGGCCAATACAAATATTTGTTCCATAGTACAAGCTCTTAACAGTTTCTATAATCTGAATAGGGAGGCCTTTTTCTTTTAGGATATTCCACAATATTTCCCTGTTTACTCATCTAAGTCTATAAATAACAAATGTGTTTCCAGGTTTTTTTCTTGTCTTTTGTTTATTATCTGATTCAGGGCAAATACTCCATCAGTACAAGATCTTCCTTTTCGGAACCCGTTTTGTTCTTCTGCTAGTGTTACTTCAGTAATTCGTTGTATTCGTTTTGCTATTATTCTAGCATAGATTTTATATCCACTATTTAGGATTCTGTAATTAGATGGTTGGTTTCTTTCTCCTTTCTTGTAAATTGGTTTTACTATACCTTGCCTCCATGTTGCTGGTATATTATGATTCTCCCAACACATATTAAGAAAATTCAAGAATCTTAATTTAAAGAATATATCTGCATATTTAATTAGTTCTGAATTGATGCCATCTGGTCCGCTAGCTTTTCTATTATTTGTTAATTTGAGCGATTCTTCCAGTTCTTCCATTTGTATTTTATCTACTTTCAAATTCTCACATTTTGGTTCTTCTTCGTTTCATTCTTGTACCACAGGTCTCTGAAATATTCTATCCAATGTTCTTCTGATATTGATGTAGGTATATATGCAGCTTCTTTTTCTGATTTATTTACATGTTTAATTGTTCTATAAGCAGTCCATTGTCGTCCATGTAGGTCATGTTCTAGATTAGATACATATCATTCCCAACTGTCTTGGTGGGATTTCCTAACAATTTTCTTTGCTTCCTTTCTTTTGTTATAATATATTTCTTTTGTTTCTTCAGTTTTCTTTTGTAAATATTGTAAATATGCTTTCTTCTTTTCCTCTATAACTGTTTTAATTTCGTCATTCCATATTCTTAATCCTCTCTTCTTACAATTTTTCCTTCTTAATCCTAGAACTTCATATGCTGCTTTCTTTAGAGCCCAATCGATGTTGCTCCATTCTTCTTCTATATTATTATTTATTTCTCGCTGTAATATATATTGAGATATCTATTTGCATACAACTTTCTTGTACTTTCTTCTTGTAATAAATTCACTTTATATGTTTCTTCATTGTTGTTGGTTTCCTCCATCTTTCTAATAATTTTATATTACATGTCAAGAGAAAATGATCTGTTCCTACATCGAAACCTCTATATACTCTTACATCTGTGACCCAAGGTATCAATTTTCTGTTTACCAAGAAATAATCAATAATTGATCTTAATCCTCTAGCCGACCAGGTGTACTTATGTATTTCTTTCTTTCTAAAATAGGTATTAGTAATTCTGTATCCATTAAATATTGCAAATTGTCGAAGTTCTTTTCCACTATCATTTTCTATTGTTTCTCCTTGTGTACCATTATATCAGATATAGGATGGCACCCTATTCTTCCATTAAAATCACCTCCAATAACTATATAATCATTTTTATTTACTTTATTCACTACTTTTTGAAGTTATTTATAAAATTTTTCAATTTTTTCTTGTTTCCCTTGTTCTGGTGCATATATACCTATTATTGTCATATATCCTAAAACTGATATTGAGAACATAATTATTTCTATAATAGAAAATGCAGATCAGTGGGCTGAAGAGGCTACATCTTCTGCTCGTGGTCATCTAACACAATTGAGAGACTTTGATTTAAACTTTTACTTGACAATGTTCTCATACATTTTTTGCACATTCTGATTGTTTATTTCAAATACTACAGTCAAAATCAAGTGATGTTTTATATTATATTAAGAATATTAAGGATTTTAAGAATCAACTCCAAGAAACTAGAAATAACTTTGATTTCTTTTGGATCAAACTTGTGAGAACAGCTCCTAGAATCTATTCGGTAAAACGAAATCGCATGGAACCTATTGAAGATGAAGATAGAAAGTCCACATATAAAAGACTGTATCTTGAGATTATTGACGTACTTGTTATGAACATATCTGACCAGTTTCGTGACATGGCCAAACTTAAGTTCATTGGTCTCCTTGATCACAAGCAATTTGTTAAATTCAAAATTGAGTTTCCAAGTGAGGCTCTGTACAGTTTAACGGACTGTTACGGATCTCATTTTGATTTCGCACGTTTGAGAAGCGAATTGATCGCCATTTTTTCAGATTCTGAATTCTATAAAGATGTGAGTGTTCTGTGCGAGTACTTGTGATCTCAAGAGTTAGATGAAGTTTTCCCTGAAACCTATAAGCTGAGTAAACTAATTTGGACTATACCGGCAACGAGTTCCTCAACAGAGGATTAAAAACTACTTGCAAGTTGCACAAGGCCAAGGAAGTCACTATTAAATATAAAAAAATTGCTTGCTTGAGTCATTGATGTCCATGGAAACTTTCTTCGATAACATAATAGACATCTTTGCTACCAAGACGAGGAGGATAAAGTTGCACTACAAGAAGTAAAGTAAGGCTAGCATTATTATTATTATTAGTAATAGTGGTTATTGTATCAATACTAGTAGTTGTATTAGAGGCATTATGGTTGCGCTTCCTCAAACATATAAGCCACGCTACGCCACTGGTAATATCATATCCAGCCGAAACTTGTACACTAAATATATTGATGAAATTGCATTAAAGGTATTGAAAAAAAAAGTTAGAAAAATCTATGAACCAGCATGTGAAAGTAGAGTATGCAGAATAAAAAATAGTACACATTTGTACAAGACAGGACATTGTAAAATTTATAGAATCACTTACACTGAGTTGAGTAGGACTTTATTTTGTGAAATGAACGAAAATAAAATGCCCAAAAATATCTTAACCAGTCATAATGGCAATGATGGAATATTTCGTCAGGGAGTTTCTCGCAAGTCCAGACCAAAACTATGTAGTTATGGAGGGGTAGAATGGCTTTATTTGTTTTCCAGACTGTTGTAAGGTATTGTGAAACATCTTTCTTCAGTTTTCAATAGTTTACAGGTATGTGTTGTTGGAGTCTAACTAGTTAAATTTCATATTATATAGTGTTTGGAATTCATGATGAAAAACAGTGTGTTCTAAGAGAATGTATCGATTTCAATTTAATTGTAAACATTCCTGATTATGAAATTATTGACAGTGATGCAAGTTTTTTCATTGGGAATGAAAGACATGCATGGAACCTTCTTGTAGGAAAACCAGAGGGAAAATGCCTAGTTGGTACACCAAGAATGAGGTGGGAGAATAATATTAACAATGATTTGAAGGAAGTAGATTATACAGGGAATGACTGGAAAACATTAGCTCAGGATAGAGATGTATGGAGAGCTTATATCTGCACTGCCATGAATCTACAGTTTTGATAGTGCCAGTGAGTTAGTCAGTTAGATGCAGGTTTTTTCAGTGATATTTCAAGAGAAGGGTCCACCGACGACGAAAGTAATAGTATTAGTGAAGTTTAAGGAAGTTGTAGAGCTGGAAGGAAGATTAGATCAGGATGTCAATAGCATAGGCCTAAATAGTGCAGACGTAAGTTCCAGTTGGAATAACAGCTGTTCAGAAAGGCCCAAATTTAAATTTATCGGTACACCAGGGGTTCAGGTACGTATAAAAACCCCAAAAGACCCTTTAGAAAATTTTGAACAATATATTACAAGTCAGCTGTAACAAACAATTGTTACAGAAACAAATAGAAATGCAGAAAAATGTTTACAGAGTAAGACAAAATAAAATAAAAATTTAGAGTAACAGAATGGAGAGATTAAAATGAGGAAATAATGTTATTGTTGGCTTGTTGATATTGTTGAGTGATATGATACAGTGATTGACTCTAGAAAACTTAATTAATTTTGTAAAGAGTGACATAAACATAATTTTTGTAAATTGTATACCTTATTGCTAAAACTGTAAGTATAGAATATATTACAGTGTTCTTTTTTCTTTTTATTTAGCCTATATTAATTTAAACTCTGTGTTTTGTGCATGTTTTTGAGTCAGTATAAGTATATACAACTCTAGTAAGAATAACACTTAGTTCTACTTTACAATTGCTATAGTACTTTATATTATCTTACTAAGCAATATAAATTTGTAAAAAAAAAAAGTTCAGAAAAATTCTTTGGTTTTCACACAGTATAGCTAAACATATGTCTTTCACCCCATTAAAACAAACCCTTGTAGAAATTCTGGCAAAGTAAAGTGGCCTCACAGCTTCAAAAGGAAATTGAAAGATACCACATGGTCAAGGTCAAATTACAATTCTAGCTGGAAGCATTAGTATACAAATATTGTATGGAAGAGTGGAATATAAGCACACACATTACATACAAAGTTTATACAAAGCATATGAAGAGAGATGAATTTTTTTAGAAGGAATTGATATTACTTCATTACATTATTACTAAGAAACCAATTATTCCTTACACATTAAAATTGGCTGTGTTATAATATAATTCTTACTCTGTTGAATAGCTTTTATTTCTTCTGATTTGGATGAAAAATTTACAAAAATATTGTAATTCAAACAAAGTGAACAGTTGAACCGGGGAAATTAAATTTAAATTGCCACTTGACTGGTTAAATAGTGTAATACTTGGGAGTAAAATAAGAGATAGATCAAGGAAAAGGTGGCTACAAAAATAAGTGTGTGACCCTGATAAAATGCAAGTTAGGGATTGAAAAAAGAAAGCCATGAAGGATTATGAAGGAAGCCAAAGCCCACCCTGGGTTGAAGACCTGAGAAAGAAGAAGAATTAAACCAACAATATGATTGTATATTGTGTGATAGAGTGGAGTAGAGAACAAATTTTACCAAGGAGTGACTTTTAAAATGTACTGTTATTGAGTACAAGTTTTACCATTTTATTATTTAATTATATCATAGTAATGAAAGATGAGCGATGACCAAAACAACTATATCAATGGCAACCGACCAGAAAGAAGAAAGACATAGTTAACATGGAAGGAAAGCATGAGGATAGCAAGCAAGGGGGTTAAGTATTGAAGATGCCCAAAACCATAGGCTTTGGAAGTTTGGCATGGGAGACCACAGCAGCTGTAGAAACCTGAAGGTAGATAGATTATTTAGTTGGTTTACCACATTTTTACCTCACAATAGCACAGTAAAGGAAGGGTAATGAATTGAACTGTCTATATATGTTTTAAGCTTTGGTGTTCAACTGCAGCTCAAAATCTACTAATCCAATTTTGACAAACAATTCATCTTAGAGTGTCATAAGCTATAATTTTTTAAACGAAAAACTTATATGGCAGCCATTAAAAAGTAGAGGAAAAAAATGCAGACCTCATAATGAGGAATATCATTCAAGAGGTCTTTTAAATTAAAATGAGGTTTCTTTAAACATTTTGGAGATCTAAGTACAGTTTTAGAAATATACTTACTCACTTGGCACTATCGAACCCATAGGTTCATGGCTCTCCATACATCCCTATCCTGAGCTAATGCTTTCCAATCATTCCCTGTATAATCTACTTCCCTCAAATCATAGTTAATGTTATTCTCCCACCTCATTCTTGGTCTACCAACTGGGCATTTTCCCTCTGGTTTTCCTACAAGAAGCTTCCATGCAAGTCTTTCATTCCCCATATGTGCAACATGTCCTGCGCATCACAGTCTACAAGATTTAACAGTTCTTATTATATAAAGACCATATAGTTCATTGTTATGTAGTCTTCTCCATTCACCTGTCTCTCTTTGGTCCAAAAATTTTCCTAACTACTTTATTCTCAAATACTTATAATCTCCTTTCCTCCCTTAAAGTAAGAGTCCATGTTTTGCACCCATATAATATGACTGGTAGAATAATAGTTTTATATATTTTCAGTTTAATGTTTTTTGAAAGGAGTTGGGACATCAAGAGTCTCTGTAATGTATAATAGCACACATTTCCAGAATTGAGCCTATGTTTAATTTCTTTGTGCATCTCATTCCTATTTGTGATTATTGTTCCTAGGTATTTGAATTCAGCCACTTCCTCAAAATTTCCCTCATTTGTCATTAGCTGTCCATTTCCATTATATAATGAATTTCTACGTGTGACCATATATTTAGTTTTATTGATATTTACTTCCAGTCCTAATTTCTTAGTGTTACTCAATAGTGTGTGCGTGTTGTCCTTTAGTATCTCCTCGCTATCGGCCAATAGTACTACATCATCAGCTAACAGCTTATTAATACCATTGAGTTGTAAGCCTTCCTCATTCTCTAAAGATTTAATGGCATGCTCTAGTACAAAATTAAATAGTAGAGATAGTGCATCTCCTTGCTTCAACCCATTCTGGATTTCAAAATTATCCGAAAACTGTTTGCCTACACTCACCCTACTCTTTATGCCATTTAGACACATTCGTATAAGTCTAACTAACTTTTTAGGAATTCCGAACTCCAGCAGGATACTATATAACTTCTCCCTCTTAATTGAATCATTAGAATATACATTCTTATTTAAAACAAGCATGTGGGTGACTTACCTTCTTTACATTTTTTATCACATTAATTCAAGGGTTAAAACAATTACTAAAAAATAAATAATGTCAAGGTCCACCAAAAACACAATAATGAAAAGTTTAAAAAACTAACCCAATTTTTTTTTTATCTGAAGAGAAAATGTATGCCTGAATCAGGATTTGAACCCAATGTCTCTGGTTCTGTAAACCAGTGCAATTGACTTCTTTCTAAGCTACCAGGCATTCCGATTCAAACGCACATTATTTCTCTCCTTTATTACATGAATTCCTGCACACCAAGGCTGTGAACTTTTCGTTCCACACATATCTCTAGCGATTTCTTTATCAAGAAGACTTTAATGGGAATCACACTACACTTATAGCCAGTGAAGCTTATATAAATATTAAATTTAACACTTCTCACCGAATGTCAAATTTTATTTGAAGAGAAAAATATATGCCTGAATTGGGATTTGAACCGTCTCACTGAACCAGAGACATCGGGTTCAAATTCCAATTCAGGTGTATGTTTTTCTCTTCAAATAAAATTTGACATTCAGTGAGAAGAGTTAAATTTAATATTTAAGATCGGAGCTAAAAATGTAGTGTGATTCTCATTAAAGTCTTCTTGATAAAGAAGTCACTAGAGATGTGTGTGGAATGAAAAGTACATAGACTCGGTGTGCGGGAATTCATGTAATAAAGGAGAGAAATAATGTGTGTTTGAATTGGAATGCCTGGTTGCTTAGTGCTTAGTGTACAAGAACCAGAGACATTGGGTTCAAATCCTGATTCTGGTGTATATTTTTCTCTTAAAATAAAATTTGACATTTGGTGAGAAATATTAAATTTAATATTTAAGATCAGAACTAAACCCAATTATAAAAAAAAATCTTAAAACTTTGTAAACAGAAAAGTAAAGTTAAAAAAAAAAGACTGTTTTCACGGTCAGAGGTGAATTTACATTAAGTTCATGTTTTGGAATTTATCTCCAACTATGAAAACAATGAATGATGTTTGTTTTTTACTTTCAAGTTTACTAAATTTTAAGACTTTTCTGTAATCAGGTTTTAGTTTTTACACTTTTCATTTTTTTGTTACATTAATTCTTAGGGAGGTTAATTTAAAGTATTTGCAATAGCAGTAAACAATAATTAAGGTAAAATGCACTTATTTCCTTAGATGGAATATCACAATAGTTCACATATTCAGTGGGAGTGGAAAAATATTATTTTAGTGATGTATTCCAAACAATAAAACTTTGCAATTAATTAACTAAGAGACAAAAAGTTGCAACTGAGCTAGAATATGAACCCAAGATATTCAATTTTTTAAAAAGAAAAATCAATGTTTGAACCAGGAATTGAACCCCAGACCTCTGACTCTACGCATCAGTGTGCAAGTCTATTACACTATTCAAGATCTGATATAATCTTACATCTAAAGGCAGATAGCTATTAATGTCACCAGGCAACTTCTATTCAAAGTAGTTTTAACAAGAATTTTACATTACTTCTAAGCAGTAAAGCATAATATTTTGATGTCCAGTCATGGACAAATTTATTTTTTGAAAAGAAAAATTAACATTTGTGGAAATCGAACCCTGGACCACTGATTCTACATGTCACCGTGCAGTCCATTACACTGTATCTGCCTTTGAACATAAGAGAACTGTATAAGAGGAAAGAAAATTTAATATTTGTATTGAGTCTTGAATGGTGTAATGGACTGCACGCTGGCGCATAGAGTCAGAGGTCCAGGTTTGATTCCCAGTCCAAGCATTAATTTTTCTTTTCAAAAAACAAATTTGTACAGGACTGGAATATGTTCAACTAAATATAACATCAACATATTAAGCTTTACTGCTTAAGAGTAATGTAAAATTCTCATTAAAAATACTTCAAATAGAAGTCGTCTGGTGGCAGTGTTAATAGCACTAGCTATCTGCCTTTGGATGTAACAGAATTGTATAAGAGGAAAGAAAATTTAGCATTTGTATCAGGTCTTGAATGGTGTAATGCAGGTATGTCCAACCCACAACCCTCGATCCCACCACATGCGGCATAGTGATATTTGCCCTATCACATCGCATTCAGCCCGCAGTGATATTTGTAAGTTATAGTCTAATATTATTTATGAAATAAGTAATTCTATTTGGAATAAGATAAACTTGAAACAAAAAGAATTTTTCCGTTTCCAACAAAAGTGTTTGTAAAAGTTCATCCTACTCATCCTCTTACTCAAAACGTGGAGAAATCACATCCGTTTAAGAAATATCCAGCCCAGATCCTAACTATTGCGCATCGCTTTCAAGTCTCTGAGCTTTGTTGACCGCACAGCTACTACTTTCAAGGCAAGTGTGTGAAAGATGTTTTATTATTGATACATTTTGTACATTTCAAGTTAGTTTCCAGTTTGCAGTTGTTCACTCACATTGTAGTGTCAGTGTTAGTAAGAGTTTTGAAGAATATAATTAATTCTGTAATTTTTTAAAAGTGATAATTATGGATTTTAAGTGTAGCAGCAAGAAAATTTTCAGATGAAGGCAGATCATTTCAAATAAAGTGGACAAATCAGTAAATTTTTACTAAAGTAAACAAGAAAGTGGTGTGTTTAATTTGCAGTAAAACAGTTTCAGTGTTTAAGGGGTATAATATAAAGTGACATTACAACACCAAACATGCGTCTTCATATGATAAATTTGAGGATCAATTTTGTAAAGACAAGGTATCCAAACTTATAATTAAACATTTGGGACAGCAGTTAATTTTTAAGAATGTATCACTTAAAATTGAATCTCTGGAAAAAGCGCAGTAGCAGAAAAAATTGCATAAAAGTAATTTTCAGGTGGCAAGTTTGTTACAGAATGCATTGAGAGTGATGCTGTTATTATATGTCCTGACAAAAAAGCGCAGTTTCTAAAATTAGGCTTGTCGTGACAGACTGTAGCTTGCTGTATTGATGAATTAGCATCCAATACAGAGAGAACTTTAAAATACTGAAATACCGAGCCACAAATTTCTAGTTCTTTTTTCTGGCACTCAACGAGAGTAGTGATGCTAGCGATACTGCCCATTTAGCAATTTTATTGAGATAAGTTAATAAAGATCTCAATATTACAGAAGAATTAGCTGCTCTTGTCCCTCTTAAAGGCACCACTAGAACCTATGATTTAATCGGGGTGTCACTGAAACCTTTAACCGGCTAGGCTTGAAATATACAAATCTATCTGGTGTAATAATAGATGGAGCTCCTGCATTTGCAGGAAAACGGAAAGAGTTAGTTAAATTACTGCAAGCAGAGGCAGCTAAAGTAGGAAACATTTGTGTAATGCAATATCACTGCTTAATACACCAAGAAAACCTTTGTGCTAAATCCCTAAATTTGGATAGTATTTTGAAAGTCGTTATAAAAGTAGTGAATTTCATTCATTCATATGGTTTGCGACATAGAGAATTTCAAAATTTCTTACAAAACCTCAATTCAGAATTAGAAGACATTGTTTATTATTAGGGAGAGGATTTTTAGGTTCTAAATGTTAAGATTATAAAATAGTATAGTGATAAAATTAATTTAATAAGTCTTTATATCCAATCAACTGTTTTTTTTATAATATAACTTTCATAAAACATTTCTGAATACTTTGTGTGGGATCTAGCAATATCAAATTAAAGAAAAACAATGCAAATATAACAATCTGTCTTTTTAATTTAAAATAAGATATGTAATATTGTTAGATCTTACACAAAAATTATTGATAAACGTTTTTGTAAGTTACGTTAAAAAAAACTCAGTTGAATGTTTATTAAATTTAATTTATAACTATACTATGTTGCAATTTTAAATTTTAGAACCTAAAAATCCAGTCCCTAAGATGGCTGAGCTGTGGCAAAATGTTGAAGTGAGTGTTTTATCTCAAAAACAAAATATAAACATTTATGGAGGAGAAGGGCAAACCCATTATTGAATTTAAAGACACAGAATCAAATATAATTTTGCCTTTCTGCTTGATATAACACCAACTGAACAAATTTAATTCACTCCTCAAGGTAAAGACCAATTGATCACTATTATGTTTGAAACAAAATTGCGACTTTGGGAATCACAAATGAAAAACAATAACTTTGTGCCTTTCCCAGTCCTACAAAAGTGTAATAATCAAAATTCTCAAAAGCACGCAAAAATTATATCAGAACGAAGAAACAAATTCTGCATTAGATTTCAAGTCTTCAAGGAGAATGTTATAAGTTTCAATCTGTTTTCTTCCCCTTTTTCCATTAATATAGATGAGATTGCCGAGTGTGTTAATTTTCAATGTGCGTCAGACCTAAAGAATAAGTTTAACCATATCCCCTTACTACAATTCTATCGCAACTACTTTCCCAGAGAAAAATATCCGGACATTAATAAACATGCACTTCGTTTTGCATCACTTTTGGATAGCACATACATATGAGAACAAGTGTTCTCCAAGAAGAAACAGGTGAAGTGCGCAATGAGAATGCAAATCACCGACAATCATCTGGGGAGTTCACTTCGAGTTGCTACAACATCAATCAAACCAGATTTGGATGCCTTGTCCGTGAGAAGCAGTGCCAGGTAAAAAAAAATATTATTTTAATATAACAATTTTATTAAAATTTATAAGTATTATTTATATTAAACATACAAGGGTTAATAATACTTTATTTATTATATTGTTCAATTTAGATTTTAGAATTAGATTATACACGAAAAAATAGATATTTAATTTATTTTTAGAACTAATATTATAATTACAATAAAAAAATAAACGTTATCTCAGTCAAAACATAAATTTGTTGTGTCAATGTTTCAATCTCCTGTTGTGAGATTATTTTCAAGACATGGTTGTTTATAAATTTATTGTACTTAGTTACCATCACCAAGACAATTAATTTTTTTTATGAATATATGTATACAAATTTAAATGTATAAATTTAAAATTTCAATTTATAATTAAAAATATTTTAGCAAGGAATCATATGTTCACACCATTCATTTAAATCTTTTTGTTTATTTAATGCTTTATTTTGTTCTTTTTTTATATAGGCCATTTCTGCTATTAATATTTTTTGGTAATTATTTTCTTTGTGTAACATTTTTATGTCATTCCATTTCATTTTATGATTTTGATTAATTATGTGTTCACTGATTACTGAAAGTTCTGCACCTGGTGAACTGATATACTGACAAAGCATTAAATAAACAAAAAGATTTAAATGAATGGTGTGGAACATATGATTCCTTGCTAAAATATTTTTAATTATAAATTGAAATTTTAAATTTGTATACATATATTCATAAAAAAAATTAATTCTCTTGGTGATGGTAACTATGAACAATAAATTTATAAACAACCATGTCTTGAAAATATCTCACAACAGGAGATTGAAACGTCGACACAATAAATTTATTTTTTGACTGAGGTAACGTTTATTTTTTTATTGTAATTATAATATTAATTACTCTCAGTGAAAAATAATTTTTAAAAAAGTTTTTAGAATTAACTAATATTTGATTAATATTTTAATAAAAATAACACATCAATATATTAGCCATTTTATATTTAAATTAACCCTCAGGGGTCCTCATCTAGGGGATATGTGGATGGCGACCACAAGGTGCCCAAGCTGAGCAAAACATTTCTTCCACTTAATTGTGTTTTGCACTCTTTTAACTTTACTATCTAACTTCTCTTGGTTAACTCTTGTTTTTTCGACCCCGACGCTATTAGGGCATCCGAGGGCTAGGGAGTCTTTCCTTTCTTCCATTTCTTCTTTCCTTTATTTTCTTTTCTTCTCCAGAAAAGCATCACCAGAGGCTATAAGATGGCAGCCCCATCACTGGTCTTGCCTTCCTTTGGCCAGCAACCAATCGAAAGGACTATTATTATGCTTTCAAGTCTTATACGAGAATTTCGCAGAAGGATCGTACTATTTAGGCTGGAGGGATAATTTTCTATAGGATCATAACAGGCCTTGGCCTAATACTTGGAAGGAAGAAGAAGAAGATATTTAAATTAATGATTTCATTATCAAGTGCTCGACATTAGATACCAACCTACCATATTTAAATTAATTGGTTTATCTTAGATCCTATTTAATATGGTAATAAAAAAATTCAATCATGTGGCACAAACCAATTCACCTTAACGACAGTGGCCCTTTTCCAAAAAAGATTGGACATGCCAGGTGTAATGGACTGCACACTGATGCACAGGGTCAGATTTCCAGGGTTTGATTACTGGTGCAAGCGTTAATTTTCAAAAAATTAATTTGTCCAGGATTGGAATATGTTAAACTAAAGTAACATCAAAAAACTAAGATGTCCATTACTAATCTACACTGAGTTACTTAGAAATACCTCCCTGACTAAGCCCAATTTCCCCCCCCCTCTAATTGTCGAGATCCATGTTTAACCCATTCAACTCGTATGATGGGACGTTCACGCGCGCTCTAGTGAGGCCCAGTCTTCGAATAACGTGACATTCACGTCAAGCGCACGAGCTCATATATTTTGCAATAACTTCCAAACTACCCTACAGATTATAATTACCTACAGATTATAATTTGAAATTACAGATTTCTAATGTGTTAGCTTTTATAGGTTCCTGAGTGAAAGTGTGTTGGACGACCTGCCTTTTTTTGTACGAAATCGTGAAATTAGAAGCTGTCTGTTTGTTGGAAATATATAGAAGAAATTTGTAGTGCTCAGTCTTTGAAATGGCATCTAAGGGGGTGTATGGTGATGATCGTGACGGGATTCTGAGTTTATTAGAGAGTTTTGTCCTCGAAACATCAGACAGTAGACATAACACTGACAGGAAAACTGAGGAGGGTAAAAGGGCAAAGACCTAGAGAAAAAATAAAAAAACCAAGACTCTGCCAGGATGCAATGAAAGGCGTTGGCTTGCAAGACCAGATCACTGCCCTTTTCCCTATAATGTATCGCACTGTAAAAGGATACAGAAAATTATTTTTCTATTTGCTGGACATATGTATGTTTAACTCTTTTGTGGTCTACAATAATTTCATACATCGCAAGACAGCATATTCGACCTTTAGAATAGCTGTCGCCAAGCAGTTATTGGAGACAATTCAGCTGCCATCCTACAATGTGAGAGGCCCCACCATCATTAAGTACAACCCCTGTCAGTTTACAGGCAAGGAACTGGGCTCAGTTTTCATTGTATATCCTCAGCACAGACAATAAAAAGAAACCCTACAAATGTGTGTTCAAAACAGAACAAAAGAAGGGAAACTACATTTCAGTATAAAAAGTGTGAAGTTCCACTTCATGTCCTGGAAAGTTTCGAGATTTACCACACCAAAACATCGTTTTAGGTAAGAAGATTTATTCAGAAGCCTTCACTAAAATTTCTAAAGAAAAAATATTTATTAAATTCCATTCTATGAGCATTTTGTGTTTGCATGTAAAAAGCATGACACCTCCTGTCTTGTGTGGAAGGGAAAGTTAGTAGGCATTTAAATAAGAGTCCATTGGGTTAAGTACCGGTAATGAAACTGAGTTCATTATATTTGATAAGAGCATATGAAGCCATTATGGTGGGTTTCACTATTACATTAGCTAACTTACTTACTCACTGGCACTATCGAACCCATAGGTTCATGGCCGCACGGACATAAGCTCTCCATACATCTCTATCCTGAGCTAATGCTTTCCAATCATTCCCTGTATAACCTACTTCCCTCAAATCATAGTTAATGTTATTCTCTCACCTCATTCTTGGTCTACCAACTGGGCATTTTCCCTCTGGTTTTCCTACAAGAAGCTTCCATGCAAGTCTTTCATTCCCCATATGTGCAACATGTCCTGCCCATCACAGTCTACAAGATTTAACAGTTCTTATTATATCTGGCTTCCTATAAAGACCATATAGTTCATTGTTATGTAGTCTTCTCCATTCACCTGTCTCTCTTTGGTCCAAAAAATTTTCCTAACTACTTTATTCTCAAATACTTATAATCTCCTTTCCTCCCTTAAAGTAAGAGTCCATGTTTTGCACCCATATAATATAACTGGTAGAATAATTGTTTTACATATTTTCAGTTTAACGTTTTTTGAAAGGAGTTGGGACATCAAGAGTCTCTGTAATGCATAATAGCACGCATTTCCAGAATTGAGCCTATGTTTAATTTCTTTGTGCATCTCATTCCTATTTGTGATTATTGTTCCTAGGTATTTCAATTCAGCCACTTCCTCAAAATTTCCCTCATTTGTCATTAGCTGTCCATTTCTATTATATAATGTATTTCTACATTAGCTAACTACAAATTAGAAATTATTAATTTGTAATTGTTAATTTTTTTTAGATTAATAATTTAAATCTATGAAATAAATTAGCATTCTCATATAAATTTATTTAGCACATTATGTTATTTGACACAAACACTATTCTCAATTCTTATAGGATTTCTTTTGCAAGATTACTTTCTTCTGCATTAAAGAAAGCATCTCATACTGGTTAAAATTAATAGCTACAATAATCTACAATTTGGTTATTGATTTATTCATAACCATATTCTGAAACATGAATACATGTGAAAATAATCTACTTTTGAACATATTATATGCACTTAAAAACTTTTAAAATCAGTTATTCTCTTTTATTTCTTATCAAAGTTTATACTGTACTTTCATCATTGTGACTGCAAATCACCTTCAAAGTCTTATTTCCCCCATGATTTCATTACCCAAGTCACATTAAATAAAATTACTACAAATTATCTAATAACAGTAACTTCATGAGGCAACTTTGGCAAATATGCAAAAAAAAAACTGTATCAATTTATTATGGCATTATCAGTATAACTATCTTAAATCATACATATAAGGCTCTGATTAGTACATAACGATTAATGTTTTATATAATATATATACATATATATTTACATAGTTTATCTATGATAAAAGTCTGATATTAAATCAAAATAATATTTAATTTCATTCATTGTGATGTACTGTGCACATAAAGTCATAAATTTTACAATGTGTTATTACAAGAAATAAAATAATTTCTTCAACTTTATATAGAATATTTTATACAAAATGTTCAGAACATTAACATATTGCCTACAAAAACATATGCAAATAATTATACTGATTCTTGTACATAATCTTGGAAAGTTAATTACACAAAACAAATAATGAGATTAAAAGACAATAATGTTAATATAAAAATACAAGGAAATCAGGTTTTCTGTTAATAATAAAAAGAGAGAGACTTACTTATCTATGTATATAATAAATATATATATATACCAGCATAAATCTGGAATGCCCATAATTTTAACCAAATTTGGTACACACATTAATTGCTTATCTGGAAAAGATGCTGCAAGGGATAAGGAGATCTCTAGCACCTTGAGTGTGAGAGAGTGACATATAAAAACAATAAAAAAAACTGATACATGTACCAGTATAGCTCTGGAACACATGGAGCAATTTCAACCAAACTTGATACACATATAAATTATAATGAGGAAAAGAGGGTGTAGGGAGTAAGAGACTCCACTAGGAGGTGGTTAGAGGGGAGTGATATTTAAAATAATAAATTATCAATATTAGTGTCGAATCCTTAGTTTTTGGGATTGATAGTCTGATTGGTGACAGTCTTGATGTCATTTAAGCCCAAGTTTGATCCCTGAATCCCTACAAAGAGTGAAAAGAGGCAAAAATAAAATGTCCAAAATGACCAAGTGTCGAATCCATAGTTTTTGAGGTGACTAAGCTAATTGGTAATAAGAAGATTAAGATAAATAAATATCTGGGCAATACCCGGTAATCAGCTAATTATTGTATTAAAAAAAACAAATAATAGAGCTATAGTTATAAAGATCTGGAACCACTAGTATACTTAGGTATGACCATACACTAAAATAATGTTTTAAAATCTGGCCAATCTATCAAGATATGTTGAAAATCATTGTTTTAATTTTCAACTAATTCTTTTTACTATCTGCTCTCCTGGTGTTGACTGGCAGTCTGGAGCTGATCAAGCAGTCGTGAACTAACAATTAATGGAAAGTGATACAATGAGGTAAACATCAATAAAGTCAAAAAATGAATCTGAAACTTTACACCTCGCAAAGATGCTTTCATCTAGATTTGTTTCAAAAAGACAATCATCTTCATTCTCAACTAACCTTGGCTACTGTTAGAGAAATTATACACTAGACAAATTACAATGGATCACAGGTTACGAACTATGTGGCCATAGGTAAGCTAATCGAATTTTAACAATTATCGTAAGTAATGCCACGAGTGATTTCCAAATTATCGATAAATTCACGACTCACGAAGTGAGGAGTGAATTTATCTAGAGAATTTGGAAATCAAGAGTGGCATTTGTTAGGACTATTTAACGAATAAAATTAAGCTGTTTACTCACAAATCATTATTTAACTATAGTTATTTTAAAATATTTATATATTTAATGTAAACGGTGATGTTTGAAAACAAATGAGAAACTATAGGTACGCTTCTACTGCTTCTTTTGTTTATCACTGCAACCAGATCATGCTATTTATTGCCAAAGGAACGCAATATTGTAAGGAGGAGCTTTCTTTAATATGGTAATTATAACACTGATAAATATTTGGTGAAACACGACTCTGATTGGTTGTAAAACAGAAATCATTGAAACGTGATTGGTCATTGACTCCCATTTGGGGCATGAGTTAAATAGTCTTCTAAATAACTCATGTTTGTGGTACCAACATGTTCTTCCTTGTATTACAACATTGTTCATTACTGCATCCTATATCATTATTTTTATAATACAGCAATTAACTAACTCATTGGTACAATCAAAACCCATAGGTTCATGGCCACTCAGATATAAGCTCTCCACACAATCCCTATCCTGAGCTAATGTTTCCAATCATCTCCTGTATCATCTACTTCCCTCGAATCATAGTTAATGTTATTCTCCCACTTCATTCTTGGTTTACCAACTGGGAATTTTCCCTCTGGTTTTCTTACAAGAAGCTTCCATGCCCATCTTTCAATCCCCATTTGTGCCATATGTCCTGCCCATCACAGTCTATGAGACTTAACTCTTCTTTTTATTATATCTGGTTTCCTATAAAGATCATGTATGTTTGTAGTCTTCTCCATTTGCCTGTCTATTCATCTCTCTTTGATTCAAAAAGTTTCCTAAGAACTTTATTCTCAAGTACACATAATCTTTTCTTCTCACTTAAAGAAAGAGTCCGTGTTTCACATCCATATAATATAAATGGAAGAATAACGATTTTTATATTTTGAATTTAACTTTTTTTTAAAGATATTGGAACGACAAGAGTCCCTGTAATACATAATAGCATCCATTTCCAGAATTGAGCCTATGTTTAATTTCTTTGTGCAGCTCATTCCTATTTGTAATTATTATTCCTAGGTATTTGAATTCAGCCACTTCTTCAACACTTCCCTCATTTGTCATTAATTGTCCATTTCCATTATGTAATGTATTTCTGTGCGTGAACAGCAATAGCAGTGGTTTTTATACTATGACAAGTAGTCAGCAACATTACATTGTTAACATGGCTGTGAGAGAATTTAATGTGACAGACTTTGTCTTCTAGAAGTGCAGAGGTAAATAACCTTAAGTTATGACAAATTACATTTCCTTATGTTTCAATATATTTGGGTACTGGTAAGTTAGATTAGAACTGGTAGATTAGTTTTTTTAGAGAGAAGATTAATGATCTTGAAATGAATGCAAAAAATAGGAACATTAGAGAATTATATCAGGGAATTAGTATAGAGAAGAGAGGGGTTCAGGCTAGAACAAACATAATTTGGAATGAAAATGGGGATATGTTTGCAGATTCCAGGAGTATATTAAATAGATGGAAAAGTTACTTTAATCAGCTATTAAATGTAAATACAGAACAGGACATTGAGGAGGATAATTTACAGACAGCAGAAATGCTAGTCGCAGAGCCAAGTGCATTAGAGGTTGAAATGGCGATTGAAAAATTGAAGATGTATAAAGCATCAGGTTCAGATGAGATCCCAGCAGAGCTGATAAAATCAGGGGGAGAAAAATTGATGGACAAGATACGCTGGTTGCTTAGTATGATTTGGGAAAAAGAAGCTCTTCCAGAAGAATGGAAGGAATCAATTATCGTATGAATTTTATAAGAAAGGAGAGAAAACTGATTGCAACAACTACAGGGGCATCTCATTACTTTCAACTTTCATACAAAATTCTAACAAATATATTAGTAAGCAGACTTACTCCCTATATTGATGACATTCTAGGAGATCATCAATGTGCATTTAGAAGAAACAGGTCTACAACAGATCAGATTTTAGAAAAGAAGTGGGAATATAATGGTACTGTACATCAACTGTATGTAGACTTCAAAAAAGCATATGATTCAATTAAGAGTTAGTTAGACTTATACGAATGTGTCTAAATGGCACAACGAGTAGGGTACGTGTAGGCAAACAGTTTTCGGACACTTTTGAAATCCAGAATGGGTTGAAGCAAGGAGATTAATTTGTTGAATTTATGAAATACATTTTGTAAAAACATTAAAATAATTCAAATTGTAGATTTAATACAAATTCTAATGGGAGTAACATTATAAGGCAAATTATCAACATTCATCTGATGATGGAGGCAATTTTGAAACTAATCAGCAGAGAAATACATATTTTTATGAAAACAAAATTCTGGTTCAATTATGTAATAGCTATATTTAGTTTACACTATAAAACTTATTATGTATTATTTCAGTTGCTGCAGGGCATTGCAATGCTCTATCCGTTGGAATTGGAGACAGTGATACAATGTGACTGGAAGTAACATGAATATTCTTATAGGTTGGCAATTCTGTTTTCCATGATTCATAGCTATCTTTGCAGGACCCTTATTATTTGTATAATATTTAGGTTATTTTTATGTCAAATTCTAATTAATTTTTTTTCCTCGTGAAAAAAATGCATATATATGTACGGTATATATTTCAATGTTACAATCGTAACATCAAAATGAAGAAGCATCACTGATATAATATAAATATCCTTTTTAAAATGTTTACTTTTTATAGAAGCCAAGCCACTAGATGACAATGAGTCCAATGTACCATGCCTCTCATGATTGAGAATCATATAAAAGGAAGGAAAAATAAATGTTTGTGCTAGGAGCCTGAGTGGACTAGTGGTTATGTCACTAATATATTGAGTTAAGAAGTCTCAGTTTCAAATCTGGTTCAGCCACTTACTTATTTTTCTTATCATATATATATATATATATATATATATATGTGGAGAGTTCAGAAGCCAATCATTGTAAGTGAAAGTTTTGCTGAAAATGACTTATATGTTATAACTGCTTCTTTATTATTAAAACTTTCAGTTGACAAAATGTTAGGTCACTATTTTACTTTTCTAATGCAAAATGGCAGCACCTATACTGATAACTGAGTAAATAAGCCAAATTGTTCAGAAGTCCTTAGTGTAAGTCAGTTTGAAACACGCTGATCTTCGTTATAGCATACAATTAGAAATAATAATCTGTTTCCCCTATTCAATCAGTGATTTTAATATAAGTGTGTCCTTTCCATCAATTGAAAATGATTCTTCTTCAGACACCAGAATATGAACATAATTCATCCAATTCAGGTATGTAGATTCTAACCTCTAAAATGTGTAGTAATTTCATTTGACCACCAAGCATTTCAAAAGCTAGTGTTTTGAAGTTTCTAATTGATATACTTTTTTTTTTAAATGAGATTAGCATTATTTTGTTGAAGTTTTTAGTGCTTGTTGACTTGGCTTCTAAAATGTTATTTATTTTTAGATTTCTTGCATGTAGCTGAAGAAGATTATATCAAGCTAGACAACCATTATGAATGCATTAAAAATGAGAATTTAGTGATAACAGTCAGGAAGAAAACAGAACAGAAACAAAAGTTCATGGAAAAGGGTTGTCAGTTCTGCCAATAGATGTTCTGGAAAAGCTTATGTGGACAGAAGTTGGAAAAATATGCCTGAAAAAATTTTTAAATGTGGGTGTAAATATTCTCAAAAGTGTTTTGATTTAGTAGATTCTGAGGAATGGCGATTATTTTTTTAAAAATCTTTTTATAAGTTGTGCGATAATTCAAAACAAAATATCTATTTTCGAGGACTTATCCAGAACCCACCGGTGAAGCAATGCCATCCAAGAAACTCATTGAGGGCACCAAAATTAAAAACAACAAAATACTTTTTGTCGACAACAAAGAAGTTAGATTCGAGTGTGTAAACATTTCTTTATCAACACATTTTAAATTAGTTATGCTCGTATCTATAAACTATCTGGTAGTACAGGACCATCTGCATATATTGGTTATAGACCACCACCAAATAAAATAGATGTGACAAACACTAAGAAACACATCCAATCATTTCCCTCTTATAAAAGTCATTATACTCTCTGCGATATGCCAAAGCAAAGATATTTGCAGTCTGATCTTAATATCAGAAAGATGTATCAACTTTGTGTGGAAAATTAAGTACAAGATGGTTCTGAAGCAATCAAAGAAAAAATGTATAACCATGTGTTTCCTTATAATTTTAATTTACACTTTAAACCCCCATCCATAGACACATGCCAGCTATACAATTCCCTGCATAACTTCTTACTTTTGAGAATGATGATGCTAAAAGCACAAGGCAAATATCAAAAGAGAAATTCACCTTCAAGGGGCAGAACAAGAAGAAAAACCAGTTGGTGGTTGGATAAGGTGTTTAAGTATATTGCCCAGTCTGGCAAGATGCTGAAGATGATTGATATCCAATCAAAACATGTTCAAAAACAAATCAACATTAATATTGAGGTAAGATAAACAGACTCAATATAATATAATTAAAAGAATCTCAAAATATTACTTCTTAAAATAAAACATTAAGATGTTTAAGCTTTAGCTTTTCCAAAACTAACCACTTCTGTTCTCTATTATAAATTGAACATGTATGTGTATTTCATAAATTAATAATGGGAAATAATATTATGAGGTTTTCAAGTTAAAAACTAATAAATATTAAGTTGTGAAATCTCACCTCATACTCCATGATCTTCAAGCACGGAACCACAGTTTTGAGAGGCATCCCTCTCATCTTCAGTCATCTTGATATTGAGTCATAATGATGGCTGAAGATGAGAGGGATGCCTCTCAAAACTGTGGTTCCGTGCTTCAAGATCATGGAGTATGAGGCGAGATTTCACGACTCAATATTTATTAGTTTTTATGTATGTATATACCTAGGGGTGCATAGTTTTAATGACTCTAAAGGTACATGTTGGACGAAACTGAAGGATCTCAAGGATCGCAGGAAATTGTAGGATGTCTTGTAAAATACTTTAATCAACATGCTTCCAGTATCATCATGTATTCAGATTCTTGCACAGGTCAAAACAGGAATATCGAACTAATCTTATCTTTGAAAAACAGATCCAGAGATAACAGCTGATTATACTAACCACAAATTTCTGGTATCTGGATACTCCCAAATGATGTAGAATTTGGTGTTATCAAATAAAAGGCAAGAAAGAAAGAATTTATTTTTGGCCCAAGAGATTGGATTAATTTGGTAACAACTGCAAAAATAATCCATTCCAGGTAACAGAGATGAAGCGACAAGAGTTACTTTAAAAAAATTGGAAGCTTCAATTTGCAATAGAAAACCCAATAATGATGGGGGTAAAGTAAATTGGTTGAAAATAAAATGGTTAAGATACTGCAAGAATAAAGAAAATTCTATTTTCTATAAAGAAAGATTGCAGGATTTCATTTTATGTGATCAAAATTAAATCAACTTCGAAACGAAGGCTTGCTAATTTAATCAATATTGTTCAAGATCACCCATATCCAGATCATAGACCTGTTAAGAGATTAAAAAAAAGAGTAAGTTGGAACTTTTGTCATATATTCCTCCAAATTACCACTCATTTTATAAAAGTGTGCCTTCAATAAACTACAGAACATGTGCATCCTCTTCAAAGACAAACGAAATGAACAATTCTGCAGAGAATGGCAGTGACATTGATGAAGACATAGATTAAATTTGTCAAAAAGTTCTGTGGACAGTTACCATAAGTAACAGCTTTTGTGTTAAATTAAACAATTTTTGAAACTATTTAAGTTTAGTTTTTATATATGTGTTGTATTACTTTTCAATACAAAAATGTATAATCTTTAGAATTATCTGTATTTTTCTGTGTTACATTTTTAAAACATCTAATTTTTTTTTTATTCATTTACATTGATTGGCTTCTGAACCCTCCATATATATATATATATATATATACACACACACACACCTTAGGTCAATAATTTGTTTGTTTTTTTATGTTGTTTCTTAATAATTCCCCTAACTTTTACATGGAATTTAGTAAGATGGTCTCTTTGAAATGTGTCCATGTGAGAATACATTATTTTATGAGGTGATTAGCATTTTTACTTGATTCAGTCATATACTAGTTTAAAAATTGTTTCCAACATAAAAAAAATTTAGATGTGAAAAATAGACCAGATTTTTTTTTATGTTTAAGTAGACGAAGTTCAAAAAGGCCTAGGCCTATTTTATGGAAAAAATTAATGTTAAAATAATTCTAACTACACTTTACCATGATCAAAGTTTAAGATTAAATCAAAAATCTAATTGGACAAACAGAGTTTTGAAATACTCTCTAAAATTAATTATAGATTAATAATTTTTAACATCTTGTTTCTACAAGCGTGACTTGATGGACTTCACCTACTAGTACTCAGAACCATCTATTTATCATTTTACAGTTTTAAATCATCAATGCACGAAAAAGTAATTTTTAAGTTTTGATGTTCAGATAACGACAGTTCCTGCAAGCAACTAAATCATTGAATAAAAGTCAGAGAAAAGAGTAGAGTGATCCCACTATAGGCTTTAAGAGGACCTGAAGTTTGTATGTGTTTAAGACTCTCATCTTTCTAGACAATCGACACAAGATGTTGGCAAGGTTGTCAGCCCTGTGCGACATCTGCATTTACCTCCAGAACATATGTAATGATACTTATTTCCATTAGAGGCTGGGTCAAAGCTATGACCATGGTGCCACCAGAAGACTTAGAGTCAAGCTGTTCTTAATTCCGGGATGGCCATGCCTTTCAAATTTTTGCATGACAACTGCACATGGTTTACAAGGCAATGCAGTGTTGTCAAGTCAATAGTATGGACTTGAGTGGTGAACGAATCAGTTGGAGTATTATTACCGTCTGGTGTTGTCGGTGAATTTTATGCATCATAATGCCGTGGAGAAGTCGGAAGACTATCAATTCACAAACCACAAAAGCATTTATTAATATTAGAGATTATTTAAAAAAAGAGCAAGAAAACAATGGTAGTTTATCACCTTTTAAAGACTCATAGTACAAGGGTAGACCTGACAATACAGTAACATCCTCCGTAAGTGTGACATGTGTCTTCTCGCATAACCTTGACAACTATTGTTAGTGAAGCAGCTAGTCAGCTGACCAAAAGCTGTCATGTGATTCGCTGCCAGATATGAGTAAGTCTACTATAGGCCAGTTAAAAAATCCTGACCCCATCAGGAATTGAAACCACAATCTTCCGACACATAACAATGCCTCAACCCCTGAGAAAAGAGTAAAGTAAACCCTCTACTGCTATCTGGCATAATGCCAAGTTGAGGCATTAGATGAGATTAAGCTCCTATTATTGAAAGATGTTGAGATATACAAGGGCGGATCGGAAAGTAACGCACAATAATTTTTTTCTGCCTTGGTATTGCAGCTAGAATGTTGAAATTTCACAGAGATATAGTTTGAAGTTTTCACTACAGATGGTATTTTTTTCTCAGGTGTACCTCTTGCGAGAGAAGCTTGAACTATGCAACAAAGATGGTGCGCATGCTACAGTCGTCCACCTGTAAGGAACAGAGAAGTGTTGTTCGATTTTTGTGGGCCAAAGGGCATAAACCCAGTGAAATTCACAGGGACATGCGTGGCATGTATGGGGATGATTGTATGGACCGTAGCAATGTCTCCAGGTGGTGCACATTCTTCCAAGAGGGACGTGTGAACCTTAGTGATTCGCCACGCTCCGGCAGTGACAGTGTTCTGGGATATGCATGGTGTTTTATTGGTGGACTTTGCTGAACACGGGACCACTGTGAATGCTGCGGCCTACATTAAAACTTTGGTGAAGTTGCATCGTGCCATTCGTGACAAACGTCACAACATTAACGTTAAACTTCTTCATGACAATGCTCGCCCCCATGTTGCTGCTGTTGTTCGTCAGAAAATCGCCGAATTTGGTTGGGAGGTGCTCCAGCATCCACCATACAGTCCGGATCTTGCACCATCGGACTTTCATCTGTTTGATCCCATGAAGAAATTCCTGGCCGGCAAACGCTTTGAGACAGATGTGGAAGTGAAATCAGCAGTGCGCAGATGGCTACACTCCAACCAAATGGACTTCTACGAACAGGGCATATTGAAACTGGTAACACGATGGGAAAAATGTGTTGAGAAAGTTGGTGACTATGTCGAAAAGTAGGTAAAATATGTAAGTTCATTTGTGATTTTTTTCCTTTTTTTTACTATTAAACTTTTTTAAAAAAATTATTGTGCGTTACTTTCCGATCCGCCCTCGTATATACTGTTTTCATATATGAGTGTTGTTGCTCATGCCTATCGTGCCTCCATAGCAGCATATGAAATTAAACAAAATGGTTGATATCAGCATGAAGAAATAGTGGAATTAGTCACCTGCCTTGGCTCATATTCGTTCAACACGAACCCCATATGGAGTGACTGAGATGTGAGCCCAGGTTCCAGAAGTGAAGGGTGAATGACTAACCACTCACACCATTAATTATATTATTTTTAGTCTGAACATCTTACCTCCAGATTTGTTCCAGACTCTGGAAAAGCTGACAATAAAACAGAATTGTTTTGAAACATGTTCAAGAACAAATCAACATTAATATTGAGGTAAGATGTTCAGACTAAAAATAATATAATTAAAATAACCTCAAAATATAACTTCCTAAAATTAAATATCACTCACACCATGTTCTGCCTGAGGAAAGAGTACATGGCAGTAAAGTTTAAAACTAATGTCATATTTAGATCAAATAGAAAATTATATCCTTCTTTTGTCTTTTTTATAATAATGGATTCCACGCAACTCAAAATCTTTGCACTCTAATTTCACACAACCACATTATTAAAAGTCAGTTATTATTCATCATCACATAAAAAAAATACATATATAAAATCTAGAAATATTAACATATTATATTTACAAAATATTTTTATCCAACCTAAGATTTGAACCACAAATCTTCAGTATTAAATGCTTGTGCTCTAACAAATTCTGCTCCAATTTTATTACTTACATCACATCAATGAAATAAATAGAACTATTAGTTTGACTAAATATGTCACTGAATATTTCTTTATTCCATTGATCTACATATACTTGTTGATGCACAATTGGTCAGAACACCGGCACAAGAAGGTAACAAACCCGTTATTCAAATTCTAACACAGGCAAAAATTTTGCACTTACGAGGATTCCGCTGTGAAAAGGGGTTAGTAACACATGGTAAAAAATTATGTCTTTGATTCTAATTAAGGGGCGTTTTTGCAAAATCCGATATCTGCTTCAAATCTAGTTTTGAGATACTAAACAATTTATTAATACAAAGTATTGGTTATATAATATTTAAATTGAGTCATTGTACCATTTGGAAACTTTTACTAGTTAAGAATTTAAATAGTTTACTTTTAACCTTTTCACTGCTGAGATATTTCCAGCCTTTAAAACCCTCCTTGCTCAATGCAGGGAGAAACATGGAAAAAGTTTATTTAGGTTCCTAAGAAATGGCAGTATATGCCTGCTTAGCTTGAAAGCAATGCAATAGGCATTATATAACTAGCAGGCGTTTGAAGTTGAGAATGGATATACACACCCATAGCACGGCAAGCATTTTCTTTCCCAATGCATATACCCATTTGTAGCAGTGTAAAGGTTAAAACCGACATGCATGCTAACATAAATTTATAGGATGACAATTTCTTAAGGTTTTTGCAAAATCTGATATGTACAACTGAATGAATAACGTTAAAATAAGTTTGAACGTAAATGGGCAGTTTTTCATGTTATTCTTTTTTTTTTTGCAGTTATATAATTATAAACATACATATCTAAAATAGTATTAATGTTTAACTTCAACGTAAGTATATTTTAGGTTAGTATGACCTTCTCTTAAGAGATGTAAAAATTATGTTTTCAGATTACAATATTTATTAAATTATTAGTTATTTTCTCTTGTTTTATCATTTTATAATTTATATCAAACAAAGAACTTTAAAAAATACCATTATCCACTGAATATAACTTTTACAGAACAGACAAAGAAAATGCCTACTGTGTGGAAATATACCATACAAAATATATTGTAGTGTAAAATCTGAGACATAAATTCTATTATAGGTATTGGTTTAAAGTACCCACTATAAACTGAATTGTAATTAACTAACTCACTGGTACTATAGAACTCTTAGGTTCGTGGCTGCACAGACATAAACTCTCTATACATCCCTATCCTGAACTTATGTTTTCCAATCATCCCCTGTATAATCTACTTCCCTCAAATCATAGTTAATGTTATTCTCCCACCTCATTCTTGGTCTACCACATGGACGTTTTCCCTCTGTTTTTCTTAATAAGAGGCACCATGCCCCTCTTTCATTCCACATTCATGCCACATGTTCTGCTCAATGCAGTCTACAAAACTTAACTCTTCTTAATATATCTGGTTTCCTATAAGATAATTATGTTATGGAGTTTTCTCCATTTATCTGTCTGTTCATCTCTCTTTGATCCAAAATATCTTCTTTTCTTATTTATAATTTGCTGGATTTCCAAAATCACTCCTCGGAGGAAGACGTATCAGATGTGCATTCACTGTCTATCCATCTCTCGGCTGGTCTTCCTCTTGTTCTTCTCCCGTCCATTGGTCTATCCAAAATATAAATTGCATTATACCATGAGAAATTAAAAAAAATAAATTCTAAAATTTTGCTGCTTTTAAATACGCTTTAATTATGCTCTTATGCCAAGTCAACGTTACTTTTGACTTGCTGATGTTATAGAGTCATAGAAATCTTTAACATCCTCTGGAATTTCAAAGTATATCTTTTTTGTACTTTGAAATTGAATGGGTAACATATTGCATTTTGTATTTTGCAGAACAATCTCCACATTTTGGACAGATTTAGATCTGGCAATAAATTAATTCTGGAATTTCTTTACCTGCTATAATGACTATCCCTAAATTTAAAACTTCTTATGTGTTTACTATATCTTCTGTCATTTTTTTTTGTTCTTGTCCCTTGATCTGTCTCCACCATGTTGTTCTCCAGGAAACATGCTTGTTCCTTTAAATGTACTAAGTGTTTATTCTGTCCTTACTCAGTCCTGAATATATCAATAAGTGTAATGTTTAGCATATTGCATTAGAAATGCAGCCCAGTACATCTATTTCAACTTCTGTTACTACAAAATCTTTATAAAATTTACTCGTTATCTTTTGAAAGGTATGTGCACAAACAGGAACTCCTACTCCCTTATCTATTTTAATAGAGTAGTGTACTCTTAATAGCATCTTCAATATCAATCATTCTTCTGGCAGGCAATGAAACATTTATATGTGATACCAGAAAAGCATCTTGCTCACTCTTGGTTTTACATGCATAAAGCATTCTGTGGAAACCTAACACAAGAAATTGCAGAATAAGTATTTAAATACTGATGAAATATAATGTAATGATTATATATGGATGAGAATAGAAAACTAGTCACATCATTCCATTATTGAAAAAAAAAAAGCTTCTTTTTACAACCGGCAAATATTTTTATTGCATCATTGTTATTGTTTAAGTCTTTGATATTGAAACCATGCCATGCTAAGTAGAACCCATAGGCCTAAATAATTATAAATCTAACAATAATAATAAAGTAACTGTGTTTGTTTGTGAGCTGATGATGTCAGTTTGTTTTTCTAACTTGTAAAAAAAGAAAGCACCCTATACTGAGTGACTAATAATAAATTCCAAGTAGGGTTCATGATTTTGAAAGTATTCTACAGTGTAGCATTACTTAACTAAGATTAGTTCTACATAAAATATTTTCTTACCTATTGTCAATTTGATTTGGTGTACCAGCTTCGCATATTACATTTGACTTCTGTTCATCATTCAGATTTAATCCGTGCTCACAACCAATATCTGGTTTATGTTCAGCTCCCTTTAAAAACTGTAGCACTTTTTTTAAGAACACTATCGCTTCTGGTACGTTTTCTATCTCTTTCAATTTATACTACAGAATTTGTAAATCATCATCATCCATGCAAGTATTAGGCCATGTGGCCTGTTATGGTCTCAAAGAGGAATTTTCCATCCAGTGCTTTTTTTGGACTTCCCAGCGATCTTTTGCCTTGGGGGCAGTAACAAAGCATGGTTTTTTGGAATTCTATGAGATGGCATTCGTTGAAGATGGGCTTTCCAGTTGTTCTGGTAATTTTGTATATGGTGGAGAATGGGTTCTACCTCCAACTCTTCCATAATTTTCTCATTTCTTTTATGATCCCACTTTGTATAGCCTGCTACACGGTGAATAAATCACATCTCATTTACAAATTTATATTTGCTTTCAAGTCTCAAACCAAACTTGTATATCCACCAAACATATTCATGTCCACCGCTTCTCTTATTAAATCCCACCTTTCCAGTAGAAAAATACTGCAAAAACCTTATTCCAGATGGCAAGATTAATTCGCCATTTCTCATCAACATAGATCATCATTTTGATTATACTATTATCAAAAATTGGCATTTAGTGGAGGATATATAAATTTCTTACAGTAGATGTTAGGTTTTGATAGAACACTTCATATGTAGATAATGGGGTTTTGCAAAAACAGCGAAGCTTTAAATATCTGTGCACAGCTCATTATTCTAATTATGGAAAAACCAATTTAACCAACACAAAGGTGGCTACATAATTAACCAACTCACTGGCTCTATAGACCCATATGTTCATGGCCACATGAACATAAGCTCTCCATACATCCCTATCCTGAGTTAATGCTTTCCAATCATCCCCTGCATAATCAACTTCCCTCAAATCATAGTTAATGTTATTCTCCCACCTCATTCTTGGTCTACCAACTGGGCATTTTCCCACTAGTTTTCCTACAAGAAGCTTCCATGCAAGTCTTTTATTCCCCATTTGTGCCACATGTCCTGCCCATTGCAGTCTACGAGACTTAACTGTTCTTATTATATCTGGTTTCTTATACATACTAACGTAGCTAACTATTATGAAGTTTTCTCCATTCACCTGTCTGTTCATCTCTTTTTGGCCTAAAATTTTTTTTCAGAACTTTATTCTCAAATACTTTTCTTTTAAAGTAAGAATCCATGTTTCACATCCATATAATATAACTGGGAGAATAACAGTTTTATATATTTTCAGTTTAACATTTTGACCTAACAGTGTTAGTGTCGTACCTGTAATATTTTGAATACAGTATGTGATTGAATTTTAACTCCATATTTTTTTTTTATAGATCTGTTAATGGAAATTAATTTTTTTCGGGGACTATTTTTATTAATTTCTTATGGGACATTCACAGTATAGTAAGTAAATGTCTTAAACATTTTATAGCCATATCTCAAGTAGTTCATGAGAAAAGTGTACCAATAGAGTTTTTTGGAATTGATACTGAATGGTTTAAGATGTATAGAAAAGATACATGTTTATTTTTAAAGCTAAATATATCAATTAACAACATTTTTAAATATTGTCAGGTATAGATGATATAAGTTAGATTGCACATTTGAATTTTTATAGGAAAAAATCACTATGAGGTTTAATTTAGGATTATATTAAAAGGTTTCATACCTCACCTCACATCCAGTCTTCTAACTAGGCCGGTTTTCAAACCCTGGGCAGCTTCATCTTCAGTAATTTCTCGTCGACTGATGTTATGTCGATCAGAAGAACTGCAGGAGCCTCTGTTGGTGGACCGATAAACCTACGGATCAACTCTAAAATCCATGGGAGTTTTTAGTTTTTCTTTCTTCGGATTTTTTCCCAAACCGTGAGTTCTTTTTGTTTTTTTATTTCTTTAATTAGACTGGCCTTTATATCAATTAGATGTTTTTCAGAACAAGCATAAGCAGCTACTGCTGACTTTTCCACTTCACCATTTTTGACATTTCTAAGATGTTCTTTCACCATTGTTTTCAAATTTCTTTTTGTTTTTCCTATGTAAATTTTGTCACGATCCCTGCATTTGATCTGATAAATTTCTGATTTGTTTTCTTCTTCATTTATTGGTTTTAATCATCCTCTTTATTAGCATGCATTCATTCTTCGGTGCCAATCTTATATTAAACTTTTAATTTTTTTTTTAAACTTGTGTTTCAATGGATAGTAAGTGAATTTCTTCAATTTTATGTTTTCTTCTGTTTGTTTTATAAGGGTACTTTCATTAATTGATTTTTGTCTTTTAAATTTATTTATGTTCTTGTATACTATAGCCGTTTTCTGTTGTTACATTAATTATGTTACTTTTTTTTTTCTTAATTTTCTTTGCTCATAGGCAGATTAGTGTCATTTGATGTAGTTTGACTGTTTTCCCAGCATCCCTAGGGACACTACTACTGAAATTTTGGAAAAATGATTAAACAAAAACAAATTAGAAAAAGAAAACATAAAGGAATATATAATTTTAACCAAATTATTAGGGCAAGGCATTTAATGATTTTGCATCTTTTTCTTACGAAGGTTGAAACATTGCTTGCATATATGAAAATGTATGACAAAAAACGGATTAAATAAAAGCAATTCGTTAGGGCATTTTTTTGCATCTTCTTAATTTTTTTAGGGATAGGTCATTTTTTGGCAATTTTTAGGTTATTTTGAGCATTTTTTTACACTTTTGCAGAATGTTGTGACATTATTTGTATTTGATTTGAGATTTTTATTATAATTCAGTATTTTTCCCTGTCAATACAATGTCTTGGAATAAATAGATGCTTTGGTAACTACAACCCCTATTTTTTAAGGTATGTGCATAATGAACTTGCCCACTTCTAGGAATTTTATTCAATTACTTAGAGTTTATGCTAGCTTCTACCCCTATTTTTCAAGGAATGTGCTTAATGAACTTGCCCACACTCCCATTGTTATGCTGTTAAGTGAGGTGGTTGGTTGTTTCTAGCCATCTGTATGAACAGGATAAGAGTAAAATGCCTAAAGTAAAGGAAAGTGATAGTGTTAAATTGAGGGCATTTGTTTCAAAACATGGAGAAAATATTTTTTCAACGGATGGTCGTATTTTATTCTGCAAGATTTGTGATGTGAGAGTGGCTGCTGAAAAAAAGTTTACGGTAGAACAACACATGTCACGGGAGAAACATAAACGTGGTCTGCAGCGACTTGAAAAAAAAATCCAGTGTAAACTTACAGCAAATGCTTCTGGGGGAAACTTGTTCAACGTTTTCACCATTTTGTGAGAAACTATGTGAAACTTTTCTATCTGCTGATATTCCACTTCACAAATTGAATCACCCTAAGCTGCGAACTTTCTTAGAAGAGGAGACTGGAAAGTTAATACCAGATCCCAGAACACTGAGAAGAACCTATGTAGCTCGGTATTATGATAAAACTTTGCACAAAATAAGAGAAAGGATTGGAGAAAGAAATGTATTCATATCCATTGACGAGACAACAGACTCTATGGGCCGTTATGAAGCGAATGTTATTGTTGGAGTTTTAGAAGCACACAGCCCTGGAGAACAATTTCTACTACATTGTGAGCAGCTGGACAAAGTCAACTACTCAACAATCAGCTTAGTATTTGACCATGCATTGAGAATACTTTGGCCTGATGGGATTCGAAATTCCAATGTATTGCTTTTTATAACAGATGCAGCACCCTATATGATGAAAGCAGCTGCTTCTTTAAGTGCACTGTACCCAAAAATGGTGCATGTGACGTGTTTAGCACATGCATTACACCGGGTCGCAGAAGAGGTACGTGCAAATTTTCCTGAAGTAGATAAATTAATTGGACATGTGAAGAAAGTATTCCTGAAAGCCCCCCTCTCGAATTTTAGCATTCAAAACAGAGGCTCCCGAAATCCAATTGCCCTTTTCACCTGTTTTGACTAGATGGGGAACATGGCTCCAAGCTTGCAGTTATTATTGCAAGAATTTCGACGTTGTGAAGAAAGTGGTAGATTCTTTTGATAATGGTGAGTCTGTGTCAATAAAAGAGGCACAAGAACTGTTAGCTGATAAAGAAATTGCTGGTAAACTTTCTTACATAAATACTAATTTTGGATTCCTTACTGATGCCATAACTTTACTGGAAAAATCCCAAGTGACATTAGTGGAACAGCTACAAATGGTGAATGATTTGAACCGTGCATGTGGTAAAGTGGGTGATACAGTGTCAATGAAAATGAAGAAGTGTATAACCAAGAACAGGGGGTACACAACATTATTTTCAATTGGCAGAGCTTTGTCTGAAAATTTTTTTCTTGCTGACTGTGAGTTAAATCCAGGAGATATTGCTTGCTTTCAGTATGCTCCAATTGTTTCCGTTTATAAGTCAGTACTAGCAGACAATAGACAATCATTTATGTTTGAGAATCTCCGCCAAGTTTTGATTGTTAACTGCAATTCAAAATTGTTGTGAAAGTACACTGTGTAATTGAAATGGATTTTCTTCAATAAAAGGCAAGGAAGCCTGGATTAGCTCAATGGTTAAGAGCATCAGCACGGAAAGCTGAAGATTCAGGGTTCGATTCCCAGTTCAGGCATAAATTTTTCTCTTTACCATTTGATTACAATAATTTAGTAGTGTACTTTAATATACTTATTTCAATCATAGTAACAGCTTTAGCTTCTTAATATTAATTTAATAAAAGGTAGCCTACTGTAATATGTATGTTTTTAATGTTTTCCTTTTAATATTTTGATGTTAAGTTAAATTTTATGTAATTCAGTAATCAAGGGAGTACTTAATCTAAAAAATGGTATTTTTATTGGTAATCTTAACTTTTTATTGGTCTTTTTTTTTATTTTATTGGTCATTTTTGTATTTTTTAGGTCATAAACGCATTTTTTACCAATTTAAAGAATGTACATATAGAGAACTATATTAAAGCTTCGGGATTCAACCATTTTGCTCACAAAGAGACAGTATTCAACAGTTTGACACATAGATTAGTAAATTGAGCAAAGAAAATTATGAAAAAGAAAAAGAATACATAATTTATGTAGCAACAGAAAACGGCTTTGAAGAAAATATGGTATGCAAGTAAATATACATTTAAAAGATAAAAATTAATTAATGAAAGCACACTTATAAAACAAACAGAAGAAAACATAAAATTCAAGAAATTTACTTACCATCCAGTGAAACACAAGTTAAATTTTTTTTAAAGTTAAATATAAGATTGGCACAGAAGAATGAATACAGGCTAAATAGGATAATTAAAACCAATAAAAATGAAAAAATTGAAAAACAAAACAAATCAGGAATTTTCCAGATTAAATGCAGGGATTGTGATAAAATGTACATAGGAAAAACAAAAAGAAATTTGAAAACAAGGATGAAAGAACATCTTAGAAATGTCAAAAATGGAGAAGTGGAAAAGTCAGCAGTAGGTGCTCATGCTTGGTCTGAAAAACATTTAATTGATACAAAGGCCAGTTTAATTAAACAAATAGAAAAACAAAAAAAACTCATGGTTTGGGTAAAAATCCACATTAAAAAAAAGAAGAAAAAACTAATGAACTTCGAAATTCCATTGGATTTAGAGTTGATCCGTAGGTTTATTGGTCCATCAACGGAGTGAGGAAGAAGCAGTTCTTTTGATCAACATAACATCAGTCGACAAGAAATTACTGAAGAAACCGGCCTAGTTAGAAGACTGGATATAACGAGAGGTATGAAACATTTTAATTTAATCTTAGATATGCACTACTCACTTCATATTTGTAAATATGTGATATAAATAAATATAAGGTGATTAGTGCATATCTAACTCGTATTATCTAAAATAAACCTCATAGATTTACTTCCTTGACATATTAAATAATGTTAGGTATAATTAGAATCTAACTAACTCACTGATACTATCGAACCCGTAGGTTCATGGCCATGCGGACATAGGCTCTCCATACATCCCTATCCTGAGCCAATGTTTTCCAGTCATCCCCTGTATAATCTACTTCCCTCAAATCATAGTTAATGTTATTCTTCCATTTCATTCTCGGCCTATCAACTGGGCATTTTCCCACTGGTTTTCCTACAAGAAGCTTCCATGCATGTCTTTCATTCCCCATTCGTGCCACATGTCCTGCCCATCGCAGTCTACGAGACTTAATTGTTCTCATAATATCTGGCTTCCTATAAAGACACTGTTAACTGTTATGTAGTCTTCTCCATTCACCTGTCCATCTTTTTTTGGTCCAAAAATTTTCCTTAGAACTTTATTCTCAAATACTCGTAATCTCCTTTCCTCCCTTAAAGTAAAAGTCCATGTTTCACATCCAAATAACATAACTGGTAGAATAAGAGTTTTATATATTTTTAGTTTAATGTTTTTTGAAAGGAGTTGGGACGTCAAGAGTCTCTGTAATGCATAATAGCACACATTTCCAGAATTGAGCCTATGTTTAATTTCTTTGTGCATCTCATTCTTGTTTGTGATTATTGTTCCTAGGTATTTGAATTCAACAACTTCCTCAAAATTTCCCTCATTTCTCATTAGAATCAGAGAACAAAATTGTTTTCCGCTCTTCACAATCATCTCTCCTTAAGATAAATAAAATATAGCTAATTGATGGCTTGTCTGAAAGCAATTTTTTTTATAGAATAATAAATTAACAATTAAGTAATCATATCAAAATACACAAAAGGGAAGAAATATTGTCTATTTTTATCTTTTAACTAACCTAAGATCCTCAACAATACATAATAGTTTAAAATCTCAAGCTATTTGCTTGAATATTCATCAGGAATCTATTATACATTGTAACGATAAGCAAGTCAATCTACATAGATTTGTTTTCTTCTAAATTTGAGAAATGATTAATCTGGAAGCATTATCTATATAAGCACATGCATGATGTCATATACTACTATAACATATGTGCCCTTTAATCTCATTAGACAGGCTCTAAAGTTGGTGATTACCACCAAACAAAAACTCATTTACAGTAAAATGAAATTGATAAAATAAAATTACAAACCGAATTCACGAACAATAAAAAGAAAATAATCGGCTATTCACAAATTAACAACAATGTGAATCTGTGAACTTTAATAATTATTAGGTTCATCTTAATGAAAGAAAAAATGGAAATGTTTATGATTCAAAGATATCCTTCAACTATATTTCATGTAACATGCTTCCCATATATTTGTTTCAAAACATTTTTTAAACTGGGAAATAAACATTCCCAGCCAATATAATTTTCTAAAGACACTCTGCAGACGTATATAATAAAACGTAGTGAAGCGTTTATGTAACTGCATTACATTCAGTCATTACACGTTATATTACCCACATTCAAATTATTATTCTTACAGTTTGACATACAATTTAAATTTGTTCATAGTTCTTCGCACACTGGTCCTCGCAAAACTCTAGGTTCATCCTCATGAACTTGTTTAACTTCTTCCCTAGTTTGGGGTAATTCTGAAGAATGTTCATCCCCATCATTTTCATCATCAAAATCATCCCATTCTTTCATAATATCTGCCATCTGAACAGGTGGTTGCCTCCTTATTGGAATACTTTGTGTGAAAACTTTCTTTTCGGTAGAGCCTGCAATTTCTCTAACTGTTTCAATATCACCTTCATTTTCTCGTAATTCCTCTTCTTGTGTTGGATCTTCTTGCAAGTTTGAAGAGGTTGATGATTCTGATTCCTTCACTACATTTCCTACTTGAGGTATAAATTTTACTTCTCTAACTTCTTCAGAGTTCTCTGTTTCACTGTGTGGGAGTTCAGTTTGTTCCTCCATGTGAACTTCATGTTGAGATGTTTCTACCGATGCTAGGTGTGCATCTGGAGCTTCATTTGGTTCAGGTAATATTTTATCACCAAGTCTTTGTTCCAATTCTGCATCACTACCGATTTCTCTAGTTAACACAGGTGGTTCATCTTGAACAGGTTGAGACATATCTGACTGCTGTGGAACTTCTTTTATTAGAACAGGTAACTCTTGCTGGGAAGCAGCATCATTACTATCTGTATTTTCTGCTGGTCTTGTTATAAAGAACATGACTCCTTCACCATTGCTGTCTCTTATAGGAGCATAATCATGATCTGTAAGAACCATCGTAACTTCATCACCACCCACTACAGAAACAGCTACACTGACTGGAGGTGGTGCAGTTGCAGTCTGGGATGGTGTAACCTTGATAGTAGAATGTCCTTCTCCAGAATACTGTTCCAAATCTGTCAGAGGACCAGTATATGAATTGTTCTGTTGTTCTTGTGATTCATCTGGCATTATATCTGGAACTATATATTCTTGTAGTTCAGTTCCTACAATACATTCGTCATTCTTCCCTTCTGTTGAAGTAGTTTCTTCCCCTACAACTTCTGTGGAATGAAGAAGAAATTCATGATTATCATCAAGGACAATTACAGTTTGTTCCCCTGTGAGTGTATCAGCAAGGCCAAGAGATGCTGCAATTCCACTTGCAACATTGCTCAAAGCTTCAGCTTCAGATGAAGGAACTAGAGACTGTACTGCAGGTGCTTCAGCCAACACAGTAACACCAGATGGCAGGAACACTGAGCCTGTCCCTGGTTTCTGCATCACTGCATCGATCACTGGAACTTCCATCAATTCTCCTTCTTCCTCTCCTTCTGCATTCATATTTTCTTCACCAATAGCATCTGAAGAATGTGCTTCTTCCCCATCTTCAAAACTCTGAATTATAAACTCTTTTCTACTACCTCCTTCTTCATCTATTTTCCTAATCACTTCCTTGTGGCTAGTACGAATATGTGCTTTTAGATTAATGTTACGAACAAATGGTTTCTGACAAAAAGGGCATTCATACAATTTTTTAGTTGGATCTGAATGAAGATTTGTTTGCATATGGCCTTGTAAAGCTCCATTACTTTTAAATGCTGCATTACACACTTTACAAACAAATTCTTTGTTATTGGAGTGATTATTACGATGCTTTATAAGAAGACTTTCACTAAGTGCCACATAGTCACATTGATCACACTTAGGGAATTGACAGTTTCTTGGTGGTGGGACACCATGTTTCGTGTACAAGTGATAGAGTAAAAGATTGCGTTTACTAGCACGATGACCACAATGCTCACAAATTCTAGCATCAATTTTTTCCATATGAACATCTTGAAGGTGACGCCTGTATAGGTAATAGGTCTCAAAATGAATAGGTTCTTCATTGGATCCACAGGAATGGCAGAGCCAGGGTCCAGTTGTGTTTTCAGCTCCCGATGCTGGCTTCTGTCCTACCAGTTCTGACAAGGGCTCTACATGTCCTCCATGTTTAAGAACCACAGCTGGCTTACCCTTTCCTGCCACATCTGATTTCAGAACAACATAGGACACCTTTGACTTCACCATCTAGAAACAAAGATAATAATTATGGCTATAATTATAAGCAGAGATGAAATTAAAAAACAGCAGCAATTCATTTTACATGCTATACAACATTTACAATAGGAAAGTAATTTTTTTTTCAATTATGATTATTTAGAAAGGATTATTAAAGATTAATAAATTATTATAAAAATAAAATATTAAATCAATTTCAGCATTTTTATAACTCAAAAAATATATTCATGGACACTGATACATTAAGTCCAAAAGCATAACATGTTTGAAATAAATATGTTATTATACACAGCCAAGCCACTACAACAATTAATGATAAAGAGGATGCCTGAATTGGGAATAAAACCCCAGACCTTCAGCTCTGTGCTGATGCTCTTACCACTTGAGTTATCCAGAGAGGTTAAAGAGCTGTATTTCTGCTTGGATGATATCTGGATAGCTTAAGTGGTAAGAGCTTCAGCATGTAGAATTGAAGGTTTGGGATTTGATTCCAGATTCAGGCACGATATTTTTCTCTTTACAATTAAATTTAACATATTTATTGCTCAAGTGAACTTTTTTTAGCAAAAAATCTAGTATAAAAAGGATCCATTGCTTTTGATAATATTTTTCTTAAAACTATATTGCTATAATATACCAGGTATACATTATAAGTTGTAACTGCTCAAGCTTGGTTTTTAATATGGGCTATGCGATTTACTTCAGTGGGTGGCACGTGTATCTGGTTTGGCCTTTGTGGCACATGGATGCAGTTAGTCAGCTTTAAGTAATCAAGATGGTGAGACCGATTTTCTTGGTGCATTGTAATTTTATGCATAAAAATTATTTTAAGTACATCTGAATGTTTTTGTACGGAGGTATCTTTTGAGTCCTAAGAACTCATAAACAAAGTAAATGATTAATTTTACTTTTATTGATTTTCTAAAGAGTAAACATTTTGATGCATCTGCAGCTCATATTTCACAACTATAAGCATTTTAACTATCCTAGCCATAGTCCCATAGCATGATGCCTTGGTGCAGAGCTACAGGACATTGGAGGAAGAAATTTTTTCACGACAGTTTGGCCAATATGGGACAGGTTTACACCCAGAATTATGAGGAATTTGGATAGCTTCAATAAGTAGTAGCTCTAGGTTGAGAAAACAGTCATATCGGCTAGGACTCAACATGCTGACTACATACCACTCCTATACAGCTATATGATCATCCAATTCTGTAAATTACATATGGATGTGAGACCAGCAGCCAAATAGTAGGGAAATTACCTTGTAGGTCTCTCATGCCATGGAGTTTTTTAAAGTATTATAGCAACATGGTTAACTAACTTTTTCATTCTTCAGCTATGTAGCAAGACAGATTCCTGTTCAAGATAAATTTTCTATTTGTAATAAGCTAAAATCTTGTGTTTATTAATAATGTATACTTAATGAATTAATATAGTAGTTAATGAATTACAAAAAGCCTCTTATTGAAACCAGCACATTTTCTGTTCATAAGATGAACCACTAGCAGTTCCATTGGAATAAAAAAATATTAATTAAATATTTACTTCCAACCATTGCATGCCAAAACATACCTTGAAATTTCTTCCAGAGAAGTATTGTAATATACTAAGGCCATGTAAAAAAAAATCTGTTGCTTTAACTGCAAGGCACTAAAATCCAGTGCCAAATCTCTCATTTAAGCTACAGTGAAGTAATACAACTCTTGACTTGGTGAATTGGATAACCCTCACAACCTGTGTCTGCTCCTGCCCTGCCATACTCCACTCTGCTCAAGTAGGGAATCCATCTGCTTCACACAGTGGATTGCCATTGCTATACTTCATTTGCTCTTAAAGTGATCCTCGTCAAAACAAAACCATGTGACCTGCTCGCTTTTCATTGGTTACTGATACCGATGTACGATGTAGAAGCAATATGTATGTGAAAAAGTAGCTCCCTTTATCAAATTAAAATTATGTCCTCTGAATATAGTTGTTATTTTTCATAAATGAAAATAATAATATTCAAAACATAGCAAATATTGTAAAATATATCTAATCAATAATTACAACTTAAAATAGTTTTTTACATATGGGTGATACATTTGAGTCATGCTTCAGCCGACAACATGGCTGAAAGTGTCGAGTCTTCTGTTGCTGTGTCGCCAACTAAATTTGTAAAAAAAAGTCTGGCAAACCTTTGACTAGTGGTCAAAAACGTTATTTTATGTATTTCACAAGTTTAGTGAAAAGTATCCAGAACTTCCAGTAAAAGATATAGTGAAGTTAACATCTGAGTTTACCAGTGTGTTGTGTACAAGTATTAATAGTGCTTGGTAAGGTTGTAACTCCCAGTAGAAAAGAAAACGTGAGCAGTATGCTTTTCATAAGTATGATGAATTTGTGGTAAACTGAATTCAAGTAGTAGTGCATAATTTATTTTTAAAAAATGAACCCCCTACAACTGATAAAGTACTGAAACAAGTATATAGTGATTCAGAACTGTCTGATTTTAAAAGAACAATGTTTTACAAAACATTGTGTGAAATCGGGTTTATATTTGTTAAAAGAAATCAGAGGAATGTTGTTATAGATCGCGATGACATTTTGCTATGGAGAAGGGATTGTTTAATATGACTTACTTTAATATTGAGTTTAGAATATACTGTATAACTTATATTTAACCCGGGAGATTTCTACCAAAATAATCGTGTGATTTTAAATAAATGTCAATAACCTCAACCTTGAAGCACAAATTCTAAAGATATAAATAAAAATATGCAGTGGTGCGGTGACAGAATCCCATTCTCCCCAAGTCTACCGTTATGTTTGACATCAAACAAAAGAGGAAGAATGCAGTGGCAGGTATGTGGTAACAGAATGACATATTCCAAGAATTAATTCTTAGCCACCACTCCTATGTTAAACTAATATTTATTGTACTAAAATTCCTCCTATTATCAATAGTAGCTAGAAAAAATCAAGTATGTGATAGTATTTGACTTTGTTTATTAAGCTAGTTTACTGCGTACCATACTTATATCACATGTCTTATATACTTCACATGTGCTCCCTGTCAAAGTGACAGTAATTGTGGCGCAAATGGCGGAAGGATACAATTGGCATTTATGTTAGGATCACTCCAAGAGCGAATGAAGTATAGATTCTGGCCTTGCATTTAAAACCGACAGATAATTTTAGTGGACATGGCCTTGGTACATCACAATGCTTTTCTGGGAGAAATCAGTGCTTTTTTTCTGGCGGTACGCAACGGTATGCAGTATCAGGACCTTTTTCCTCATGTTTAAAAGAAATATATATTTATTCAGAGCAAAATGTATTTTTCCTGGCAGATGGCACTGTCTTCGCGAATTAAATTTTCTGTTTTGTAACTCTTAAGTTGGTATCACACTTTTTTGTTTCATATGTTTGTATTGGAAACAGGAAGTTTCACTCAGTTCACTACCTATATTAGTTTTTCGTCGAATCTCCACATGATCAAGAGGGGAAAGATTCTGACTATGACTGCCCGAATGTTGGACACTGTTGCAGAAAAATGACTTTTGCTAGAGAAACGATTGGCAAGAATAAAATGTTGGGCTGTAAATTGTGTCGTGATGTTTGAAATCTAGCTGTCGACAAACGAATGGGAATGAAAATTTCAGTGGAGTGGGCAAATGGTATAATCAGCTATTTTGGAGAATTCTGGAAACAACAGTTAATGTCACTGAAGAAAAAATACACAATCATAAGGAGAGTGCGGGGTACAAAGAATGCCAAAAAGTAACATCTGAAGCAAAAAAAAAATTTCTTAAATACTTTGTCTCATAATAAGCAAATTACATGCCAAACCTCCAAAGCCTATGATCATGAGTATATTCAATGCTTAGCTCTCTTGATTTCATTACAATCTTCATGTTTTCCTTCCATGCTATCTTTGGTCTCCCTCTTTTCTTCTTTCTGCTTGGTTGTCATTGATATAGTAGTTTCGGCCATTATTATTATTATTATTCTATCTTCCATTCTTAAAATATGTCCTAAACATTTTAATTCCTTCTCCTCAATTCTTTCAATTATGCTTTCTTCTGCTTCCATAATGTTTCTAATTTCCTTATTTGTGACATGTTCTAATTTTGACTTTCTGGCACTTCTGAGTAAATAATCAATTTCTAGAGCTATTAGTCTATTCTTGTAGTACTTTTTAACTTTTAAAGGAATTAATCACTATGAGGTTTAATTTATGGTAAAATCAAATGTTTCCTACCTCTCCTCATAAAAATCTTCGAGGTAGATCACGATTTTGAGACCACTGCAGTACTATTTTGGCGACTGATGTTATGTCGATCGGAAGAAACTCTTCTTCTTCCCTCTGTTGGTGGAGCGATGAACCTCTGGATCAGGTCAAAATTTGCAGGAATCTTGAAGTTCATAAGTTTTCCTGTTTTTCTGAATGTGGATTTTTTCCCAAACCGTGAGTTCCTTTTGTTTATCTCTTTGTTTAATTAGACTGGCTTTTGATTCAATTAAATGTTTTTCGGATCAAGCATGAGCAGCTACTGCTGACTTTTCCACTTCTCCATTTTTGACATTTCTATGATGTTCTTTCATCCTTGTTTTCAAATTTCTTTTTGTTTTTCCAATATAAATTTTGTCACAATCCCTGCATTTGATCTGATAAATTCCTGATTTGTTTTATTCTTCAATTCTTTCATTTTTATTGGTTTTAATTATCCTGTTAAGGCTGTATTTGTTATTTGGTACTTGTAGTACTTATTGATTGTCCATACACTGCAACAAATTCCACCAATGTTTTACCAATATATTTTTTGTGCCTTTCCAAATATGCTTATCCCACCATATGGAATTTAACAATGATATTATTTTGCTACTCAATTCAATTCTATGCTTTATGTTTATTTTTGCCTATACCTTTAATGTTATCCATAATTATTCCCAAATATTTAGTTTGTTTCAGCTTGCTTTATTTGAATTCCTTCTTCCAATATTAAATTTTCTCTTTCATTGCTATTTATTGCCAAATATTATGTTTTTTTGTAAATTTACTGTGAGACCCCATGATTCATATGTGTTTTTCAACCTTTTTATCATGAATTCCATATCAAATTTGTCTTGTGATAAAACCAGTTGATCATCAGCAAATCGTAATGTCAGCAAAAATCTATTACCTATTGGGATACCCATACCTTTGCAGCTTTGTTTCCATTTCATTAATATAAATCCACATAAATATTCAATAAAATTGGTGATACTGCACCCTTGTTTCAGTCCCATTGTGGTTATTATAGGATTAGATATTATATTTCCAATTTTAACATAAGCTGTGTTATCTTTATAAATTTGTTTAATGATTCCAATTAGGTTTCTATCAATATTGTATTTCTCTAATACTTCCCATAATTTGTTCCTCGGAATTGAGTCATAAGCTTTTTCTAAATCTATCATTGTCAAATGGGTTTCTTCTCCAACTGCAGTCCGTTTTTCGATTAACTGTTGGATAACAAATGTATTATCAACACATGACCTTCCCAGTCTAAATCCATTTTGATCTTCTCCTATTTTGTCTTTAATATCTTTTGCGCCTTAGTTTTTAATAATTTCGTAAATATTCTATATAATGTGTTATTTATACTTAGTCCTCTATAATTTTTTGCTTCTCTTCTATCACCCTTCTTGTATATTGGTACAATGTAGCTTATTTTCCATTCCATTGTTATTATTACTCATACATTTTTACCAATTAAAACATAAAAAACTTTCACCTTCAAGATGTACAGTATTTTCTCTATAGAATAAGTGCAAAACATGGACATGTAAATTATTATTATTATTTATGTATTCATCAAAATATTCTTGAGAAGGTTTTAACTTAGATAAATCCTTATGCATTAAGAGAAAATTTTTATTTAGAAAATAAAAACATAATAAAGATAGCAAAAGAGAAAAAAATATTCACAAGAAAATAAATAGGTTCAAAAAAAACAAAAATGAATCAATAGAAGTACTCTTCAGACCATAAAAGAAATTAATAAGAAATACAAGAAATCCCCTTAATATTTAAAGGAAGTGACACTATGAGGTTTTAATAGAAAGTTAGAATTCTAATGACTCCCCTCATAATTGTAGATTTACTGAAGACTATAGTTTTGATATGCTACATATCTTATCAATTCCTTCTGTTACAACTATGAGGTGAATTGTTAAAACTCTAACTTTCTATTAACTAATACAAGAAATTTACAATCATCTTTCGGCATACAATAAGTTTCAAAAAAATTCCAGCAAATTCAACATCTAATTGGTACTAAAAATTTATACCATATTTTATGGACTATAAGACACACTTTTTTTTTCAACAAATTCAGGTGCATCCTATTCTCGAAATTAATATAAAAATGTCCAGTATTTGATTTAAAATTCCCGCCAGTCTTAAAAAAGGCCATTTATTCGATGTTGCGGGAATTATCTCTGTCTGATAACATTGAATTCAACCGGCAGCAGCAGTGCACCGATGCGATGAACATGAGTTGCAGTGATTCATAAGTTGGCTAACACTGTCTCCCTCCCGCACCGCCATCACAAAGTCTATCTAGCCTATGATGCATCATAGCAATCTACAATGCCAGTGAACTTGAACAAATGGATGATGAATGATACCAACATGAATTCACGCCGAAGGGAGCTTTAAACCGCATACAATCAAACAAGTGTGTCAGTGGATAAAACGGTCGTGATCTAGAGTGAGAGAAGATATTATTGTTAAATCTTTCAAGAAGTGTGGCGTAAGTAACGCTCCTGATGGCAGTGAAGATCATCTTATATTATGAAGAGGACAACAATGACAATGAAAAAGAAGAAAGTTCAGATGATGATTTTCAGGGATTTTAAAGATCAGAACGGTTTTATAAACTAAGAATTTTTTTAGTCTGGCTTTGCAATCTAATAATAAAGTAAAGTGATCCCACAACAGGCACGGAGGTTCTTGGGGTAGTAGGAGGTTAAGGCTCCCACTTTTTCTAGACAATCGGCACTTTATGTCAGCCGGGTTGTCAGCCCTGCATGACGGCTTCCTTTACCCCCAGAACAAGCGTCTGGTACTCATTTCCGTTAGAGGCTGAGTCGACCCCAGGGCCATAATGCCGCCACAGGGTTTGGGTCAGTTTAAAAATCCTGACCCCAACGGGACTTGAACCCTCGACCCTCTGGCTTGTAGCTCAGTGCCTTAACCACTACGCTACGGCGTGCCCCTGCAATCTAATAATAAAAATGGTAAAAATATTTTTTTTTAAATTGCTTAAAAATTAAGGTGCATCTTATAGTCTGTAAAATACGGTACTTAATAAACTAATAAAAACTAACAAACATTAAAAGAAATACAAAAGGAAGTAACATTATGAGGTTTTACTTAATAATAAGTTTGGTCAAACAACGATATAGAGGTAAGAATTAAACAGACCAAACTTATTATTAAAAATTAAAAAATTAACAAAAAAACAGTAATTTACTAGATAAAAAGCAGAGATTGTGAAAAAATATACATTGATAAAACAAAAAGAAACTTTAATATCAGAATGAAAGAACACCTTGAAATGTAAAAAATGGGGAAATAGATACATCTACAGTAGCTGCTCATGCTTGATCACAAAGATATAGAATCAAAGTAAATGCAAAATTATTGTTGGTTGGTTGGTATTTAATGTTGAGCACTTGACAATGAAATAATTCAGTCTCTTGCACTCCCAAATTTAGAAGGAAGGCTAAATGCAAAATTATTGAAAACAGATAAATCCAAAGAACTCACAATTTGGGAGAAGATTTACATTAAAAATAAAAAAGTTATGGATTTATTTTAAAATTCCCGGGGAAAAGAATTTGATTTGAAAATCCATCAGTCAACCTAAAGAGGGAAGAGGAAGTAACCTACAAGGTCACCAAGCATCAATTCAACAGTCAGAATGAGCTGAAGACAACAGAAGGCAAATGCCTTTTCAAACATATTCTTAAGAATCTACAAATTATGAGGTGAGGTGACAATATTCCGATTCTAAGTGTTTATCTACAATTATAATTGAATATTTAATAAATATTGCATGATAACCAGTATGCATTTTATTTAAAAATTGAAAGGAGGAAGATAGTTTGTAATTATGCAACACCACACAGACTTCTAAATGGAGGGGTGCCATGAGCTAAATCATATGACAGGAAGAATAGTGAATGTAGCACTCAACCTATGATTTACATAAGTCACTGAATCCTGCTTAAATTAACAAAATGAATTAAAAATTATCTTAAAAAATATTCTATCAAAAAAGTCTGTAAATTACAAAATATATCAAATAATGCCTTTTTTGACTTTATTCATCTTAAGACCATTTTTACGTTGGCAGATAAAGCTGAATTCAACTATTGGGAGGAAAAGTAAAAAATACCTTTGAGATTTATAAAAAAACACAAATTACTAATTGGCCCCAAAAATATGTGCCACTGTTAATCAAAAATTTCAACTGCAGAATATTAGGTTGCACTTCTCTGGCTTTCATCAGTTTAAAATTTGTGTTTAATTGACCTATTATAGGAAATATCACTATGGGGTTTCATTTAAAATAAAATTCTTTACATCTCACCTCATACTCTGCCTTCTATTTAGACCAGTTTCATAATCTTAGTGGTTACATCTTCAGTAGTTACACGACCAATGTTCTGTCATCCAGAAGCACTGCTTCTTACTCCATCTGGTTGTTGGTGAACCGATAAACCTCCAAATCAAATCAACTTCCCAGGAATTTCAAAATTCATTAATTTTTCTTTCTTAGCTTTTTGAATATGGATTTTTTCTCAAACAGTGAGTTCCCTAGGTTTTTCTATAAAGAAAAGTTAGTTCAATAAAACAAATAGAACCATCATGAGTTTCAAATTTTTTTTTAAAAGTTCAACATAAGATTGGCAATGAAAAATGGCTCCAGGATCATTAGATTAATTAGATCTAACAGAAATGAGAAAATAGAAGAAGAAAACAAATCAGGGATATATCATAAATAATGCCACGAGTGACGACTCATGAAGTGAGGAGTAAAATTATATAGAGAATTTGGAAATCAAGAGGGCATTTGTCAGGGCTATTTAACGAATACAATTAAGCTGTTTACTCACAAATCATTTATGTATAGTTATTTTAAAATATTTATATATTTAATGTAAATGGCAATGTTTGAAAACAAATGAGGTATGTTTGTTGTTTCATTTGTTCATCACTGCAACCAGATCATATTATTTATTGCCAAAGAATCACAATATTGTAAGAATGCCCCTAGTGGAGAAAAATGAAACACATCAAACTGTTTATAACCAACATTATGAGTCACTGCAAAAGAATGCTCTAACCTATTCAGAATGTTAAAAAGGAGGAGCTTGATTTTATTGTGATAAATTTAAATTGATAAAATCCAGATGAAAAAGACTGTGATTGGTTGCAAATCAAAATTCATTGAAATGCAATTGGTCATTGACTCCCATTTGGGGCATGAGTTAAATAGTCATAAGTAATGCCATGAGTGATTTTCAATTTATCTAGAGAATTTGGAAATCAAGAGTGGCATTTGTTAGGACTATTTAACGAATAAAATTAAGCTGTTTACTCACAAATCATTATTTAAGTATAGTTATTTTTAAATATGTATATATTTAATGTAAATGGCAATGTTTAAAAACCAATGAGAAATGTTTGTTATGCTTAATTTGTTCATCACTGCAACCAGATCATATTATTTATTGCCAAAGGATCGCAATATTGTAAGAATGCACCCTAATCGAGAGAAAATTAAACACATCAAATTGTTTATAATCAACATTATAGGTTATTAATTAATTTCAGATGTCCTATGATGTAAATTATATTTTTCTGGAATGTAAATTCCTGGGAAATAATATGTTTAAGAAAGTGCAAACAGTGGTTTCTTTTTATTGTGGTATAATCAATTACTATGAATGTTTTTCTATTATATCCTGCAAACAGTATCTGTTTACATTCGTGCACTATATATACAATCTAGTAGCCATATTTCTTGGGAAGTCAGTCACTGCAAAATAATGTTATGACTCGTTCAGAATATTAAAAAGGAAGAGCTTTCTTTAATATGATAAACTTAATTGATAAATATCGGGTGAAACAAGACTGTGATTGGTTGTAAAACAAGATACATTGAAACGTGATTGGTCATTGACTCCCATTTGGGGCATGAGTTAAATAGTCAGATTAAATGCTGGGAATGTGAAAAAGTTTACATAGGAAAAACAAAGAGAAATTTCAAAACCAGAGAGAAAGAATATCTCAGAAATGTCAAAAATGGGAAAAGAGAAAAATCTGAGCTGTAGCCGCTCAGGCATGGTCAGAAAAACATCAAACTGAAAGCAAGGCTAAATTAATAAAACAAATAGAAAAACCTAAAGAGCTCACAGTTTGGAAAAAAATGTACATTCAGAAAAACAAGAAAGAGAAATTAATGAATTTTGAAATTCCAGGAAGTCATTTGATTTGGAGATTCATCAGTCTAACAATAGAGGGAGTAAGAAGCATTTCTTCAAAACAACATAACAACGGTGTGAAATTACTAAAGGATCCTAAAGGATCTTAAACTAGTATAATTAGAAGAAGTAGTATGAGGTGAGGTGATACAATTTTTATTAATACAATAAAAAAAACAATATAAAGTTAGATTTAGCATTAAAATTGTATGAATGATAATTTAGAATGAAAAGAGTCTAAGGTTTAGAAAAAAATGCTAGAAGAAAATATGATTTGGATGAATTTGATATTTAACATTGGGTTTATAAAAGGAAAAAAATAAATAAATAAATAAAGCAGCAGCAGATTAAAAAAGATAATTATTTTGGGGATCAAACTGTGACAAATATCTGGATCTTGAAGCTATGATATGGTAATTTTTCTTCCCTCAATACTTTTTACAATTTTTGCCCTCTTTAAATTTTAACATTTTTTGTTTCTATGTTTTCTTTTAATTGTCACTATTTAAAAACAAGATAAAAGGGCATGTATGAAACAGTTTTATGTCAAAATACCAATTATTCTCCCATCTCATTCTTGGGATAACAACTTGGCACTTACCTTCCAGTTTTCGTACAAATTCCTATGCCCCTCTTTCATTCCCCATGTCCTGCTGACAATGAGAATTAATTATTATATCTAATTTCCATTAAAGATCCTGCAGCTCAATGTCTGTTCATCTCCCTTTGATCCAAAAAATTTCCAAAGAATCAAAATGAATCTTGGGTACAACAGTTAGAATTAGAATTATCCCTTTTACATCCTGGTGCGGGCAAGGGCTCCTGTTGCAGAGTGGCTTACAATTATAAAGTGTTATTAGGTGATATTTCACTCATCCTAGCATTCAAGAGTTAAGGTTGCAAGCATACTTTTGGGACATTTGGTAATTATTAAGAGAAAACGAAGTTACTCTAATTTTTATTAGATTCGTACCTTGCTTGCATCTCCATCTAAGGGAGTCACAGGTGCAGCTTGAGATCCACCACGCTGCATTATTTTCAATCTGATATTTTTGTTGTTCTTTACCAGATGAGGATATTTCTTCAAAACTTCAGTTATAATTTTTGCATGATTTGAAAGGTTTCCTGTATTGGACACTGCACCTCCAATGGATGAAAAATTTTCAGCTCGGGTTGGAAGAGGCCTTTGACCATCATCTGTACGACGTATTATTTTTGGTGTGCTAGGAGTTGTAGCAGCATTTTCCTTACCTTCAGGAGACTTTGCATCCAACAGAAACCGCACCTAAAAATATAGTTTACTATAGAATAGTAAGACAAAATAACTATCAAACATTTCTTGACTGTTTTAAATAGTTGTTAATTAATATTGACATATAAATAACTGGATCTACGATCAAAATCTTCGTATAGTCCCCAAAGTCTAACTTTGGTACCTAGATTATAAAATTGGCAAAAATATTAAATCACAAACCAGAAGACCAGTCTTATGGTCTTGTGGTCAGAGATTCTGACTAATCTTCATGAGATCCTGTTCGATTCCATGTCAGACCACAAGATTTTTTTTTATTTAAAGTGAATTATTCGTGTGGTCGCTCATGACCTGGAATTTATGTTAAGTTTAGAATTAAGGACTCTCCTGATGCATCACTATCATTTACCATCATATCATTGGGATACCGTAACTCTCTTCCAGGGATCTCAACCTCAGAAGTGGGTTCTGCCAATGCCAGGAGAAATGTTATAAGAAAATCTGGTGACATTTGACAAAAAAAAAGTTTAACCATAACTACACAATTTTAATACCATCACTTCACATAATCAAAACTATAATGCAGTACAGGAGCACACCATAGTGTAGTTGATTAAAGCTATATGCTACAAGCCAGAAGTTCAGGGGTTTGAGTCCTGGTGGGATCAGGATTTTTAAACTGACCCAAATCTTCTGGTGACACCATGGCCCTGGGGCTGACTTAGCCTCTGACAGGAGACACTTGTTTTAGAGGTAAAGACCGCCATCATGGATGACTGGCTACCTGACTGATCATCTATAAAGGTGGCAGCCTTAACATTCTACTAGCCCAAGTGTCTACTAAGCCCTGTAGTAGCAAGCTCAATTTAACATGATTCTACACCACAAATTTGGATATAATGGAAAGAAAATTCCGCTCATTAAAATTACAGTACTCATTTCAGTAAAAGGTAAAGTGATTCCACTACAGGCCTCAAGAAGGCATAGAGATAGTAGGAGGTTGCCTTTCTACACAATCAGTAAGAGATGTCAGCCGGGTTGTCTTAGAGACTGAGTCGACCCCAGGATCATTATCCCATAAGAAGGTTCAGGACAGTTTAAAAATGCAGGACTCAAATCTCCATCCTTCCAGCTTGTGGAATATTGCCTTAATTAATATTTAATTTTAGGAAGTTATATTTTGAGGTTATTTTAATTATATTATTTTTAGTCTGGACATCTTACCTCTGGGAAAGGTGACGATAAAATAGAATTGTTTTGAAACATGTTCAAGAACAAATCAACATTAATATTGAGGTAAGATGTCCAGACTAAAAATAATATAATTGCCTTAATTACTTACCTATGGCATAAGAATTAAAATAAATAGGTACTCTAATCTACTACAGTCTGCATACCATCTGCTATATAACTTATCAGCAATCCTCAGTGGACATGATCACCTTTGTTTCCCAAAACAAATGGGGAAAATACATGTTAAATTCAGTTGTCCTAAATACTGCTTCCACTTTACAGAACTTTTTTATTTTTAGTCTGTACCTTATCAATAGCTGAAGATGAAACATGTTTTAAAAAGTCTATAATGAAGTTTATTGTCCAAAGTTTTACTTATCTGAGAATGACTGAGATCTCTGGTAAAATTTTATAATTAATTTGTAAAGAAAAATTAACACCTGAACTGGGATTTGACCCTAATTTCTGACTTTGTATGTCAGCGTACAAAGTCAGTAGTTCAGGCATTAATTTTTCTTTAGAAATTAATAATTCATCCAACATAGTGAAATGTTAAAATTTAATTATAACTTTGAAACAATTTTATAATTTTAACCTATTATATACTAACCTCAATGGTGGTTTAAAACGAATTTTTAAAGTATTGTATTAATATGCCCTGAGAGTTTAGTTTTGAGCACAATAAATGTGCAACAATATCACAGAAATGGAAAGTGTATTTAATCATATAAACAAAGCCATTTCATAAGTTATGGCAACTATTCATCCCGCGCCGTAGCCGAGGGGTGAAGGTAGGAAGCCTTGGCGCAGAGCTACGGGACTTGCGCTGGTTCGAGTCTCCATGGGGGAAGAAATTTTCTCATGGTATTTCGGCCAGTATGGGACCGGTGCCCACCCAGCATCGTGAGGCAATTGGGTAGCTACAATAAGTAGCGGCTCCAGGTTGAGGAACCAGCTATAACGGCTGGGGGACTCGACATGCTAACCACATGTCACCCCTACACTGGCTGTTGATCATCTACCTCTGTGATTGACACATGTGGATGTGAAGGGCCAGCAGCCGGCTGGTAAAAGGGCAACCGCTGAAAAGTGGAAAGACCCTCAATCGGAATCGGATGGCAACTATTCTTTATCAGTCAATAAAGCTGCAGGAAACAAAAATCAGGATTACAATTCAAAGTCGGTGGAATGTTCGCAATGCTGGTACTATGGTCTATTTCAAATGAGTTGATACAGATCCCCTCTTCACTCACCCCTTTAGCAGGTACAAGCAGCCAGGAAGAGGAAGGTACTACTCTCTGTTGCAAAAAAAATCAGTCTTTACAGTTATGAAAATATAGTCCTACATTATTATATTTATTTATTAAATACTCTCTATCTCTTCCTTTGTAAGTAATTTTACAACCCCCCCACGTCACAGACAACTGAACAAGGTATATTTATAATTATTCTTATGGCTTATACCAGTACCTGCAAATTTATTTATTTTTCTTCTCTCTGTTTGTATGCACACTTACGTATTCATAACTCCCGAATCTATAAATATGTATAAAATTTACACCACTTTATCGGTTTATATAACTATTGTATTAAACAAAATAAACATGTAATTTCTGTCAATAAAAAACAACAAATTTCATCTTCTTCAATAATCTTTAGTGTCGGGCTCTGAGAATTTGAGATTCAGTATATCACTATCATCATCATCGTTATCACTGTTCAGTGCAGATAGTGTCCTGTCTAAGATTGCCACTTCTTACCGTAGAAAGAACTGATGCGCTTTAGATCTTATACCTGATTTTGTAAAACCGTCATAAATGTTTAATGGTTTAATTGTGCAATTTTCCCCGGGATTATTTAATTTATTGTTGATTCAGATTTGCCTCCCTTCTGAGTCTGTAAAAACTAGCTTTTCCCGCACCCGCCATCTTTGTTGCCATTTCGGCTACCGTATACAAACTCCAAGTCAGATTGTCAGATATAGGCCTACTGAAAAAAAAATTCAGTATTCATCTTCTCTCATCACTGCTCAACAGTTTTCCTTTTTTATATTTTATGATACTGTTTTCAGTAATGATGTTATCTGTAAATGCAGACTACTAAAATTAAAATGTATAGGCCTGTGTATTATATAAAACTCCATGACACGACATAGTCTTGGTCTACCAGCCAGCTCCTAACCTCACTTCCACATTCAATATTTATAGAGGTGGATGAACTTCAGCCAGCATAGGGGTGGCATTTTTAAGCATTTCCAATCCCCCAGCCATTATACCTTGTTATTTCAGACATTACTTATTGTAGCTACCTAAATTACTCACGATGCTAGGTGGACTTGACACCTATACTGACCAAAATTCAATAAGAAAATTTATTTTGCTACGGGTACTAAAATAAGCACATGTCGAATAGCTCTGCATTAATGCATGATGCCTTAAACCACACGGCTGTACAGAGCAAGACTTTGTGTGTGTGTGTGTGTGTCTGCCTATACATGTACCTCAAAGATGTGTCTAATAGGCAACCTGGATGAGAAAGGTGAACTAAATTTTGCTTAGAGACTTTAAGTTTGAGATTCTTTTACGAGTCCAAAAATCTATAGACACGGGACCCCGACTGTAAGTCCCTACCAGAAGACTTGTCCCTTGGATATTTGCATCCTAAAAATCTATGGAACTCTGATGGGTTTGAATCCACAACCTCGTAACTAGAGGCAAGAAATTTAACCCCTTTTATCACCAAGATATATATATAAACTCATTAGCACTATCGAATACACAGGCTCATCGCTACATGGACATAAGCTCTCCATACACCCTTATTCTGAGCTAATGTGTTAAATCCCTGTATAGTCTATTTCCTTCAAATCATGGTTAATGTTATTTTCCCATCTCATTCTTGGTCTGCCAACTGGAACCTTTCCTGTAGTTTTTCTAATTCATGTCACATGTCCTGCCAATTGCAGTCTATGAGACTTACATATTATCATATCTGCTTTCTCATAAAGATCGTGTAGCTCATTGTTATGCAATCTTCTGCATTTGTCTGTCTGTTCATCTCTCTTTGGTCCAAACATTTTCTTAAGAACTTTATTCTCAAATTCTCGTAATATTTTCTTCTCTCTAAAAGTTACAGTCCATATTTCGTAACCATATGACTGGGAGAATGATAGTTTTATATATTTTCATACATACACTATAATAAACTAAAGTTTAAATATTTTATTTCTTGTAACTATCAAACAATAACTAAACACTAAATAAATATCATACATTTAACTGAATATTCCGAAAGTAAAATGTAAAAACTAACCACGCTGGGCATAGCGTACGAGAAAAAAAATACATGTTTTCTTTACTGTCAGTACTGAACAACAGATGATTTAGCATCGTCCCTCTGCCCTGCATATAGCCTACTTACGGTAGGTAGAGGGGGGAAAGAAAACCCTATGTCCTCTATCAACTAGTTTGAAATAGACCATAAATTGGGATCTGTGTGCAAGGGGCTATGGGTAAGGGACATTCAAAGATGCATAAATAGAGATCATTGATATATTTGTATTACATATGCACAAAAAAGTAATACTCTTGTTACTCAGAGCTAACAACCTTCAAAATAATCCCCCGTGGCTTCCACACATCTTTCCCAATGATGAGGAAAGCGCTGAATACCATCAGCTATGTGTGATGCATCTACGAGGTGTGATCAATAAGTTTCCGGAATGGCTTCAAAACAATTATGCCATTGAGGAGTTTTTAATTTTCACCCAGGCTGTACACTCTGAATTTCCTTGTGATGAATTTGAGGGGTCGCGCAACCTTCTCTGACCTTGCAGTATGCTGGTAGAAGCTCTGAAGTGAAGACGTGTTTTGTGCATGCGGCAATTTCTCTGTGTAGCAACAATGTGGGATTACGAGGAACAAAGAACATGCATCAAATTTTGCTTTAAACTTGGTAAAACTGCAACAGAAACATATCAAATGTTAAGAACAGCTTATGGGGAGGAAGCAATGGGCAAATCTCAAGCATTTGAGTGGTTTTCGAAATTTAAAAGGGGCGTGACATTGGTTAAGGATGAAAATCGTCTGGGACGACCAACTTCCAGCAAAACCAATAAAAATATCGATCGAGTGAGGGAAATGGTTTTAAATGATAGGTGCATTACAATACGAGAACTGTCTGATGCACTAGCACTCTCGTTTGAAAGTGTTCAAAGCATTTTGAAAGACGATTTGAACATGCAAAGAATTGCTGCGAAGTTTGTGCCCCGTCTCCTTTCAAATGACCAAAAGGAAAGTCATGTGATTGCCTGCACAGATCTTAAAGAACAGCTTAAAAATGACCCACGGTTCATGGAAAAGGTTATTACTGGTGATGAAACATGGATTTATGACTATGATCCAGAAACTAAACAACAGTCTTCACAATGGAAGAGTCCTGCATCTCCAAGCCCCAAGAAAGCCAGACAAGTTCGATCGAATGTGAAGTCAATGATGATTGTTTTTTTTGACATTAATGGAATTGTGCATAAGGAATTTGTACCACAGGGTCAAACAGTGAATCAAGTGTACTACAAACAAGTGTTGCAAAGATTGAGGGAGAGTGTGCGACGCAAACGGCCAGAGAAATGGAGGACAGGTGACTGGTTCCTGCATCACGACAATGCGCCCGCGCACAAAGCAATTTCTGTCTGCCAGTTTTTGGACAAAAATAGGATCAGTACTGTTCCCCATCCAGCCTATTCTCCAGATCTGGCTCCAGCAGACTTTTTCCTGTTCCCACGACATCGTTTTGAGGACATTGATGTCATCCAGCGCGAATCGCAGAAGGCATTGGACACATTTAAAGAAGACGACTTCCAGAAGTGCTTCCAGCATTGGCAGAAGCGCTGGGACAAGTGTATCAACTCCCAAGGTGACTACTTCGAGGGTGTTTATGGCCTCATTCCGGAAACATATTGATCACACCTCGTATGTTAGCCATCTCTCATCGATACAGTGTTAAGATGTCCTGCCTGTTTGCAAACTGGTTCCCACAGAACAGTGTCTTCAATTTTGGAATGAGATCAAATTTGCATGGACTGAGATCAGGAGAGTACAGAGAGTATTACAAGATCTCCCACCCCCACCACCATACGCGGTTCTGGACATATTCTGCAGTGTGGCTTATTGCATTATCATGGAGGATTACTGCATTGTTTAGAAGCTCTGGACGTTTCCTCCACAATGTACGTTGCAGATTGTGCATGCGGCATTGACATTATGACCCTCACAACAGGATGACACTCTAGAATACCTTGGTTGTCATAAGTTAAATGAGCATGAACTTCGTGGGTAATGGATTCCGTGGAAACTTGTGTCTTCATGGTGAACCAAGACGATGCCATTCATTTGATTGCTTTAGTTCTGGTTCATATGCTTGTGCCCATGTTTCATCAATAGCAATAATTTGATTCAACATCTTATTCCTTCACGTTGGAATCGCTCCAGATTGATACAGCATGTCTCGTATCAAGTCCATTTTTCACCTCAGTTAACGCATGTGGCACCCACTTTGCACAAAGCTTGCACATCCTCAAGTCATTCCATAAAATGCAGAATACTGTCGATGCAGAAATACCTGTATGTGCAGCTAATTCCGCCACAGTCCAATGCCTTCCATCTGTTAAAGTGTTCAATATCAGCCACTTGCATCTCTGTGTAAGCAGACTCTGGACATCCACTGCACGACAGGTCAACAGTTGCTATGCGTTCACATTTGAAGGCTTCTATCCAACGTGCAACAGTTCAATAAGTCAATGCTTCTCCTAGCTTGGTATGATACTCACGAGTATTTCTGCCATGAAGAAACACAATTTTTACATTGATTGCTGTTCAACTTTAATTACATCCATCTTGGAACACAGACCTTAGGATACTAACGATTGAACATGTTGTCTACTAGCCACCAACTCAGACGTCATTTGGTGGTAGCATCCAGTACTGTATACAACATGTTTTCAAATGTATATATTTCAATAACCGTATGTTCGGTTAGCTTTCTATGCCAATGCTCTATCTGAGCACTCCAATCTAAACACAGGTCGCTCAGTTGGTAGAGCATTGGCATAGAAAGCCAAGGTCCTAGGTTCAAACCCCAATCTGATCATATATTTTTTTTATTATGAGTTATGGATTTAGATTCACCTCTTTTTTTTTTTGCAGACTAATTTCTTTATACCTTTTTTATTTTTCTCGCAGACTAATTTCTTCACACTTGTGTGACACTGTCAATCGGTCAGACAACAAAGAGAGTGGAAATCAACCTATTCAACAATTACGAAGCATTGACAATATCACACAAGTGTGAATAAACTAGTCAGCAAAGAAAAAAAAATATGAGGTGAATCTAAATCCCTAACTCATAATAATTAAAAGAAACCTCATAGAGTTACTTCCTTCAAATATGTTGTTGTTTTCAAATACTGGGCCTTATCAACGAAGTCATTAGCATTCTTGCTCTCCAATATTTCTCTATGGTGGATCTAACAGGTAATACTTCACAGGTTTGTAGATGTTCTTCATCAAATCAACACCAGATGGCAACATTATGGATGGAGATTCCAACGAAAATCCAGTAGTCATAATGTCGGTAAAATGAGAGAGATGTTCTCTTGAAAACTGCAGTTTCCATGTTTAAGAAAACAAACTATGAGGTAAGATGTAAAAAAGACTTAAGAACTCAAGAATTAAGAACCTCATAATGTTATTTCCCATATTTAATTATGAATTACATACTATTATTTAAATGAGTCATATCTCACCTCATATTTATTGTTCTTCAAGCATGGAAACTGTAGTTTTCAAGAGGAATCCCTCCCACCTTCAGCCATCAACAGGACGATGGGAGGGATTCTTGAAAACTGAAGTTTCTGTGCTTGAAAAACACAAAATATGAGGTGAGATACTACCCATTTAATTATTTTTTATTAACTGAAAACCTCATAATGTTATTTTCCATAATTAATTTATGATTAAATTTTAATATTCGCAATGATGAACAATTATTATTTTGAAAAGAAGTACAGAGCTAAAGGTTCATCATCGTCATCAACAACATTCACGGATAAGCCCATGTGGATTGTTCCGGTCTCATAGATTCTCATTCAGAAAGTTGAATCCATCTCTTTTTTTCTGACTACCAATATTCCTGTCTCCTTTTGGTTTGTAATTAAATATAATTTTTGGTATGTGTTCATGTTTCATTCTGAGAACATGTTCATACCAATTTAAATAAATTTACAGTGGGAGGAAACACTTTGAGATATTTATATTAATAAATGAGTTGGAGAAAATGTTTTAACATCTCACCTTACAAAGTTGCATGTCTTCACGATACCGGTTTCAAAAGTATAGTATAAGTATAGTATTACTTCCATCTTCAGTCAAATTCGAATATATGTATGTATGTAATTAAATTGATTAAGTTTGTTAAAAAGATACATTTTTAAAATAGGAGATTTCATAACACAAGTATATAAAATGGTTCACTTGTTCGATGGGTTTCCCCTCCAGAATTATTTTAGCTCTTACGGTATCTGATTTTTCAAAAGTTAAGAATTTAATTTTACTTATTGATATTTTGAAATTATAATTCTGTATAATGTTATTTAATTGAAAGAGTGCTTTCTATGGACCATCTTCTGAGCTAGATATTAGAACATAGTCGTCTGCAAAAAGTAAGGTGTCTTAAGTTCTTATTTTGAAATGAGAGTCCAAATCTATATGCCAATTATATATATATATATATATATATATGATATTGTCAATATGAATATTAAAAAGGGATGATGAAAGCAGACATTCCGTCTTACATCTCTATTTATTATTGTTGTTATATTCGTTTTATTTTGCACTCCAGTTTCTATTGTTACTTTATTTTTTACATATAGGCTTTTTATTGCAGTTATTAAGTGCTGAGGCACTCCTTTCTGTTTCATTATATTCCACAATTTATTTCTGTTAACTTTGTCATTTTTTTTATTGTATTGTAAGCCTATGTTTTCCCTTTACAGAGATTTAGGCGCTCTCCCCCTACAGGGAAGAATTTGAACCATACTAATTTAGTTACACTTGTTTTCGTATAGATGTCATTTTGAGTGGTCCGTGGTCAGCGTTCTGCCTCATACTGACATCTCGGAAACCGAAGTAGTACTAGGACGGGAAAATTCGGTAAATTTTGCTTAGAGGCCTTTCCATTCAGGCTTAAGGATTTTTTACAAGCCTGAAAATCTTCAGATTCGGGACCCACGGCTTAAAGTCCCTCCCGGAGGACTTGCTCCTTGGATTTTTCCAAGCTTGGATTTGAACCCGCAACCCTCAGGACCAAAGGCAAGGAGCATAACCACTACTCCACTGCGGCCGATAACTTTGTCATTTTCAAAACCTATAAATGGCATAAAAGTTGGTAGGTTTTATATATATATATATATATATATATATATATTTATATTCTCAAACATTCTCTATGTTAAGTTATGTAGATAGGAAATAACACTATGAGGTTTTTTAATATTGTTTATTTTTTATTATTTCACTCACCTCATACTTCATAATTCATAGCAGACCCTGGGTTTCTTCACATCTTTTGTGACATTCTCAATGCTGCGTCACGTTCACAACTGACGTCCAACGGCCTTCTATCCTGCAGACTGACCTCCGCGCCATCTGGTGGCCGACCGAAGAATTTCCAAATCAGTCCTCTTTCTTTATAACCGGGTATTTCAAAATTCATAATTGTATTTTCATTCTTGCATATGTAAATTTTTTCCCAATGTGAGTTCCTTCGGTTTTTCCAATTGTTTAAGTAATTTTGTTTTGGTTTCTATTCTATGTTTTTCTGACCAGGCATGTGCAGCTATTGCAGATTTTTCGGTTTCTCCATTTTTAACATTTCTGAGGTGTTCTTTTAATCTTGTATTTAGATTCCCTTTTGTTTTTCCTATGTATATCTTTTCACAATCTTTACAATTAATTTGATAAATTCCCGATTTTTTGCAGTCTTCAATCTTTTCATTTTTGTTGGTTTTTATTAAATTACCTAAGCTGTAATCATTTTTAGGTGCTAATTTAATGTTGAATTTGTTGAAAATTTTTTGAAACTTGTCAAATACCAAAGGATGGTATGTGAACTTCTTGAATTGTTTTGCCTATATTTTTATCTGTCTGAAGAGTACTTTCATTGATGACTTTTTGTTCTTTGAATTTATTTATTTTCTTGTGTATCATCTTCTAAGGATAATAGTTTTCAAAAGAAGATGATACACAAGAAAATAAATAAATTCAAAGAACAAAAAGTCATCAATGAAAGTACTCTTCAGACAGATAAAAATATAGGCAAAAAATTCAAGAAGTTCACATACCATCCTTTGGTATTTGACAAGTTTCAAAAAATTTTCAACAAATTCAACATTAAATTAGCACCTAAAAATGATTACAGCTTAGGTAATTTAATAAAAACCAACAAAAATGAAAAGATTGAAGACTGCAAAAAATCGGGAATTTATCAAATTAATTGTAAAGATTGTGAAAAGATATACATAGGAAAAACAAAAAGGAATCTAAATACAAGATTAAAAGAACACCTCAGAAATGTTAAAAATGGAGAAACCGAAAAATCTGCAATAGCTGCACATGCCTGGTCAGAAAAACATAGAATAGAAACCAAAACAAAATTACTTAAACAATTGGAAAAACCGAAGGAACTCACATTGGGAAAAAATTTACATATGCAAGAATGAAAATACAACTATGAATTTTGAAATACCCGGTTATAAAGAAAGAGGACTGATTTGGAAATTCTTCGGTCGGCCACCAGATGGCGCGGAGGTCAGTCTGCAGGATAGAAGGCCGTTGGACGTCAGTTGTGAACGTGACGCAGCATTGAGAATGTCACAAAAGATGTGAAGAAACCCCAGGGTCTGCTATGAATTATGAAGTATGAGGTCAGTGAAATAATAAAAAATAAACAATATTCTCTATGTTTCTGAATAATTTGACTAATAGTGAAAATGCAATCTGATCAAGATCTGCCTTTTCTGAATCCATTTTGGGCTTCTAGAATAATACTTTCCATAATTACATTTAAACTGTTTTTCAATGTAGATGCATATAATTTATAACTTGGTACCCAAGACATTTATGCCTCTATAATTATCACAGTTATGACAATCTCCTCTTTTATAAATTGGTAGCAGATGGGAACCCTCTATGAGGGCAGTCTCATCAAAGGGTCTAGCGTCCCTTCCCTCATGAGCTCCAGGTCACACTGGCCTGGTGTGTAGTACCTGATCAAAAGGTCCCTTGTACAGGATAACATGTGAAGACCTCAAAGGACAGAAAATAATGTGCGGAAGAAGTACCCTTTCTCCAGGAGAAAAATTTAGAAACACATTCCTGGGGTAACAAGGGAGAAGTCCTCAATGGTCCATAGGAGCAGAAGAGGCAGCCCTCCATTTGGGGTTCTAGCCTTAAGATGAGAATCCCATCATGCATCTCACACTGCAGAACGCCAGTAACATACCCAGAGGAAATATTATTATTACTAAAAGTCTCATAGCTAGAGGTTTTGGGTTCAAATCCTGATTCTTTTCAAAATAATAATTGTAACTCTTCTCTAGACTCCATTTTAGCTGTCAAAAGTCCAAATATCTGCCACTGAAGTATACTCTATTGTATGATTGCAGACTAGTGGCAAGTAAGAAAGATAATCCATATTAACAATACATGATAAAAAAACATTAAAATAATTGAAAATTTACTCCTAGAAATTTTGGCCGGTTACAACAGATATTATTGAAAAGGACTGGAAAAGCAACTAGGAAAAAGCAGATGCACAATTATTGCTAAAACAAAGCTCAATATAAAGGACTATAGTGTTACAGACAATAAAACTGTGGTCACAAGGAATAAGTACAAAATTGCTACTTATCAGGAGAGCACTTTTTTAACAAAGTACTGTTCTTATAAGATACCAAAAAACAAACATCTTTATAAATAAGAAAATATTTGTCCCAACTGGAGATTGAATCTGGGCCCACTGCATCTAAGGCAACAATGTTACTTCTAGACAACAGATATAGACAATCAAGAGTATGAGTTATCAACTTCTTTACAGTCTACAGAAGGCTAGGGAAATGATCACAAAACACTTAACTCAAGTTGTGTGTGTGTGTGTGTGTTCTAATGCCATTCACAGCACTTTCTGTGTTGTCTAGTTTCAATTTACACACCACTTCGGCAGATTACTTTACCTAGATATGTATTTTTGTATTGTATACAAAGAGGAGTGTAGGATGGATGTATGTTTAAGTGTTTGTGTACAGAGTGTATTGAGAGATGATGATGAAAAGGAGGGAGAATGTGAAACACAGTTCCTGTCAAAAAGCCCCAAAGGGCCACCGGTTTTATACTCCCATTCAATGGACAAATCACTATCAACAGTACCACATGCCTTCTCAACATATGTACTGCGGAGATCTCCAATTTAATGCAGGCATATGGTGTACAATCTACTGATTAAAAGTTGTACGCTACCACCCCTCTTAGTTTGAACATTTTACAATTCAATTGAAAATTTCAATTTACTTTCTTTAGGAATCCACACTATGAGGTATACTTAGTATGAGATGAGTGATAAAAAATGTTGCCTAAATAAAAATTTCAACCCCACCAGATAACAAATCCTAGACAGAAAGCATGCATGCTACCACCTGAGCTAACCCAGGGGACCACTAAACTCATTTTGACCATTTTTCAATTTAACAACTTATTTCTAGTGACCATATAAATGTAAATTGAAACATACCTTCTTTGATCCAACAGAAACTGATGTTGAAGTAACAGTTTCTTCATGAGAAACCTGAGCTTTTAAAATTGATTTCTGAGGTGGGAGAACAGACTGGCGTATTATTGGAGTTTGTACTGATAAATGGGATATAGATTCTGGTAACACTGTTGAAATGGGTTGAGAAAAGAGCTTCTGTTCTGGAGTATGTTGTTCTTGGTGTGGCACTGTTGGCAATATTTCTTGTACATGTTGCATCTGTTGCTGATGAACAGTAACAAACTGCTGTTGCTGTTGTGATTGTTGTTGTAGCTCCTGCTGACCTTGATTTTGCTGAAGTGTCTGTTCCATTGAAGTTTGCTCTGACACATCTTGGTATGGAACTTCGCCATCTTCATCATCCATATCATCGTCATCGTCAAAATCAGCCACAGCAAGATCATCATCAACTTCTTCACCATTTTCCTCAGCTGTATCCAACAATACTTTTCTTAATCTATGCTCCTGGACATACTCTTTTACAGCCTGCAAATTATATTAACAAAATTAAAAAAAAACTTAGCAACATATTCTATTTAGTTCAACCAATTTTTCTTTGTGTACTGGAGAACACTGGTCGACAGTAATTACACATAAAATATTATCATGTCCTAGAAATATATTTGAAAAAACAATTAAAATATTAAGTTATGTAGTAGAAAATAACACCATGAGGTTTATTTTAATTATTCTTAATTGTTTTTTGACTCACCTCATATTTCTTGACTTCCATGCAGACCCAGGGTTTCGTCACTGATTTTGTGACATTCTCGATGCAACACAATGTTCACAACTGCTGTCCAGTGGTTTTCTCTCCTGTAGATTGATTTCTGCGCTGTCTGATGGCTGACCAATGAACTTCCAAATCAATCCCCTCTTATTTTCACTAAGTATTTCAAAATTCATAGTTTTCTTTTTATTCTTGCATATGTAAATTTTCTCCCAAATTGTGAGTTCCTTTGTTTTCCAACATAATTGAAACCAAGGCAAAATTACTTAAACAGTTAGAAAAACCAAAGGAATTCACAATTTGGGAGAAAATTTACATATGCAAGAATAAAAAGAAAACTATGAATTTTGAAATACCCGGTGGAAATGAGAGGGGATTGATTTGGAAGTTCATTGGTCAGCCATCAGAGAGCGAAGAAATCAATCTACTGGAGAGAAAACAGCTGGATGGCAGTTGTGAACATGGTGTCGCATCGAAAATGTCACAAAAGCAATGACGAAATCCTGGGTCTGCATGGAAGTCAAAAAAACATGAGGTGAGTCAAAAAAACAACTCAGAATAATTAAAATATATTAAACTTTGATTAAATTGATAGGAAGTTACCCTTTCAATCACACTTTATGAATTCGATGTGGGAAAGAATGTTTATGAACATTTTGTGTACAGTAAAAGCTCCTTATTCATAAGGGATATGTTCGGTAAATATGCCACAAATACAGAAATCTAAATATGGAATGGTAATTTGTATGTATGTATAGGGGATACATTCCTAAGTTCCAAAATAAAATATAAATTATCAAAATCAAATCAAATTAATGAGAGATTTTGAACAATTTCTATTAATTATTACTGTCCGGCTTAGGCAAGGGCTTAAAGAACATAGTAATTTTTTCATGTTTTGCCCCTTTAAAAGGTCTTTTAATTCAGACTGATATTCAGCTGTAAATTCAGCAATAGAATTCCTAATTTTGTCTTCAGATTATGTAACTTGATTTGTTAACATTGAAATAACATGATATGAATGCAAATGACTCGCCAACATGTAAATAGTCAAGTGTTTCTATTTTTACTTCAAGCAGCAACACTACTTTTTTCCACTTCGGAACTAATTTTTCTTTCCTTTAACGCGACATTAAAAACTGGGAACAAAACAGAACATACATGTTTTACTCAATCAAAATTATTGCAAAGAATGACATGTTGAAACAGTAAAACACTGATTATATGGGCCATTCCATGTCAAGTGACCAAATCACCTTTTAGGTACCACCTTGGATCTTGATGAAATTTGGTGTTAGTGTTGAACAAAGCTTCAAGTCATCTGCAAAATCTAAGTTTCACTAGCAGTATAGAGGGGGTGCCAGGGTCTCATGAAAAAAGGTACCTGTGCAATGCAACCGTATGCATAGATTGTGAAGTTTCAAGTGCTACTGTTGTGAAACTGTAACAGATAGCAATAGCATCTTGAAAAATTGCAACCAGGGACAACTTTTTGTGCTCTACATGAAGGTTGCAGTTCCAATGTTTATAAAATTTTACTTTTATTGCTGTTATCTCACAAAGTTGATCAAATAATCCGTCACATCAATTTGAGGCAGATTTTTCATACTTATAACTTTGAAACTAGACTTTCTACAAACTAATGCTTTGGTAAGTTAACTAAACCCATTACTGATTTTAAGCTGCCAAAGTATCAGCTATCAAGCTCACTTTGTTGTCAAGATATGTGCTATTCAATATGAGGTTCAAATTTTATATATAAAATTTTGTGAATTTTCAAACCCAAAGAACAAAAACATTTTGCTCCAATCAAGTTATTCTTGTTTCCATTGGAAAGAGCAGACTTTTTTTCTTTTGGAGTCATCTTATTTCACTTTTGAGACTCATCATTTAAGGCCAGAAAAATTACTTTGAAAATTGCATTTATTTAATTACATTTTGTGACATACATATACGATTATACAAACAATCTGCAGGAAGTTGATGTCAGTCATATTGGAATTACCATACTTTTGATTTAAGGGTCAATTTGTATGGCTTTATGCATATTATAATCATATTATAATTCAATTTGTTATTTAAAAATGTAACATTAAATATTGAGAAAATTATTGTACAATTACTAACTTGGTTTTATATTTGGAAGATTGTTTTTACCTTACTTTGAATGTTGTTGTTCTTTATCACAAATTTCAATAATGTGTCGAGAATATACATCACAAATTTCAATAATCATATTATAAATGGCATATTTGAAGCCCGGCTAATTAGTTACTTTAATGGACTTTGCTGAAAATGTTGCATTTATTGTGCATATTATAATCATATTATAATTCAATTTATTTAAAAATGTAACATTAAATATTGAGAAAATTATTGTACAATTACTAACTTGGTTTTATATTTGGAAGATTGATTTTACCTTACTTTGAATGATGTTCTTTATCACAAATTTCAATAATGTGTCGAGAATATATATCACAAATTTCAATAATCATATTGTAAATGGCATATTTGAAGCCTGGCTAATTAGTTACTTTAATGGACTTAGCTGAAAATGTTGCATTTATTGTACAAGATGCAGTGCAAGGTTTTCATTGGGAGAACAATCAAACTACGTTACACCCCCTTCGTAGTGTACCACAGCAATGCCAACCAGGTGCAAAGTTTTTGTGTTATCAGTGACTGCCTACAGCATGACACAATTGCAGTGCATGCTTTTTTGATTAAGCTAATCAAATATATGAAGAATACTGTGGAAGAAATAATACACATCTACTATTTCAGTGATGGCACTGCAGCACTAACTAATTAACTAACTAACTCACTGGCACTAACAAACCCGTAGGTTCATGGCCACATGGGCATAAGCTCTCCATATATCCCTATCCTGAGCTAATGTTTTCCAATCATTCCCTGTATAATCTACTTCCCTCAAGTCATAGTTAATGTTATTCTCCCACCTCATTCTTGGTCTACCAATGAGGTGTTTTCATTCTGGTTTTCCTACAAGAAGCTTCCATGCACATCTTTCATTTCCCATTCATGCCACATGTCCTGCCCATCGCTGTCTATGAGACTTAAATGTTCTTATTATATCTGACTTCCTATAAAGACCCTTTAGTTCACTGTTATGAAAGTCTTCTCCATTCACCTGTCTGTTCATCTCATTTTATAACTTGTGCCAACACAAAATTGATTTTAGTTGCAGTGCAGAGTGGAATTTTTTTGGCACAAGCCATGGAAAAATCACCTTATGACCGCATTGGTGGAACTGTGTAATGCCTAGCAGCTCATGCCAGCCTTCAATGCCCTGTTACTGATCAAATTTTGACACATTCAGTCTTACTAATAAAAATCTCTTATACAGGCTTTCATTAGTTGTTTAGTTATAAAATGTATAAGCCTTATATAGATCATGTATAATTCCCTTACTAATAAACGTTGTACAGGAGCTATATAACAATACAAATCTTATACACAATACGTCACATATTCGTCATCATTATGATATCAGAACATATTACGCACAGTTTGTAACAGAAAGAAAACAACATCAACTAGTGATTAATTGTATAAGAAATGAATATGGATATATTAAAACACACTTATTTTTTCCGTACCTCCCCAATAAGGGAATCTCAATGACAATCTACCAACAATTTAATTTATCTTGCTAGAATAAATTTTATTATTAGTTTTAGTCTTAATCTTAACTATCATTAACTGGTTGTATTATAGATCATAATATAATAGATATTATCTTATTGGTCAAATCTTCATTTAGTATTTAATATTAAGAGTTAATTATGACTGTTATATTTTAATGTAATATATGTTTGTCCTGATGAGTGGATGAGAAGACCACACGACCTTAACTCCACCAGGCTAAATAAATAAAAAATAAACATAAAAAAAGATAGTATCATCCACATAATTTTCTACCAACAATTAAACATCCAAGGATAAGCATTGGTGATGACACTCTAAATAATCCATAAATAAATTTGCCAAAAATGGTGAAAGTGGGTTTCCCACAGCCAGACCTGATATTTGTTTATAAAATTTTCCATATAAAAACAAATCTCAGGTTGTGCATAAACATGCAATTTTCAACAGTTTAATATATAGATTATTAAGTGTTCCACTAAATTAAAAAGATTTTAAGAAAGAATACAATCACATTTTGAACATAGCTAATATAAATAGTTTTGGAAAAGAAATAATTAAAAAGAAATTAAAGAAATTCAGACAACAAAAAAGATTAAAAGAATACACCACCCTGCAATCTGATTCAAAGGAAGGAAAACAATTTAAGAAAATTACTTATAATCCTGAAATACATAACAAATTTCAAAAAATTTTCCAGAAATTCAATATTGCATTGCCACCGATAAATAAGTTTAGGCTTGATAATCTATTAATAAGCGATAAGAAATTGAACACGCCACATAGTAAAAAATTTGGAATTTATCAAATTAGTTGTAGAGACTGCAATAAAGTACACATAGGAAAAACAAAAAAAGGAATTTGGACACTCGCACAAAGAAACATTTTCATTCTTCATTACATGTTTCCAGCCGTAGCTGATGACATAATTCCGTAGCATAGTTAACACTACTTGAAGAGTTGATTGGTAATTTTTCCTATGTAGACTATATACAAGCTCTGCAATAGATTAGGTGTGGATAAGATGAATTGAAATGTTTCATCCAAGGATTGAGGTAATAGTGGTGACTTTGGAGTATTTCTATGACAATTTATAGATGTATACTTCAGCAGAATATGTTCTAAATCCTCCTCTTCAGCTTGGCACAGTGGACACACAGGTGAGTCATTTAGGTTGAATCTATATAAATATGTATAATCACTATGTGACCAATTCTTGCTCTTGAAGCAAATGTCTGCACATGCCGTGGAATGATGTCATTTGGTTTCTTCATAATTTTTTTCGTTGTTTTTCCATTTTCTGATGTTAGCCACTTGCTTGTCCAATATTTTGTGAAGTGTGTATTTATAGAACTTGTCAGCATCATGCCTTTTTTCCCCAAGTCAACAGATTCAACTTCTGAAGAAGCTCTTGTATATCATATTAAAACTTCCCCCAAATTTCAACATGTACATTTTGACAATATGACTGGTTTTGTGGCATGTGCCTATGACAATACATAGTGGATAGGATGTATACTCTCAACAGATGCTGTTGAATGTGAAGTTAAAATATCATTCTTATATCTAGATGGACCAGCTACTGTCTACTCTCATCCTCAGAAACCAATGCTCTCATCAAGACAGGAAACTTCATTCTTTGCAAACTGGATCCAATTACAGCTACAGGAGAACATATAAAGGAGAAGACAAAAGCATCCATTATGCTAGTTAAAAAAGAAAGGAATTTTTTACCATTAGGTATGAAAAATGTTTAATTTTTTTAAAAGATTCATTGTTATCATTGAACTTTTCTTTAAAGTTCAATATTGTACAAAATCATTAAAATACCACCTTAAAATTTGAACTGAGGAGCTACAAAACATGTACCTTTATGTATATACATTTTTTTTTTTGGAAAATTAAAAAATTCAGTTTCTTTGAAAACATCCACAATGGTTTCATGTTATATATAAAATGTAACCCCTATTCATAAGCATTAAAATCACACCTTACTTATGACTAGCTATCACTGTTCTCTGGTAAATATTGATTTAAAAAATGGTGCTCAGCAAATTTTGAAAAATTCTGTAAATTCAATACGTCAAAAAAAGAGTTGTCCAAAAATTGTGAAAAGAAATATCTTAAAACATCTTGTGTAAAAATTTGTACAGTAAAACCTGTCTTAGCCAGAACCTTTATAAGAAGGAAACCAGTAGAGATGGAAAAAAAAATCACCAGAACAGTATGATTTTATATGTAAAATCATCCTGTATAAGCTGGAAACCTTCATAATGCAGAAACGGAATGGTTTTTAAAGTACCAATAATTAATTTTTACTTCAGTAAGATGGAAAATTATTCTTAAGCACGTTCTAATTACAGTATTAATGACCACACGTGAAAATTATGTATATGACGCTTCTGCATTATATCTTTTACCTTCTTGTGTTGCCATTGTATTGTAGGGATACCCTTGCTTACATGTGACAGTGGGGAATCCCTCGCTTTTCCTTACATAACCTGCAAGGGAGTTGGGAAACTCTTCAGTCTCGTTGAAGTCTTCCTGTAGTTGAGTTCCTTCTCGCTTTTGTGTAATAAATTTGTTTTGTATTGCCGTGCAAACTGTGCTGTGCTACATACACTATTTTGGCTGTATTTCAGTGCAATACGTTATGTCTTTAAAGCATGCATGTAAAATCCTTACACTGCATGAGAAAATTCAAGTTATAAACGAACATGAGAAAGAAAAGCGAACTGCTAAGAATTTAACTGTTAAGTTCAATGTACGTAAAACCCAAATTTATGACATTTTAAAAAAATAAGGACAAAATTAAGAAAATTGGGTTTGAACGAAAATCGCATGATGTGAAATGATTAGAAAAAATGTCTGAAAATTAAGTGATAAACAGTGCTGTATATGAGTGGTTTGTTGGTGCGCATGCGAAGGGAATGTCAATTTCAGGCCCGATCATTCAGGAACAGGCATTAGAAATTGCAAAATCTTTAGTAAACGGAAGTTTTAAAGTATCTAATGGTTGGCTAGAAAGCTTTAAAACCCAGCATAACATAGTTTTCAATCATATTTGTGGAGAAGCCATTGATGTTGACATGCAGACAGTGTCAGAATGGAAGAACAAAGTACTGGCTTTGGTTGAAGGATATGAACCTAGAAACATTTACAATGGGGATAAGACAGGTATTTTCTTCAGAGTTTTGCATAATTATACCTTAGCTGTGAGTGGTGACAAATGCACTGGAAGGAAAATGTCCAAGGAAAGTTTAACGCTGTTTGTTTGTGTTAATATGGAAGGCAAATTTGAAAAACTGGTTGTAATTGGAAAGTCTGCATTTAGAAATTTGAACCACAGCTCTCCACCAGTGACTTGGAGAAATAACAAGAAGGCCTGGATGACTGGTTCTATCATGGAAGAATGGCTAAAGAGTTTTAATATGAAAATGAAGAATGAAAATCAGAATGTTTTTCTGTTTTGTAAAGTTGCTATTTTTCCCTCCTAACACAACATTCATCTTTTTTAACTTTTACTGGAATTAATCACTATGAGGTTTAATTTATGGTAAAATCAAATGTTTCCTACCTCCCCTCATACAAATCTTGTAAGTAGATCGCGATTTCGAGACCATAACGGTCTCATCTTCAGTACTATTTTGGCACTAAAATAGTACTGAAGATGAGACCGTTATGGTCACGAAATCGCGATCTATTTAGAAGATTTGTATGAGGAGAGGCAGGAAACATTTGATTTTACCACAACATCCATCACCCAACCTATGGACCAAGGTGTCATTTACACCCTTAAATCGCATTACAGGAAATTTGTGTAACAGTCGTGGTCGCCAAGATGGGTACTTGTTCAAATGTGTCAGAAATCATCAAGCAGATTAATGTTTTCGATGCAGTGAAGTGGATTCATCAAGCTATGAAGAAAGTTCTCCCAAAGACTGTGAAAGAGTGATTTTTAAAAGCAGGATTTCCTTGTCAAAAAACATTCACTGAACATGATGAGGTGAAGGAAAATTTAACAGTCACTGCCGACCTAATTAAAGACGTGGAACCTGCAATTTCGACAATGATTTGGCAACAACACAAAATATAGAATGAACCGTCGATTCATTAAATGAAATGAAAGGGGAGTCCTCGAAATGTGAAGGAACTAAAATTTCCAAAGAAGAAAAAGAAGAGGAAGAAGATACCCCACAAGAGCTGAATATATTTAGCTATAAACAAGCATTGTTGAATGTGAATAATCTCCAAGAATTTGCTGCTTCACGCGACAATCCTGCTTTGATGGACCACCTGCAAGATGTAGAGAACCACATACTTTTTTTTAATACAATAAGAAGTAACATTAAGAGGTTTATTTAGTAATTAAGGGCCGCATGCAAATACATTAGTCTCTACTCAAATTACTTCCAATCACCGGTGAGCTGACTTTCTGTGAGCAAGTGCAAAGATTGAATTAGCGACCCACTAACTGGCCATGCATGAAAGTCATTTTCGTAATATTGGCAAGAAATTACCCAGGACTTTCAGCGATAAAACCACTTCTGTTATTTTAGTCTGCTAGAGGAACGTATTTACGCTTGCATCCCGCAAATAATACCGTATACAATGACGTCTGCATCGTGCGATATTACGCCGATTCTCCTGTTCTTCCAGTTGAATTCTTTGGTAGACTCTATCAGATTCCTCTTCTCCGTGTATACCGAAAACATGATCGAAGTCTTCAAGGTCCGACATCTTGGATAAAGCAGCAAGGTAAGTGGCAAGTTTCAAACTACATCGGTTACCATCGGGTTGCTCACGATTCGATCTCTGCAAAGTCGCCTTGCCAGGTAGCTTAGGAATTTCAACAATTATTATCGCATGAACAGATTTTTGAGTACACAAAAACGTCTTTGGATGCAACTTTCTCAGCAGAGAATGACTTTCACGGTCTAATGCATTCATAGATATGACCTAAAACATTTTGTCTGTTCATTCTCATCTCTCATAGTTGTTTTGTCGAAAAAACAACTATAAGAGGTAAGAATGAACAGACAACTTGCCTATTTAACTTTCATAGGGAAAAAAACACTATGAGGTTTAATTTAAGAATTAAATTAATGTTTTTATTATCTCACCTCATATCCCTTTTCTTCTAGACTGCAGTTTCGGAGCTTATCTCCATCATCGGTCGACCAGAGGCTACTGATGATGGAGATAAACTCCAAAACTGCAGTCTAGAAGAAAAAGGATATGAGGTGAGATAATAAAAATATTAATTTAATTCTTAGACAACTTGCCCTCGCAGTGACTATAACTAGGCAGCCTACCTTACTACAGCTATGGAGGAAGTGAAATTAACTAAAAATGTGAGTAATCTCTTTTTTAATTTTGTTGAGTTGTTTCTTGACTCACCTCATACTTCTTAACTCCTCGCAGATCCAGATTCTGTCACTGTATTTGTGACATTCTCAATGCTGTTCACGTTCACAACTGACGTCCAATGGTCTCCTCTCCTGCAGACTGACCTCCACGCCATCTGATGGCTGACTGACGTTTGAACTTCCAAATCAATCCTCTCTCCTTATCACCGGGTATTTCAAAATTCATAGTTGTGTTTTTATTCTTGCATATGTAAATGTTTTCCCAAATTGTGAGTTCCTTCGGTTTTTCCAATTGTTTAAGTAATTTTGTTTTGGTTCCTATTCTATGTTTTTCTGACCAGGCATGTGCAGCTATTGCAGATTTTTCTGTTTCTCCATTTTTAACATTTCTGAGGTGTTCCTTTAATCTTGTATTTAGATTCCTCAACAAAATTAAAATAAACATCATTAGAGGCCTTACTGGCTTTTAAAAGTAATGTTAAATTTCCAATAAATGTCTTCTTAACTAAGAAGCCGCCATTTGCAAAGATAGAAACAATGGTTTCAAAAAGCATTTGGCGATAGGGAATTACAACGTATATAAGAGAAAAATTTGCGTCTAGATCGTAACTCGCCTCGGTAGCTCAGTTGGTAGAGCACTTGGCCCGGAAAGCCAAGGGTCCCGGGTTCGAGTCCCGGTCTAGGCGAAAATTTTTCTCTTCAAATTTAAACCTCATAGTGTTATTTCCTACCTACATAACTTAATCTCTTTTTTACTTTTTATTTACTATATGTGTGGTGCAGATACTGTAGTACTCTAAATAATTTGCTTGTAATTTGGGAATCCTTTACAAGAAGGAAAACTGCCAAGACAGAAATGTTTAAGGAACTGTCATGTTCCATCATAGACAGGTTTTACTGTAATTGAATTCCTATAATAAGACACAATAAGAGAATGATTATGACTTTAAATATGTATGTATGTATGTATGTATGTATGTATGTATGTATGTATGTATGTATGTAGCTAATGCTCTGGAGTAAACAACAAAGTTATTCTACTTCTTGCTTCCCAATACTTGGATGTCACATCTTGATAATTTTGAAGAGCTACACAGTTTTTTAAATGTTCTCTGCCTATTTCCACACCTTGAGAACACAATATACACTCAGGAAACATTAATACACCAATTCTATGAAGATGTTTTCCTAAGCAGTCATATATATATATATATATATATATATATATGACTAAATATACAATATTGAAAATTTTTAGACTAACCTGCAAGTCCAATTTTGCTTTCTTCATAGTTCCTTCATCTTGACTAACCGGACTACTATGAATGCGTTTTGAATTAGTTGCAGTACGACAAACTTCTTCAAAAGTTGCAACTCTTTGAGAGGCTTCTGATTTGACAGTAGAATTCTTGTTAGCTGTATGTATAATTGGTTTCACAATGGGCTTTGTTTCATATGATAAATCATCAAATGTAGTGCTGTAAGGTGACGTCTCTGTATGTTCTTCTGGCCACTCAAAACGAGTTGGGCGAGGAGATTCATCCAACAGAGGAGATGACAATTTGCTAGTGCTGTAAACATAAAATGATTAACACCTTTAACTTTGTGGATAAATTTATGTAAGTTTATTAATTAACACAAAAACATCCCACTAGAAAAATTTAATATTATAGACAATACTGATTTAAGTAAAATCTCCTCTCCTCAGCTTACAGTCGAGTACAATAGACTGTTACCACGTAAAATAAAATATAGTGAAAAGTTTTTAAAATTTTAATACAGAGAAAAAACACATTAAAAATAGCAAAACAGAATAGTTTTGAAGAAAAGATGATTCATAAGAAAATAAATAAATTCAAAAAACAAAAAGTGAAAAATGAAAGTACCCTTCTGACAGAGAAATAAATTGGTAAAAATTCAGAAAATTTACATACCATCCTTTAGTATTTAATAAGTTTCAAAACAATTTCAGTAAATTTAATATTAAATTAGCACTGAAAATGAATACAGCCTGAATAGATTAATTAAAAGCAATAAAAATGAAAAGATTGATGAAGGTAACAAATCAGATTGATCAAATTGATTGTAAAGATTGTGAAAAAATATACAAAGGAAAAATAAAAAGGAACTTGAATACAAGATTGAAAGAACACCTTAGAAATGTTAAAAATGGGGAATCAGAAAAATCTGCAATAGCTGCACATGCATGGTCAGAAAAACACAGACTAGAAACTAGGGCCAAATTACCGAAATAATTAAAAAAATCTAAGGAATTTGGGAGAATATTTATATCCACAATAATAAGGAGAAAACTATGAATTTTGAAATTCCCGGGGAAAAAGAAAGAAAAATTTGATTTGGAAGTTCATTGATCTTTCACCGTAAAAATACAACCGTCAAGAAACGCTGACATGAGTTCTGCTGGGGTAAAATTGTCCGGAGGTAAAACAGTCCCCCAATCAGTTCTCTGGGCAGGGACTACTTTAGGGAGTTCATGCCAAAAGCTCAAACACAGGGACATGTTCCTAGGAATATGGAATGTTAGGACTTAATACAATAGTGGGGCTCTAGAGGTATTAACGCGGGAATTAAATAAATCACCCATGGATATATTCGCTTTACAGGAAGTTAGATAGCCAGGAATCAGGAAGCTTTGCATTATACTATGGGGGTGCAGAAAGACCTGAATTTGGAACAGGTTTTTTAGTCCGAAGGAGGATCCCGTCTGCTTTCTGAGATATTAAGTTTGTCGATGATAGGATATCATACATAATTCTGAAGGGTAAACAAGATGATTTTATAATTGTAAATATACATGCTCCCACAGAAGATAAAGATGACAAGATCAAGGATGAGTTCTATGAAGAATTAGAATGCATATTTAATAGCCTTTCATGATATCATATGGAAATTGTCTTAGATTTTAATGCAAAAGTGGGGAGAGTAGATATGTTCAAACCAACAATATGCAAATTCAGTCTTTATGAAGATAGTAACGACAATGGGGTTAGATTAGTCACCTTTGTCACATCAAAGAATCTCATTGTTAAGAGCACAACATTTCAGCATAAGGATATTCATACATACACCTGGACATCTCCAGATGGCGAAACTTGGAACCAGATAGATCATGTAATAGTGGACAAATGCTGGCAGAGTAGAATCATCAATGTTAGACCAGTAAGAGGGACAGACTGCAATTCAGATCATCATCTAGTCAGGGTGAAAATCAAACAACGGCTATTGCTTCTAAGGGGAACAAACACTAAAGATGATTCTGGAAAATTTGAATTAAAAAACTTGAAAAATGATGAAATGCTGCAAGAATACCAAATCAAAATTGCTAATAGATTTGAAGTACTGAAATCTTCAGTTGACAATGTGGCAAAATAAGAAGAAACTGATATAAATAAAGAATGGGAGGCTATAAGAGATACTATTAAATTGTCAGTATCAGAAAGCATTGGTTATATTAAATTAATTTTGGGAAGTAAACATTATGAGGTATAATCATTAAAATTCATCGGAGAACATTTTGTTTAAACAACTCACCTCATACGATTCATGCTTCCATGATACTGCGGTTTCAAACACAGTCGTGTTCATCCTCATCCATAACTCCGACTGACGAAATTCTTCAGCCGTCAACTGTTCTATTGTCGCCATCTTCAGTGCTGCCATCTATGGATGAATTTATGAACTTCGAAATCAAAGTAATTTCATTAGGGATATCAAAATTCATTGATCTATCTTTATTTTTCTGAATGTATATTTTCTCCCAAACTGTCAATTCCAAAGGCTTCTCTACTTGTCTTAAAAGTGTAGCTTCTCTTCCAATTTTATGATGTTCTAATAAACTATGTGCTGCAATTGCTGCAGCACTGAAGATTGTGACAATAGAACAGTTGACGGCTGAAGAATTTCGTCAGTCGGAGTTGTGGCTGAGGATGAACACGACTGTGTTTGAAACCGCAGTATCATGGAAGCATGAATCCTATGAGGTGAGTGTTTAAACAAAATGTCCTCCGATGAATTTTAAGCATTGGTAATTTAAAAAAGAGGCAAAAGAAGAAATGATTTGGTGAATGTGCCGACATTGTAAAGAAAAGAAAACTAGCAAAAATGAAATGGTTATACGAGCCAAATGAGGTAAATTTAGAGCAACTGGTAGTATTAGACGGAAAATCAGGTTACTAAAGAGTAAAACAAGTGAATATTTGAGAGAGAAGATTAATGATTTTGAAATGAATGCCAAAAATAAGAACACACTGGTCAACATGATTTTTGTCTCATGAGTACCAATAGTTGTACTTAATGCAGTTTTTTTATCTTCTTCTTCTTCTTCCTTCCAAGTATTAGGCCAAGGCCTGTTACGATCCTATAGAAAATTTTCCCTCCAGCGTTTCATAGGACGGCCCAGTGATCTTCGTCCTCTTGGTATATAATTATAAACAGCTTTGGGGATCCGATTTGAACTCATTCTTTCAAGATGGTGTTTCCAATTTAGTTGGTACTGTTTAATATATTCCAAAATTGCAGTTTTTTATCATGTTTTCAAATATGTATTTGGAATTTCTCCATCACCCACAGTGTTTTTATTTCAATTTCAATTAATGGATTTAAATAATTATTTTTTTAATAAACATTTTTTCGTCCATTTTTCCATTGTAAAATAAAAGCAAATAAGCTAACTCATATTGTACCATTGCTACTGTTGTGCAGGTTCAGACATGTATAGACATGTACAGACATGCACAAACATGATCTAGGGTGTAGCATGCATTCATTAGAACGATGTTAATTGTGGGATAGCAGTGAACCAGTAAACACGCAATTGTGAGTGCGTTGTGTCTGGATTATTGTATATTACATATATACAAATGCATTTCTTTTAAATTTGTTGATAGTTACAAAATTCCTAGAGTTTGTTTAAATAATCCTAACAACTTTTGTTATATATGTGGTGAAGTGACCCTCTAGTCCCAAAGGCGAAACCTTACTTCATTAGTAAAAAAGTATTATGAATTTTATTTTGGGTGTAAAGTGGGGGACCAAACAAGAACTAGACTGGCCCCACATATTTGTTGTTTATCGTATAGTAGGCTTCTCACTGCATGGAAGAATGGCAAACGCCGCAATGCCATTTGCTATCCCTATGATTTGGAAGGGACCCAAAGATCACTCCTCTGACTGTTATTTCTGCTTAACAAACATTAAAGGGATTACGTCAAAGTCAAAACATACAGTGGTGTACTCTGACTTGTAGTCTGCAATGAGACCAGTTCTACACTGCGAAGAATTACCCATACCAAAGCCTCCATAACATGTGGCATTAGATGAAGAGAGCTCATATTCCGATGGAAGTAAGGAAAGTAAAGGAAACAGATTTTGGTGATACAACTTTTGAACAAAGCTGTTCATCTGAGCCTCATTTATTGACTCAAGAAGTTCTTAACGATCTCATACTAGATATAAAGTGATCAGAAAACCAGTCTGAAATGCTTGGTTCCCGGATAAAAGAATAGAATCTTCTTCAAAAGAGTACAAAGATATGTACTTATCATAGTTGTCATTCTCAATTTAAAGACTATGTTTCTGAAGAAAATGGCTTAGTGTTTTGTAATAAAATTTCTTCTCTTATGGAGACATTTGGTATTGAACATAACCCAACAGAATGGCGCTTATTCATTGATTCCTCCAAAGATAGTTTAAAAGCAGTGCTTCTGCATAATGGAAATAATTTCCCATCAATACCTATGGCTCACTCTGCTAATATGAAAGAAACATATGAAAACTTTCAATTTATGTTGGCAACGCTTAAATATGCACTCTATGAATGGAATATTTGTGGTGATTTGAAGGTAAATGCACTTATTCTTGGTCTGCAGCTTGGTTACACAAAGTATTGTTTTTTTTTTGTATTTGGAATAATTCATTCCTGGCAGAGAAAAATGTGAAACACGACGCATTGTGTAATCCTAAAAATATGTATCTACCTCCGTTACATATCAAACTAGGATTAATGAAAAATTTTTTGAAAGCCATGGACAATGCTCCTGGTTTCATGTACTTAAAATAGAAGTTTCCTAAAATTAGTGAAGCAAAAATTAGAGAAGGGATATTTGTGGGTCCACAAATACAATCACTAATGCATGATGAGAAGTTTGAGGAACTATTGAATCCACTGTAGAAAGCAGCTCGGCAAGCATTCAAAAAAGTTACTCACAGATTTTTGAGAAATCGAAAGGTGGAAAATTACCGTGATATTGTCAATGATCTTATAACATCTTATAAAAATTTGGACTGTAATATGTCCTTAAAAATACACTTCCTGCACTTGCACCTAGATTTCGTCCCAGAAAATCTTGGCGCAGTGAGCAATGAGAATGGGGAACACTTTCATCAGGAGATTTCAGCTATGGAAAAGAGATATCAAGGCAAATGGAATCCTAATATGCTGGCCGATTATTATTGGACCATCAAGAGGGATGCACCACAGGCGAAATATAGCAGAAAATTGTCATTTCTTACTTTCTAGGTGAGTCAGAATGATTGACTACTGTGTAGTTACAAATATAGAAAATATTAAAGTGTTTGAAATTATAAATGCCTGTCTCTCGGAAACCTTGCATGATGGAGAAAAACCGATATCATATTTGAATTCAGGAGAAAAAATACTATCAGAATCACATATTTTTCTTTCTGAGACAAAAATAAGTTTTTTTTTGTTGCTCAGTGACATTAGAGAATTATATCATGGAATTTAAGATAGAGAAGAAAAAGTTTCATGCTAGAGCAAACATATTTAATCAAAATTACAGTGGGACGAAACAGTATGAGGTTTTTACATTAATAAATGAGTTGGAATTTGACTGAAGATGGAAGTAATACTATACTTTTGAAATTGGTATCATGAAGACATGCAACTTTGTGAGGTGAGATGTTAAAAACATTTTCTCCAACTCATTTATTAAAATGTATAAAGCATCAGGTTCAGACGACAGCTGATAAAATCAGGGGGAAAAAATTGATGCACAAGATACACAGGTTGCTTAATATGATTTGGGAAAAAGAAACTTCCAGATGAATGGAAATAATTGATTTTCGTACCAATTTATTAGAAAGGAGATAAAACTGATTGTAACAACAACAGGGCATCTCATAACTTTCAACTTTGTACAAACTTCTAACAAATATATTAGTAAGCAGACTTACTCCTTATATTGACGGCATTCTAGGAGATCATCAATGTGGATTTAGAAGAAACAGGTCTACAACAGATCAGATTTTTAGCTTAAGACAGATTTTAGAAAAGAAATGGGAATATAATGATACTGTACATCAACTATATGTAGACTTCAAAAAGGCATACAATTCAATTAAGAGGGAGAAGTTATATAGTATCCTGCTGGAGTTCGGAATTCCTAAAAAAGTTAATTAGACTTACATGAATGTGTCTAAAAGGCAAAAAGAGTAGGCAAACTGTTTTGGATGCTTTTGAAATCTGCAATGAATTGAAGCAAGGAGATGCATTATCTCCTCTACTATTTAATTTTGTACCAGAGCATGCCATCAAATCTTTTAGAGGATGAGGAAGGCCTACAACTCAATAGTATTAATAACCTGTTAGTTTATGCTGATGATGTAGTACTATTGGGCGATAGTGAGGAGATACTAAAGACCAACATGCACACACTATTGAGTAACACTAAGAAATTTGGACTGGAAGTAAATATCAATAAAACTAAATATATGGTCACACGTAGAAATACATTATATAATGGAAATAGACAGCTAATGCCAAATGAGGGAAAATTTGAGGAAGTGGCTGAATTCAAATACTTAGGAACAATAATCACAAATAGGAATGAGATGCACAAAGAAATTAAACATAGGCTCAATTCTGGAAATGCGTGCAATTATGCATTACAGAGACTCTTGATGTCCCAACTCCTTTCAAAAAACATTAAACTGAAAATATATAAAACTATTATTCTACCAGTTATATTATATGGGTGTGAAACATGGACTCTTACTTTAAGGGAGGAAAGGAGATTACAAGTATTTGAGAATAAAGTACTTACGAAAATTTTTGGACCAAAGAGAGATGAACAAACAGGTGAATGGAGAAGACTACATAACAATGAACTACATGGTCTTTATAGGAAGCCAGATATAATAAGAACAGTTATGTCTCGTAGGCTGCGATGGGCAGGACATGTTGCATGAATGGGGAATGACAGACACGCATGGAAGCTTCTTGTAGAAAAACCAGAGGGTAAATACCCAGATGGTAGACCAAGAATGGGGTGGGAGAATAAAATTAACTATGATTTGTGGGAAGTAGATTATACATGGAATGATTGGAAAACATTAGCTCAGGATAGTGATGTATAGTAGCTTATGTCCATGTGGTCATGTACCTACAGATACAATAATGCCAGAGACTTAGTTCATTGGTCAGCCAACAGAAGGAGCGGAAATCAACCTACAGGATTGACAACTGCAAAATAGACAATTAAGATGCATTGACAATATCACAAAGGCGTGAAGAAACTAGTCTGCAAGAAAAATAAGAAAATGAGGGGAATCTAAATTCTTAACTCATAATAATTAGTGAACAGTTACTTGGTCATGATAAGCAGTATCATGTACCTACCAGCAGTGTAGCTTGTACATAAACAACATAGTATTTCTCTGACTATTTAACTCATGCCCCAAATGGGAGTCAATGACCAATCACATTTCAATGATTTCTATTTTACAACCAATCAGAGTCGTGTTTCACCAAATATTTATCAGTGTTATAATTACCATATTAAAGAAAGCTCCTCCTTACAATATTGCGTTCCTTTGGCAATAAATAGTATGATCTGGTTGCAGTGATAAACAAAAGAAGCAGTAGAAGCGTACCTATAGTTTCTCATTTGTTTTCAAACATCGCCGTTTACATTATATAAATATTTTAAAATAACTATAGTTAAATAATGATTTGTGAGTAAACAGCTTAATTTTATTCGTTAAATAGTCCTAACAAATGCCACTCTTGATTTCCAAATTCTCTAGATAAATTGGAAATCACTCGTGGCATTACTTATGAAGATATCACTTTTGTTTCATTGTGAGTAAACAATAAAAGTTAGAAAAAAGTTTCAGTATAAGTTTTCCTTTTCAGAAGTACTTTGCAGTGATATCTTCAAATGCATATGAAATTTCCATGTTCACCTCAGATATCCCTACATCCAATTAGTTATGAGAAAGGGAAATGACACTAATTTATTCTTTAAATAGGTTTCACCCAGCCCGGATCAAATAGTCTATGAACACTTGAAGGCGAGCAGAAATAATGTCAAAAACATGGACAGTAATATTTAATAAGTGTCTGAGTACAGGAGTCACACCCAAGCAATGGAGAAAGGCAACATTGAAAGTACTGTACAAAGGTAAAGGGAGCACAGAGACATGAACTCTTATAGAGGAGTGGCACTAGAAAATGTCATATTTAAAATATTCACGAAGATCCCAACAAACAGATTAACAACCATTATCCACCCATATATACCAGAAAACCAATTTGGTTTCAGAAAGGGGAAATCTACACTTCAGGCAGCAGCAACACTTCTTCAAGAGATAGAATTCGCCCTCAGCAAGGCGAAAGGAAAGTACTACATGATATTCATAGACTATGAAAAAGCCTTCGATTATGTAAACAGAGAAAAGCTGCTTCGAAAACTAAAGGATATGGCTGGAAATGAGCACCCCATAGTTCGTATGATACAGATATCTTGAGGCACAACTGGATGCAGATAACGGATGAAGTGACAACATCAGACGAAGTAAAGCAAACAAATGGAGTCATGCAGAGGGACCCTATTAGCCCGCTGTTATTTAACATTATGACCGCAGACATCGGAAAAAATCTAAAAGGTTGAAACCTAATAATGTATGCTGATGACATGGCAATAGAGTCAGAAAACAAAGAGGAACTACAAAGTGACATGAATGTACTGCTAAAATGGGCAATAAAGAACAACTTCATCATTAATAAAAGGAAAACCGTACAAATGGTATTCAGGAGAGGAAGAAGAATCGCAGCAAACGATAACTTAAACTTAGGAGAGCAGCCACTGAAAATAGTAAACAAAGTCAAGTACCTAGGTCTTACATTACAAACAACCGCGAAATCCTTCAACGAACACATACAGGAGAGAGCTGCAAATGCCATAAGAGCAATGTGCACCATAAAGAACATCACAACTCTATCACTGGAAACAGCCATGAGATTGTTCGAGACAGTGATAACACCAGTTGCAACATATGGTATAGAATTGATATGGGATAAACTTACAACCAGAGATTTGGAAAGGCTGGAGAATGTGAAAACAAGATACCTAAAGAGGGCAATAGGAGCTAGCAAATATACACCAAGTAGGATGATCTACATGCTGACCAGAGAAACCTTCTTCGTAGAAGACTTGAGACACAAGATGCTGCTACCTGCCACAGAACCATACAACGAAGTAATAGAAAGAAGGAGACAGAAGGAAAGAGAAATCGACAGCAGCTTCTTTGCAATGGATGCCATGGTAAATAGAGAATGAACTGGATACAACCAAACTCAAAGACATGCAATAGTAGGACTGGCGATTCTTGGTTTCCATCACAAGAAGTGCAAAAATGTGAAATATCATCAGCCAGAAGAACAGTGTGTGTGTGCAAACTATGTGAACAAAAGTGTGAAATCTACCATTTTAACAAATGTGAAAAGAGGACAGTGACGTTAAATGAACTCATAAAAGAAAGAACATGAACTACATATATGCTCATTCTAGTGCACCTTTACTTATTATTATTAAATAGGTTTTGGTTGTCAAATTTTTACAACAAACAGTATCATATAGTTTCCGAGAAAAAAAAAGGGGGCTGATATATATATATATATATATATATATATACGGTCTTACATGATTTTTTTTAAAATTTATTTGGTATGTTTTCTGACAATAAATTTAATTACTCTTTTAAAGTAGATACCATCAGATTCTAAGGTCTTGAGCCATCTTTCAGCAAGTATGACCAGTGGAACTAGTCTGTGGTTTTTGTTGCGAAGAATTTGGTAAGACTCATTTCCATAGCTTCAATGTTTTCGAAATTTCATGCAAGAAATGGGCAGTAGATCGAAACTGATGGTAATATGAAGACACAAGATCAGGGCTATATGCTAGGTTTGGTACCAATTGATTCCTCCTCCTATCTCTGAATTTTTAACATAGTTGTTTTTGGAGTATGGGATTCAGTTGGGTTTGAACTCGCGATCCTCAAAATTTCATGAATTGTTACAGTTATTGAGAATAAAAATCAGCTTCAACTGTATGCCTGTTTGGAACAAACTACCAGTGAATCACACCTTCAAAATTCCACCAGACACACAATATTACATTAAAAACTGACATTACTTAGAGACAACCTAATACAGTAAAAACTTCTTATTCGCAGGTTAAAAAATTATGACAGTTTCTGTATTTGCAGCTAAAAATTTCTTTATTCGCAGATTCAATTGGTATATTAGAAGGATTAGGTATCCTTTATTAATGCAATGGCAATTTTTTTACTGCAGGCACGTGCCAAGACGGCTTTTACAAAGAGTGATTCAAACCAAATAGACAAATTAATATTAAAGTAAAACACATCTTATTGTCACTAAGCCTAAAGTTCATTGTTAAAAGACACCGCTCGTTGTATTTAATGAGCTGCTAAGTCCATTGATAAATGTCGTCCTCACCATGATCGGTGTTTTATTGTTTCAATTTGTCATTCATTGCAATAATTTTGATTGAATAACATGTGTCTCTTCTGCTTTATTCCCAATTTATAATGTTGAGTAAAAGGAAAGAAATATTAGTTTCGAAGCTGAAAAAAGTAGAGTTGCCGCTTAAAGTAAAAAAATTGAAATTCTTGACTGTTTACACATTGGCGAGTCATTTTGCATCCATATTACGCTGTTTCAATGTTAATGAATCAACTGTACGATTCATCAAGAAATCCAAAGACAAAATAAGGAATTCTATCGCTGAATTCACAGTTGAATATCAATCTGAACTGAGAGACCTTTTAAAAGCAGCAAAATAGGAGAAAAATGACTAAGTTCTTGAAACTCTTGCCTAAGCCTGACAATAATAATTAATAGAAATTGTTCAAAATCTCCCATTAATTGATTTTATTTTGATAATTTTTATTTTATTTTGGAACCTTGGAATGTATTCCCTATATATCCATACAAATTACGATTCCATATTTGCAGTTTCTGTATTTGGGGTATAGTTGCAGAACATATCCCCCACAAGTAAGGAAGGAGCTTTTATTGTATATGCAAATTTGTTAGATATAGACCAAATTTTAAGAGTTCTAAATTAAAATTGAGAAAAAATCCTGATTAACAATAAAGGGATGATTTTTTAAAAATTTTTATAAGAAATGAACAATTAGATAATGTAATCATTTGAAAATATTTTTAATGATTTTATAGCTATATATATATATTTATTATTATTAAAGTAATAATCAGTTCAAAGTTAAGATTGGGAAACACATTATGAGGTTCTTAATTAATAAATTAATGAGTCATTTTTACATCTTACCTCATATTTCATGTTTTATCAAACACGGTAACTATAGTTTTCAAATTATCTTGTCATTCATTTTCAACCGCCATTATGACTACCGGATATTCGTTGGAATCTCCCTCTATAATGTTGCCATCTGGTGTTGATTTGATGAACTTCGAGATATCGTTGCCATCTGGTATTGATTTGATGAACTTCGAGATGAGGTCACGTTCATCCGGAATGTCGAAATTCATGGATTTAAATTTGTTCTTCAACACCAGATGGCAACATTATAGAGGGAGATTCCAACGAATATCTGGTAGTCATAATGGCGGTTGAAAATGAATGACAAGATAATTTGGAAACTATAGTTACCGTGTTTGATAAAACGTGAAATATGAGGTAAGATGTAAAAATGACTCATTAATTTATTAATAATCAGCTATTGCCGATTTTTCTGTTTCTCCATTTTTAACATTTCTGAGGTGTTCCTTTAATCTTGTTTTTTCTATGTATATCTTTTCATAATCTTTACAATTAATTTGATAAATTCCTGATTTTTTGCAGTCTTCAATCTTTTCAGTTTTATTAAATTACCTTCCGACTTTTCACACCTTCATTAAATTTACATCTTACAAAGCATAATTGGCAACACTGTGGAATACAAGATGTCAGAAGTTGGAAATAAAAATAACTTTTTAAACAATGGAAAATTTAGTTTTAAAATAGCATATATAAACATATAATACTGAGCAATAAAATAATAGTTATGTATTAAAAATAGTATGTTTTTTTTCAAAACCAGATATCTACATCAAGCTATGTAGGTAGGAAATAACACTATGAGGTTTATTTAAATATATGTTGAGTTGTTTTTAACTCACCTCATACTTCTTAACTCCATCACATATTCGAGTTTCTTCAATGCATTTATGGCATTCTCAATGCAGTATCACGTTCACAACTGATGTTCAACGGCCTCCTCTCCTGCATACTGACCTCCGCACCATCTGATGGCTGACCGACGAACTTCCAAATCAATCCCCTCTCCTTATCACCGGGTATTTCACAATTCATAGTTATGTTTTTATTCTATTCTTGCATATGTAATTTTTTTTCCCAAATTGTGAGTTCCTTCGGTTTTTCCATTTGTTTAAGTAATTTTGTTTTGTTAAGGTAGAATATTTTTATCACTCACCTCATATTGTTCATATTGAACAATATGAGGTGAGTGATAAAAATATTCTACCTTAACCCGTCAGCGCCGACATCCATACGTGGTATAGACCCTCTCTTCTTCACTTATTGCCGACATCTATACGTGGTATAGACCTATGCTGGCGTGTTTTTTTTTTTGTTCTGGATCGTACATTTTTGAAGCTACAAATATGTAATTTATTTGTGTTTAACGTAGAATTTATGAGCTTTCAGGACATATGAATAAATATAATATTTGTTTAAAATTTAATTTCATATTATTTTTTTAAAAATCAGGATGAGATTGAAGTAATCGCAATTTTCTCTAAATGCGCACGACCTTTTCATTTGTTTTTTTTACTGCTGTATATTCTTATATTTGCGTATGAACAATATAATTTTGAAGCCAAGATCTTAGCTTTCTTTCTAAGTGTATGAATCAGCTGTGATCACATTTTGTGCATGTGGTATTGAGATTGAAGTAGTTTCTTACTTCAACACTCGATGGCACACAGACCTAGCTTTGTGCTGCTTTCTGCAGGGCTTCTAATAAACTTATACACAATCTAATTTTTCAGGTCGATAAAATGATATACAAGCTATCGATTGATATATAAATCGACCTGTTTAGGGGAATACCTGATTTATTTTGCCTCTTTCAAATAGATGTTACTTACAAGGAATCAGTCTGAGGCGGCGGTGTCGTGCGTTATATACGTAATTATGGCCAGTCGTAACCTAAAAGACACTTCATCAGAAAAATTACCCCTAAACGTGATAACTTGAAACCTCATAAGAGGTGTGTTTTTGTAGCTAAAGGCCTGTGGGAGAAGATAAGGAGCGATCTGTTTATTGCTGCGCTAGGACTGTGATGTCATAGGTTCTGTGTATTGAAGAGTGTTTTCGAGGGCTGTATCACACCAAGCTCAACTACTAAGGTTATGTGATTTTTTATTTCTAAAATTAATAGTACTAAAATAAGAGAAAATTATTTTTATGGTCTGTGTAGTTGCAAATAACTGCTGTAGAATTTTTATACGAATCCAAGCAATAATTCAGATTCTAAGTATAAACATTGCTAGTGCTTTGACACAAGATTGAGCTTGAGTTCACTCTTCTAAATATTCATTCTGATTTTGGTTATGTCAGCTGCTTTTGTACATATAAGTTACAAATGAATCAGCACTATGCCACACAATATATTTAGTGTCTCACAGAAAGAAACAGGGATGTCCAATGTGAGCAAATCAAATTATTTAGTAAAAATGTGTATCATGAGAGAAATTCAGATTTCAAATTTTTTTTAATAGTTTATAAAGGCTACTGAACTCCATACGCTGTGTATTAAATTTCTCATTTATTTCTGAGCTAACAAGTAAAAATTCCGTTCAAATCCATCGATATTTAAAAAAGTTATGATCGTTTATACAGTTCTAGGAATACTAAAATGTTAAAATGGCCTCCGTCCATGCAGTAGGAAAGCAAGTAAACGGGTGCGTCACTGACGGGTTAATGAATATACCTCATAATGAGAATTCCTAAAATAAGTAATTTTGTTTTGGTTTTCTATTCTGTGTTTTTCTGATCAGGCATGTGCAGTTATTGCAGATTTTTCTGATTCTCCATTTTTAACATTTCTGAGGTGTTCCTTTAATCTTGTTTTTTCTATGTATATCTTTTCACAATCTTTACAGTTAATTTGATAAATTCCTGATTTTTTGCAGTCTTCAATCTTTTCAGTTTTGTTGGTTTTATTAAATTACCTAACTGTAATCATTTTTCATTGCTAATTTAATGTTGAATTTATTGAAGATTTTTTTAAACTTGTTAAATACTAATGGGTGGTATGTGAATTTCCTGAATTTTTTACCAATTTCTTTATCTGTCTGAAGAGTAATTATTTTTTGTTCCTTGAATTTATTTATTTCCTTGTGTATCATCTTTTCTTGAAATCCATTAACTTTTGCAATTTTTATAATGTGTTTTTCTCTCTTTATTGAAATTTTTGTTTGCTCATGGGAACGATCACAAGTCTGTGTGTTAAACTATTAAATACTGCCTGTTTGTGTGAAAAATGGTTAAATCCTGTTGCTTTTATATAATTATCAATGTGAGTTTCTTTTCTGTAGATTCCAAATTCTATTTTCTTTTTTTCTTCGTTCCTGATCAATTTAAGGTCTAAAAATGGTATTTCATGGTTTTTTTTCTACTTCCATTGTAAATTTGATTGTTTTATTATGAATAATTAACAGTTTAATGGCATCTTCTAAATGTTCTGTTTTACTATTGCTATGATATCATCTACATATCTACTCCAAAATGTATACATCAAAGGGTATGCTTTATGTGTTAGAGTAAATATCTATTTTGGACAAGGGATTGAAAACATGCAGTAGTTACTCTAACAATTTAGAAGATTACAAAGCAGATGTTAAAATTGCTATCAATGACATGAATTATGAAGAACATCAATAATCAGAAATATTGAAAAAATTAAAAACACAAATATAGCAAACCAATGCAAAACAAACACAAAGAAAGTCAAAAACATTAACAATAATTTTTTTTTTCAAAATCAGACAAAGGGAATAATTTAGTCATTTTGGATAGAGAAGATTACAATGATAGGATGGAGAATTTATTAATGGGAGAAGAATATGAAGAAATAAAAGCAAACCTCCTAGCAAAAACAATTAAGGAAGTTGAAACCAGTCTGAAATCAATTAAAAAAATTATGACAGAAAAGGAGAAGTTTAAATTGAAAATATCAAATCCCAGAAACGCCAACTTTCATGGTCTTCCTAAAATCCACAAAGACAGAAAGAAAATGAGACCAATCATCAACAATATCAACTCACCGAAATATAATATATCAAAATGGTTAAGCAATAAATTCAAAGGTATGGGAAAATTTGAAAATTTAGCAGTAGAAAATTCTTACCAACTAGTGGAAAAATTAGAAAATGTAGAAATAGAACCGTCAGAAAGATTGGTCTCATTTGACGTCACTTCATCGTTCACAAACATCGCGACGGACAAAACTTTGAAAATTTTAGAAAAATGGCTGATAGAAAACAAAGTAGATGATGATAGCGTTAAAGAGTACATAAAATTAACAAAATTATGCTTAAATAAAATGTTCTTCACCTTTAGAGGAAAGTACTATAGACAAAGATCAGGACTTGCAATGGGAAATCCATTATCACCATTCTTAGCAAATATGTTTATGGGTAACTTTGAATGTCAAGTAACCACAGAATACCCTTTGATGTTTAAATTTTGGAGTTGTTTTTACTCACCTCATACTTCTTTACTCCCTCGCAGATCCGGGTTTCTTCACTGCATTTGTGACATTATCAATGCTGTATCACGTTCACAACTGACGTCCAACGGCCTCCTCTCCAGCAGACTCAGCATTGAGAATGACACAAATGCTGTAATGAAACCCGGGTCTGCGAGGGAGTTAAGAAGTATGAAGTGAGTCAGAAACAACTTAACATAAAATTGAATAAACCTCATAGTGTTATTTCCTACTACATAACCATTTTTAGACCTTCAATTGATCAGGAATGAAGAAAAAAAAATAGAATTTGGAATCTACAGAAAAGAAACTCACATTGATAATTATATAAAAGCAACAGGATTTAACCATTTTTCACACAAACAGGCAGTATTTAATAGTTTAACACACAGACTTGTGAACATTCCAATGAGCAAAGAAAATTTCAATAAATAGAAAAAACACATTATAAAAATTATTGCAAAGGATAATCCCCACCGTCAGTATCTCTACCATGGTGTGGTGGTGGGGCTTGTGAGTCCTAATGACTCCATGAGCTATACAGGAGGTAGTGTAACTACCAACAGGGCCTCCCATGCCTGGCAGGTCATGGAAGAAGGTCCAGACTAAAAGAGATACCCGTCGAAGAAGAAGGGCTAGTAACTCACTTCCAAGATGTAAAATTTTCCATTACTCATAGAAACATTCACGAAGTAAGCTGGACTGATAAATTGGAACAAACGAGCAAACGAAAAATAGAAAAGGGATTAAAATAGGTAACAAAGAGCTGAAGATAATTAACTATGCTGATGACACAGTTCTAATTGCACAAAGTGAAGATGATTTACAAATGCTATTGCACAAATTTAGAATCATCGCAGCAAAATATAACATGAAAATCTCAACAAATAAAACCAAATCAATGGAAATATCCAAGGACCCACGGCGTGTTAAATTAGAAATAGAAGGGAAAAGTATAGAACAGGTCATGAAATTCAAATATTTAGGAGTAGAAATTAATAGCAGCAACAGAATAACAGATGAAATCCTCCATCAGGCAAATAATGCAAACAAAATATTGGGATGTTTAAATAATACTGTTTGGAAAAATAAAAATTTAAGAATAGATACAAAAGTAAGAATTTACAAATCTGTCATAAGACCAGTTCTAACATATGGTTGTGAATGCCGAACAGAAACTCAAAAAACAAAACAAATCAATGAAACAACCAAAATTAAAGTTTTAAGGAAAATCGCAGAGAGAGAAAATTCGCAGCTCTGTTATTAGAGAAGAATGTGAAATTGAACCTATAAACCTCTGGATAAATGATAGAAGACTAAACTGGAACGATCACATAGATAGAATGGAGATTAGTGAAGAAAGTATGTGACTGGACACCTCAGCAGAAAAGGCCTTTAGGACGACCACAACTACGATGGAAGGACGTCACCATACCCCGGACCTGTAGTGAATGAACACGCAACAAGCTGCCAGCTTTCATGCATAGAGGAAGAAGAAGAAGCAAAGGATAATGGATTTCAAGAAAAGATGATACACAAGAAAATAAATAAATTCAAGGAACAAAAAATAATTAATTAAAGTACTTATTAAATTAATATTAAGAAGCTAAAGCTGTTACTATGATTGAAATAAGTATATTAAAGTACACTACTAAATTATTCTAATCAAATGGTAAAGAGAAAAATTTATGCCTGAACCGGGAATCGAACCCCGAACCTTCAGCTTTCCGTGCTGATGCTCTAACCATTGAGCTAATCCAGGCTTCCTTCCCATCCAAGCATAAATCCTTCCTTTACCTTACTGTCTTGGTCCCACATTAGAATAATTTAGTAGTGTACTTTAATATACTTATTTCAATCATAGTAACAGCTTTAGCTTCTTAATATTAACTTAATAAATATTGCTATAGCTATGTGGAGTCCCTTCATGTCTTCTTCAGGTTGAAGCCATTCATTGTGTATTTGTGAATGATGATTCATAGCATTTGAATGTGGGACCAAGACAGTAAGGTAAAGGAAGGATTTATGCTTGGATGGGAAGGAAGCCTGGATTAGCTCAATGGTTAGAGCATCAGCACGGAAAGCTGAAGGTTCGGGGTTTGATTCCCGGTTCAGGCATAAATTTTTCTCTTTACCATTTGATTTTAATTAAAGTACTCTTCAGACAGATAAAGAAATTGGTAAAAAAATCAGGAAATTCACATACCACTTAGTATTTAACAAGTTTAAAAAAATCTTCAACAAATTCAACATTAAATTAGCACCGAAAAACGATTACAGTTTGGGTAATTTAATATAAACCAACAAAACTGAAAAGATTGTGAAGACTGCAAAGAATCAGGAATTTACCAAATTAATTGTAAAGATTGTGAAAAGATATACATAGGAAAAACAAAAAGGTACTTAAAGGTAATTAAAGGAACACCTCAGAAATGTTAAAAATGGAGAAACAGAAAAATCTGCAATAGCTGCACATGCCTGGTCAGAAAAACACAGAATAGAAACCAAAACAAAATTACTTAAACAATTGGAAAAATTGAAGGAACTCACAATTTGGGAAAAAATTTACATATGCAAGAATAAAAACATAACTATGAATTTTGAAATACCCGGTGATAAGGAGAGGGGATTGATTTGGAAGTTCATCGGTCAGCCATCAGATGGTGCGGAGGTCAGTATGCAGGAGAGGAGGCCGTTGGACGTCAGTTGTGAACGTGATACAACATTGAGAATGTCACAAATGCAGTGAAGAAACTCGAATCTGCGATTGAGTTAAGAAGTATGAGGTGAGTCAAAAACAACTCAACATAAATCAGATATCTACATGTTCATTCTGCTGTAGAGACCTGATTTTGCAGAAGCCATTACAAATAATCTACTATAAATATATGATGGTATGCATGCTGGTTTTAAAAGTAAAATATTTATAATCTTTTTCAGAAAAATCTATCCAAATGACACAATAACTAACAACATTGTGTAGAAATAAATTGTTTGAAACCTCAAACTAGGGCTGAAGCAGATATCTGGTTTTGAAAAAAAAAAGTATCACAATTACATAATTCCTTCAATACACATTTTTTCACATCCTTCAATACAAATTTTGTTGTTCCAAAATGCAATATTACTTATGAATCTTATATGTATAACGATTTAGGACTCTTGTAGAATTGCAGGATGAGTTATTTATTTTTACCTTTCATATATTCCATATGGAGGTGAATCATCATAATAAACGCTGGAAGGTACACTACGCCTCTTCCATATTGGGAGCCTATTGTACAAAAACAGAATGTCAATCAGAAATGTAAACTACTTCAAAAAGGCAAAAAAACATTAGTAAAATTAGAAAGCCATCCATTAGACACCTTAAAATTTTCATCACCACCAAAAATACTGTTAAAATTCAGAGACTGAAATTTTAAAATCACCCCACTTATAGGTACAGATTAATTCGTTTTTGAAGAAACCACTTATACAAACTCTCATCAACTTCTTTATCTTCCCCAACAGGCACCTTTTTCTTCTGCAGTCCAACATCACTTTCTACTGACATCACAAAATTACACAATTTCTCCTCTTCTTTCATCCAACCTCTTATTTTACCTTCTGGTATTCTATGTTCAAACTTTTGATACACCACTTTTTACTTTAGTGATTATTCATAATTTTTTATGTATCATGTAATTTTTTTTCTTCTAATGCTTGCTGCATAATGTCCACTAGAACTGCTATTGTATTTCAAGATCACAAATCCCAACCAACAAAATAATTAGCCTACACAATAATTTGCATTTGGCTTCAAATAATAGAATCAATTCTAAGGAAATGTGATAGAATTAGAAGGAAAGGAATGCACTTCACAAAGAAACAAAATTTTAAGTTGAAATACAAGGATGGTTATAAATACTGTATTGCAATGGGACACATGCCATCCTCCCACCCTGCAACAAAGGAAGACAGTTTGGAAAGGAAAACTAGGCAGAGTTTGTAAAAGAAGTTGCACACACAAGACTAGACTTCGTGAACTTCAAAAAACTGAATTTTATATAAAATTCTTAAAAAATTTGGAGGACATGACAGTATATGTAATACATTCGATTCCACGGTATAATAAGGCACAGTGTAATGGGGTTTTACTGTATATACATTAAAAAAAGTAACATAAAATGTAGAGCAAAATAATATTACGGTACTTGTATTTCACCAAAAGCTTTTTAAGAATTGAATTTTTTTTTTCATGCATGGTAAACAGCATAAAGTCCCCTACTTACAATACCCCCAATTTAACAAAGAATTACAGCATCAGTAGATTGATTAGAATTAAAATATAAAATTATGGAATATTCACCTGAAAGGTCCGTCTCCTCAACTTAATTAATTATCCTGCCGATGATGGGACAAGTCCCGAAAGCGCTACAGTTAAATAATTAATTAAGTTGAGGAGACGGACCTTTCAGGTGAATATTCCATAATTTTGAATAATACCTCAACGGAACACATAATGAATTTTATAAAAGTAGATTGATTAGACCTTACTTATTTTACTAATAAAAATGAGAAAATAAAAGAAGAAAACAAATCAGGGATTTATCAGATTAAATGTGACGAATGTAAGAAATTCTACATAGGAAAAACTAAGAGAAATTTGAAAACGAGAGTGAAAGAACATCTCAGGAAAGTCAAGAAAGGGGAAGTAGAAAAATCTGCAGTGGCATGGTCTGAAAAACATCTTATCGAGAAGGAAGATTTATTATTAAAACAAATAGAAAAACCAAAGAACTCACTGTTTGGGAAAAGAACTACATTCAAAAGAGCAGAAAGAAGAAATTGTTGAACTTTGAAATTCTGGGGGAAAATGAGATCGTTTCGAGGGTTTTCAGTCTGCCAATGGAAGGAGCGAAGAATGGCTCTTAAAGACGACAGAACAACGGTCGTGATGATACTGAGGATGGAACGGAAACTAAGTTCTGAAACTAGTTTATAGTTAAATAGGAAGAATAATATGAGGTGAGTGATAAAATTTTTTTACCTAAATAAATTACCCAAAAGAATTACATAACAAATTGTGCAGGGTTCTGTTGGTTTAATGTGAAATGTTTATGTCACCCAGCCTCTTTTAGCATATTGGACTGAAATGAAACAAGCCATTGATTGCACGCCATATTTTTTTTTAATACTGTTTTGAAGTATTTGTTCACTATATGCCAATGGTCCAGCATTGCATTATTTTGTCTGATGCTGATATCCATCAGCTTAGAGATTTCTTCAACAGATATATGGGTGTCATCTTAATTTACTATATTCATTTGTTTGAGTAGAGCAGTGACAGAGGTGTCAGCTTTTCAACACTCAAGAAACAGTCTCTCTTTGTTAACTTGGCACTGGATACGGGGTACTTTGCATGGCCCATACCCTTTTCTTTCCAACAACATGCATAATCTATTTTTTAGCTGTCTCTTAGGAGGGGTGAGGCCAACACATTGAATTTAGAGTTTTTTTACATGCTTACTTTAAGTTTTTACATTACTTAAATTGATCAATCTCGACAAACTTTGTATACAAATAACATGAACCGTTGCACTACTATGATTGAGTCGTGAGTTATGTTGAATGAAAAGGAGCAAGAGTGCCTGTTTTGGTCAATGAGCGCTGCGATGCAAACTCAAGATCGTATCAGCGAGCTGACCACATATGCTAACAAATGACACAACAGTTACATCTCTGAGACTAATAGTTACAGAGTTATTAAGGCAAGACTATATAGAAATGTTTGTTATGGTCCAAATTTCCATTCTGGTACCTTATGTACTGGTGTGATTTTAAAGATGTTTTACCAAAAGCTTAATTACATTATATTGGACTACTACAATAGGGGTCAGCAAGCTTAATGAGGAAGAGCCAAACAGATGATAAAAACAGAGAACAAACATGAACTCCCAGCTAAATTTTGTAGCACAATTTTAACTATATTTAAATTAATATTGGAAAGTAAACATTACGAGGTTTTATCATTAATAGTGAGTGGACATATTTTAATCGACTCACCTTATACATTTTCAAACTTCTTTGATACCGACAGTTTCAGACAATATCATGCCATGACTGAAGAAGGACATGATATTGTCTGAAACCGTCGGTATCAAAGAAGTTTGAAAATGTATGAGGTGAGTCGATTAAAATATGTTCTCCACTCACTATTAACAATTTTAACTATTGCTTGGCAACAAACAAAATACAGTCATACTACTGATGTGCTAGAATTCTATGTCATAATACTATCTTTCCAGTCAACTTTTGCTGGGATTCCCCAAGATCACATGATTTACTTGTAATCTTTGGGAAGCATTCAATTACATTAGTTGTTACGTAGCATCATTTTGATGGTGATACCAGGTTCAGCTCAAGAGATATGAATATTGGAGCTGATTAGCGAAAATAGAGGAAATGGGGAGAATGCTGGTTTGTATAGTTGGAGATTTGATTCTTATTAAGAAAACCTCATAATGTAAAAAAATCCCAACTTCATTATATTAATATATAATCAAGTTGAGAATGAATTAGTGCTGCATTTCGTTTGCTGCAAGGTATAGCTTTTGAAGAACTTGACAAGCACTAAATTAAATATTATTTATTTGTAAACAAAAGGCATATAAATGCATTAAAAATTGAATTAATAAGTGACATAATTAGAGGAGAAAATTTGTACCCGAGTCATGATTTGAACCTAAAATCTCCAGCTTTACATGTTGGTCTTCCATTGAGCTATTTAAGCATACTTCCTGGAGCAAACACAAATTCCTCTGACTTTAATATCAGTCTCCCCTATAAGTAGTGAAACTTGGGGTTGCTTCTACTGCAAGAAGCCATTAAGATGAGATTTCACTGAAACATCAGCGCCAGCGAAATAAAGCTGGAGATTTTGAGATCTAATCCCAACTCAGGTGCAAATTTTTCTCTCTAGTTATGTTAATCATGGCCTACAGATGCTTGTCTGGAAATATTAATTTCCATTAATAAATTATAATAAAAGTAAAATTATGAGATTCTTCTTAATAAATAAGGTAAATCTGAAAATCAGGTTACCTCAAAAAATTGTTGTGTTCTATTTGAACATGTTTTGATATGCTATCCACATCAGCTATTCCAGACTGTTGAATTTTGTTGTCGGCCCTAGATGTAAACTCCCACTCCATCTTTTGGTTGACCGAAGAACTTATAAATCAAACCTTTTTTTCCTGAGAATTTCAAAATTCATAATCCTATTTTTGTTTTTCTGGATGTAGATCTTCTCCCAAATGGTGAGTTCTTTCGTATTTTATAACTGTTTTAATGTTCACATGTGAACTCAAAATGATTTAAAAAGTTAGAAAATATAAAATATAAAAGAAGAACAAAAATAGAATTATGAATTTTGATATTCCCAATGAAAAGGATTTTATTTGTAAGTTCTTCGGTCACCCAAAAGATGGAGCAGAAGTCGACATCCAGGGCCAACAACATAAAATTTAACAGTCTGGAAAAGCTGATGATGATATGGATAGAATATAGAAACATAATCAAATAGAACACAATTTAATAAGGTAAGATGATTTCCAGATTCACCTTATTTACTAATTTCCATTACCTAATAAATATTTGTAATGGGAGTAACATAAAATTGTAAATGGAAAAGAAATTGTATTTTGTAATGGCAAAATTAACTTGGACAAAAACCAGAAAAGAAGCCATAGGTTGCTAACTCTGTACTAGACTAGTAATATCAGCTATCAGAAAAGAAGATTTACTTCATACAAGGGAAAACCTAAATAAAATTGTCTTCTAAACTTTCAAATTTATAATTATGAGATCAACTTCCTAAGGGCTGGAGGTTGATAATTTACTTGGCAGTTGGCTCATGAAGTTTTCTTTTAATGCGATATTAAGGATTTAGCACGTGCAGTGTTAAAGAAATAGGAATTCTGAAACAAAAATGGCTGAATATAATTTTAGAAAAACAAATTCTGTGCTATGATTGTACATATTGAACAAGATTACTTACTTCCGTCCTGGTAGAGTTTCAGGAAGATCTGGATCAATCTGTTTAGGAGCGATTTTTTTCCCCTGTAAGTTATATGTAATAGATGGAATCTGTGATTGCCTTTTGATCATTGGTTTAACATGTGGAGCTACAGCTGCATTCTGTGCATCTAACAACTTCGTGAGGACAGTCATGTTCATTTTTTGAGCTGTTGTGTATAACCGATTATGCAGCTCTGTGCGGAATTCCAACTTCCCAGTATACATGAAACTAAAATTCATAATAATTAGATATCATTTCACAATTCATTACAATTAATACCTTGAGCACTTCTCTAGTGTAATAAATAATGTCTAACTACAAAGGAGGGGTTCCTGGTTCAATTAATGGCTAAACAAATAATTTTTTTTAGTACAGGGTCTAAAACACGATCTTTCCAGCATTGAAAAAATACATAATTGAATAGCTACTTGAATTTGAAAAATAATAAAATGAAGAAAACTAAGATTAAAGTTGAGATATTGTGCCATGCTAATCATATGACTATACTGCCAAGTAGTCAGTGACAGCAAACATCCCAGCTGATCTTGGCTCTCTGTGACAAATTAATTTTCTTATTTAACATTGAGTTATCACAATTGTCATGAAGTGGGCATTTTGTCACAGTATAGTCAAACCTGTCTAAATTGGTCACTTAATGTTATGCTCGTAAACGGCCATTAGTAGAGATGACTGCTAAATTAAAAGTATGAAATATTCAAAATTGGGAAAAAGTTCTGGTTCATCACATGATTGGTTACAGAAGGAGCTACAGTATATTAAAAGACAAACATATGACTCATTGGCATTGTGAATATCTTTAAGTTCAAGGCCTGTCAAGATTGAGGGCAATTTACCCTTCCATTTATCAAAATCTTTCGCTGAAACGTCACCTTCTTCACTATGAACTAAGGGGAACACAATGATATGCCGTTTCCTGAAACATTCAAATCACCAACTGCTAGCAACAAAATCTTGCACATTTAATTATTTTGCTGTTGTGCTTTTCCTGTATGATTGGTCCACTGATTGGCTTTTTTTTAGCATGTGCTTGCTTAAAACATTCATAAACAAAACTTTCAAAACTCATACTCTAACTCTCTTTCTTTTCAATTAATTTTGTTTTCTTTCCAACCTTTTAAAATGTCTTCTTTATTCTTCAGAAATTTTAATCACTTTTCTTAAATTTTGACAGATTTCCTTGCACATATTCCTTTCCCACTTTTGAGAATCACTTTGCTTCTTTCCTCCAAAGATAAAACAACTATTGACTTCAATATTAAATTAAAAGATTCTTACCTCTCCTCACATTATTCTGTTAAGTAGATCGCGATTTCAGGCCTATAGCAGGCCCATCTTCAGTACACTGTTGTTGACCGGTGTTATGTCGCTCGGAAGAACCACTTCTTCTTCCCTCTGTTGGTGGACCGATGAACCTCTTGATAAGGTCAAAATTTGCGGGAACTTCGAAGTTCATAAGTTTTCCTTTGTTTTTCTGAATGTGGATCTTTTCCCAAACTGTAAGTTCCTTAGGTGTCTCTATTTGTTTAATTAGACTAGCTTTTGATTCAATTCGATGTTTTTCGTACCAAGCATGAGCAGCTACTGCTGACTTTTCCAATTCTCCATTTTTGACATTTCTAAGATGTTCCTTCACCCTTGTTTTCAAATTTCTTTTCGTTTTTCCTATATACATTTTGTCACAATCTTACATTTGATCTGATAAATTCCTGATTTATTTTCTTCTTCAATTTTTTCATTTTTGTTGGTTTTAATTATCCTATTAAGGCTGTATTCATTCTTAGGTGCTAATCTTATATTAAACTTTTTGAAAATTTTTTGAAATTTGTAGTGTTTTCAATGGATGGTAAGTGAATTTCTTGAATTTTATTTTTTTTTCTGTTTGTTTTATCAGTGTGCTTTCATTAATTAATTTTTGTCTTTTGAATTTATTTATTTTCCTGTGTACCATGCTTCATCATAACCATTATCTGTTGCCACATTAATTATGTATTCTTTTTCTCTTTTATAGTTTTCTGGGCTCATAGGATATTTACTAATCTGTATGCTAAGCTATTGAACACTGCCTCTTTGTGAGCAAAATGGTTGAAACCCGAAGCTTTAATATAGTTGTCTATATGAGTATTCTTTCTATATATTCCAAATTCTATCCTGTTTTCTTTGTTTCGTGTTAAATTAAGATCCAAAAATGGGATTTGTCTTTCAATCTCAGTTTCCATGGTGAATTTTATCGTTCTACTCTGGATGTTCAAAAGCTTCAAAGCATCCTCAATTTGTTTCTGTTTGACAATAGCAATTACGTCATCAACGTATCTGGTCCAAAATTTGAAGATCAAAGGATGTCCTCTTGTTATTTTCTGCTCGAAACTTCCCATGTATAAATTGGCCAAAAAGGGTGAAAGAGGGTTTCCCATAGAAAGCCCAGAATTTTGTTTATAAAAATTTACCATTATAGGTGAAAAACATCTGTTCAATGCATAATTTAGTAAGAATTATAAACTCCTTTATATTTTCTTTTTCTAATTTGTTTTTGTTTAGCCATTGTTCCAAGATCTCAATGGTGGTTCCTCTAGGGACACTGGGAAACAATGAAATTACATCGAATGACACTAGTCTGTCTGTAGGTTCTAATTGAATGTTTTCTAATTTTTGTACAAGTTGATATGAATTATCTATTGAGAGGTTATCAAAAATGGAAGGATTTGATAACCTCTCAATAGATAATTCATATCAACTTGTACAAAAATTAGAAAACATTCAATTAGAACCTACAGACAGACTAGTGTCATTCGATGTAATTTCATTGTTTCCCAGTGTCCCTAGAGGAACCACCATTGAGATCTTGGAACAATGGCTAAACAAAAACAAATTAGAAAAAAGAAAATATAAAGGAGTTTATAATTCTTACTAAATTATGCATTGAACAGATGTTTTTCACCTATAATGGTAAATTTTATAAACAAAATTCTGGGCTTTCTATGGGAAACCCTCTTTCACCCTTTTTGGCCAATTTATACATGGGAAGTTTCGAGCAGAAAATAACAAGAGGACATCCTTTGATCTTCAAATTTTGGACCAGATACGTTGATGACGTAATTGCTATTGTCAAACAGAAACAAATTGAGGATGCTTTGAAGCTTTTGAACATCCAGAGTAGAACGATAAAATTCACCATGGAAACTGAGATTGAAAGACAAATCCCATTTTTGGATCTTAATTTAACACGAAACAAAGAAAACAGGATAGAATTTGGAATATATAGAAAGAATACTCATATAGACAACTATATTAAAGCTTCGGGTTTCAACCATTTTGCTCACAAAGAGGCAGTGTTCAATAGCTTAGCATACAGATTAGTAAATATTCCTATGAGCCCAGAAAACTATAAAAGAGAAAAAGAATACATAATTAATGTGGCAACAGATAATGGTTATGATGAAAGCATGGTACACAGGAAAATAAATAAATTCAAAAGACAAAAATTAATTAATGAAAGCACACTGATAAAACAAACAGAAAAAATAAAATTCAAGAAATTCACTTACCATCCATTGAAACACTACAAATTTCAAAAAATTTTCAAAAAGTTTAATATAAGATTAGCACCTAAGAATGAATACAGCCTTAATAGGATAATTAAAACCAACAAAAATGAAAAAATTGAAGAAGAAAATAAATCAGGAATTTATCAGATCAAATGTAAAGATTGTGACAAAAGTATATAGGAAAAACGAAAAGAAATTTGAAAACAAGGGTGAAGGAACATCTTAGAAATGTCAAAAATGGAGAATTGGAAAAGTCAGCAGTAGCTGCTCATGCTTGGTACGAAAAACATTGAATTGAATCAAAAGCTAGTCTAATTAAACAAATAGAGACACCTAAGGAACTTACAGTTTGGGAAAAGATCCACATTCAGAAAAACAAAGGAAAACTTATGAACTTCGAAGTTCCCGCAAATTTTGACCTTATCAAGAGGTTCATCGGTCCACCAACAGAGGGAAGAAGAAGTGGTTCTTCCGAGCGACATAACACCGGTCAACAACAGTGTACTGAAGATGGGCCTGCTATAGGCCTGAAATCGCGATCTACTTAACAGAATAATGTGAGGAGAGGTAAGAATCTTTTAATTTAATATTGAATTGAACCTCACAGTGATAATTCCTATATAAAAAAAAGGTTAACTATTGACTTATTACACACTGGCCTTCCTAACATATTCACTGACTGAATACAACTAAACTCAAATTCATAAGAAACTTAATAGTTGTAACACACCAACATAAGAGTTGGCATATTTGTTGATCAATTGGGTAGTGAACCCTAACTAATGTGTCCCATGCGTTTGTCACAGAACTTGCATGTTTGGCCCATCTGTAATAGTAAACCTGCAGGACAGACATACTGTGAGAAGGTTTCAGGGTGAGTAAAGTAATTGTAGTGGTCATGACCGGCCATTTAATTCAGGTAATTCTGTAAAATTTATCTGGCTACTGACTGCGGTGTGAAGTGACTGTTAAAGGAAAAGATATTAACACAGATTTTATGGGAAAAATTAATCAGTTCAGGGGGAAAAAATGTCATTTTTTAAGGAGATCGCTAAGTAAATGTGGTCATTCAGACAGGTTCAACTGTAGTTCCTAATCCGAAAATACTCAAATTTGAATTCCTTTATTCTTTGTGTTGGAATGATCCAAAAAGTTTCAGACACTCCATAACAGATAGCTGCAACAGAAGCAGTAGTTATAATAGTTAACAATGATACAGAATAATAAACAGAAAAAAGAAAATTAATTATGAGACATGTGGTTGCACTAAGATTAAAATGATATAAACATTTAACTCTATTATGAATTACTTACTTAATAATCGGAATAACCACATCAGATTGTAGATCAGATGGCATATTTAAGATTTCTCCATTGACAAATCCCTGCTTTTCAAGCAACTGAAAGTATTCTGTGCATACATTAAGGACCAATCGATGGACCTGAAATAATATCAGTACTAACATTATACCATTTCAATGTGCATGAGTTATTATTTATTTTAAATTTAAGTAGAACATTTATTATGATTCTTTATTAAAATTATATTATTAAATTGTGATCCCTAACAGGGAAATGAATGAAAGAAGGTGACATGGTAGATCAAAGTATACTTGGCAGAAAAAGTTGAATATTCTATGCAAAATTTTGGTCTATCAGAACAAGAAAGAAATATTTTTGAGAAAGAAGTTAATATTATTCAATGTCTGCTCTCTCTCTCTCTCTCTCTCTCTCTCTCTCTATATATATATATATATATATATATATATATATATATAAAAGGGTGATCATTTTTTCAACTTGCACACCCTCTTTTTTTTTTTAATAAGTAATTTAAAATAAATTTTGTTGAAATTTAAGATTAGGAACCCATACTGCATTGCTAGAACAGGCGTGGCATATTGTTATATAATGTTAACAATTAATTTAATTCAAACAGCTGTATCTGAAGATATGGTTGGTTGGTTGGTATCTAATGTCGAGCACTTGATAATGAAATCATTCGCTCTCTTGCACTCCAATATCTGAAGATATTTATTGATTTATTTTTCTTGTTTAAGACAATAGAAAAATAAATAAAAAATACTCATATTTTTTCTAATATTTATAAATTATAGTCTAGTGTAGCACGGGTTGTTAATTTATTGTAATGAAATTTGATACACTATCAAATTGGACCAAAAGATAAAAAATTGGAGGGTGTGAATTGAAATCTGGCAACATATTAATTCCACCCCTTTAAATAAAGACTATCCTAATTTATATGTATATAACATAATAAGAAAAATAAATGCTTGGACGGGATTTGAACCCAGACCTCAATGCGCTGCCGATTATGCTACCAAGCAAATCAAGTACAATTTTTTTCTTATATATATATATATATAGCCTGTCTGTCTACACAGGAACTTCTGGCGACAAATCACTTTGGGTTGAAGGAGAAACACTGTATTGTGGAATATTCCTAATTTAAAAAAATATATATAGGCCTATATATGGATTGGGACATGAGTCATGGCAATTTTTTTTTATTGTATGAATGCCATAGAAATTTCAAAATATACACATGAAAGGACATGGTAGGAATTAAGTAATGGACATTTAACAACATGCCAACAATCTAATGGTTTATTTTAGGAAGTAACATTTTGAGATTCTTTTTATCAAGTTTTTGTGAGAATGGGAAACATCTTACCTCAAATTAATGTTGGTTCAGTTTGAACATGTTTCGATATAATCTTCTATATCATTGTCAGCTTGCCCAAACTGGGCAGATTGGGAAAGCTGACAACGATATAGAAATTTACATCGAAACATGTTCAAATTGAACCAACATTAATTTGAGGTCAGATGTTTCCCATTCTCACAGACTGAGAAAGCTGACGATGATAAAAAAGATTATATCGAAACATGTTCAAACTGAACCAACATTAATTTGAGGTAAGATGTTTCCCATTCTCACAAAAACTTGATGCCAATAATCTACTTCACATATTTATTACAGTAGTTGACATGACAGTTCCAGTTTCATGTTTCACAATCATTGCAGCACACATACCCATACTAAAGTACCTCAAAGTGATTCCTTCAATATTCACAAAACACTGGCAGGTGACAAAAACCACCTGCACTGCCATTTTCTGCACCATGTGTGAATCTGGTCATCGGCAGCTGCACAGCATTGACAATGTTCTCTTGTGTACAAACCTACAACATTATAGCTCCTTAACCTTTTATACGAGGTCCAAGTCACATGGAGAAAAATCACGAGAGCACAGTGAGTGATCCAAAATTTCACATCCCCAGCACCACAGTAGCCATCATACAGACTCTGCTTTATGTAGTCCTGCATTGTTATGGAGAATAATTGCACTGTCCAGAAAAGCAGGGTGTTTCTACCAAATATCATGCCTTGGTTGTCACAGCAAGAAGTAATCTGCTGTCACTATTCAACCATATTTAATGAAGTAGTACATTGGTGATGTCCCTGACGTCATATTAGACAATCATCATCAATTTCATGGGGGGAAGGATTCTGATGAAACTTCTACTTTCTTGGTGATCTGCAGACTGATGTTTGAGTTCTGGTTCATATGACCTTGCCCAAAATTCATTGATGACAATTATTTGTGACAGGAAGTATCCTGTTGCCAACATGGTAGGTCGTCGGAGCACATTGCAAATTGCATCACCTATACAAGTTTCCTAAGTGAGAGGTTAAATTAATAAAACATGTACATGAGATGTCGTCCTGCACCATAGCCAAGTGGTTAAGGCAGGAAGCTGGCGCAGAGCTACGGGACTTATGCTGGTTCGAGTCTCCATGGGAGAAGAAATTTTCTCATGATATTTCGGCCAGTATGGGACCGGTGCCCACCCAGCATCGTGAGGCATTTGGGTAGCTACAATAAATAGCGGTTCCAGGTTCAGAAAACCAGCTATAATGGTTGGGGACTCGATATGCTGACCACATGTCACCATGTGCATAGCCAGCATTGGATTATGGGGGGGGGAGCAAATTTTTCTCGACTGTATTCCCTCCAGGTACAAACAAACAAATAAAAAATATAAAATACTACATATTTAAAGAGAAAAATTATATATACGTATATAGAGAAAGATTTGCGTTTAGATCGGTACTTGCTCAGGTAGCTCAAATGGTAGAGCACTTGGACTAGAAAACCAAGGGTCCCGGGTTCAAGTCCCGGTCTGAGCGTATAATTTTTCTCTTTAAATATGATTTATCCATCATTGAGATGTATGAAATTAATAATAAAAACATATAAAATACTACCTTTATTTTTTAAACTAACCTCAATATATTTCAGAAGAAATTACAGCACTATTGAAGAGGAACTATGAAGAATAATAGTGAAATAATTGCAGAATTTTTAGGCTTAGCAAATTGAATTTTTTGTCAAGATTATTTCTTAATTAAGTTAAGTAGATAGGAAATAACACTATGAGGTTTTTTAATAATGTTTATTTTTTATTATTTCACTCACCTCATACTTCATAATTCATAGCAGACCCTGGGTTTCTTCACATCTTTTGTGACATTCTCAATGCTGTGTCACGTTCACAACTGACATCCAACGGCTTTCTATCCTGCAGACTCTGCAGGGTCTGCTATGAATTATGAAGTATGAGGTGAGTGAAATAATAAAACATAAACAATTATTTCTTAATATTTATACTTATTTGTATTCGAACTATTAGCTATATTTTAGCTACTAATAAAGTACTAATACACACAGTTAGACTCTTCTTTTTGTTTGAGAACATTTTTAAGTATGTTTTGTTTGAATTTTTCAATATAATTTTAATACGTTTTTTGTGCAGATTGAGTATACACAGGCCATTAAAGCGATTTTATTTTATTGTAGAATGGCACCATGTCTTCACTCTTCTTAGGGTGTTAAAAGTATGTTCAATTGACGCCGTTGTGCATGGTAAAGACAGGCATATTACAATTGCTTTCTTGATTGATTGGAAAAAAATTGCACTCGTCCAAGATGTTAACGAAATCACCTTCTTTATCCTTGTCAATTCGTTTCTTCCACATACGGTGTCATAATTTAATTTCGGGACAAACCCTCGATTTTATACTCTGAAATTTTGGTCTGCAGCACAAAAATGGTTAATTTGTAAATTAAGTCACTTACATTCATTTTTACAAAATTGACAAATCACATTCTTCAGTAACTCGTAAAAACTTATTAATAATGTGTTTGAACGAACTCAGTATCAATATTAAATTCAACTGTTGCTTTCCACAAACAGTATACACACATTCGTAATAATCCAATTGTTGTTATTCAGTTATACAATATAAATAAAGCTTCTTAAATTAACAGGTTAATATAGCTGACAAAATGTACCGCATAATTTTACTTATTTATTTTTTGTATTTTGTAAAAAATGTAACTAGCATAAATTAAGAATTATAAATTAAGAAATGTTATTTCGAAAAATACTATTATTGAGAAATTGGCGCATCCCAAATCAGCCAATTATGTTTTATTTCATCAAATATATTCTTATTCGAGTTGTGACGTTAACTGGGTACAGCTAGCTAGTATTCAATAAAAACACAATGGAATATGACAGAAGCTTCTTCTAGTGAATTATCGCTGTACGTAGCGGGCAGTGATGCAATTCGCTTGCATCAGGCTTGCACAGATTCATCTGTAGCGCAATAACTGGTGATAACATAGAGGAAACACTCTAAGTGTTTCTCTATGGAGAAACCAAATGTGATACATGTCTGCTGGCGCAGCGGGAATTTTTGAATTTTTATGTTCACATGTAATCGATTTGAATAGAATTTGGCAAATATATTATTTTTTTAATTCAAAATTATTAATATACTAATTACCCCAGCAGTGCTGGTGTAGCTGGGGTTGAATGCACGCTACTGCTTTTTACACCTAATTTCAAATAGAAGAAAATCTCATTCTATCTAGTGTTAATTGGTCAAAAATCAAGGGGAGTGCAAGCACACCCCCTTGCACCCACCTCGTTATGCCCATGCATGTCACCCCTACACTGGCTAGATGATCATCTACCTCTGTGATTGACACATGTGGATGTGAGGCCAGCAGTCGGGTGGTAGACTAAGGGCCTTCTAGGCCTGTCGTACCATGAAAAAAAGTACATGAGATATCAGTCGTCCTTAAACTTCCATCAGTGAATGTGATACCCACTTTGATATGATTTTTAGTAGGTGCAGATCATTCTGCAAAATCCTGTGCATGGTGTGTTCCTTGATTCTACTTATGTTCGCTAACTCCAGTACCATCCATCATCTAACTCTTTAGCAATAGTAGATTTGATTTACGGTGTCTGTTGTTTCGAAGAGTTCTGCAAATCAATAGGATCCCCAAGACAAGCGAGCAAAATTGTTATCTTGTTTTAGCATCACATGCAGTGTGTCCTTGAGTCCTGCCTGTAGTGGATGTACCGAAGTTACATTATAAGTAATTTTAAGAGCATTTTTCCACTCAATGCTCAAGATGCCTTGGTATATAGATTGAGTCCTTTACTTTTCTGAGGGAGCAGTATATTTGTAATGTTTGGTTGAAGAGAAATCTTTGTATTAAGGAAAATCTCTATTCAAGAAGAGGATTAAATTATGAGTACTTGAATAAAGAATTAAATCATTACATTTTACAATTTAGTTTTAGAGAAGCAGTAGACACTGAATACAAAAACAATAATAATTAACATGGTAGTATTATTCTTTTTACCTGAAAAAAATATTCTATCAAAAATATGTCACTTATTAATGATTTAAAGTAGAGTTATTTCTGTAATCCATGCAAATAAAGTTTTCTGATCTTTGGTCATAAAAACTGATTTATTTTCATTTGTAACATATTTATTTACATACACAGAACAATTAAATATATTCCATGTGTTTACAATGCAAATATAAGCTCCTCTAAGCAGTCATGAGATTTTTATTATTTATATTTAAATAATTTTTGTCTAAACACTCCATCATTTGACAATATTGCCAGTTATTGGTAAAATAAATATATGCATTTTCTAGAAATTTTGAATCTACAAATATAATAAATACTAGTAATTGTTGGGCCTACAAAATTTTCTCTAAATACTTTGATTATTTCTAATATTGTGTTTCAATTCTCATATTTGAAAGTAATATTGTTTTGTTGAGTGATTCCGGGTTATGTGGCCGTGGTCCATAGTTGGTGTTGATACCAGACGTTTCGCCCTCAACTGCGGAGGGCATCTTCAGTGGCGAGTGCTTCTAGGCGTGTTTCCTGGTCGGAAGATCTACTTAGAGTGAGCGCTGCGGACGTTGTATTAGTGGTGGGTGCAGGGTGAGTGGGCATGGCTCTTGCTGATTGGCTAATGGTCGTCTCCTTGTTGTCCCTAGTGTTAATGCATTTATTTTCTAGTGTATAATACCAGGCCTTAGCCAGTTTGATACCTTCCTCTTTTCTGTTGATATTTCCCTTATGCTTGTATATTTCTATAGCCTCTCGGTATAATCTAGGGAAATAGTAGGAAGTTGTGGCTAAAACTTGTGTATCGTCGAATAGAATCTGGTGTCCATTCATAATGGCATATTCTGCTACAGCTGATTTATCCATTTCTCCTTGTCTGCAGTTTCTTTTATGTTCTGATAAACGGGTGGCTATACTTCTTTTCGTGGTCCCTATATATGATTTACCACACGAACAAGGAAGTCGATATACGCCGCAAGTGGAGAGAGGTGGCCGAGGATCCTTAGCTGAGCGAAGGCAGTCTTCTATTTTTCTTGTAGGTCTGTAAACTGTTTTTATGTTGTATTTTCGTAGGAGTTTTCCGATACGATCTGTGACTCTTTGTACATATGGTAAGTAGGCTATGCTGGTTGAGGGTGTGTTATCCATTCTGACGTGCTGTCTTCGTGGATGTAAGGTTTGTCTTATTTCCTTGGATGTGTAGCCATTTTTCTGGAAACAATTGAACAGATTATGTTGTTCTTGTTTAAGGTGTTGTAGTTGGCATAACTTAGTCGCTCTGTCGAACAGTGTCTTAATGACACCTCGCTCTTGACTTGGATGGTGGTTAGAGTCTTTGTGCAGATATCGGTCTGTGTGTGTAGGTTTTCTGTAAACTGTATGTTGAATTTCCCCATTGCCAGTCCTTATTATTTGAACATCCAGGAAAGGAAGTCTTCCATTATCTTCTTTTTCCATTGTGAACTGTATTTTGTTGTGTCTGCTGTTAAGGTGTTGAAGGAAAAGTTCCAATTCTTCACTGCCATGTCTCCATACTACGAATGTGTCATCAACATAGCGAAACCAATGTTCTGGAGACTTGGGAGCTGTTTTTAGTGCTTCTTCTTCGAATTTCTCCATGAAAAAATTCGCTACTACTGGGCTTAGAGGACTGCCCATGGCTACTCCGTCGGTCTGTTCATAGTAGCTGTTGTTCCATTGGAAGTAAGTAGTAGTTAGTACATGCCTGAATAAATTGGATATTTCTTCTGTGAAAATCTGTCTAATGTAGTCCATGGTCTCATTTACCGGCACCATGGTGAAAAGGGAAACCACATCGAAGCTAACCAGTATATCTTGAGATGTTAAGTTTGTATTCCGTAGTCTCTCAATGAAATGTGTCGAGTCTCTGATGTAGCTGTCCGTTTTTCCAAGGAGTGGTTTCAGAAGTCCTGTGAGATGCTTTGCCCGTAAGTAGGTCGGGGAACCGATGGCACTGACAATTGGCCGGAGTGGAATGTTGTTCTTGTGTATTTTTGGAAGACCATAGAGTCTTGGAGGTTGAGCTTCGGATATGCATAATTTCTTCTTAATCGTCCTTGCCAGAAGAAATTAAGAAGAAATTACGCGTATCCGAAGCTCAACCTCCAAGACTCTATGGTCTTCCAAAAATACACAAGAACAACATTCCACTCCGGCCAATTGTCAGTGCCATCGGTTCCCCGACCTACTTACTGGCAAAGCATCTCACAGGACTTCTGAAACCACTCCTTGGAAAAATGGACAGCTACATCAGAGACTCGACACATTTCATTGAGAGACTACGGAATACAAACGTAACATCTCAAGATATACTAGTTAGCTTCGATGTGGTTTCCCTTTTCACCATGGTGCCGGTAAATGAGACCATGGACTACATTAGACAGATTTTCACAGAAGAAATATCCAATTTATTCAGGCATGTACTAACTACTACTTACTTCCAATGGAACAACAGCTACTATGAACAGACCGACGGAGTAGCCATGGGCAGTCCTCTAAGCCCAGTAGTAGCGAATTTTTTCATGGAGAAATTCGAAGAAGAAGCACTAAAAACAGCTCCCAAGTCTCCAGAACATTGGTTTCGCTATGTTGATGACACATTCGTAGTATGGAGACATGGCAGTGAAGAATTGGAACGTTTCCTTCAACACCTTAACAGCGGACACAACAAAATACAGTTCACAATGGAAAAAGAAGATAATGGAAGACTTCCTTTCCTGGATGTTCAAATAATAAGGACTGGCAATGGGGGAAATTCAACATACAGTTTACAGAAAACCTACACACACAGACCGATATCTGCACAAAGACTCTAACCACCATCCAAGACAAAAGCGAGGTGTCATTAAGACACCGTTCGACAGAGCGACTAAGTTATGCCAACTACAACACCTTAAACAAGAACAACATAATCTGTTCAATTGTTTCCAGAAAAATGGCTATACATCCAAGGAAATAAGACAAACCTTACATCCACGAAGACAGCACGTCAGAATGGATAACACACCCTCAACCAGCATAGCCTACTTACCATATGTACAAAGAGTCACAGATCATATCGGAAAACTCCTACGAAAATACAACATAAAAACAGTTTACAGACCTACAAGAAAAAGAGAAGACTGCCTTCGCTCAGCTAAGGATCCTCGGCCACCTCTCTCCACTTGCGGCGTATATCGACTTCCTTGTTCGTGTGGTAAATCATATATAGGGACCACGAAAAGAAGTATAGCCACCCGTTTATCAGAACATAAAAGAAACTGCAGACAAGGAGAAATGGATAAATCAGCTGTAGCAGAACATGCCATTATGAATGGACACCAGATTCTATTCGACGATACACAAGTTTTAGCCACAACTTCCTACTATTTCCCTAGATTATACCGAGAGGCTATAGAAATATACAAGCATAAGGGAAATATCAACAGAAAAGAGGAAGGTATCAAACTGGCTAAGGCCTGGTATTATACACTAGAAAATAAATGCATTAACACTAGGGACAACAAGGAGACGACCATTAGCCAATCAGCAAGAGCCATGCCCACTCACCCTGCACCCACCACTAATACAACGTCCGCAGCGCTCACTCTAAGTAGATCTTCCAACCAGGAAACACGCCTAGAAGCACTCACCACTGAAGATGCCCTCCGCAGTTGAGGGCGAAACGTCTGGTATCAACACCAACTATGGACCACGGCCACATAACCTGGAATCACTCAACATTATGATTACCGGCCGTGAAAGCCTGCATTCAACTAGTAATATTGTTTCTTCAAAGCTTTAATATTCAAACGTTGACTTAATAATCAATTATTTCTTTATTTACTATTTATAAATATATTTAATTTCTTGACAAGGGTGTCACTTTTGCGACCTCCAACTCCATGGCACAACTGAACTAGAAGGCCCTTGGCCTACAGCCAGCTGCTGATCTCACATCCATTTGTATCATTTACAGAAGTGAATGATCATTTAGTCAGTATAGGAGTGAGATTTGATAAACATGTCAAGTTTCCCACCCAATACAGTTGGTTTTCTCAACCTGGAATTGCTACTCGTTGCAGGTGCCCATATTTTTCACAATGCTGGGTAGGCACCTATCCTATATTGGCCAAAATTCCAAGAGAAAATTTCTTCCTCATTGGGATTCGAACCAGTGCAAGTCCCACATAGCTATGCACCAAGGCATCATGTCTTAAAACTGGTCAGCTATGGCTCAAACAAGATTACTGCATATGCCAACAAGAATATATTATTTATCAGTTGCTAAGATTTAATTCACATGAGTTTAAAATACTTCTCAACAAATAAATTTAAAAAAATATATTACCTTAATTCTTTCTTTTGTAGCAAACTGTAATACTAAATCACAACGTTCACTCCTTATAAAGAGTTGTTGAAGCCTCTGGAGAAAAAATATTCCCCAGTTATCAACTTTTACTTGTTTTATAGTCCCTTCACTCATGGTGATATTTCATTATACACTCAACTGGTAGATGCAGTGGTCAGTTACAATCCTGTCATCTGAAATAGTAATGAGGTAAAAATGAATAAACTGTTAAATTAATGCTTTATATATATATATATATATATATATATATATATATATACACACACACACTTGAGGGTTTGAATACATATGTCTCGAATAGATACTGATTTAATTAATTCTTAACGCTAGACCAGCAGTTCCTCCAAACTGTAGGCGATATCTAAGATTCTATTTGGGACTCAGAGGACTTTTAAAATTATTAATAGGTCCTAAATTATAATTAAGATTTAGAGTACATGGCAAGAAAACTGAAGGAGGAATGTAACAAATGGGGATTAAAGATACATTTTGGAAAAAACAAAGTATGTGGTAATAGAAGATAAATCAAAAGATCTGATTTTAGATGATGGAGATGGAAAAATAAAAGATGTGACAAATATGTATATTAGGGGCAAAAATTAGTGCAGATGGAAGTCATAATGCTGAAATTAATGTGAGGACAAACAAGGGCAAATCTGCAATATCAAAATTAAATGGTGTTTTATGGGATAAGAATATGTGACAAAAATAAACATTTTTAATACAATTAAAATTAGTATAATGACATATGGCTCAAAAACATGGAATTCAAATCTAGAACAGTAAGTAAATTAAATTCTGTAGAAATGGATTTTTTGGAAGCATTCAGCTAGAATTTCTAGAAGAGACAAAATAAGAAACAGCGTAATTAAACAAAAGATAAATGTTCAAACTGCAATAATTGTGGATTTCATAAAAAACAAACAATTAAAATGGTATGGTCATTTAAAAAGAATGACATAAGACAGATTCCCAAGAAGAATATTAGAACGGATGTCACTTAAAAGAAGAAGGCGATGGTAAAAAATAATGTGGATTGATGGTGTTTTGAACAGTATGAGGAGAAAAAGGATTGGACGAAGGAGATTGAAATGACAGAGAGATGTGGAGGAGAATGACAGTAGATAATTAGATCCAGAAATATGCTGTGAAACCTGCTAAATAATCAATTTTAATTTACTGTTATTATTACAAAGAATACATGGAACTGTTTAAATGTAATATGACATAATATGTAAAGAGTGTCTTTCCCCATAATAGGGTAACTGCAGGTATTAACGCCATGAAGGAAATAACACCATTTTTTCTAGAAACGATAGTTTGTAAATATTCCGATGGTGTCAGCATCTTACAAGCTACTGGAATAGTGGATGGAAGCTTCCCCTATGGATTGGTAACGGCCTTGAAACATTCTGCAACATTAGTGTTGCTTGAACAGTCGTGTTGTGAAGAGTGGTGTTAATCTCTGGTGAAGAAAACCCTTGAATTTTCGTTTAGAAAAAAGTTGGGCAAGTGTTGTGTCTTACAATATAGTACCATTGTCAATATTATTGTTTTATCTTAATATGTACTGATACTATTCATTATTAGTAGTAAGTTATTATTTTTAAAAAAATATATGTCACAAATATTTTAATTTAAATACAAAGTGGAGTGTGCAGGTAATAACGCCATTATTATGGAAATTGCAGTTTCCTAAACTTTTTTCGGAAGCCTGGTATCGTGCTGCAACTCCTGGAAATGCAGCTTCTGGGTTTAGAGCAACTGACATCCACCCACAGAATCCGGACATTTTTTCAGACACAGCTTTTGCTCCAAGCAGTGTGTCCGAGAGGCCAAATCCAGAAGTGATAGCACCTCATTCCGAACAAAAAAACCCCAAACACCCGAAAAATCTCCTGTCCAGATGCTTTTGTCAACTCCGAAGATCATCAGAAAAGAAGCGAAAAGACGTTCAGTGAATGTAAAAGCTGTACTTCTGAATAAGAAACTTTTCAATTAGGAAACACCATCAGCATCAGGTGTTTCCAAACCCGCAACAACTAATAAAGAAGGAAAATGTTTGCACAAAGATCTGTATTGTGGTGATTGTGGAGGTTACTATTTTGATAAAAGGTGTAAGAAAAGTTGGATTCAGTGCACAGAATGTGAAGTTTGGTACCATGAGACCTGTGATAGCAAATATGTGCTAAAAACGGGTCTTTGTTCACTGTGTGAGGATGGATGTGCGCATTTAGATGAGTGAAGGTAAATCACATCAGGTAATTAGACCTGCGCTCGTTACATGAGGACTCTTATGTATATTTTTGTTATGTCTATGATAATATTATATACACAGATTGTTATTTTAACTTGTATTTTTAGTATTAAAGCTGAATAGTGTATCAAAATACAGCAGAAATGTGTTATACTTTGAAATAATTCAGTGTGGCGTTATTACCTTCATTGCAGGCAATAACGCCATTTTCTCCTCCTCCTGATTTTCTTCCCTTCCTTCATAAAATTTTATATCTTTCTAAATTATATTTGGATGTAAGGTAGTTAGGACCTCAAGTAATGTTATATAAAAAGAAGAGACATCCCGGACAATATTTCTCCAAATTACAGCTCAATATCTGAATAAATGGCGTTATTACCTGCAGTTACCCTAAATAATAATAATGTAAATAGAATACAATTTTGTATAAATTATCACATCATTAAAACTTGCAAATTAATTATTATTATTAAGCGGCAAAGACTGAAGGGGTAACCAATAATTTCATTCTCGAAAAGAAGATTGTGAATGCAAGAAGTTTGGGAACTGCTGTTCTAAATAAAACAAGTCTAGTATATATATACAGGGTGTAATTAAATTCACATTACAGACTTTGAAGACATGTAGTGGGGACCAAGATGGTTACATTTATCATACACACACATGTCCAGAAATGTACGATTTTCCCACTAAACGCCAGCAATATACCACAACACACATTCAACTTTCCCGCATTTTTGGCACCAAAGACCTTGCACATTCTCCCATTTGACCCTGCTAGACTACTATATGTTGTGTCACATGGAATTCCAGATTTACAAGACCCCTGTGGCATCCTAGGAAGACCTACCAGCACGGATTATGCTGTGGAGGATGTTGCAGGACCAAGGATTGGTGTTCATGAGTACATGAACATGGTACAGAGGTATCCTATCTGTGTCATCACTTCAAGTTCTTCTTGTGGGCCCAGACGACAAGCAGCAAGCATTAGAGAGAGATGTTAAATTCCACATGGGAATTTAAAATCCGTCGATAAAGATTATAAAACATACCCTGTTTACTAGTGTGATTGCAGTATTTAACATGTGTGGTCATTCAAGATTTCTAAATGTGCAACTTTGTTATTTTTTGTTTTTTCTGTATTATTGTTTTACTATTGTTGTTCTAGCAAAAGATTCAAAAAGGAAGGTCTTCCTAATTTTCATTTCACATAAAATCAAGCTTCAACTAATAATATCAATGCAATTTTTATCACATTAGTGTTAAAAGGTCCACCGCTGTAGTCTCGAGGTAGCATGCTGCCTCGTCACGCAGCGGGCCCGGGTTCGATCCCCGGTCGGGGCAGTTTTTCTGGGTGAGGTTTTTATCGGGGTTTTTCCTCACCTGTAAGGCAAATGTCAGGAAACCTTTAAGGCCCAAATGGTCCCCGAAATCATATGGCCATCATCTTTATCATCATCATCCTTATCATTATCATCATCACCATCATCCTTCACCGGTGTGGAAAGCAACGGGAAGCTACCACACCTACACAATTCCCTAGTAAAGCTGCAAGCATAGCATGAAAATGCTATGATTGCAGTGAAGGACCTGCCTTTGGGCAGAATTACTATGGAGTGTTAAAAGTTTTCTACTAGGATGGTGCATCAAAAGGCAGATTCAATTATTCTAAAAAAAGATAATGAAACTCAAGTTAAATTGAAATATTGAAAATTAATTACAACATCTAAAGGCTAAGTATTTTAAATATACTATTTTGTTGTAAATTATGAAACATTTAAAATAAAATTAGAGGTTTCTTACAAAAGTCTTTATAAATTATAATTTAGGGTAGGCTTCAGTCAAGCACGTAGACAGCTTCATTATAAACGTAGAACAAATTTATGAGAAGTTGTTGAAATATATCTTTTAAACGGCAATCTTAATTGAATTATTCCGTAACAAGAGCAACGTGTGTTGTGGTATTTTATATGTACCATGAAAATGGTACATTTTAGGACATGATTTCCTATGCTCACTGTAATCATTTTGGTCCCCACTACACGTCCTCAAAGTCTGTAATGGGAATTTAGTTAAACTCTGTGTGTGTGTGTATATATATATATATATATATATATATATTCCACTGCTGTGGTCTCGTGGTAGCATGCTGTCTTGTCACGCAGCAGGCCCGGGTTCAATTCCTGGCCAGGACAGGCTCCTGGGTGAGTTTTTTTTTTTTTTTTTTTTGGGATTTTCCTCACCTGTAAGACAAATGTCAGGAAGCTTAGGGCCCAACGGTCCCCGAAAATCATCCAGCCATCATCATCATCTTTCACCGGTGTGAAAAGCAATGGGAAGCTCCTTTCAAAAAACGTTAAACTGAAAATATATAAAACTATTATTCTACCAGTTATGTTATATGGATGCGAAACATGGACTCTTACTTTAAGGGAGGAAAGGAGATTACATGTATTTGAGAATAAAATACTTAGAAAAATTTTTGGACCAAAGAGAGATGAACAAACAGGTGAATGGAGAAGACTACATAACAATGAACTACATGGTCTTTATAGGAAGCCAGATATAATAAGAACAGTTAAGTCTCGTAGACTGCGATGGGCAGGACATGTTGCACGTATGGGGAATGAAAGACTTGCATGGAAGCTTCTTGTAGGAAAGCCACAGGGAAAACATCCAGTTGGTAGACCAAGAATGAGGTGGGAGAATAACATTAATTCTGATTTGAGGGAAGTAGATTATACAGGGAATGATTGGAAAGCATTAGCTCAGGATAGGGATGTATGGAGAGCTTATGTCCGCGCTGCCATGAACCTATGGGTTCGATAGTGCCTGTGAGTAAGTAAGTAAGCTACCACACATATAATTCCCTAGTAAAGCTGCAAAGCATAGCATGAAAATGCTATGATTGCAGTGAAAGACCTGCCCTCGGGCAGAACTACTATGGATGGATGGATATATATATACACACACAACTGGGACTCTTATAAATTAAATACTAGCATCTAATCTAAATTCACTGAGATTCTGTGAACCAGTCTGTATAAACACCTAAACATGTACAAAAAAAATAAGAATCCTAATGAACATAAACCTCTTAAATAAGAAAACATTATTCATAATAATAAAGATAATAAATAATAGTTTTAAAAAACTAAAACAACGCGCTTTATTAGAAAACCGAACTAAAAAATGAAAAATAATTTTAATTTCCAATACGCTTGGGATAAAATTAATGTGGTCAACAAAAAAATCATCTCCAACACATCTAGAATGAAACTAGAGTTATCTACAAAAAAAATAACTTTACCATCAAAAGCATGGGGTGCTCTATATAATTAATATAATTGATAATAAACAGATATCAGTCCCGCGCCGTAGCCGAGCGGTTAAGGTAGGAAGCCTTGGCACAGAGCTATGGGACTTGCGCTGGTTCGAGTCTCCATGGGGGAAGAAATTTTCTCATGGTATTTCGGCCAGTATGGGACCGGTGCTCACCCAGCATCGTGAGGCAATTGGGTAGCTACAATAAGTAGCGGTTCCAGGTTGAGGAACCAGCTATAACGGCTGGGGGACTCGACATGCTAACCACATGTCACCCCTACACTGGCTGTTGATCATCTACCTCTGTGATTGACACATGTGGATGTGAAGCGCCAGCAGCCGGCTGGTAAAAGGGCAACCGCTGAAAAGTGGAAAGACCCTCAATCGGATCGGAGAAAACAGATATTGGTAAAAATAGTCTCTAAGAAGAAAATGTAAAAACCATAAAAAGCACCCCATGCTTTTGATGGTAAAATTATTTTTTTTTGTAGATAACTATAGTTTCATTCTAGATCTGTTGGAGATGACTTTTTGTTCACCACGTTAATTTTATCCCAAGTGTACTGGAAATTAAAATTATTTTTCATTTTTTAGTTTAGTTTTCTAAAAAAGCGTGTTGTTTTAGTTTTTTAAAAACTATTATTTATTTTTTAGTTTGGTTTTCTAATAAAGCATGTTGTTTTAGTTTTTTAAACTATTATTTATTTTTTAATTTTAATATTTTACAGAATAAGATAAAAATTTAAATATTGTTAAATTCGATACTATTGTAGTGTGATTAATTAATGGTTTGTGAAAGATACCAAACTCAAATTTATTATCAATGTGTTTTATTGATAAATCCAAGAAATGTATACTATTATTTGTTTCTAATTCCACTGTGAAAAAATCCAAGAAATTTATACTATTATTTGTTTCTAATTCCATTGTGAAATTAATTAAATAATAGTATAAATTTCTTGGATTTATCATAAGTAATGCCACGAGTGATTTCCAAATTATCGATAAATTCACGACTCACGAAGTGAGGAGTGAATTTATCTAGAGAATTTGGAAATCAAGAGTGGCATTTGTTAGGACTATTTAACGAATAAAATTAAGCTGTTTACTCACAAATCATTATTTAACTATAGTTATTTTAAAATATTTATATATTTAATGTAAACGGCGATGTTTGAAAACAAATGAGAAAAGATAGGTACGCTTCTACTGCTTCATTTGTTTATCACTGCAACCAGATCATACTATTTATTGCCAAAGGAACGCAATATTGTAAGGAGGAGCTTTCTTTAATATGGTAATCATAACACTGATAAATATTTGGTGAAACACGATTCTGATTGGTTGTAAAACAGAAATCATTGAAACGTGATTGGTCATTGACTCCCATTTGGGGCATGAGTTAAATAGTCAATAAAACACATTGATAAGTTTGAGTTTGGTATCTTTCACAAACCATCTCATACTGATAGCACTATCCACAGTTCTCTTCACCCATATACCCATAAGATGGCAGCCTTAAATAGTTACATTCATAGACTTTTAAATATCCCTCTTTCACCCTTGGAATATAATAATGAATTGAATATTATTAAACAATTAGCTATTAATAATAACTATGACCCAAAAATTATAGAATATTTAATTAAGAAAATTCATTACAAAAAAGGAATTAAAGTTTTTCCTTTACCCATAGAAAACAAAGAAGTATGTCATACATAGGCCCACTTTCAAATAAAATATCTGCATGCTTTAAAAAGTTGAACATAAATGTGGCATTTAAAACTAATAAACTTTACAAAATATAATAAAAAACAATAAAACCAAAATAAAAAAATAAAAATTATCAGGTGTATATAAATAGAAGTGTGGCACATGTGACAATGTCTATATAGGACAAACTAGTAGACCTTTTATCTCTCGGATAAAGGAACACATGAGAGCATATAACAGAAATTTAGAATATTCAAAATATGCTAACCACCTATTCTAATTTAATCACTGTTTCGATCCAAATTTTGAAATTTTACATGTTTGTGATAAGGGTAATAAGTTGGGACCTTTCGGAGGCTGTAGAAATATATAAATTGAAAAGTAGTAATAAACTGTTAAATTCTCTACTTGATTTGAATGAATCGCCTTTGTTAAATTAAAAAATTTAAATAAATTATTGTTGTATTGTTGCTTAGATCAGTTGATATGTACTATAATAACACAATTCATAATTTGTTAACATGTCTGAAGAAGGTGCAGTGTATCGAAACAGCTGTCACTGAATTATATCGTAATAAATATGAAAATGAAATAAAACTAAGCTTTATTTTTATTTGATTAACATTTATTTTTGTATTATGAGAATACATCGAGCCAAATGAGGTAAATTTGGAGCAATTGGGTAGTATTAGACGGGAAACCACCAAGTTACTAAAGAGTAAAAAGAGGGAATATTTGAGAGAGAAGGTTAATGATCTTGAATTGAATGCAAAAAATAGGAACATTAGAGAATTATATCAGGGAATTAGGATAGAGAAGAAAGGGTTTCAGGCTAGAACAAACATAATTCGGAATGAAAATGCGGATATGATTGCAGATTCCAGGACTATATTAAATAAATGGAAAAGTTACTTTAATCAGCTATTAAATGTACATACAGAACAGGACATTGAGGAGGATAATTTACAGACAGCAGAAATGCTAGTCGCAGAACCAAGTACATTAGAGGTTGAAATGGCAATAGAAAAATTGAAGATGCATAAAGCATCAGGTTCAGATAAGATCCCAGCAGAATTGATTAAATCAGGGGGAGAAAAATTGATGCTTAGTATGATTTAGGACAAAGAAACTCTTTCAGATGAATGGAAAGAATCAATTATCATACCAATTTATAATAAAGGAGATAAAACTGATTGCAATAACTACAGGGGCATCTCATTACTTTCAACTTCATACAAAATTCTAACAAATATATTAATAAGCAGACTTACTCCCTATATTGATGACATTCTAGGAGATCATCAATATGGATTTAGAAGAAACAGGTCTACAACACATGAGATTTTTAGTATAAGACAGATTTTAGAAAAGAAATGGGAATATAATGGTACTGTACATCAACTATATGTAGACTTCAAAAAAGCATATGATTCAATTAAGAGGGAGAAGTTAGATAGTATCCTGCTGGAGTTCGGAATTCCTAAAAAGTTAGTTAGACTTATACGAATGTGTCTAAATGGCACAAAGAGTAGGGTGCGTGTAGGCAAACAGTTTTCGGACACTTTTGAAATCCAGAATGGATTGAAGCAAGAGATACACTATCTCCTCTACTATTTAATTTTGTACTAGAGCATGCCATTAAATCTTTAGAGAATGAGGAAGGCTTACAACTGAATGATATTAATAAACTGTTAGTTTATGCTGATGATGTAGTATTGTTGGCTGATAGTGAGGAGATACTAAAGGACAATACGCACACACTATTGACTAACACTAAGGACTGGAAGTAAATATCAATAAAACTAAATATATGGTCACACATAGAAATACATTATATAATGGAAATGGACAGCTAATGACAAATGAGGGAAATTTTGAGGAAGTGGCTGAATTCAAATACCTAGGAACAATAATCACAAATAGGAATGAGATGCACAAAGGAATTAAACATAGGCTCAATTCTGGAAATGCATGCTATTATGCATTGCAGATACTCTTGATGTCCCAACTCCTTTCAAAAAACGTTAAACTGAAAATATATAAAACTATTATTCTACCAGTTATATTATATGAATGCGAAACATGGACTCTTACATTAAGGGAGGAAAGGAGATTAAAGGTATTTGAGAATAAAGTACTTAGGAAAATTTTTGGACCAAAGAGAGATGAACAGACAGGTGAACGGAGAAGACTACTTAACAATGAACTTCATGGTCTTTATAATAAGAACAGTCAAGTCTCGTAGACTGCGATGGGCAGGACATGTTGCACGTATGGGGAATGAAAGACTTGCATGGAAGCTTCTTGTAGGAAAGCCAGAGGGAAAATGCCCAGTTGGTAGACCAAGAATGAGGTGGGAGAATAACATTAACTATGATTTGAGGGAAGTAGATTATACAGGGAATGATTGGAAAGGATTAGCTCAGGATAGGGATGTATGGAGAGCTTATGTCTGCATGGCCATGAACCTACGGGTTCGATAGTGCCAGTGAGTAAGTAAGTATTATGAGAATACATTGTCAATTTAGTGTCTCATCCTCACCTAGTTTTGCCATGAAAATAATCATCATAAGAGAACATAAGCTCCTAAAACTGGAATTTTCTTGCATGTTTCAGTGATTATTTTGTTTAGAATATTGACCAATCCAACTTACAGTCCTTCTTAGTTTGAATCAATCACAGTAGACTATCAATTAAATGTTATCAAAATAAATAATCAGACCTGATGAGCAATCTTTTAAAAAAATTGTTGGACCTGACTTACAAATTTTTCTGATTTGTAAACTACAGAACACAAAAAGCACTATAACACAAATTCAAGTAACATGATATAAATACATAACTTATTTCCATTTTATTAACATTCTTTATTAAAAATTGAAATTACAGTCTAAACTAAGCAAGTTTTTATCACTTTGGAAAATTCATTCCTGTCTCTACTTTCCAGTCGTGAATTATTGACATGATGAAAATTCTTGTGGTAATGTCTTTGAAAGTATTTAATTTCCTCTTTCAAAGTGCCTAAAATATTCGATTGACCTTAGCCAAGATCTCAGATTGAGAGATAAGTATCCTATCACTGCATGCCTAGACTATCAAAGCTATTAAATATAAATTTTATTATAAGACTGTAAACTTAATAGGGACCTTAGACTAGGGTTCCTTACCTATGATTCACAACACACTTAATTGAACACCCACAAGAAAGGAGATACAGTTATTTGGATTACTGTAGTATTGATATATAATGTGAATATTAGAAAACGGATTCTGCAGTTTAAAAAACTATTTTGATTATTTTCAATTTCATGGTTTATTATGCTTAAAATTATTGGTTGTAACTGATATATTTAGGAAGTTACACTATGAGGTTTTATTTAATACATGATGTATTTTATTTTCAGTCAGATGCCAGTTCATATACAGTCCTGGATATATACAAAATACGAGAGGTCAGGTGTTAAATCTGATTAATTTCTTCATTATTATTGCTTATACTTATTAAATCTCCAAATATTTTTAAACCACAAAGGCATGTTAGGGTTGTAGCTTACTATAACAATATTAGGCTAAACTGCACTTCTACTAGCACTTCATTATTCTGTTATATTGTTGTAAACTATAGCTCTTCTTCTGTATTTATTAACATTATTTAACATTTTAAACTTTTTCAAACAATTTTATAACATTATTAGACAATTTTGAAGTATTTATTTAAATATGCAAATCACAATATTATGACACTGTTAGACAATATTGTGATGCTAACTGCTATTTTCTCCAGAGTATATTACTTAGTCTATGATTTTTCTATCGCTGTTTTGGGTTATCGCTAGTTGGATCAGCGTTAGGGAGTGATAAGTAAGTGTACACCCATTTTTAATGAACGTTTGGTAATTTTAATATTATTAATATATTTTTTAGCATAGATTTGGGGATTTATTGCAAATACTGGTCATTTAAATTTCGTAGCAGCGGATAGTAATCGAGGATGATAATCGATATGGGTTATCGCTGGCTCTATAAATATACATTGTAAAACAGAAATACAGGGTGTCCACAGTGAGATTCCCTCATTTCAAACAAACTTAACGCAAAGTAAATGTTGTGTACTATAATTACTATACACGAAAATGATAATGTAACTCATAAATTTTTAATTTTGTGATTGTGACAAACTCTAGTTCAGTGCACTTGGATATGTTTTAAGTCCAGTACATCGTTCATTTTTGCGGCATACACTCTATCTTTGACGTACCCCCACAAGAAGAAATCTAGTGGGGTAATACGCGGAGGCCAAGGAATAGGACCACTACGGCCTATCCAATGACCTGGGAATGTGTCTTTTAAGAACTGTCGGACATTAAGGTTCCAATGGGGTGGGGCACCATCCTGTTGAAAGATTATTTTTTGCTGCATGGGTGCTATCTGTGGCACAGCGAAGTTCTTCAACATATCCAAATAAATGTTACCAGTGATTGTATTCTCTTGAAAGAAAAACGGCCCAACAATTTGATTTTGCAGAAGACCATACCAAACATTTACCTTTGGGCTGTCACGGATGTGCTCTATGAATGTATGGGGATTTTCTGAACCCCATATACGCACATTGTGGGGATTCACTTTCCCTAAAACGTGAAAGGTGGCCTCAACTCTAAACATCGCGCGCGATAAAAATGTTTCGTCCTCAGCAATGCAATCCAGCATAGTGATTGCAAATGCTTCATCAGGCACAATTTGAACCTTGTATGCATACAATCGCAGTCAACAGTGAAGAACTTTGTGAACTGTCGACCATTTCATACCAAGTTCTCTCGCTGCTTATCGACTTCCGTGACTCCTTTCGAATGACCTCCGCACATTTTCTACTGTCTCTTCCTGGATTCTGGGTTTATCACCACCATGTCCTTTTGAAACATTGCCGGTCACCAAAAACTGTTTACACCAACTCCTTATATTCTTGGGTGACGGAGGATCCTTATTCTAAACACGACGAATATTTCGTTCCACTTGAATAATGGATTTCGTTTCAGCATACCACCAGACAACCTGGGCATGCTGGTTTAGAATCTCCATTTTGGAAACAATCGTTTGTTGCAGTGCCGCTACGGATATTGTGCATACTACAACATTACCACATAAACTTTTTGAGTTGCTGTTTCTGCTCTTTCAAGATTTACAGTTTTACAACCTATAATAAGAAATTTATAGACTTTTAAAATGAGGGAATCTCACTGTGGACACACTGTATTATCTTAAGGTTTTGAATGAGCGTTATGATGTTATGAATTACATAAATTGTCTATAAGTGTCTTAGATAAATACTACATATTGTTATGAATGTGTGTTATGAATTTCATAAAATGTTTATAATAATTTTGGTTTTTAAAAATCACTTCACACAATGAGGCAGAAGCCTCATCATCATTTAAAAGTAAGTTTAACCAGAATTGCTGTCTTTCGAATATAGGACAATCAAATGTAATACGTGGGTCAGTCAAAAAGTAATGCCTCCTATTTTTTTCTCTCATTTAATTGTGAAGATATTTAAATGCACTTTATGTACCATGAAACCCACAACATTGACAATTAATTTGTCACTTTTCAATATAATCTCCACCCTTTACCACTGTTTTTGTCCATCTTTTAACAAGGACATGTATTCCACTATGGTAAAAAGCAGTCTAGCCATTGCCGCATGGATGTTTTTTACAGCCTCCTCATCCTCAAAATGAATCCCACAAAGAGCTTCCTTTAGTGGTCCGAACAGATGGAGGTCTGATGGTATTAGGTCAGGGCTATAAGGAGGATGAGGCTAGACTTCCCATCCAAGTTTCACAATCTCTTCAGTGGTGTGATGACTGGTGTATGGTCTTGCATTGTTGTGCAAAAGAACAACCGCTATAGCTTTCGTTGGGCAAATTCGCCGAAGATGTGCTTTTAACTTTTTGAGAACGAGACACAATTCATATGTTATTACCCGGCAGTCTTCACGAATGATCTCATCATGTTGCGTGGAATCACTGATGTCGCCGGCCTTCCACTCCACTTTGCAACAGCCAATTGTGTTTGTCCTTCAGCTTCATTACAGTGATGAACCCATCGTCTACTGACATCCAACTGTTGAATCTCCACACACATTTTTCAACCTTTCATGAATGTGTAAGGGCATTTCACTTTCCGCATTCAAGAATTCAATCACAGAACGCTGACTAATACGTACACCAATGTCAGCCATTTTGCAAGAGGATGCAGTGCTGCCACCCATTGACTTAGGAAGTTATTACTGCAGTGGATTGGAAAAGAATGTTTGAGGAATTGTGCCAAATTGAAATTTTTCATATAAATAACTTATTAAAGAGAAAAAATTAGGATACATTATTTTTTGACTGACCCTCCTACTTTTTATACATTTAAAGCAGCAAGCTGCATATGCAATGAGTGTAGCTAATGTGAGCTTCGTAGCAGAGAATAAAAATCCTGTTCAAGCGGTTACAACTTATAATGTAGCCCTGTAGCTAATCACCAACCTTTCTCAATAAATGTTGAACTGAAAATATATAAAACTATTCTTCTCCAAATTATATTATATGGTTGTGAAACATGGATTCTTACTTTAAGGGAGGAGAAAAGATTACAAGTGCCATATTTGAGAATAAAGTTCTTAGAAAAACATTTGAACCAAAGAGAGAGATAACAGACAGGGAAATGGAGAAGACAATGAGCTACATGATATTTATAGGAAGCCGGATGTAACAAGAACAGTTTAATCTAGATGTAACAAGAACAGTTATGAGATGGTAGAATAACATTAACCATTATTTCAGGGAGATGATTCATACAGAAAATGATTACAAAACATTAGCTCAGTATATGGATAGGCCTATATAGAGAGTTTATGTCTGCACAGACATGAACCTATGGTTCCAATAGTGCCAGTGAGTTAGTTAGTTATAAAAGGTAAAGTGATCTCACTACAGGTCATAGGAGACCATTGGGATAGTAGGATGTTAAGGCCCCCACTTTTTCTGAACAATCAACACTTGGTGTCAGCTGGGTTGTCAGCCCTGCATGACGGCCACCTTTACCCCCAGAACAAGTATCTGGTACTTATTTCAGTTAGAGGCTGAGTCGAACCCAGGGCCATACTGCCACCAGGTTTGGGTCAGTTTAAAAATCCTGACCCCCACTGGGACTCAAACCCTCAACATTCCGGTTTGTGGTGTATTGCATTAACCAACTATGCTACAACATGCCCCATTAGTCAGTTATAGCTGATCATAAAAATATTTAAATATTAAATTTAAAACTAAACTATTAGCGAATGAATAACCAATGCAAGATAAAAGAGCATATATAAAGTTAGGGTGAGTTATTTTTGTTAGCTTTTGGTGTAAACCAATTTGCCCATTTTCTCACCTAATGAAATAAAATGACTATTGGTGAATTCCTAGCATAGAATAGCCGGATATTACATGGTTTAGAGTCTTTAATTCAATTCCTCTTAAAATATTGATGGTTAGATGGGTCGGGTTAGATTAGGATAAGCGGAAAAAGTCGGTTTTATGTCTCTCAGGAATTCTTCTAAGTTCCACATAATCGCAGCGCGCATGCACGAGTTGCTGTAATGGTTAATATAGACTCCGGTAGATGGCTCTGCAGTCGGCGTTACCACCTTTGGGAATAAATTTCCAAATGCAAAAAAAAAAAATGGACGTTAACTAATTTGCCATTTTCTAACTAAAGAAAACAATTTACATGCATATTATTTATTCCCAAATGCTTAAAAATGGACGTAAACCAACTTCCATTTCCTAACGTAACAAAGCAATTTACATGCATACTATTTAATGAACTATAAACTAATTTTACGTACGCTAACACTAAATATGGTTTGAAATTATTTTCAAATGGTGGCAACGTTGGAACAACATGGGAAAGTAGCAAGCAAGTAATTTATCCACGATCATGTTTTACATAAATATATAAATATAAAATATTGTAAAGAAAGCTTGAAGATCATTGGAAAATGTTTAAAACAGTACAAAAGTGTTTACAAGTGTTTAGTGCATCAGTGGCATAAGAGTGTAAGTTTAGAATTGTGAGAGACATAAAACCTACCACATCCATAAAATATTGTAAAGAAAGCTTGAAGATCATTGGAAAATGTTTGAAACAGTACAAAACGTGTTTACAAATGTTTAGTGCATCAGTGGCATAAGAGTGTAAGTGTAGAATTGTGAGAGACATAAAACCTACTACATCCAATCCCCCAAACCAGTTTACAATTAGTTATAATATAACCTATAAAATGGTTTATGGAGGGATGCAGATCACTAAAATATAGTTTCACAATAACCAAATAACTAACCTCAATTTCATACATATTTATCACCAATTAACTTACAAAACATTTAAATAACTTATCAATAATCAAATAAATATACATTATAGTAATAAAAGAAAAAAGCTATAAAACTTACCAAGAAAATATTGTAATAAAACAGTTGATACTGTAGATGTCACAAAAATACATGAACTACTTATGGCACATACTTTCACCAAGTTCACTAAGTAAAATGATTAGCATGCACTATGAATGTTTGTAAACACTGAACGAGAAATAAAACAGATGGAATAACATGAAACATTTTAGAAAAATTGCATTTCACTCGCAAACACGTTACCACTGGACCGACAAGTATTAACATATTATATTAAACACACGCTTTTTTAGGGGTAACTTTATTATTTTTAGTACGACTGATTTTCTGCTTTAGTACAGTTAAATTAATCAAAATTAATTGCACCTACTTATAAACAAAAGCAAGAACCAAGTACGAATTTTCATACACACCGATGGCAGCGTTATCCTACGACTTTATTGCATCTGAATAACGGTATAAAAACAATAATAATTCAATGAGGGATTTTTTTCTGAAAACTTTCAGCGAAGGCAATTGCAGGTAACCACCCCCAATGACATAAATTTATCAGGTGCGTTATCCTGGCATGCAAGGTCATTCACAGCCCCTATTACGTTCAGTAACTTGTGTTATCAAATAGATTATACTTTCGCTAATTGTTATATATCACGTCAAAGTATTTATTAAACTTAAATAAATGTCGCATTTGTATAGCCTAATTCAAATATACTGACCAAACAGAAAGCTTCAAATATCTGACCCAGCTCCATCTCTTAGCTCAACCTCGATTGCCAACAAGATATTGAACATCTTAGTTCCAAAAGCTACGCATGGATAGCGGCACAAATAGTTTGCCCGCGAAAATCTACTTTCATTTGAATTGTTAATTTATTAATTGAAACTCCAATTTCTTATGTGGTAATATTACTTTGGACAGTACAAAAATATATTATGTAGAAGACCAAACTGTTTTTAAGAATAAAGCATGAAACATGTTGATAATGTCGAAAATCTCTTAAACTGTCCAAAAATTGAATTAATTTTTGAAATCACTTCTTAGTTCAGAGATATCTAGAACATATTTGGAAATAAATGTGAATTGAGTACGGATTACTTTTATTAACACATAAGTACTGTGCATTAATTTAATTATAATCAATTGAATTACAATAATATATTGAATTAATTTATATTCAAATTATATACATAATTTATATATTTATACTTTTTTTTTCTTCTTGGTTAAATATGGTTACGAAGAAGTGCCAGAAAGTCTAAATTACAACGTGTCACAAATAAGGAAATTAGAAACAAAATGGAAGCAGAAGAAAGCATAATTGAAAGAATTGAGGAAAAGGAATTAAAGTGGTTAGGACATGTTTTAAGAATGGAAGATGAGCGATGGCCGAAGCAACTATATGAATGGCATCCTAACAGAAAGAAGAAAAGAGGAAGACCAAGGTTAACATGGAAGGAAAACATGAAGACAGTAATGCAAGCTAGAGGGCTAAGCATCGAAGATGCCCAAGACCGTAGGCTTTGGAGGTTTGGCACGGGAAGACGGCAGCAGCTGTAAAAACCCGAAGATAGATAGAGAGTTAAATATGGTAATTATAGAACACATGAACAGCTGTATCTTTTCTCGTAAATAAATAAATTTAAGAAATGTGTTATAAATACTCAACAGGAAACTGTCATATACATTATTATAATAATTTACATGTATTTTAAATGTACTCTATGAATTCATCTGTCTTTAATCGATTTTTCATCCTCTGCTCCTTCATGCAAGCTGACGTCACGTACTTTATCTTTGGAATATCGATTCCAGTTCGATACTATAGCACATGCGCAACATATTGGACAACAGAGAAAACATGCTAGGCAGAAGTAATAGATAAATAGCTTATTTGATATAATTTACGGTACGAAAGAATACATTAAAAATAATATATATTGACAAATAAAATTAACTATATGTTTTCTTTGTGTACATTAATTAAAAATGGATGTGCCATCTGGTATCAATTAACCAATTTATGAAGTCACGGTCCATGAGATGATAATAAATGTACAAAAATTAAGAAAATATTAAACTAAACAAAAGAACAAAAAAATCTAGCTGACATTAAGCTATAATTGTATCACACATAAACCAATAAATGTAATGTTTATAAAAGTATTCGGCAAATTATAAGATAAAATATTTGTTGTAGTGGTTTTTCATTGCTAATAGTGTGATATAATTTGTAGAGTTAAGTATGTAACGGTATGTAACCGTGTAGTGTAGGATCCTCGCTTTCATCGTTGGACTAGCCCAGGGATTATAATAATAATCCCTGGGACTAGCCCTTTAATCTGTGTAGAGAAGTTCTCTATGGTAGAGTATGGGGACTAGCCATAGATCCCTGGACTAGCCATCAACCCCATAATATAACTAATGTACGATTAATGATTAAAGTAGTTAAAAACAATATAGGAACTTCATTTTTAATTCCTCAATTGTAAATTATTGTTATTTAGTACGATTAGTACTTTATAATTAAGTGTTCTAGAATTTGTAACAATAAAAATACAACTAGAATTGAGGATTAATTTGTTATTACTTATCAATTTCTATTTTCTTAGCAAGCGCTTTCGAAGTTCGATTGTGGCGATGCATAGCGGATCTATCTAGCAACTAATGAGATTAGAAAATACGCATTTACGCCATTTTTTTCTGATTTTATCGTATGTATGAATAAAGAAAAGCAAATATACATGCAATTATATAAATTTCTATGCTTCAATTTAGATCACTGAAATGGAAGAAGAAATTATAATGGTACCAGAGGATAGTTTTAATGCCTCAGTAGGTAAGTTGTGATCATGTCCTAGCGCATTTGTGGATCGGTTTTTGGCTATGTGCCGCTACTTTTGGGCAGCGATTATCCAAAGAAAACTGGGTCTTGCACTTATCCTCGAGGGAAATATAAAACAAAATTAGTGCCACTATTCATTAATAGTAGTCTACAATTTTTTTAATGTTATTTTGATACACTTATGAGTTACAATTCACATGTTTGATCCTCTCCGTAAAAAACTGAATTTTTTTTGCAAGACGTATGAAAATGCCTTTGCAGAATTATTATTTGATTAAAAGAAAATATAAGAATAAACTATGCCCTAATTTTTTATTACTGGTACCTAAATGATTTTAATCCGATTAATTTATAACACTAGACAGAGAAAGATTCAGAAAGCAAATATAAGCCTATGTTTTATTTGAATACAAATGAGAGTATTTAATGTTTTTGAAAGATTCTGTTGTTCCACAACTGTTTGTGTGTATAAAATCATTTTCCTTCATCTCGGTTTGTGTGTCATTTATTTGAATTCTGATTGTTGTTTCTGGTACTGCAATCAGAGAAAGATTTTGTGTGAGCTATATAAATCTAATGTTTAGTTCAGAATATCAATTGTTTGTGACTCAAGAGGAATATTATTTTATGGTAATTTCAATTTTGTGATCCAAAAAACTCAATATAAGATTTTCAACACGATATTTTGTAAATACTTAGATTTTTCAATTAAAAATTGGATAATTAAGTTAAAAATGGAAGAATCAATTTAAAATGTTTAGGGATTTCTATGCCATCTACATAAATTCAAATAAAAACTAGGGCTCAACTGCACTTCTACTAGCTCTTGATTTTTCAGTTATATTGTTCTAAACTATAGCTCTTCTTCTGCATTTACAACATTATTTAATACTTTAAACTTTTTCGGGTGTTGTATACTAAACGTCGCAAAAAATTTTAATTTTAATTTCTTATGCCACTGAATCACTAAACACTTTTAAACACGTTCCCTGGATTTCACCTACGTTAAAGTAATTGATTTGTGTTACAGTAATTGATTTAGGTTTGGTTAGCTTTTAGGTTCCTTGCTTTTTAAATGTGATTTGATACGTAAAATAAATTACCTCTTCATATCTGTTATTCTATGAAAAATTCAAAATGTCGAGCGGTTACCACGTAAAATCATATTTCCACTAGTTCATTTCGTGTTAACTATACATATTTAGACAAGTTCTGGGAATTTTGTGTGAATGTTGGTCATACTGATTTCACATACATATACCGCCAACTGATGGAGGTTGCATTTATCTTTCTGGGTTTACACGGAGCACTAGCGCATGCGCACTGCGATTCTATAGAACTTAGAAGAATTTTCTTGTGATGCTAAGTGTAGCATATCCACTTTTTCAAACAATTTTTGTAACATTATTAGACAATTTTGAAGTATTCATTTAAATATGCATCATCATCATCATAGTACATTCACGAATTTAGGCCATTTGTTGACCTGATTCGGCCTCAAGAGAAACACCATCCAAAAGCCTTTTGAGTGGACGTCCTGGTCTTCTTCTTCTTGCAGGTTGATATCTTAACATTTGTTTGGGTATTCTGTGATCTTCCATTCGATGAACATGTTGTATCCATCTTGACTTATAATCAGAAATTTTGTTTTCTAAAGATTCCATGTGTAATTATTCTAAGATGTCTTCATTTTTTTTGTGATCTAGTAGTGTGTATCATGCAGTCCTCCAAAGATATCTCATTTCAGCAGATCTAAGTCTCTGTATATCCTTCTGTTTCAAAGTCCATACCGCTACTATACAAAAGAGTTGGAAGAGCCAGTGTTTTATACACTTTTAATCTTGAATACTTTTGGACTAACTGTGGCTTGAAGATAGAATTTATTAACCCTAAAATTCTTAAAAATTTAGATATGTAAAATTATTCACCTGCTCCAAAATTTTATTGTCCAGTACAATTTTACTTCTGACAGGATCTACACCTTGAAATGCCATAATTTTTGTTTTTTCTGTAGATATCTTCAAACCATATTCTTCTGTAATTTTGTTAAGTTCATACAGACCTTTCTGTAGATTATCTTCGGAATTTGCTATTATTATTTGGTCATCTGCAAACAGTATGGTGTTTAATTTTCTATTTTCTGATATTCTTATTCCAAATTTATATTTTTTGTTCCAGCAACATATTACTTCATTGATATAAATTGCAAAGAATGTTGGGGATAGGGGGCAGCCTTGTCTCACACCACGATTTATAATTCCTTCTTCAGAAAATCTGTTATTTAATTTAATCTTTATGGTGTTGTCTTTGTAGATATTTTGTATGTTCTGCCGAAGTAAATTTGATATATTTCTGTCTTCCAATATATTTAAGAGTTTTGATCTCTTGACTGTGTCGAATGCTTTTTCAAAATCTATGAAAGCAAAATGTGTTTCTAAGTTGAATTCTCTTCTTTTTTAAAGCAATAGTTTAACAGAAAATGCTGAATCAATACAAGATCGTCCTTTCCTAAATCCATTTTGACATTCCATAAGGAATTTTTCGCTGAAACTTTTCAATTTTCCATTTAAAATGTCTGCATAAATTTTGTAGCATGTGTTTAACAAACTGATTCCCCTATAGTTATCCATTTTTCTCTTGTCTCCTTTCTTGAACAGGGGTATAACAATGCTTGTCTTCCATTCTTGTGGTATATCTGCATTTTTTAATACATTATTAAAGAAGGACAACAGTCTTTCATGGAACTGTTTGCCTGCATATTTGTACAATTCAGAATTCAAGCCATCTGTGCTAGTTGCCTTCCCATTTTTCAATTTCTTTAAACTATTGTTCAATTCTTCCAATGATATTATGAAATCTGTCTCATTATTATTTCGGAAAATTATATCTTCATAGCTATTGTCAGTCCAAAGAGTTTTATAATAATTGAAAAAAATCTTCTTTTGTTACTCCGCAATTAATTTTGGTAGATTCTTTAATATCTTTATTCAAATGTTTTAATATTTTGAAGGCATTTGGTTGGAGCTTATGCAAATCTGATTCTAAACGTGTAACAAAATTTAACCATGTTTTCCTATGTCTATTTCTTATTTCCCTCTTAACAATAGCTCTACAGCGTTTGAATTCTATTTCATTTTCTACTTTCTTTGTGTTCAAATATTTTTTATAAGCTGCATTTTTTTCTTCAATCAATTGTTTTATTTGATCATCCCAGATTTTTAGAGTTCTATTTCTTCTTTGTTGTATATTTACTTCTTCTAAAGTTTCATTAGCTGCATTTTGAATTATCATTTTAATGTTTTTCCATTCTTCTTCGACATCATTACTTTCTGAAGTTGTAGCCATATATTGCTGAATTCTTCTCGAATATAACCATTTAATGCTGTCATAAAATAATTTTATCTTGTACTTTTGTTCTATGCTCTGTTGTTGTTTCTTCTTTTTTAACCATCTTGGTGGAAATCTTATTTTTGCTTCTACTAGGTAGTGATCTGAACCAATATCATATCCTCTGTAAGTTCTGACATCGAGAAACAATTTAAAAGTCTTTTTATTTGCAATGAAATAATCAATGATTGATTTTGAGTCCTGACGATGCCAGGTATACTTATGTATGTTTCTATCATTATAAAAGGTATTCGTTATTCTCAGTTCATTGTAGATAGCAAAATCTGTTAATCTTGTCCCATTCCTATTGCTGGTTGGTTCGCCAAATGTTCCAATGTTATTGTTGACTTGAGCATTGCCCACTCTGGCATTTAAATCTCCTATTATGAGAATGTAATCATTTCTATTAATTTTGCTATAAATTTCTTGTAATATTTTATAGAATTCTTCATTGTCTTCTTCACGGCCTTCCTCTGGTGCATATACACCAAGAACTGTCAAATTACCTCTATTTATTTTCAGTCGAAGCTCTAATATTCTTTCATTCCAGTAAGTGTAGTGCTGAATTTTATTTCTTATGGTTTTATTAATCCAAATCATTACTCCAGCTTGTCCATGGGTTTTCCTGTCGACATTTAAATATGCAAATCACAATATTATGACACTGTTAGACAATATTGTGATGTTAACTGCTATTTTCCCCACAGAGTATATTACTTAGTCTAAGATTTTTCTATCGCGTTTTGGGTTATCGTTTGTTAGATCAGCATTAGGGAGTTATAAGTAAGTGTACACCCATTTTTAATAAATGTTTGGTAATTTTAATATTATTGATATATTATTTTAACTTAGATTTGGGGATTTATTGCAAATATTGGTCATTTAAATTTCATAGCGACGGATAGTAATCGAGGATCTTAACCTTTTCACTGCTGAGATATTTCCAGCCTTTAAAACCCTCCTTTCCCAATGCAGGGAGAAATATGGAAAAAGTTTATTTAGGTTCCTAAGAGATGCCAGTATATGCCTGCTAAGTTTGAAAGCAATGCAATACGTATTATATAACTAGCAGGCATTTGAATTTGAGAATGGATATACATGCCCATAGCACGGCAAGCATTTTCTTTGCCAATGCATATTCCCGTTCGTAGCAGTGTAAAGGTTAATCGATATATGGATCGATTGTGGGTTATCGCTGACTCTATAAACTCTGGCGCATGCGTACTGTTATTTTATAGGACTTTGAAAATATTTCACGCTAGTTTAAGTGCAGTTTTACCAAAACTAGAAAAAAAACAATTTATTGTTGCAGTATATGAATAATTAATTACCTGAGAGAAATATATATGTTGATTTTCTACCAAAAAATGTGAGAAATGCCTTAAAATGAAGTGAGAAGTTGAGCTCAAATTAACCTAAAATCATCATATTTTCAGTGTAAATATGATACATCAAACATGTAGCCAACGTATCATAAAAATCCCCTAACAAACAAGTAAACGCTAAACTAATGTGGTGTAATAATTCTCCCATTTTCTCACCCTAACTTGCTCACTAATGTAGTGGACTCTTGGGATAGAATCCTATTATATGTGAGTAAACATGTTGGCAATTGACTCTAGCGGGAACATGTATTAATACATTGGCCAACATGATGCTAGCAGTCACTTGTTTTCCAATCAAATATTCACAGGCAGCATGGTGGCATAGAATAGCCAAATGTTTAATACAATAAGGCATTTGGGTATGGCATTTATATTAACTTTTTTAAAGTTCAACTATAGAATATTGTCCGATGTACCAACATTTATTGCATCTAATATTGGTAGTAAGGGCTAATTGGAAATCTAATTTAAGCAAATTAAAAGTAGGCTAAAGTTAGTGTTGTATTAATAAATAAAATGAGTCGTGAGATCTGACCTCATATACTCCATGCTCTTCAAAGCACATTGTATATGAGGTGAAATATTCACGACTCATTTTATTTATTAACTTGAAAGCCTCATAATGTTATTTCCCATAATAAATTTATGAAATAAAATTAGTTCTGTGTGTATTTTTTTATTCAGTGCCACCATGTTGTCATTCGACATTCTGGTATTCTCTCCTGGCATGGCGTTTTGTGACCCACTTCTGAGGTTGGGATGCCTGAAAGGCGGAGTATGCTGTTCCGATGATATATGATAGGTGATGATGGTATTGAAGCGCCTAAATTTATTGAATATGTTAATGATGGCCAGATGATGTTCAGGGACTGTTTGGGCCTTAAAGGTTCCTGGATTTGTCTTACAGGTGAGGAAAAACCCTGAAAAAAACCATCACCCAGGAAACTTGTCCCGACAAGGATCGAACCCAGGCCTGCTGCATGACAAGGCAGCACGCTACCCCAAGACCACAGCAGTGATAGATAACTATTTTCATTTGTGCCAACATATTACTAACATTGTAATTGTGTTGGGACCAATTTTATATATCAATGGTTTTTAAATTGACCAACCAAAAAAACTTATAATTCATTTAGATTTTATCAAGGGTATTGTAAATAATTATACCCTCCAGCTGTTTTTAGTATGAAATAACTAAGCACATATTGAATTTAAAAAAAGACTAAGCCAAAACAATTAACACTAATCACTTAGGTATTATTTTGGTTAGTTTCAAATTTTGTTCAGTTAGTTTTAAATGCTAGTTAGTTCAAACTAAAAATAGCTGGAGGGTGCATTATTCACATTACCCTTTAATCAATTTCTTATCTGTATGAAGTAAAGTAAAGTGATCCCACTACAGGCCTCAGGATGCCCTTCGAGTAGTAGGAGGTTAAGGCTACCACTTTTCTAGACAATCAGCAAGAGATGTCAGCCCTGTGTGATGGCTGCCTTTATCCCCAGAAGAAGTGTCTTGCACTGATTTTTGTTAGCGGCTAAGACTACCCTAGGATCATAGTGATGCCAGAAGGTTTAGTGGAACAAGATGGAAATAGTTCAACTGATTCAATTTTAAATTTAATGACCAAAAACTGTTCATACAAAATGAAGGCTATTTATATTTAAATTAATATCGGGAAGTAAACATTATGAGGTTATATTATTAATAATGAATGGAGAACATATTTTAATTGACTCACCTCATACATTTTCAAACTTCTTTGATACCGACGGTTTCAGACAAAATCATGTCCTTCATCAGTCATGGCGTCCATTGATGAAATTCCGTGATTGTTGATTTCTTTAGTGACATCACCTCTTGTGCTGCCATCTTTCGTTGGCTATTTGTTAAATATTTCATAACATAAGTAACATTGGTAAAGGAAATCAGTTAAAGGAATAGTATCTATTCTAGATGATGATAATCACAAATTGCATATAACTAATGTTTTATTAAATACAAGAAATGAAAATCATTTTAAACTTTTTTCCTCTACCTCCACTATAATACAGAACTAGGGAGTGGCACATTCTGTACGTGCAGTGGTTCATTGAATCTCCAAGAAGAATTCATTTAATTACAAATAGTGATTAGCTGTAATGACAAATAGTGTACTTGTTCTTTTTTTTAAACAAGTTCCTTAAATAGCCAGATAATTTGATTCAGCGATGTACTTCTGCCTCAGATATCTTGCACAGGCACGCTTTATAAGCCCAGAGGTGCATTATCTCTTTATGAACACTCTCAAATTAATTTTTAGACTTGAAAGAGATGTGAGATACTAGGAAAAAGATTATATTATTTTTGGTCTGATCATCTTGCCTCAATATTAATGTCGATTTGTTCTTGAACATGTTTCAAAACAATTCTGTTTTATCGTCAGCTTGTCCAGACTGGTTTTATTTATGTTGCATTATGTTGCACAACCTGGATGTCGATGTCAGCTCCATCCTGTGGTTGGCCAAAGAACCTCCAAACAAGGTCACGCTCCGTCGGTATTTCAAAATTCATAACTCTGTTTTTGTTCTTCTGAATATAGATTTTTTTTCCCAAATAGTCAGCTCTTTTGTATTTTCTAACTGTTTTAATAATTTAGTGTCTGAATTTATATTATGTTTTTCAGACCAAACATGAGCAGCAACTGCAGATTTTTCTATTTCCCCATTTTTAATATTTCTTATGTGTTCTTTGGTTCTAATTTTTAGGTTTCTTTTTGTTTTTCCTATATATATCTTTTCACAACCCATGCATTCAATTTGATATATTCCTGACTTTTTATTTTTATCAGTTTTTTTTCATTTTTGTTGGTTTTTATTAGTTTATTTAAACTGTAGTTATTTTTCGGTGCTAATTTAATATTAAACTTCTCAAAATATCTTTTGGAATTTATTGTGTACCCAAGGGTGATATGTGAATTTCCTATATTTTTTCATAGGTGGTTCTTCTTTTTCAAGAGTACTTCTGTTTATAATTTTTTGTTTTTTATATCTTTTTATCCTTTTATGTACCATTTTTTCATCAAACCCGTTTTCTCTTGCTACTTTGATTATGTGTTTTTTCTCATGTTTGAAATCTTCTTTGTTTAAGGGTAAGTTTACCAATCTAGGAGTTAAACTATTAAAGGCTGCTAATTTATGTCCAATTGGATTGAACCCTGTTGATTTAATAAAATTTTCCGTATGAGTTTCTTTCCTATGAATCCCAAATTCAATTTTTCTTTTTTCTTCGTTTCTGACCAATTTAAGATCCTTCTTCTTCTTCCTTCCAAGTATTAGGCCAAGGCCTGTTACGATCCTATAGAAAATTTTCCCTCCAGCGTTTCATAGGACGGCCCAGTGATCTTCGTCCTCTTGGTATATAATTATAAATAGCTTTGGGGATCCGATTTGAACTCATTCTTTCAAGATGGTGTTTCCAATTTAGTTGGTACTGTTTAACATATTCCAAAATTGGCATAGTCTTCAATTCTTTTAAGATATCGGTGTTCCTTTTCCTATCCCATCTGGTGTAACCCGCTGTTCTGCGCATGAATCTCATTTCACAAGCCGTTATTCTGCTTTCATGTTGTTTTCTTAGTGTCCATGCTTCACTACCATAGGTCAACACTGGTCTAGCCAAAGTGTTATATAAACGTAATCTGGTGTTTTTTTGTACAAGGGATGGTTTCATAACTTGATTAATAATTCCTAAACTTTATTATAACTAGTAACTTTTTCAGGGATATCCTTTTCATCCCAGATAGAGAGATAATATCCAAGATATTTAAATTGATTAGATCTCTCTAAAATTTTATTCTGGAGACAGATTTTACTTTGTATGGGGTCCTTCCCATGAAATGCCATAACTTTAGTTTTGTTAATTGATATTTCCATATTAAATTTGGCACCTATTTTTTGTAAATTATAAATTGATCGTTGCAAATCATTTTCGGAAAGTGCCAGAAGAGCTAAATCGTCTGCAAAAAGAATAGCATCAAGTTTGAGGTTCCTATTGATGGGTATATATCCTCGTTGTGTTTTCCTCCATTCATTTATTAATTTATTCATGTATATAATGAAAAGCACCGGTGAAAGTCCACATCCCTGTCTTACTCCAGTGTTGATCTTTTCCCAAGAAGATAATTTGCCATCTTGTTTAAGATCCAAAAAAGATATTTGTTTATTTTCTTCTATTTCTTTGGTAAATTTGATGTTTGTACTCTGTAAACTTAACAGTTTTAGGGAATCTTCTACATGTTTTTCTTTTACAATACAAATTATATCATCTACATATCTGCTCAAAAATTTAAACAATGTGGGATGTGCTTTAGTGATTTTACATTCAAAATCGCTCATAAATAAATTTGCCAGGAAAGGTGATAATGGGTTTCCCATTGAGAGCCCTGATTTTTGTCTATAGAAACTCCCATTGAATGTAAAAAACATTTGGTCAATGCATAACTCAGTTCTCAGTTAATTTCAAATAATCTTCTTTGATCTCTCTGTCTATGTTGTTTTTACGTAACCAGTTGTTCAATATCTCCAAAGTTTTTTGTTTCGGTACATTTGTAAACAATGAAACGACATCAAAGGAAACCAACCTATCTATAGGTTCGATTTCCACTTTTTCTAATTTCTTAACTAATTCAATGCAGATTGAAAATTCATTGGAAACCAACCTATCTATAGGTTCGATTTCCACTTTTTCTAATTTCTTAACTAATTCAATTCAGATTGAAAATTCATTGGAATTAGTTAAGAAATTAGAAAAAGTGGAAATCGAACCTATAGATAGGTTGGTTTCCTTTGATGTTGTTTCATTGTTCACAAATGTACCGAAACAAAAAACTTTGGAGATATTGAACAACTGGTTAAGTAAAAACAACATAGACATTTCTTCTCTTATCTTCACTGTTATTCGCTGTTTCATGTAAAGATTACTTATGAGCCTCCTCTCCTTCCAGTTCACGCCAATTTTCTTTAAGATCCTCATGAGTTTATTCCAGTTCACTCTGTCAAAGGCTTTTTCCATGTCAACAAATACTGCATAAACTTCTTTTTCTATATATCTTTCTCCTATTGTTCGTCTCAATCCAATTGCATCTCTCATACCCTTTCCCTTCCTGAAGCCAAACTGTTCTTGCAATTCGCTTTCCATCGTAGAACGTAAACGTCGATTCAGTATTTGCAGGAGAATCTTTGCAGAGTGTGATATCAAGGTGATAGTCCTGAACTCCTTACATTTCTTTGCATTATTTTTCTTGGGTATTGGTATTAACACTGTCTCAGTCAATTCTTTGGGCCATTCACATTCTTTATATATCTTGTTGCATAAAAGCAGAATTTCCTTCACCCAAGCATTTAACGAATTCAATGAGGATTCCATCTACCCCTATTGCTTTCCCATTTTTCATTTCCTTAATTGCTAGTTCAACTTCTTCCTTCAGAATTGAAAATTCTTTTTCATCTTATGATACATCATCTTCATTTTCTATATCCAAGTTAGCCGGATGACTTCTTGTCTCATATAGCTCTTCTACATATTTCTCCCACATATTCTGATATTTGTTGTCTGTTATTTCTTCATTATTTTCATTCCCAATCAGCCACATAGTTTTCCTGCTCTTATTTTCATAGTTCAAGCATTTAACTTCCTAGTACATTAAATCATATTTTAATTTCCTATCCAGATTCTTTTCAACCAAAATGGAATTACGGTAAGTTAATACCATAGGATTAGGTCGAAACTAATTATATATTATAATTCATCGGAGAACATATTGTTTAAACAACTCACCTCATAGGATTCATGCTTCCATGATATCGCGATTTCAAACATAGTCATGTTCACGATTTTATTATTAATTTAACACTTCTCATTGAAGGATAAATTATATTTGAAGAGAAAAATTTTTGCCTAGACCGGGACTCGAACCCGGGACCCTTGGCTTTCCGGGCCAAGTGCTCTATCAACTGAGCTACCGAGGCGAGTTACGATCTAGATGCAAATTTTTCTCTTATGTACGTTGTAATTCCCTCGCGCCAAATGCTTGAAACCATAGCTTCTATCTTTCCCGGTCTAGGCGAAAATTTTTCTCTTCAAATATAATTTATCCTTCAATGAGAAGTGTTAAATTAATAATAAAATCGTCAATAGAAGCCCTACTGGCTATAAAGTAGTGTTAAATTCCCAATAAATGTCTTCTTAACTAAGAAGCCGCCATTTGCAAAGATAGAAGCTATGGTTTCAAGCATTTGGCGCGAGGGAATTACAACGTACATTAGAGAAAAATTTGCGTCTAGATCGTAACTTGCCTCGGTAGCTCAGTTGGTAGAGCACTTGGCCCGGAAAGCCAAGGGTCCCGGGTTCGAGTCCCGGTCTAGGCGAAAATTTTTCTCTTCAAATATAAATAGTCATGTTCATCGTCAGCCATAACTCCGACTGACGAAATTCTTCGGCCGTCAACTATTCTATTGTCGCCATCTTCAGTGCTGCCATCTATGGTTGAATTTATGAACTTCGAAATCAATGTAATTTCGTTAGGGATATCAAAATTCATTGATCTATTTTTGTTTTTCTGAATGTATATTTTTTCCCAAACTGTCAATTCCAAAGGTTTCTCTACTTGTTGTAAAAGTTTAGCTTCTCTTCCAATTTTATGATGTTCTAATAAACTATGTGCAGCAATTGCAGATTTTTCAATTTCACAATTTTTAATATTTCTGAAATGTTCTTTTGTCCGAATTTCCAAATTCCTTTTTGTTTTTCCTATATAAACTTTATTGCAATCTTCACAATTTATTTGATAAATTCCAGATTTCTTACTGTCTGGAACATTGACTTTTTTATTGGTACTTAGAAGATTACCCAGACTAAATTTATTTATTGGTGCCAAAGAAATGTATTTGTCAAAAATTTTTTGAAATTTCCTATGCATTTCAGGATGGTAAGTAATTTTCTTGTATTTTTTCTTTTCTTTGCAATTTTGTAGAGTAGTATATTCATTAAGTCTTTTATTGTGTTTGAATAAATAAGTTGAAGAAATTCAAACACAATAAAAGACTTAATGAATATACTACTCTACAAAATTGCAAAGAAAAGAAAAAATACAAGAAAATTACTTACCATCCTGAAATGCATAGGAAATTTCAAAAAATTTTTGACAAATACAACATTTCTTTGGCACCAATAAATAAATTTAGTCTGGGTAATCTTCTAAGTACCAATAAAAAAGTCAATGTTCCAGACAGTAAGAAATCTGGAATTTATCAAATAAATTGTGAAGATTGCAATAAAGTTTATATAGGAAAAACAAAAAGGAATTTGGAAATTCGGACAAAAGAACATTTTAGAAATATTAAAAATTGTGAAATTGAAAAACCTGCAATTGCTGCACATAGTTTATTAGAACATCATAAAATTGGAAGAGAAGCTAAACTTTTAAAACAAGTAGAGAACCTTTGGAATTGACAGTTTGGGAAAAAATATACATTCAGAAAAACAAAAATAGATCAATGAATTTTGATATCCCTAACGAAATTACATTGATTTCGAAGTTCATAAATTCAACCATAGATGGCAGCACTGAAGATGGCGACAATAGAATAGTTGACGGCCGAAGAATTTCGTCAGTCGGAGTTATGGCTGACGATGAACATGACTATGTTTGAAATCGCGATATCATGGAAGCATGAATCCTATGAGGTGAGTTGTTTAAACAATATGTTCTCCGATGAATTTTAATGATTATACCTCATAATGTTTACTTCCCAACATTAATTAAATCTAATTATATATATTAACTAATTCTGGTGAGATAGATTGTTTACACAATACTTTTTGGATGCAACTCAAATGTTATACTTAACTACCATCCTAATCTCTAGTTCTTCACATTTCTGCTTCATCCATTCTTCCTTTGTCTTGTCAGTTTTTTTTCTAAGTTCGTTGTTTAGTTTCCTGTAGTTTCTTTTGGCTTCTTCTGTATTGCTATTTTTCCGTTTTCTTCTTTCTTCCATCTTCTCCAACATTTTTTCTATGACCCAAGGTTTCTTAATATTCTTGCTCTCTTTGTATCCTATTGTTTCCTCTGCAGCTGTCTGTATACAGCTGTTCAAATAATGACTCCAGTGTTCGTTGTTATTGCCGGATGAGATTTCCAAGTTAGAAGATTTCTCTTGAAAATTTTGTTGGAATTTTCTCCTTTCCTCTTCAATTTTAAATTTCTCCAAGTCAAACTTCTTTGTTGCCTGTCTTCCTCTTATCTTCAGACAAATATCTACTTTGCCTATTAGTAAGACATGGTCTGAATTGATATCTGCTCCTGGTAGGGTCTTCGCATTTTTCAAGCAATTTCGGAATCTTTCCTGTATCAGTATGTAGTCGATCTGGTATTGTTTGTTGTCCACAGGGCTTATCCACATGTATCTTCTTCTTTTATGCTTTATGCTGTTGAAACATTGTATTTCCAATTATCATTGAATTCCTTTTACAAAAAATTCACCAGTGATTCGCCTATCTTATTCCTTTTTCCTAATCCATATCTTTCAACTGTACTTCCATCTTCTCCTTCTTGAACTACAGCATTTGTCACCCATTAGGATAACACATGCCTCCTTCTTCTCTCTCTCAACAATCCCTTCTGTCTTGTCATATCTTTCCTCCACTTCTTCATCTGCTAACCCACTATGGGGCATGTAATTTGCACTATCACCAAGTCACTTTTTTCCCTTGTAACCTCACCATTATCATCTGATTACCCACATAATGCACTGATACCACTTTTTCTTTCACACGTGGTCCTAATACTACACCGGCACCATGATTTCCTTTAGAATCACCACTGGAATAAAACATTCTAAATTCATCACTCACTAATTCATCCCTTTGTTCCCACCCTTACTTCTGATATTCCCATCACATCCATTCTGTTTCTTCTCATTTCTTCCTTCAAATTTTCCAGCTTCTCGGCTTGCAGAAGAGTTCTCACATTCCAGACTCCAATCCTTAGTCTTCTTTTCTTCTGGTGTTTTGACTGCATGATGTCTCCTTCCACAGTATCCCCCTCTCAGACATCCGAATGGGATGATAATTTACACCCATAGTCTTTTACCGTGGAAAGACTCATCATGCCATGTTTGCAGCTTTACCGGAGATATATAGATGTGGTAGTTTTCTGTTTCTTTCCACACCCCACTCTCTCTTTTGCATCTTAAAATCTTGAAAGATCTTAAGAAGGTACCGAAGGGTTCCAACTTGGAGGAGAGGAGAGTGGATTTGGCTAAGTTAGACCCTCTGGACTTCATCAAAATTACATTGGGGCACTTGATGTACTGCGGAGTATCCTTTCCTGAATCTTGCTTGCTTGTCTGTAATCAAATTTTGTGATTCAAGGTAATATGTTAATCTTGTTACTATCATTCTCTCCATTATTTTGGTCATTACAGACGTTAAATATATGGGTCTATAACTATTTAATAAGTGTGATGGTTTGTCCTTTTCTTAATGGGAATGACAATTGCTTTCTTCTATAATTTTGGAATGCTTGTTTACTATATTTTATTAACTATTTTTAGGAAGACTCTTCTGGCTTTGGATCTTAGATGTAAGATAAACTCACAGTGGGTTTTATCTGGACCAGGGGATTTCTTACTTTTAGTGTTGAGATAGCTTGATGTAATTCTTGTAATGTGAAATTTTCAGTAAAGAGGCTCTGTTGTTTTTGTCATTGGTATTATGTTTCTTTCATATTGTCTGTATTTAATTTATGGATCATATATTAACATTCTGTAGGATATTATAATTGTCCTATAGAATATTAATATATTTGTTCAACAATGTTTGTTCATACATTTTATACATCTACTGGCTGCTGTACTAATGGTTTATAATTACTTTCGATTGATAAAGGTTAAGTGTTTTAACTGGACTCGTGTAAGTAGTTATTTGCAGTTTGCACACAGTACCGGCATTGGTAAATAAACTTATTGTCCGGGCAAGATGCTGACGATGGTTATGATATAATTGAAACATGTTAAGAACAAATCAACATTATTATTGAGGTAAGATGAACAGACTAAAAATAATTTAATTAAAATAACCTCAAAATATCACTTCCTAAAATAAAATAATAATATTGTCAATTTAAAACACAAAATACTAGCATGTAAGATTATATGTACAGGTAAAATAGAAACTATTGACTGAAAATTCATGGTAAATTAAAAAAAAAATAGTAAATCCAATTTAAATAGACAAGTCTGATTTATTTCACTTTTTAAAACATTGTCAACCAACTCTGAATAAAAGTGTGTTTTTTTTTGTAGAGAAATTTGTATGGAGCAGACCAATGGTGCTGAGTCTTATAGAAGAATACAAAAAAGTAGAACATGAATTCAAAGATTCAAATATAAAAAAGAAACATATATGGCGAAAGATAGCTCAGCGACTTGTTGAAAAGGGATATCCTAATGTGACAGAAGATATGTGTGATAAAAAATGGCGGAACTTGAAAAAAACATTTAAAGAAATTTATGTTGGTCAAAGAGGATCACCATTAAGAACAAGATGGGGATTTTATAACGCAGTAGAAGAAATTTTTAGCAAAGATCCTAATATTGTCAGTGCTGCATCAGTATCTGTTTCAACGAAGCCATTCTTGACTACAAAGAAAATTCCTGGACCTGATGGACAGGAAATGAGAGTGGAAGTTATGGAAGTTGTAGGGAACTTAGATGAAGAATATCTAGAGGATGGAGAGGCAGTTATTGCAGATAATACTGAGGAACAAGTTTATGGAAATTTTGACACTTCTAATCAACAGCCTCCTGTTTGGTTCACAGAATTTATTCAACAGTATCATCAAGATGAAGAAAGAAGAATAGAAATGCTTAATAAAATGCATGCTGATATTGTTGCATTAGAAGAGAAGAAATGTGCACTTTTGGCAACTCTCATAGAAAAATTAGGAGGACCTTGTAATGAAGAAGAAAACAAATGCGAGTCTACTCAATTTGAGACATTAGATCAAGATGAAACAGCAGGGTTGATGGAGAATTATCAGTAAATATTTAATTTAAATATTATTTTACTGTTTATTCTGTGAATATGAGCATAACATCTATTTCATTTCTAGTCAAAAATAACAAGCACATTTTTTGATGAGAAATTACAGTTGAGATTTTAATTTTTTTAAAGTTTATCAGATAAAATTCTATTCTATATAGCCTTCAACAATCACTGTAATTGTTGGGTCAGAGAATTAAATGACTTGATAGAAATGCTTTGATTTCAGTAGGTTTTAAAACATTTGCTATGTTTTGGACATTATGCCAAAGACTCAAGATTAATGTTTTTAACATACATTTAACTAAAAAAACAGTGACTTTTTACCATAAAATAATTAAAAATGTTTTGGGAAAATAGCGGGTTTTCATTCATCGCCTCATTGATCAAATTCACTTCTGTCTACAATTGAAAATTGTGTTTGCTTAGCATTTCTTACCATCTAAAATGTTTCCATTCCACATAATATGGCATAGTAGTTATTTACCTTTGTAACTAAATTACATATTTGGGGATTAGTTTGCTATTTAAGTTCCATTCATACAGAAAGTAACTGACATTGATATAATGCAACAGGAACTGTACTCCCACATTTTGCCTTGTTCGTATCCAGTTATTCACAATGTTCATACAAGATAAATTGGTTATCTTCAATGCATTTTATAGTGTAAGGGTCGTATGCAAATACATTACTCTCTACTCAAATTACTTCCAATAACTAGTGAGCTAAGATCGAATTAACGGCCGCCTTAACCGGTCATGCATGAATATTGACGTTTTCGTAATATTGGCAACGAATTACCCAGAATTCTCAGTGATAAACCACTTCCGTTATTTTCGTCTGCTATAGAGGAATGCATTTATGCTTGCATCCCGCAAATAATACCGTATACAAACACGTCTGCGACGCGCAATATTACGCCGATTCTCCTGTTCTTCCAGTTGAATTCTTTGGTAGACTCTATCAAATTCCTCTTCTCCGCGTATACCGAAAACATGATCGAAGTCTTCAAGGTCCGACATTTTGGATAAGTTTCAAACTACATCGGTTCCCTTCGGGATTTTCACATAAGTTTATATCTTGAGCTACGATCTTAAGGTACCTTGTCAGGTAGCTTTACAATTATTACCGCGTGAATAGATTTCTGAGTAAGAAAAATGTGTTTGAATAAAACTTTATCAGCAGAGAACGCCTTTTACTGTCTAATGCGTTCAAACATTCGACCCTAAAGGACCATTAAGTCTTTATATATAAAAAAATCAGCCTACTCGTGTTTGTGATTTATAGACTTCCAAACTGCTGATCTGATCTTCATGAAATTTATACCACAGGTATGCTTTAAAACCATTAAGTGTATGAGTTCAACTGAAATGAAAATTTAAAAAATCGATCTAGCGGTTGCAATTTCTGAGTTTCACAGCAAAACTCAGCATATGCCATTAAAATAAACTGACGTAGATATTATAAAAAAATCAGCATAATCTGACAATTAGAAGTGGGGATTTATCTGAAATTAAAATTTCACTCTAGCAGTGTCATGTATGGTTCATCACGATATATATCATTCATTTAATTAATCCTTAAATATTTCTTTTCACTTATTAAACTAAAAATGAAAACACATAGACCTATTTAATGTATTTAGGCATAGCAGCACATGCTGAGTATTAGCTAGTGTGTTATACAGGGCTTCCAATATAAAACCGGACCAGCCTTATGGAGTTTCACCCGGCACACAGTGCTGTCTCTTCCTCCCGCAATTCACCCTGCCTGCCACCCGTCCTTGAACTGTTTCTTACCTTATAGAAAATGCTGGAAATGTTGTCCTCCCGCAGTTAAACAGGCATTATACCGCATTGATACAATGCAACAGGAACTGTACTTGCCCACATTTTGCCTTGTTCGTATCCAGTTATTCACAATGTTCATACAAGATAAATTGGTTATCTTCAATGCATCTTATAGTGTAAAGGACCTAAGTCTTTATATATAAAAAATCAGCCTACTCGTGTTTGTGATTTATAGACTTCCAAACTGCTGATCTGATCTTCATGAAATTTATACCACAGGTATGCTTTAAATCCATTAAGTGTATGAGTTCAACTGAAATGAAAATTTAAAAAATCGATCTAGCGGTTGCAATTTCTGAGTTTCACAGCAAAACTCAGCATATGCCATTAAAATAAACTGACATAGATATTATACAAAAATCAGCAAAATCTGACATTTAGAAGTGGGGATTTATCTGAAATTAAAATTTCACTCTAGCAGTGTCATGTATGGTTCATCACGATATATATCATTCATTTAATTAATCCTTAAATGTTTCTTATCACTTATTAAACTAAAAATGAAAACACATAGACCTATTTAATGTATTTAGGCATAGCAGCACATGCTGAGTATTAGCTAGTGTGTTATACAGGGCTTCCAATATAAAACCGGACCAGCCTTATGGAGTATCAAATTAACTCCTTTAAGTACCTAGGTACAATACTAAACGATAATAATACTGTTGAAGAAGAGATCAAAACAAGAATATCGCAAGGGAATAAAGCATATTTTGCTAATTTCGATATATTCAAAAGCAAATTAATATCAAAAAATGTTAAATTCAAATTATATACAGCAATAATAAGACCAATCATATGTTATGGAGCTGAAACCTGGGTACTAAAAGAAGCAGATAAACTAAGACTATTAACGTTTGAGAGGAAAATATTTAGAAGAGTGCTAGGTCCAGTAAAGGAAAATGGAAATTGGAGGTTGAGAAGGAATGACGAATTATACCTCAAGAATAATAAAGAAAATATAGTTAGTTTCATCAAATCCAAAAGATTACAATGGTTTGGACATACACTAAGAATGCCAAAGGGAAGATTGCCGAATGATATTTTGAATTGGAAGCCACAAGGAACAAGACCAAGGGGAAGACCCAAGGATCGATGGGAAGATGACGTAATTGAAGATTTGAGAGAGATGGGGATTTTTTATTTGAAATCCACTGCACAAGATAGGAAGAAGTGGCGTAAACTGGTTGAGAAGGCCAAGACATTCCACTGGAAGTCGTAGAGCCTGACGAAGAAGAAGAAGAAGAAGCCTTATGGAGTTTCACCCGGCACACAGTGCTGCCTCTTCCTCCCGCAATTCACCCTGCCTGCCACCCGTCCTTGAACTGTTTCTTAGCTTATGGAAAATGCTGGAAATGTTGTCCTCCCGCAGTTAAACAGGCATTATACCGAGTAAACACATTTAGATTGACACGCTGTAGTTCGGGCACTGTCAAGTTTCTGATTTCATTTCTTATGTTGTTCTTCAGTTCTTCCAATGTGTGCGGATTTGTTTTGTACACTTTGTCTTTCAGGCTACCCCACAAATAAAAATCACACACTGTTAGATCTGGGGAGCGAGTGTTTCTTATTTTGTACTGAACCAGTGGTCTCAAATTTAGTCACAAGATCGTGGATTGTCGATCTGGAAGCAGGTAATTGTCCAGGGAAGTTCCGAATAAATTCCTCGCGAACGAGACGAGCTGATTCATATTTATAATAACATTTACACACATAAATGCGCTGCTCTAATGTCAGCTGACGTCTCATCTTGTCGAACGATAGTAAACTGACTAGTTCAAGGACGAGCGGCTGGCAGAGTGAAATGCAGATGAGGAGAGAGCGCTGCCTGACGGGTGAAACCCCATGAGGCCGGTCCGGTTTTATATTGGAAGCCCTTTATAATTGTAAACATCAGTTTCAATAAAATGGTAAAGTGATCCCACTACAGGCCTTAGTGCTAATAGGTCAAGACCTTTACATACAAATGGCACAAGATGTCAGAAAAATTACCAGTCCTTCATGATGACTGCATTTACTCCCAAGAACATACATCTGGTACTCATTTCCTTTAGAGGCTGAAATATTGATCCAGGTCTATGGATCTTCATCGGGACTCAAATTTGTTATACTCCAAATTGTAGTGTATTTTCTTAACCAACTATGCTACAGCGTACCCCTATCAGTTTTAATACATTCTTCAAATAATGATATATAAAAAGAAAGCCTTCTTACTTGTGTCAGTTACAATGTCAAATAGAGGGATAAGATGAAGCCTCTATTAATGAAGATCTGTGATATACACAAATACTGGCTAACCAGGCCCATCACACTATCAAAGGAGCTGATGAAATGAAACAAAATTGACAACATGAATATGGAGAAGTAATGGAATGAAGTTTTTGATAGGGAAAAATGGGAAAAGCCCAGAGAAAAACCTGTATTGACTGTGGAGAAATGATGGAATGAAGTTTTTGATAGGGAAAAATGGCATAAACCTTGAAAAAAACTGCCTTAGATCTGACTTTTCCACCATGAAACTCTCATGAAGTGACTGAGACACAAACTTGGGATCTAGCAGTGGAAGTGAGCAACTAACTTCTTGCACTAATGAGGTGCCATAATATATATGTTATATTGTAGATTTTCACGGATATAAGTACGATTAAGAAAGGTTACTTGGGATTTTCCACATCATGGATTCAAGGTAGGTCTCTGGCCACTGATTCCGATGTTTCGACATGATCCCTCATGCTTATCGAGGAACAATAGGTTTGAGTTACTGGTACAGGTCTTATATACCATAATCAGTACATATCTGAAATACTATTGGACAGTGTCTAGTAATCTATGTGCCGTTAATACTTAAATGTTAGTTAATCGTATTGCGTTTTTGGTGTGGTCCATTTTTGGAAGCTGTACACCCATCTAAGGGTTGATAACATTCAATATTGCCCAACCATGGTATTCTTGATATTCCTTATGCTGTTTTGGGAATGGCATGATAGACAGCGAGAGCAGTTTTTCATGTAGATCTTTAGACATCATATTGGGTGTTAATAGAATGTGGTCTTTTCTCAATTTTGATTGCTTCCCTGTAAATTCTTGATTTTTTATGATCTATTTTAGTGAAAGTTCTAGATCCTGTGAGGTCGATCTTGTGTTCTTTCTGTTTCATGTGTTGCACTAGAGTTGAAGTAGGGGTCTTGACAGTTTATTGGAGCCTTATGTTCTTGTATTTGACAGGAAATTCATCTGTTGCTATGTCCTATGTTTGTTCATTCACATGAGATGCAAGGGATCTCATAGATACCTTGAGATTCTAAAGGTATTTTATCTTTAGTACACCTGAGTATTATATTTGAAGAGAAAAATATATGCTCAGACTGGGATTTGAATAAAGAATCTTTTGCTTTCTATGTGAATGCTCTACCAACTGAGCTACCTGAGAAACTCCAATCTAAACACAAATTTTTCTCTTATATACGTTAATTCCCCGAGTGCCAAATGCTATGAAACTGTTGCTTCAATTTTGTAAATGGTGGCTTCTTTATTAAGAAGACCTTTATTGTGAATTTTATATTACATTATGAAGATAATATGGCCTCTTTAGATGTTTTTTTATTATTCATTTCATGCATCTCATATGGATAAGTTATATTTGGGATTCAAACCCCCGTAGAAGTCAACCATAATTTACATCTCGACAAATGTGATTGACTCTATTAAATGCTAGTGTCAGCATATATTTTTCTCTTCAAATATAATTTATCCATCATTGAGATGTACGAAATGAATAATAAAAAACATAGAAAGAGGCCTTACTGGCTTTATAATGTAATATAAAATTCCCAATAAAGGTCTTATTAATAAAGAAGCTGCCATCTGCAAGATCGAAGCAACAGTTTTGTAGCATTTGGCACTTGAGAATTAACATTGTATATAAGAGAAAAATTTGCATTTAGATTGGAGCTTCTCGGATAGCTCAGTTGGTAGAGCATTCGCATAGAAAGCGAAAGGTTCTGGGTTCAAATCCCAGTCTGAGCATATATTTTTCTCTTCAAATATAATTTATCCATCATTGAGATGTATGAAATGAATAATAAAAAACAATTCAATATGTATAGGAAGGATACTCATACAGACAATTATATAAAATCTTCAGGTTTCAATCATATGGCACATAGACATGCAATTTTCAACAGTTTGATATATAGATTATTAAATGTTCCATTAAATGAAGAAGATTTTAAAAAAGAATACAATCACATTTTGAACATAGCCAATTTAAATGGTTTTGGAAAAGAAATAATAGTAAATAAATTAAAGAAATTCAGACAACAAAAAAGATTGAAAGAATACAATCTGCAATCTGATTCAAAGAAAGGAAAACAGTTTAAGAAAATTATGTATCATCCTGAAATACATAACAAATTTCAAAAAATTTTCAAGAAATTCAGTATTACATTGGCACCGATAAATTAATTTAGCCTTGGTAATCTATTAATAGCTAATAAGAAATTGAACACAGCAGATAGCAAAAATCTGGAATTTATCAAATTAATTGTAAGGACTGCAATAAAGTATACATAGGAAAAACAAAAAGAAATTTGGACACTCGCACTAAGGAACACTTCAGAAATATTAAAAATGGTGAAATTGAAAAATTAGCTATTGCAGCACATAGTTTATTGGAGAATCATAAAATTGAAAAAGAAGCCCTACTTTTAAAACATTTGGAAAAACCTTTAGAATTGACAATTTGGGAGAAGATATATATTCAGAAGAACAAATTTAGATCCATGAATTTCGAGATTCCTGATGAACGTGACCTCATTTCAAAGTTTTTCAAATCAACAAACCAGATGGCAACATTATTGATGGAGATTCCAACGATCCCAACGAAAATCCGGTAGTCATAATATCGGTTGAAAATGAGAGAGATCCTTCTCTCGAAAACTAGTTCCCATGTTTGAAGAAACATAAAATATGAGGTAAGATGTTAAAAATGACTCATTAATTTACAAATTAAGAACCTCATAATGTGGTTGGTTGGTATCTAATGTCGAGCACTTGTTAATGAAATCATTCGCTATCTTGCACTCCAATATTTAGCAGAAAGGCTGGTCTCTTCCACAAAAGCTGGACAACGGAGGAGATGGTTTCTTTCCATATCTTCATTTAAATTGCAAAAAGGGCATTTAGGTGAATCTATTATGCCAATTCTGTGTAGGTGATTATTCAAGCAGTCATGTCCCGTTAGCAGTCTGAATGTTGCTACTGCAGATTTTCTTTGTAATATAGTAATGTCATAAGCTTGTAGATTTTCCCATTCCTTTCCAGATGTTTTGGTGGTGTATTCTTCTCTAAGGTTATTGATGTATTTATTTGAGATAATTATTTTGATAGAGTGAAATGAAACTGGAGTAGAAGTTGGGTTTGAAATAATTTTGCTACCCTTCTTGGCCAGAAAATCGGCTATTTCATTGCCTGTCACTCCACAATGGGCCGGAATCCATTGAAGTACAACTTTTTTATGTAGATGGGGATAACTGTTTTATCATTTTGTGACATTCAATAATTTTGATGCTTTTGGGTGTTGTCTCTCGTGTTATAGTGAGAATGGCTGCTTTGGAGTCACATAGAATTACAACTTTTGTAAATTTTTGGATGTGATATAAAAGATTTTGTAAACTTAAGAAAATTGCTAGAATTTCGCCATCAAAGTTTGTTGAATTTGTGTTTAGTTTACGATAAAAGGAAAAAAGTGGACATACTGCACCAGCACCAGTGCCACCGTCATTTGGTAGGCTGGAGCCATCTGTAAAAATATGTATCCATTCAGGAGCTGGGTATCTTAGATTTATTATTTCCAGTGACATTTGTTTTAAAATATATGGGGGAGTTTCAGATTTCTTGATGTCTTCTGTTAAATGAAGGTTATATTCAATTTCCAAAAATTCTAGATGGTTGTTTCTCATCTGCATATTTTTTCTTTTGAATGTGGAAGTTGCAATTTCTGTTTGATTTCTTGTACTATGCTTAAGAAGCTTTGCTGAGATTTTAAACATACTTGTGGTTTTCTTTGGGTACCTCATAATGTTATTTCCCATATTTAACTATGAATAAAAAGCACCTGAGTATGCTGGAGATTTGTTTTCAGAGTGGAATATGCTTATAATCTAATGTTTCTGTAGCATTCAGCTTTTTTTATCGGTAGTGCCTTGTACATATGGTAAGAAGGTAGTGAGTAAGGTATGCTCTTTCTTCTCCCATGTGCTTGGTTCATTTGTTGCTTGCTTAAGCACTCTTTTTACTGCAAATTCTGGATAAACATTTGCTAGAAGTACCTGTTTCAGATGTTTTTCTTCTTCATGACGATCTTTGTCTGTTAGTCGCAGTGATCAGATATTGAGGGTGTTGATTACTGAAGTTATCTGTGCCAGGTGGTGGTGTGATGCTGCGTTCAGATCTCTATCAGTATGAGTTGGTTTCCAGTATATACTGTGTGTACACAGGTCTTCTTATCACAAGTACATCTACAAATGGTAGCCGCTGTTGTTATTCGACTTCCATGGTGAATTTTATTCTTTCATGTTGGCTGTTTAGGTGTGTCAGGAATTTGTTAAGAGCAGATCTACCATGAGGCCAGATTACAAAAGTATCTTCAATGTATCTCAACAATAGCACTATCTGAGCAGAGTCTACAATCTATTACAGATGCAGAAGAAATTAGAATCAAACATAATTTTAACAAAATGACGAAACTAGTAGGCAAAGATTGGGTGCAGTGGTTCCATAAGATAAATCCACAACTAAGGGTCGTATGTTAGAACATTACTCTCTACTCAAATTACTTCCAAATCACTAGTGAGCTGATTCACCGTGAGCAATTGCTGAGAACGAATTAACGGCCGACTTATCGGTCATGCACGAGAGTCGACGTTTTCGTAATATTGGCAACGAATTACCCAGAATTCTCAGCGATAAAACCACTTCCGTTATTTTCGTCTGCTATAGAGGAATGCATTTATGCTTGCATCCCACAAATAATACCGTATACAAAACACGTCTGCAACACGCAATATTACGCCGATTCTCCTGTTCTTCCAGTTGAATTCTTTGGTAGACTCTATCAAATTCCTCTTCTCCGTGTATACCGAAAACATGATCGAAGTCTTCAAGGTCCGACATCTTGGATAAATGTTGGATAAAGCAGCAAAGTACATCGATTACCATCGGTTCCCGTTCGGTTCCCTTCGGGATTTTAATTTGAGTTGCTCATTTAAGCTACCTCCGCAGGTAGCTTACAAATTTAACCAATTATTATCGCATGAACAGATTTCTGAGTAAGCAAAATCGTATTAGCATACAACTTGCTCAGCAGAGAAGGCATTTTACTGTCTAATGCGTCCAAACATGCGACCCTAAGTCTAAGGAAGCCTGAGACAACAGCCATTAATAGAATCCTTGCTTTTAATAAATAAGCAGTTAAAAAGTTCTTCAGCAACTATGAAACTCTCATGGACAAATATAAGTTCCCTGTGACAGGGATATATAATGTCGATGAGACAGGGATATCCACTGTGCAAAATCCCCCTCCAAAAGATCAAAAACAAGTAGGAAGTGCTACAAGCATAGAGCTTGGAAGAAGTATCACTCTGTATTGTGCCATGAGTGCTGCAGGAACATTATTACCACCCATGTTTATATTTCCTGGTGTTAGAGCTACTATTGGTTTGAAATGAGGTGGGCCAGCAGGAATCATTTACGGGATGTTGCAATCGGGTGGATGACTGAGGAATTGTTCCTCATTTGGTTAAGACATTTTGTAAAACACAAAATCTTCAAAAGAAAAATCCACTCTACTCTTAATGGATAACCTTGCTAGTCACACTTCATTGGAATCATATGAATTTTGTCAGAGTAATGGTGTTGTGGTAGTTTCATTCCCTCCTCACACTAATCATCAACTGCAACCGCTAGATGTAATGTTCTTTTAGCCCATTTAAAGGGAATTGCAACAGAGAGTGTGCATTGTTTATGAAAAAAAATGATTTGACAAAATCTGCAAGGAAGATGTTACTGTACTATTAGTCATTCAAAATATGCCTACTTACTTACTAACTTATTCACTGGCACTATCGAACCCGTAGGTTCATGGCCGCATGGACACAAGCTCTCCACACATCCCTATCCTGAGCTAATGCTTTCCAATCATTTCCTGTATAATCTACTTCCCTCAAATCATAGTTAATGTTATTCTCCCACCTCATTCTTGGTCTACCAACTGGGCGTTTTCCCTCTGGTTTTCCTACAAGAAGCTTCCATGCAAGTCTTTCATTCCCCATACGTGCAACATGTCCTGCCCATCGAGGTCTACGAGACTTAACTGTTCTCATTATATCTGGCTTCCTATAAAGACCATGTAGTTCATTGTTATGTAGTCTTCTCCATTCACCTGTCTGTTCATCTCTCTTTGGTCCAAAAATGTTCCTAAATACTTTATTCTCAAATACTTGTAATCTCCTTTCCTCCCTTAATGTAAGAGTCCATATTTCGCACCCATATAATATAACTGGTAGAATAATAGTTTTATATATTTTCAGTTTAATGTTTTTTTTAAAGGAGTTGGGACATCAAGAGTCTCTGTAATGCATAATAGCACGCATTTCCAGAATTGAGCCTATGTTTAATTTCTTTGTGCATCTCATCCCTATTTGTGATTATTGTTCCTAGGTATTTGAATTCAGCCACTTCCTCAAAATTTCCCTCATTTGTCATTAGCTGTCCATTCCCATAACATAATGTATTTCTACGTGTGACCATATATTTAGTTTTATTGATATTTACTTCCAGTCCTAATTTCTTAGTGTTACTCAATAGTTTGTGCATATTGTCCTTTAGTATCTCCTCGCTATCGGCCATCAATACTACATCATCAGCATAAACTAACAGCTTATTAATACCATTCAGTTGTAAGCCTTCCTCATTCTCTAAAGATTTAATGGCATGCTCTAGTACAAAATTAAATAGTAGAGGAGATAGTGCATGTCCTTGCTTCAACCCATTCTGGATTTCAAAAGTGTCCGAAAACTGTTTGCCTACACGCGCCCTACTCTTTGTGCCATTTAGACACATTCGTATAAGTCTAACTAACTTTTTAGTAATTGCGAACTCCAGCAGGGTACTATATAACTTCTCCCTCTTTATTGAATCATATGCTTTTTTGAAGTCTACATATAGTTGATGTACAGTACCATTATATTCCCATTTCTTTACTAAAAATCTGATCTGTTGTAGACCTGTTTCTTCTAAACGCACATTGATGATCTCCTAGAATGTCATCAATATAGGGAGTAAGTCTGCTTCGTCTTCAGGCGGAAGAATTACGAAGATCTGTTTGTTGCTACATGTGATGTCATATAAGGCAGTGTACACTGTCAGTGTCCCATGTCCCATTCCCCTCTGCGCTCATAGATAGCAGTGTCACGTGTTCTATTCCTGCATAAACACGACTGCAGTGCCCTCCGTCAACAACTGCGCTTACTCCTTAAACGGGTAATAGTCAAGTCATCTTTTGAGAGGACTGCAGGAGTTTTTACTGCTGTTAAAGGTTTCTTAAGGCCAGAAAATTATCTGCTGAATTCTAGTGTTTTTATCGATGACATCTTTCTCCCAGCTATCTTACGAATTCTGCCTAAAGTTGCCAAAGAATAGCGTAACCAGAAAATTCCTGCTACTCCTACTTCTAATCAAAGTCAACACATTCCCATCACTCATATATCCCCTATACCTCAACCAAGCATGTCAAAGGGCACTAGCATCCATGTGAAACCTAGGCCTAGTAGAAAGCAGCAGTCAGACATTCTGACAGCAACATCTAAGAAATAAATTCTGGAAGAGTTATCCACAAAAAGAAATAAGATAATGGAAACAGTTCATGACAAAGCAAACAAGACACAAAGAAAAAAGAAAAGACAGTTTTATGTTTTGTGGACGAGAGATCTACTGAAGAGGAGGATGAAAACATAGAACTAGTTGATGACAAAATGGAGATCTGACTTTGGACAACATTCAAATAGAAAAAAATGATACAAATAATAAGTCCCTGTTTTGTAGTGAAGACAAGGAACTCTGGTATTGTTGTATATTGTGTACATGATGGGTTTACTAAAATTGCAGTGCTACTGACACTCCTGAAAATTTTATTTGTTACTTTTGCCAATTCAGATAAAAGAAAATTTAGTTATATTACTCCAGTGTTCTTATTTTGTTTCAAATTGTTGATTCTGTAACTGTTAATCAATATTCCAATTGAATCTGTATCTGCGTATTATTACCCTATATGTCTGCATCTCATTTCCCCCCTTGGTAGGGTAATGGTATACATTACAACTTTTTCATATTATATCAATGAAAAGGAATGTTCGTTAGAAATAAATGTTGTAACTGGAGAATTTTATTAGAAACTAATTGCTTTATTATCTTCAAAAGTTCTATGGTTATATTTAACTTATGATTTATAACAAGAAGAAGTTAAGTGCATGCAATTACCCCTCTCTCCCCTATTATGAGAGTATTATATTAGCTGAGCCACATTGTTCACTTGTAAAATTTTGTATCTTTCATTCACATTTTTATGTTCTAAGCCAAAATAAGAAATTGATTTACAACATTTGTGACTGAGTAACTGGTAACTTCAGCATTTTCTATCAAATGCAATTTCATTTCTCTCTGGATTATTTTTGTATGAAGAGTTGCATTCAACTCAGCATGTGCTGCAGCAATTGCTCTAGTTTCTATTGCATATCCAATTTCAATTATGTCAGGAATGTTTACTTACTTACTTACTGGCACTATCGAACCCGTAGGTTCATGACCGCACGGACATAAGCTCTCCATACATCCCTAACCTGAGCTAATGCTTTCCAATCATTCCCTGTATAATCTACTTCCCTCAAATCATAGTTAATGTTATTCTCCCACCTCATTCTTGGTCTACCAACTGGGAGTTTTCCCTCTGGCTTTCCTACAAGAAGCTTCCATGCAAGTCTTTCATTCCCCATACGAGCAACATGTCCTGCCCATCGCAGTCTACGAGACTTAACTGTTCTTATTATATCTGGCTTCCTATAAAGACCATGTAGTTCATTGTTATGTAGTCTTCTCCATTCACCTGTCTGTTCATCTCTCTTTGGTCCAAAAATTTTCCTAAGTACTTTATTCTCAAATACTTGTAATCTCCTTTCCTCCCTTAAAGTAAGAGTCCATGTTTCACACCCACATTTCTGCTGTCTGTAAATTATCCTCCTCAATGTCATGTTCTGTATGTACATTTAATAGCTGATTAAAGTAACTTTTCCATCTATTTAATATACTCCTGGAATCTGCAATCATATCCCCATTTTCATTCCGAATTATGTTATTCTAGCATGAAACCCTTTCTTCTCTATACTAATTCCCTGATATAATTCTCTAATGTTCCTATTTTTTGCGTTCATTTCAAGATCATTAATCTTCTCTCTCAAATATTCCCTCTTTTTTACTCTTTAGTAACTTGGTGGTTTCTCGTCTAATACTACCCAATTGCTCTAAATTTACCTCATTTGGCTCGTGTAACCTTTTCATTTTTGCTAGCTTTCTTTTCTTTACAATGTCGGCACATTCCTCGTCAAACCATTTCTTGTTTTGCCTCTTTTTTAAACAACCAATGCTTTCTGATGCTGAGAATTTATTAGTATCTCTTATAGCCTCCCATTCTTTATTTATATCAGTTTCTTCTTCGTTTGCCACATTGTCATCTGAAGATTCCAGTACTTCAAATCTATTAGCAATTTTGATTTGGTATTCTTGCCACATTTCATCATTTTTTCAAGTTTTTTAATTCAAATTTTACAGAATCATCTTTAGTGTTTGTTCCTCTCATAAGCAATAGCCGTTGTCTGATTTTCACCCTGACCAGATGATGATCCAAATTGCAGTCTGTCCCTCTAATTGATCTAACATCGATGATGCTACTGTGCCAGCGTTTGTCCACTAATGCATGATCTATTTGGTTCCGAGTTTCGCCATCTGGAGATATCCAGGTGTATTTATGAATATCCTTATGCTGAAATGTTGTGCTCTTAACAATGAGATTCTTTGATGTGGCGAAGGTGACTAATCTAACCCCATTGTCGTTACTATCTTCATGAAGACTGAATTTGCCTATTGTTGGCCCTAATATATCTTCCTGCTCCACTTTTGCATTAAAATCTCCTAATACAATTTTCATATGATATCGTGAAAGGCTATCAAATAAGCATTCTAATTCTTCATAGGACTCATCCTTGATCTTGTCATCTTTATCTTCTGTGGGGCATGTACATTTACAATTATAAAATCATGTCGTTTACCCTTTAGAATTATGTATGCTATCCTTTCACTAACAAACTTAATATCTCTGATAGCGGATAGGATCCTCCTTCAGACTAAAAAACCTGTTCCAAACGCAGGTCTGTTTGCACCCCCGTAGAATAATGCAAAGCTTCCTGATTCCTGACTACCTTCTCCTGGCTACCTAACTTCCTGTAAAGCGACTATATCCAAGGGCGATTTATCTAATTCCCGCGTTAATATCTCTAGTGCCCCGCTATTGTATAAAGTCCTAACATTCCATGTTCCTAGGAACATGTCTCTGTGTTTGAGCCTTTGGTATGGGTTTCCTGAAGTAGTCCCCACCCAGAGAAACGAATGGGGGACTATTTGACCTCCGGAAAATTTAACCCAGTAGAACCCATGTCTGCATTTCTTGACGGTTGTATTTTTATGGTAAAAGATCGTCACTTTTTCGACCTAGGTACTTTTTTCGTCTGGCTTATTACTTTCGACCAGTCTGGCATGGGTAACCCTATCGGCAGCAATGCTACCGCCGGCATAGCTCTCAGGATCATTTAAGCACGTAAGCCACTCCACCACGACAAGGTAAAGATACCATGGAGGGGTTACTTACTACTCTTGTAAATTTAAAAAAAATCATGAATCATAAGGACCTGTTATGGTTTCAAACCAATACTGAACTCTAAATCCTCTCTGTTATAATTCTTCTCTTCTTCTTCTGCTTCATGAAATTAGGCCTTTTGACCTGTTTTCACATCAAGTGGAATTTAATGAATCCTTCCATCTAGTAAATGGACATCCAACATTTCTATGTCCTATTGGTTTGTACTTTAGTAACAGCTGAGGGATGTTATAAGTCTCATTCACATGAGTAGCTACTTCCGTTAGAGTTTCCCTAAAAAATACTAAACAAGTTATTTTTTTATGTTTATATTATTAATTTAACATTTCTCACTGAAAGATAAATTATATTTGAAGAGAACAATTTTTCTCTTCAAATATAAGTTATTTTTTATTTATGCATAATACCTCATGGTGTTAATTCCTTAAAAAAAGTGATTTTTTGTTTTGTGATACAGTATGTACAAAATATTGGGAAATCATATTAAATTTAATCTCTGGATATATGATTTCACTGAAAATTTTCATCCGTATAAATTATTTCAAAGAATGGTGACTGGATATGGATAACCAAATATTTAAAATGTCCTCAATTAAAAAATTAATGAATACATTAATCAATAATTGATAAGTAACAGTATGAAGTTTTATTATGAAGAGATGAAACAGGAAATAAAAATAAAGGACACGTCTTACCTCATCTCAAATTTTATCATCTGGACATGTTTTGTAGAGCTTTATGTCAGAATTAAGACTGTTGCATTGACCAACAGTCATATTTCTATTTGTGAATGGAGACGATGGTCTTTGAAACATGTCCAGATGAGAATATATAATATGAGATGAGGTATATATGTCTAGTTCAATTTATTATTGATAATTCATTTGTATCAGAGTCTTGCTTAAGAGTACATTTAAAATTCTGAACTATATATCCTGTATCATCATAATATTTAATTAAAATTACAGTGGGAGGAAATACTATGAGGTATTTATATTAATAGATGAGTTGGAGAAAATGTTTTAACATCTCACCTCACAAAGTTGCGTGTCTTCACGATGCTGGTTTCAAAAGTATAATATTACTTCCATCTTCAGTCAAATTCCAACTGTCGAAATTTTGTCGCTTCTAAACTGCCATCTGATATAGATTTTATGAACTTGGAGATTAGATTATTCTCATCGGGGATATCAAAATCATTGCTTTATTATTATAAATATGAAATATGAATTTCGATATCCCCGACGAGAATAATCTAATCTCCAAGTTCATAAAATCTATACCAGATGACAGTTCAGAAGATGATGCTAACGATGAAATTTCAACAGTTGGAATTTGACTGAAGATGGAAGTAATACTATACTTTTGAAACTGGTATCGTGAAGACACACAACTTTGTGAAATGAGATGTTAAACATTTTCCCCAACTCATCTATCAATCATCATAACATCTCATAAATTTACAAAACGTAAACCCAAGCAAATTTGCATTATTTTATTGCTTTGTTTACAGCATTATTAACTATTTATGTTAATGCTGTAACTACCTGAACTACAGTATAAAATGAGATTCTTTATAAATTCATTTCTTGCTAAAATTATAAGTAACTGCAGGAGGATATAATTCAGTGTAAAGTCAATATTTTGTGTAGATAAATGTTATTTTAAAATTTATAATGTGAAAGCTGTCATTGTTGTTTAATATGCTAGATTTGGCACCAAAGTCTAGCTCTCCAATACTTGGATATAATAAACATTATTCAGTACATAGAATCCTGTATAATTATTTAGACAACAAAAAAATAGAGAAAAATTTTATATTGCTTCATGCTTTCAGATCTTAAAGCTAACACATGATAATTTTTTTTAGAGAAAAATGTTTACCCAAACTGGGATTGAACCCAAGATCTCTAGTTATACATACTAGTGCATTCACCACTATGCTATCTTGGCATCACATTTTAGATGGAAAATTGTCTCTCTCTCATACAATCCCATGCACATGTAACATTGAACCTTCGTTCACAATGCCTCTATCTACTTCTTATTCTACAAGATTTGAATAAGATTTAATACTACTATTATAATTGTAATGTTAATATTGCACTGTTTTAATACAAATTTATACATTCATCCTGAACAATAATATAATTTTTGAAGAGAAAAATTTTCACCCAAACTGAGATTTGAACTCAAGATCTCTGTAGTTCTACTTATTTGCACATTGACCACTATGCTATCTGGGAATCAGACTTTAGACAAATTTTTCTCTCTTTTATACAATCCTGTGTGCACACAGAAGTGAACCTTTGTCCGCAACACCACCTGGCTACTTCTTATTCAAGAAGATTTTGAACAGGATTTAACACTACAACAAATGCATCTCTCCTCTCAATCTGTGGTCCTGCTAGCAGGAAAAGTCACTGCAGGCAGCGAGTCATCGATTCGTGCCAGCCAGCATGTCAACTGCATGGCACTTTTCTCATTTTGTTGATACATGATAATGAAGAGTGAAATAAAAGAGTAAAAATAAATATGTTTACCTTATGACAAAAAATGTTGGAAATGTTCTCCTCTTACATCCTCACGTTTTTGGCACTGTGATAGTAAAAACTGATTCATACACATTAGTTGCTGTTCTGTTATTAAGTTTATGTCTGTCCTGATATATTTCAGTTCGTCTAACATGTGGGGGTTTCTTGAATACACTTTATTTTTTAAGTACCCCCTCAAATGAAAATTGCTAAGAGTTAAATCTGGGGACTATGATGGCCACAAGCCTACACTGATGACCCGATCTTAAAAAAATTACCTAATTAACTCTATTGTGTCAATAGCTGTATGCGCAATTGCAGAGTCTTGCTGGAAATATCCATTTCAACAGTCAATACCAGTCAGTTCTTTGAAATATGGTGTCATTATATCATCTCTGTATCTGTGTCCATTAATTGTGTCATTAAAAAAATTGGTCCTATAATTCTATATGGTTTAATATGTAACAGTTTCGTACCTCGCCATACTGTGCTCTTCAAAATACTGGTTTCTTGGCCAAGTCACCTTAAAGATTTTGTTGGCTTATATTCTGATCTTTCTCCTATTTCATGTAATTTATCCTCTATCAGCACATGTTTTGTTATCCTTAGTTTCTTTATCAAGCACAGAACCCATTTTTCTAAATTTGTTTACAAGTTATCGAATGGTCTCTCTATGTGGAGGATTTACATCTGGAAATTTTGTTCTGAATCGTCTAACGATTTCTCTGCAAGACTCTGTTTTCATATAATTATTATACATAACTTATTCTGTACTGTGAACACAGATCGAGGCATAAAGATAGCTATGAGCTAAGACCACTATAGAACTGAAATAAGTGCTTAATTTTACTTTATAACACGAAAATACAGTATTGCAGTAGAATGCGTGTTTCACCTTACAAGCATGAAGCCTAACTGGCTCACTCCGCCAGGCACCAGTTGCACTATGTGGGTTGTACAAGTTGATGACTGCAGTCGAGTCACTTCCACTAGCAGCCAAAAATTGAGTGACTCATTGTATTATAGCTGTAATGCTAATACAGTAAAACTTGTTTAATCCGGAATGTGAATAATGTGGAAATCTGTCCAATGTGAACAAATTTATTGGTCCCAGCAAAATAATAGTAATTTTACATGTATTTATTTTGTATAAAATGGAATCTGTCCAACGTGGAAACAGAAGGATATTTCTACACAATTCATGAAAAAAAATTGTTTATAAGGTGGAAAGACTGCTAGAGAAATAAATTAGTTTCCAATTCGTTGAATTGCTGTTAGGCAAAATAACAATAAGGGATGATTCCTGTCGTCATGAGAAGTAGAGCTTCTACCTGTTATCCTGAAATTTCTTTCGGCCTCACTGCACACCCATTATGCGAAATACAGGTTCATTTAACAAATATCTGGTGTGTGACATCTGTCTTACAAATAACCAGTGCACTGTAAAATCTAAAATTAATTTAAGATCTGAGACCGATTGTGTATGCATCTTTCACAGGTAGCGTTCTGCATTTCTGGAATAAAGATTGCTAAATTATATGTATCATTGTCATTAAATGAAAAAGTGAACGTAATTGAAGATAAAGAAAAACAAACTCTCAGTATGTGAAATAATGACTAAATTTAAATGTGGAAAAACCCAAGTTTATGAGATTTTAAAACACAAAGAAAAAATAATGAATGAATGGATGCAAGGAAATGATCAAATGTAGAGAGACAAAAAAAAGAGGAAATGAAGAAGTAATGTGGGAATGTTTTACAAGTGCACGATCAAAAAATCTCCAAATTTTCAAACTCATCCTCCAAAGTCAAGCTCTAGCTGTTGCTACATCCCTAGGGAATAAAGATTTCAAGGCATCTTCAGGTTGGTTGTGGACAGTTTTAAAAGACAACACATTGTAGTGTGGAATGAAATTTGCAGGGAATCAAAGGATGCGGATGAAAGTGTAGTTAGTGAATGAAAACTGAAACTGCATACTTTAATTTCAGGATACACGCTTAAGAGACATTTTTAACGCTGATGAAACGGGACTGTTTTTTGCATGCATTACCATCAAAGTCACTCATACATACATACTATAGTTCACTTTCCAAGGGCATCGGAACTACAGTTAATCCAAGGTACACTTAGCGACAAAAAAAATGAGCCACTTTAAAAGCTGAGTTCCTGTTATGGCCAACTGCACATGCTCGTAAGCCATAGCTGTGGTTCAAGAGGTAACGCATTGTTAAATGTTTTAAATACACTGTATTATTTGGTTTTAATTATCTTAAATAGTTAAAGAACAGTGAAGGAGACATGTTTCTAGATATTTACGAGTGTTCAACAAATGTAATATTACTCAAACTGCGACATTTTAAATAAAGTTCAACTCTCGTTCAAAGTGTAACTAGTATCCGACGTTCGAGTAGCGTAGATCGTTAAACTACTTACAACAAAATGAAATGTGTGTGAAAGCCAGGGTTCGAATCCTCCGACAATTTATTTTATTCATTAGTATTTTTTGCAAAATACATCCTATAACATTTAATTCCTGCCACGTAATCTATGTTCACTTTACACTATATTAAGTAATATTCCTGCCTTCATAAATTCTGTAACACTATTTAGCTACCAGTATAAATTTAATTGTGTGTAATGTCCTTTCGACTGATGTGAAGACGAGTGTACCCAGTTGAACCCAGGACTCTATTTTATAAAGAAAGGGACTAGACAAACCCTTAGAATTAGACAACATTTTGGGCTTCTAAATATAGCAAAAATCAACCGATCTAATCATGGAAATAATGTGAAAATGTAAACCTGAAGTACTGTCAAAATGGAAGTTTTAGGGAAGATTTAGAAATTGATATTTCTTGATGATGAATATAAAGAAGTGATAGGCATAAGGGCACTCTTTTCCATTTTCAGTTTAAAATCTAGCAACACCAAAAGATAAAACAAGGGTAGATTTTCTATAGGAAAGAGGATGGCGGTTTTAAGATTAATGCAAAATACAATTTTGTTGGTTGCACCATTGAGATATGACTAACTAGGAGTAAATTTAGAGGAACTGAACCTAGGAAAAGTTATAAAAAGTAAAGATGTACATGGTTGCTCAAAAATTCAGGGCTTAGCTTAAAAAGGGATAAAATTCTTAGTTAAGAAACAAGAATTTGTTTTGAGACCCCTGGAGGTACCATTGATTCATTTCTAAAAGTCCATATGGAATTTGTTAAGAAAAAGGTAGTGTAGACCCATAGTATTTAAATAAATAAAAAAAAACAATGAAGACAAGTAAACACCCACAGCACAAGAAGAAAGACTACGCACATGCTCTAACACTACGAGCACGACTGGGCTAACGACGAATGTTTAGTCATCTAGGACATTCCCCACACCACCTCAGCTGGAGAGGAACTTGGGCAGATCAGTTGCTGCCGGAACAATGGAAGAAGCCAGGACCTATGCAGGTACAACTTCACTACAACAGAGACACAGTCATTCAACATGGAAAATGTCCACCAGTCAATATGGTGCGACATGAGAGACCAAGCAAATACCTTAACCATATCAAACCAAATCTCTGATGGTCCTTGGATCGTATAAAATTCCTAACCTGTAGTCTACAGTAGGGATAATGTGGAGATACCACATATCCTATTAAACCTATCCTCATGATAATCCATGGTTCCTAATAGGAAGTAGCTGGTCACGAGAACTTCAAAGAAAGACCCAAGTACCTGGCATGGCTCTCTTCCAACTGACCAACTGAAGGAAGATACCATCACAGAGCGTGGTTCCAAACATTGGATTCAACCAAGGATGCTGAAGAGAGAGATCAACATGAGCAGCTGACATGGCGAGGTGACAAACAAGAACATAGTGCTTCAGGGTTTCTCTGTGGGCAGGCCTAGTGTGAGAGCTTAGTATTATGAAGAAAAGTGATAAGCTCTAATTAAAGTTTTAGATTTTTTTTTCAGAATGGCAGTGTGGAAAAGAAACCGCATTGAAGACAAGAGAATTATTGAACAATTTGGAAAAAGAATTAGAATAGATAAATTGTGTTTTATGTATGTTTTCTTGTTTCAGGTTCGGAGTGACAAGCTAATCCATTTTCCACATGTAATTTGAAAACCAGATAAATGTGGTATTGATATAAAATATGAAAGTATGAAAACGTCTGTGTCCCATATAGAGGAAGGGAACTGCGGTTAATTGTGAAGAGAAAATGGATTAACTTGAACACAAAATTTCTGTGACTATGATTAAAGTGTTTCTGTTGAAATTCCTGTTTATGAATAGTATTTGGAAAGGGTTAAATAGCCTTTAGGAACAGGAGATAGAGCAAATGTAACCAAAAACCAGATCACCTAGAAAGCTTTGTGCATAGTTAAGTACACAACTTCAGTGGCCCCAAAAAGGGCCTTAAAAGACCCTTTCTTGGGTTTGAGAAGGGGAGAATATATTATGAATACATAGAGTATTTTACATAGATATTTAATTATTTCATAGATTATTTTAAATATTCAAATAAAACATTGTTGAAATAAAGCTTTAGACATTATATTTCAGGACAGAGTTTTGACTTATGGCAGGAACAAAGTTTTCAGGATTTTCAAGGCTAACTGTAAAATCTCTGCATTTAGACTATGGAATGTTTAATACAGTTACTTGGAGATGTAGGTCAAGAACTTAGTATTTAACCCTGGCAAAATAGGGGACTCGAGTCTGTCTGTGAAAACAAGAGCAGCTGATGGGTAAGTCAAGCTACCGATTTTCTTAATATAATGTACCTAGGACTTTTCGAAAAGAGAATAAAGTACATTAAATATTTTAATACTATATTTCAAAGGGATGTTAGAATTTTTAAAATGTAGATTAGGGTAGAATTATAAAACCCCCATCTCCCTCTCTCAAACCCCAGAAAGTTCTTAATATAAGCTTAGATTAGTTATTTAGGCATAGAATACTTAGGGTTATTGTAATCATTATACTCTAGAAATAAAATAGTTAAAATTAAGAATCCATTTATTTATGTTCAAAGACACGTATGGCTTTATAACTAATACTTCCACATACTAACGCTCGGCTAGAACCTCATGCTACCAAAATTTCCAAGTCCTGAAGGTCCTTTAAGCCCTAAGAAAACCAGCAGTTCGTAATAAGAATGAATGCTCTTCAAAGGAAGAAGGGAAACATATTGTAGCTCTACTGTGCAATTAGTTTACTTGCGTGAATCGCGCATTAGAACTTGAAATATTCGAGATCAAGAGTCAGCCCATTCTTTTTGTCGCATGCAAATACATTAGTCTCTACTTAAATTACTTCCAATCACTGGTGAGCTGACTCACCGTGAGCAAGTGCAAAGATTGAATTAGCTACCCACTAACTGGTCATGCATGAAAGTCGTCGTTTCGTAATATTGGCAAGAAATTACCCAGAATCCTGCGATAAAACCACCTCCGTTATTTTCGTCTGCTAGAGGAACGCATTTACGCAAATAATACCATATACAACGATGTCTGTGTCGTGCAATATTACGCCGATTCTCCTGTTCTTCCAGTTGAATTCTTTTGGTAGACTCTATCAAATTCCTCTTCTCTGCGTATACCGAAAACATGATCGAAGTCTTCCAGGTCCGACATCTTGGATAAAGCAGCAAGGTACGCGGCAAGGTTTCAAACTACATCGGTTCCCTTTAGGATTCTTACGATTCGTTTCTCTCTTAAGTTACCTCGTCAGGTAGCTTACGAATTTCAACAATTATTATCGCATGAACAGATTTCTGAGTAAGCAAAATCGTATTAGGATACAACTTTCTCAGCGGAGAACGCCTTTTACAGTCTAATGCATTCATAGATTCGACCCTAAGTGTACATAAAAAGACATATGGTGCTCTATAATCTAAGATTGGTTAATTTTTGTTTGTTTTTATAATGCGGGGGCACGCCGTAGCGTAGTGGTTAAGGCACTGAGCTACAAGCCGGAGGGTCGAGGGTTCAAGTCCTGTTGGGGTCAGGATTTTTAAACTGACCCAAACCCTCTGGCGGCACTATGGCCCTGGGGTCGACTCAGCCTCTAACGGAAATGAGTACCAGACGCTTGTTCTGGGGATAAAGGCGGCCGTCACGCAGGGCTGACAACCCGGCTGACGTAAAGTGCCGATTGTCTAGAAAAAGTGGGAGCCCTAACCTCCTACTACCCCAAGGGCCTCCGGGTCTGTTGTGGGATCACTTTACTTTTTTTTATAATGCGGAATGTTGTCTAATGTGGAATAAAAAATTGGTCCCATGCGATTCCGTTTGAACAAGTTCTACTGTACTGTTACATTTTCATATAAATTAATATACTCATACTGAACGATTAAATTAATTTTTGAAGAAAATATTTCTTCCCAAACTGGGATTTAAACACAAGATCTCAGTTCTATGCACTAGCACACTAACCACTATAATCAGAGATATTGGGTTCTAAACCCACTTTGGGCAAAAAAATGTTCTTTTCAAAAATTGATATATCATTCAATATGAGTATATAAATTTATATAAAAACATTGCAACACGAGAATTTGTCAAACCTGTCTTTCAATTTTGATCACAAAAATATCTTTAGCTGTGTAAAATCTTATCATAATGTCTTCTTAATGTAGAAGCAACCAAAATGTATTGTGAATGATGTTTCACTACTGCTGATGCAAGAGGGATTAAGAGAGGGTTAAAGAAATAAATTTGTGCTTGGCATGGAAGCAGCCTGGATAACTCGTACAGTAGCATAATAGCATGTTAAACTGAAGATCTGGGGCCAAGTCTTGGTTCAGGCAGAAATTTTTCTCTTTACCTTTAATTAAAAGAGAGTATATATATCCATCCATAGTAATTCTGCCCAAAGGCAGGTCCTTCACTGCAGTCATAGCATTTTCATGCTATGCTTGCAGCATTACTAGGGAATTGTAGGTGTGGTAGCTTCCCATTGCTTTCCACACCGGTGAAGGATGATGATGATAATGATAAGGATGATAATGATGGCCATATGATTTCAGGGACCGCATGGGCCTTAAAGTTTTCCTGACATTTGTCTTATAGGTGAGAAAAAACCCCGATAAATACCTCACCCAGAAAACTGCCCCGACCGGGGATCGAGCCTGGGCCTGCTGCGTGACAAGGTAACACGCTACCTCGAGACCACAGTGGTGAACAGTATATGTGCATGTGTGTGCGTGCACACAGGATATAAGTACACAGAACTTCAAATATGGCAATGTAGAAAAATAATATATTTTTAGACTTTAAAGTCTTAAATTCGTTTTCATGATAGCTGAATAAAACAATTATATAAATAAAATGCCACTGGATAAAAATAAACATAACTGTTATATATTAAACATGTCTTCGTTGTAACGAATGGATGTTAGGCCAAATAGTAACAAAACTTATATTAATGTTTTATTTTGATTATCAGTTTGCTTTGTGAATTTTAGTTGTTTGAACTTTACCTTCTTATATGTAATGGAATTAACTATTTATTCTTGCTTGATGTTTGTCTTCCAAGGCACCAATTATAAACATTCTTAAATAATATATATTGTAAATTCACAATTCATTGAAATTTATTTTTTTAAATTTTATTAAAAAAAAGTAAAATATGAACCTCTTTTTATTGGTAGAAATACCTGCTCTTCTCAAATTCATACAAAGAAAGAGTTGCTTAATTGCAACTTATATGAAAATAAAAACTGGCTTTGATTTTATGATTCATATGTATAATGAAGTTAAAAAAGAAAGGGTGATTCATGTTTGTTAAAAATGTAGTTTTTACAATACAATTTACATATGTAAACAAAATTTATTTTAAGGCATTGTAGTGATGTTAGTTCATAAATAAATATTCATCTACTAGATGCTCTGATGTATCAGAATCAATGCTTCCTTCAATTATCTTACATCTGAGATTCTTAGTACGAAATACATCATACCACATTTAATTATGTGTTGTCTAATGAAGTATGACTTCGACAAGCATGTGCAATATTTCATTGCCGACTGAATTTTTAAAAAAACTTATTGCACATAGTTGCTTAATTTTTATTCTTTCAGTAGTATTTTAATTCATTTTTTCAATTTTTTTTTTCCGATGAATTTAAATGATTATTACCTTATAATGTTTACTTCCCAACATTAATTTTAACATAATCTTTCAATAGTGTTTACACTTCGGTACTAATAAAATAAATAGTAGATTTAAAATAACATTGCATGCTTTAAATTGAGAGATTTCAATAGATACAGAATACTGCATTGTAATGAGCTAATTTTTGGTATACCAAGCAGGTACCTGAATCACGTTATTTTAAAATGCTCAGATCCTCTCAGCTGTTTCTTTCTTTACTTCACATTGTGTTGTAAAATTTAGCTAATTAAATAGGATATTAATGCAAAGTGTAATCATAAAAAATATTCAATGGTATACTCTGAGGTGTAAGATTACCCTATTTAGTATTCCATGTGACAAATATAATATTATAAAATGTAATTTTAATTAGCTATAAACTTTATTTAGTCACATAATTATATAATGCTCTCATTTTATTTTTTTATCAGTTTAGAATGTTAACAAATACATTTTCGGTGTTATTTTAAATCTATTACTTCTCACTTGAAAACAAAAATATATTTGAAGAGAAGAATTACAAACAGAATCAGTCATGGAATATGTACAAAAATACAGAAACAACTGGAAATCTCACGTAAGAAGAATGAGCAGAACAAGAATACTATGTCAAATATTAAATTACCAGCCACCAGGCAAGAGATCTTTGGGCAGACCCTTCATATGTTGGATTGAGACTGTAACAAACCACTAGGTCTATCACATGAAAGGAAGAAGAAGAAGATTTGAAGAGAAAAATTTACGCCAAAACTGCGATTTGAACCCAAGGTCTCTGGATGCTTAAGTAGCTCAGTAGCAGAGCACTGGTGTATGTATAAAACCAGTACCTTGGGTTCAAATCCCAGTTTAGGCATAAATGTTTCTCTTCAAATATAAATAATACATCTTTTATTTGGGGTACAGTTTTTTGGTATGCAAAAAGTTAGTCTTCATCGTACCTGATACATAATTTCAATGAATCTTTAAGTCCCAAAGCATCCCCAAAGTTGATTTATATGTATTTATTCAATATATGTTATGTACACTGCTCAAAACAATTAGAGGAACACTTGTAATAAATGGAATAAGTAATTGTTTTTTAAAGCTGTGATGCTGAGAGTTGGAGAGTATGTAAATTGAATTATTAATTGTATCATTGGATACAAATTTTAAAGATCCATGGCCTAAATATAGAGAAATTACCTCAAATAACAAATATAGAGAATTTTTTTTATTTTGGATGGCACTGGCCACTTCTAATTGGTAAGCTTCCTGATGTTGCTATAGTGATGAATGTTGATTATTGCCTTGTTTATTGAAGTCTCTGACAAAATGAGGCATTTAAATGAGTTTGAAGTGTATCATGCTCTACATATTTTACGACAAAGCCAATCTCTGCGACAAGTGGCTAGAGAGCTTGGGGTTTCTCCTCACGTGATGTCCAGGTTACGCAATAGGCACAGAGAGACAGGTCAGTATTGTAGAAGACGTGGCCAGGGCCGTAAATTTAAAACAAGCCCCCAGGATGACAGATACGTTGTTCTTTCTGCTCTTCGACAGCGTACAAAAACTGCAAAAGACCTGCAAAATGACCTTCATATGGCTTCCAGAATCCGGGTTTCAGACCAAACCATAAGGAACAGATTAAGGAAAGAGAATATTCGTCCAAAAAGGCCCATTAAAGAACCACGCTTAACAAATGGGCATAAGGCAGCAAGACATACGTATGCTGAAAAACCATGATGATTTGAACCTGAACCAGTGGGAGTCTGTGCTCTTCTCGGACGAATCCAGGTATCGTCTTACACGTTGTGATGGTCGATTGAGGGTGTGGAGACGGCCAGGAGAAAGATTTTCTGCAGAGGCTGTACAGGAAATTGATAGATTCGGAGGAGGTTCCATAATGGTGTGGGCCAGAGTTATGTACAACAATCGTACGGACCTTGTACTTGTTCCCCAGCGACTGAATGCGTGTCCGGTATAATCGAGCACGTTCTGGAAGAGCATGTAGTACCTGCTGCAATTGGAGTAGGCCCTGGATTTCTGTTTATGCAGGATAATGCCAGGGCACATTCTGCAGCTGTCACCAGGGATTTCCTGAGGAGGAATGAAATTGAGGTAATGGAGTGGCCAGCGGACAGAGCAGACCTCAACCCTATTGAACACTTGTGGGATCTTCTAGACAGGAAGGTCAGGAACCGACATCAAGCGCCACAAACTCTGTAGCAACTTGGAGATGCTCTGAAGGAGAAATGGGAGAATATCCCGCAAGAGGAAATCCAGAATCGTATTGGGAGCATGCCACGAAGGTGCCAAACTGTCATTGAATGTCGTGGAGGCCATACACGATACTAACTCTATATAACGAGTGTTTAACTTTGAAAAATAAGCACAAGATTCAATTGCTTACATAGCGTAATTATTTGAAAAGTTAATTGTCAGCGTTATTCATTTATTTTTACTGACATGAGCAATAAATAAATAAATAAATAACCACAAATAATGTACTTTATTAATTTCATGTTTGTACCTTTATCCAATGAAAAAATATTTACATATTTCATAGTGTTCCTCTGATTGTTTTGAGCAGTGTATAAATTATATTTGAAAAGAAAAATATACGCCTAGACTCGGGTTTGATCCCAGGATCTTTGACTTTCTATGTCAATGCTCTTCCATCTGAGCCACCTAGGCCTCCAATCTAAACGCATATTTTTCTCTTACACATAGTTAATTCCCAAACCCCAAATGCTACGGGCCGTTGCTACGATTTTTGCAAATGGCGGCTTCTTTATTAAGAAGACTTCTTATTGGGAATTTAAACATTACTTATAAAGTCAGTAGTGCTTCTTTCAATGTTAATGTTATCTTAATTGCTGAGTTTTAATATAATCTAAAATCGTGTCTTCAATCTTCATTTTCTTCCTTATAACTGAGTTCCTAATTTTTTCTCTTCTTGTAATTCTTGCTGCCCTTCGTATAAAATCCATTTCCTTTGCCAAAATATATTTATTTGTTTTTGTTGTTAATGGCCAAATTCTGCTCCATAAGTAATGATGCTTTTAACAATTGTATGATACATATTCATTTTATTTTGATTACTTATATTTTTATCCCACAATAATCCATTGAGGCAAGCAATTGCAAATTTTCCTTTATTATTTCTATTTCTTATTTCCTTTTCATAACTCCCATTTTTATTTATTTTAATTCCTAAATATGTGATCTCACTACAAGATTTTATTGTTTCTCCAGACTCCAAAATTAAATTTTGTTCTGGTTCACCAATTGATAAATATTTTGATTTTTTCATGTTCAAATTTAATCCCCATTTTTCATATTCTTGTATTAATTTTCTAGTCATATATTCTAAATCTTCATAATCTTGTGCAATTAACAATTGATCATCTGCAAAATGTAAGTTGTATAAAGTTTTGTTGTTTGAAATAGGAATTCCCATGCTTGAACATTTTCTCCTCCAATTCTTTAATATTTCATGTACATATATTTTAAACAGAGTTGGTGATAGACAACAACCTTGACGAAGACCTTTATTTATCGTGAAACCATGTGACAATTTACTGCCAATTTTAATTTTAGATATGCAATTGTCATATAAATTCTGTATAGCTTTAATTATTATAGTCTTAATTCCCATACGTCTTAAAGCAATCCATAGTTTCTCTATAGGGACATTGTCGTATGTTTTCTCAAGATCTATAAATAGTAGGTGCAAAGGTTGTCCATATTGCATTTTATTTTCTATTACCTGAGTAATGGAAAATAAATTGTCGGTTGTGGAACGACCTGCTCTAAATCCTGACTGTTCCTCTAATTCATATCACTATCACTATATTTTTTTTTTCCAAATAATATTTTGGAATACGTCCATACAGTCTACTCATAGTACGTGTTACTGTTATACCTCTATAATTTTCACATTGGTTCTTTTTTTTTTCCTTTTTTATGGATTGTCGAAATGTATCCTAGTTTCCATTCTTCAGGAACTTTTTTACCATTCATAAATTTTGTAAATAAGTTTCTCAGTCGTTCAAATAAATGGTCGGATCCATGTTTTAATAGTTGCTGCTGGTGTTCCTCCTGGACCACTAGCTATTTTATTTTTTAATGATTGAATATTCATTTTAATATCCTCTATGTCCAATTGTATATGTTCATCTTCATTTATTTCTGGAATATTTTGAGCGTTATCTAAATTAAATACCCTGTTTTCTGATAGTAATGTTTTGAAATAATTTTCCCATTCAGTCATAGGTATTGTTTGTACATTAGTTTGTCCACTTCTTTTATTTCTCAAATTTTTAAAAATTCTCCAAGATTCAGTACTTCGTTTTCCTCCAATACATGTTTGAATTTTTAAACAATTTTGTTCCCAGCTCTGATTTTTAGCTTCCGTAATTTTCTTTCTAACTCTTGCTTGAGCTTCTTTATATTGTATTTTGTCTTTCAGATCTTTGGTATTCAACCACATTAAATATTTTTCTTTTTTTGTTTGCTATTTCTTTTGCTAAGTCCTCATTCCAAAAATATTTGAATTTATTGATTTCTCTATTTGCTTCTCCTAAAGCTTCTTTTGCCACCTGATGAATACTTATTACTATAAAGTTGTATTCTTCCTGAGCATTGTCAAACGTAGAGAAACTGATCATCTAACGTTTTCTTATACAGATATGATGTGCTCTCATTTTCCAAACTATCCAAGTTCTGTAGAGTTGTTGACAAGTCATGAAAAGTGTCCTCTTCATTTTTAGTTTTATTTGTATACTTATTTTAGGAATTCACACTATGAGGTATATTCATTTAGGTAGAATTTTTTATCACTCATCTCATATTGTTCATCTTTTTTACTATAAACTAGTTTCGGAACATAGTTTCTGTTCCATTCTCAGTATCATCACGACCATTGTTCTGTCATCTTGAAGAGTCCTTCGCTCCTTCCATTGGCCGACTGAAAAACCTCGAAACCTGGTCATTCTCACCTGGAATTTCAAAGTTCATCAGTTTCTTCTTTTTGCTCTTTTGAATGTAGATCTTTATCCCAAACGGTAAGTTCTTTTGGTTTTTCCTGATTTATATTCTTCTCCAATTTTTTTATTGAAGAATATAAATCAGGAATATATCAGATCAAATGTCAAGATTGCGACAAAATCTATATAGGAAAAACAAAAAGAAATTTAAAAACTAGATTGAAGGAACACCTTAGAAATGTAAAAAAGGGTGAAGTGGACAAGTCAGCTGTAGCAGCCCATGCTTGGTCTGAAAAACATTTAATTAATACAGAAGCTAGCCTAATCAAACAAACAGATAAACTAAAGGAACTCACAGTCTGGGAAAAAAATCCACATCCAAAAAAACAAGAAAGACAAACTCATGAATTTTGAAACTCCTGCAAATTTTGACCTGATCCAGAGGTTCATCGGTCCACCGATAGAAGTAAGAAGGAAACTGCCAAGAAACGACATAACACCGGTCGACCAGAGGCTACTGACGATGGAGATAAGCTCCGAAACTGCAGTATAGAAGAAAAAAGGATATGAGGTGAGGTAATAAAAACATTAATTTAATTCTTAAATCACTTACATGATTAGTTTGTTCTCTTCAAATCATGAGGATTTCTTCTTTCCTTTCAACCAGTCACTAGGATTTGCTGAACATGCCATTGTAGCAAACATGTGGAGCAAAAATGTTTGTTAAGATCCTCTATTTTGCACCCGAAATAAAGATTGGTACACTGTCTTAATAAATGGAGTTATATGTCGCTTACGATGCGAGTGTCACTTTTCCTCAAATATAACAAAAGTTATGTGGACTATACACACAATTTCATGGCATTTTAGCTTTTATTACACTGCAATCATATCTCTGCGCATAATTTTAAAAATGTATCTGGGAAAATATAGACACATCACACATGTGTTCTACACGACAAAACTGCACATCTATATAACTTATACACCAAGGCACAAACCATTGTTTGCTCACGAAATTCCACTTCAACTGATTCCACAACCTTTAAGATAAATGTTATCTATATTATACAGCTGTCACTGTCTCCCCTCCTCTAAGGGTGTTTCTTTAACCTTCACACTGACTACAATATTCACAGCATATGCAGTAACACTAGGCATGCTGATAATTTAAAAACCAGACCACTGTCATCATTTTAATTGTCATATTCATAATTAGGAGGTTCATCTTAATATAAAACGGTCACTTTTACTTCCGTAACTTTTTGGCTGTTGTCCAGTGTAATCAGAGTGGGAATGAAGATGAAGTTAAGTTTTCAGTTTGTAACTCACAATTTTCAATTGAATTTAATGGCCGTAGAGACATAAATAAGCATGCGGGAAGTCAGAAGCATTGTAAAGCTGTTAATGCTTCTAGTGTGAGCAAGACAATGGATATATTTTTTAAGAATAAAGTTGCAAAGCCTGAAGATTTACAATGTGCTGCTCGAGAGGCAACTTTTGTTTATCATTCCATGCAGCATGGTTTGAACTTCAGTTCGGGTGATTGTGAGTCAAAATTGATAAATGGATTGTTTGATAAAAAGTTAACTTTTTTAAAAACAAAAAGTGAGGCAATAGCAGTTAATGTGATAGCCCCATTTGTGAATAAGAATGTTCAAACTGAACTTCAAGCTGCTAATTTCGTTACCATAACCATAGATGCTTCCAATAGGTTAGATTTGAAATAGTTCCTGAACTAGTGAGATATTTCATCCCAACTATTGGAGTTAAAATCAGCTTGTTAGAATTTGAAGATGTTAGTGGTGAAACTTGAGAAATATTATCAGAGCATGTTATGCAAACTTTACAGAACAATAATCTCAAGGACAAAATAATATCATATTGTGCTGATATCACAAACACAAATTTTGGATGTGTGAAAAGACAAAGGAAAACAAATGTTTTCAGTAAAATGTAGAATGAACTAGGAAGGAAAGTGCTAGGTAGTGATTGTGGTGCACACATTGCTCATAATTGTTCCACAATGCTGCAGATCAATTACCCATCGATATTGAAGTTATTGTTGTGAAAATCTACAAATTCTTCTATATCTACACTGTGAGTGTAGCTCAGTTTTTAGAGGATTTCTGTGAATTTGCCGGTGTAGAATACAACAAAGTTCTCTGTCATAGCAGTACCAGATTTCTCAGCCTTTTACCAGCAGTTCACAGAATCTTATCAATTTACGATGGTCTGAAATCATTCTTCCTCTCTCAGAGTAGCAATGCGTGCCCAAGAATTATAAGGAACTTTTTCCAAGATCCTTCCAGTGAAGTGTTGTTCTTATTTGTTCATGCTTCTTTGCAACTTTTCAATGAAACTGTGCTTGAGATGGAAAGAAGTGATATTTCTGCTACCGAAGTCTCTTTAAAGTATCAGGAATTAAAAGAGAAGCTCATATCTAGGAGAAAACACAGGTTCATCCCTCATGCAGCTAAACAGAAGTTAGCAACACTGGTCCATGAAGGTAACACAATGCATGAAGATTTTGAAGAAAGTGTTGTGAAGTTTTATGATCAGTGCATTTCATATCCTGTACTGTGGGAGGGTAGTTTTGATGGCGCTGAGCAGTTTTCTTGGATTGAAATTGGTTCGTCATATGAATTAGAGTGGAACAGTGTTGAAAAATTAGCTAAGTTTATAAATTCAATTGTTTCTAGTGAAATTCTTGCTGTAAACATTGACAAACTATTTGATGAAATAGTGATTGTAAATCTTATACTTAAGAAAATGGTGAGGACACAAAACTGAAGGGTGTAAGTCTGTGGGTTGAACGTTAAAAAAAAAAAACGAAAGCAAGTGATACAAACATAATGAATTTTGAGAGAATCTTGGAATTTATTTACTGTCTTCCAGGTACTTCTGCTCCTGTAGAAAGAGTGTTTTCTTTGATGCGAAGTATTTGGACACCCGAAAGAAATATGCTCCAGGTGAATAAGGTAAAGGCCCTCGCTGCAAATGAAGGTTAATTAAAATGATTTATGTGCAGATTTCTACGACTTCATCAGAGAAAACACTTCTTTTTTAAATCAGGTACATTCATCAGAAAAAATATGTTAACGATGTGAAATTTTAATGTTAATTGATACCATGTGTTAAATAAGTTATTAAATTAGCCTTCCAGTTTGAAATATTTTATTGTTGTTATGAAAGTAGTTTTACATTAGTGGTTATAACAATATTAATTGGATAGTATTAATCAACATTCATTAACTTACTAACATTATTTGCCTGATAAAGGGAAAAATAAATATGTCTGTATTTTTGGGTCCAGAATTCTGGCAACCCTAATTGAAAGTGTGTTAAATAATTATAGGCTATTTAAATTCATTTTAATTCCTTATGGAATGTTTAAACAAAATTAGAGATAAAATATCCCCACCTCATACAGAACCTTTCTTTTCCCTGAAACTAAATATAGCACTATTTTTAGCATTTAAGGTACAAAAGGAAAAAATGCATTACATATAAAAAAATCAGATTTAGATAAGGAACTATTTTATGTAGAAGTAATCCTTTATTTAATATTTGAAGGAAGTAACACTATGAAGTTTCTTTTAATTATGAGTTAGGGTTTTAGACTCGCCTAATTTTTTTTTATATTTCATGCAGACTACTTTCTTCACATTTGTGTGACATTGTCAATGTCTCCCAACTGCCGAATTTGCAGTTGTTAATCCTGTAGGTTGATTTCCGCTTCCTTTGTTGGCTGACCCATGAACTTCCAAATCAATTTTTTTTTTCCTTTTTCCCCGGGAATTTCAAAATTCATAGTTTTTTCTTATTCTTATGGATGTAAATTTTCTCCCAAATTGTGAGTTCCTCAGATTTATCTAACTGTCTCAGCAATTTGGCTTTAATTTCTATTCTGTGTTTTTTTTTACCATGCATGTACAGCTATAGCAGACTTTTCTATTTTCCTATTTTTAACTTTTCTAAGGTGTACTTTCAGTCTTGTATTTAAGTTCCTTTCTGTTTTTCCTATGTATATTTTTTCACAATCTTTACAATCAATTTGATAAATCCCTGATTTGTTGCTTTCATAAATCTTTTCATTTTTGATGGTTTTAATTAATCTATTCAGGCTGTAATCATTTATTGGTGCAAATTTAATATTCAATTTGCTGAAAATTTTTTGAAACTTAAATACTAAAGGATGGTATATAAATTTCCTGAATTTTTTACCAATTTCTTTATCTGTCTGAAGAGTAATTTCATTTACCACTTTTTGATTTTTGAATTTATTTATTTTCTTATGAATCATATTTTCCTCAAAACCCATTCTCTCTTGTTATTTTTAATATGTGTTTTTTCTCTGTATTAAATTATTTTCTGCTCATGGGAACGTTCACAAGTCTGTTAAACTATTAAAAACTGCCTGTTTATGTGCAATATGGTTTAAACCTGTTGCTTTAATATAGTTATCAATGTGTGTTTCTTTCCTGTAAATTCTATTTTCCTTTTTTCCTAATTTCTGATCAATTTCTTCTTCTTCTTCCTTCCAAGTATTAGGCCAAGGCCTGTTACGATCCTATAGAACATTTTCCCTCCAGCGTTTCATAGGACGGCCCAGTGATCTTCGTCCTCTTGGTATATAATTATAAACAGCTTTGGGGATCCGATTTGAACTCATCTGATCAATTTAAGGTCTAAAAATGGTATTTGTTGGTTATTTTCAACTTCCCTAGTAAATTAAATTGTTTTATTATGAATATTCAAATGTTTAACAGTATCTTCTAAGTATTTTTGTTTGACTAGTATTATGATATTGTCCACATACCTATTCCAAAATTAAAAAGAAAAAATCAAAGGGTATGCTTTGATTAATCTGACATTCGAAGTTTCCCATGAACATATTCACCAAAAATGGCGATTATGGATTTCCCATTGCAAGTCCTGTTCTTCATCTTTTATTTGTTAACTTAATACTGATTTTACTAACAGTTATATTATAAATTTGATCATCCCCCATTGTCCAATAAGAAATCCTTTAATTTAATTCAGCTCAAATGACATGAATCGCATGTATTCCAATGCCAATTTCTTGCATATAGATGACATTAATGTATAAGAATGAAATAAATCGTGATTATTTCTTACCTCATACCTCTATGTTCCTTTAAACACAGCACTGCAGTATCGGGGACTCCTTGTCACCATCGTCAGCTGTTTTCACAATTGTCAATTTTTTCTTTTGTTGATAATTATCCAAACTGCCATCTGATGTTCTTTTGAAGGAATTATTTTCTAAACTGCCATCTGGTGGTCTTTTTAATGAAGGATATATATATATAGGAAAAACAAAAAGGAATTTGGAAACTCGTAAAAAAGAACACTTCAGAAACATAAAGAATGGAGAAATTGAAAAATCAGCTATAGCAGCACATAGTTTATTTAGAGCATCATAGGAAAAAGAAGCAAAACTTTTGAAACATCTATCTAAACCTTTAGATTTAACAGTTTGGGAAATATATATTAAAAAAAACCATACTAGAACCATGAACTTCGAAATTCCAGAAGAACCGAGCTTGATTACAAAGTTCTTCAAAAAATACAGTGTAGAAAATTATTCATTAAAAAGAACACCAGATGGCAGTTTGGATAATTATCAACAAAAGAAAAAAATTGACAATCGTGAAAACAGGCAACGATGGTGACAAGGAGTCGCCAATACTGCAGTGCTATGTTTAAAGGAACATAGAGGTATGAGGTAAGAAATAATCACGATTTATCTAATTCTTATGAATTGAACCTCATAATGTTAAAAATTCCCAAATTTTAAGACATTAATGTAGTCTATTTTTAAATGTACACACAACTTTGGCAGATCATGTTACATTTGTAGGTGATGTGGACTTATATTATGTGCAGAGAGGAGTGCATATTTACTTGTTTATGTAGTATAAATATATTTATATGAAGGGCAATGATGAAGTGAAACCTAGTACCAGATCGACTGATGATCTTGGGGTGAATTTGCAAGAACTATTCAGCTAAACCACAATAGTAGACTAATTCACTGGCACTATCGACTCTGGAGGTTTATGTCCATGCAGACATAAGCTTTCCATACATTCCTATCCTGAACTAATGTTTTTCAATCATTTTCTGTACGATTCACCGTCCTCAAATCATGGTTAACATTATCCCATCTTATTCTTGGCCTACCTACTGTGTGTAGTTAAACAAATAATATAACTTTTTAGTAAAATCTGTGACTGCATTAACAAAATGGCTGAAGGGTGTAGAGAAGGAAAATATCTGCTAGGAGCATAACTATTTTTGTTAATATTCACTAATGTGTACCTTTTTGGGCATAGCGCGTGATTGCTAAACACAAACATTTTAATGTTGGAGATTCCATGCATGGGCAGATACATGCCAATCATGTAGTCTAAGGCTCGTATCTATGAACACATTCTAGCATAAAACGCGTACTCAGCTGAGACAGTTCCACCTAAAGACTTTTGCATACTCAAGAATCTGTTCATGCGATAATAATAATTGCCAATTCAAGTAGAAATTCCGTAAGCTACCTGGTGAGGTGACTTTGCGCTTTCAAGCGTGAAATTATGACTGTTTCAATGTATATTTTTTTCTTAATTTCATAAAATATTTATGTCATTGTCTGTTACGACTTATATGTCTCTTATTTTAAATAAATAATTTGTTAATATCATATGTTTCTTCAAATATGTCGTAAATATTTTGAGGTTAGGCCTAATAATACATACAAAACCTGGTTAAAAATAATCTGTAATAATTAAATGAATTATTTTTCTATTATTTGGTATGTAATTATTGTTAGTAATACATGAGTAAGCCTTATTAGCACTTTTGTTTGTTAAATAAATAATAATAAATTACATAACAGCATTTTTACTTAGTTTTTAGGGCGATAATATGAATATCAAAGAACTAATAATTTATTTTTAAAATAAATCGGTATCAAACAGAAGTCTAAAATAATTATTTTTTCTATTATTTTGTACGTAATTATAGTAAGTTACACATGAGTTTAGGCCTTATTGCACTTTTGTTTGTCAAATAATTAAAAATGAAGTACGTAAAAACATTTTTACTTAAGTTTTAAAGGGTGATAATACAAATATTTAATATTTTTTATCAAAATAAATAGATATCAAACTGTAGTCTAAACTAACAATTTTGCTCATCATGATAACAAAATTTATTTATAACGAGGATGGTACTCTGTGGTGATAATTTAACATATTTAAGAAATTGTGTGAGAAATTAGTTAATGCCTATTTTTCAATTTTTTTAGAGGCTTTCATAATATGTGTGTACATTTCGTAAAATTATCTATGGCAATTAATTTTGATAAAGTATTGTCATTCATGGGTTAATGATTGATAGGGGTATTTCATTATATCCCAGTATAAAATAATTGCAACATTACTAAAAAATCTGTCTCGTCTAATATTTGTTATCATAGAGAGCCTAAACATTTTTTTTTCCCCATTGCATTATAACTCTGTCAAATATTGCAATAAGATATATTTTTTTAAATTTACACAAGTTAGTAGATAAACTCTGTATGATTTTTTTTCAGCAGACATAAAAATCTTTGGAAATATTGCATTTATTTAACACTGGTTTAATATCATATTTGAAGAGAAAAATTATACGCTCAGACCAGGACTTGAACCCGGGACCCTTTGTTTTCTAGTCTAAGTGCTCTACCATTTGAGCTACCTGAGCAAGTACCGATCTAAATGCAAATTTTTCTCTATATACGTTGTAATTCCCGCCCACCAAATGCTTTGAAGCCTTTGCTTCTATCTTTGCAAATGGTGGCTCTTATATTAAGAAGACATATTAGGGAATTATACATTACATTATAAATGCCAGTACGGCTTTTTTCGATGTTCTTATTATTAATTTCATACATCTCAATGATGGATAAATCATATTTGAAGAGAAAAATTATACGCTCAGACCGGGACTTGAACCCGGGACCCTTGGTTTTCTAGTCCAAGTGCTCTACCATTTGAGCTACCTGAGCAAGTACTGATCTAAACGCAAATTTTTCTCCATATACGTTGTAATTCCCGCCCACCAAATGCTTTGAAGCCTTTGCTTCTATCTTTGCAAATGGCGGCTCCTATATTAAGAAGACATATTAGGGAATTATACATTACATTATAAATCCCTATCAAACAACAGTACAGTATATTTGCTCATACAATTAATCCAGATATTTGGTATCTACTTAATCTCCAATTCCATGGCACGAGAGGTCTAGAAGGCCCTTGACCTATCTGCTGGCTTCACATCCACATATGTAAATCACAGAGGTGGATGATCATGTAGTCAGCATATCAGATCCCCAGTCATTATAGCTGGTTTTCTCAACCTGAAACTGCTACTTATTGTAGCTACCCAAATTCCAACAATGTTGGTTGGGTACTGGTCCCATATTGGCCAAAGATAATTGAAAAAAAATGATTGCTTGCATGGAGATTTGAACATGCACCAATGCATCATGTGTTAAACTGCTTGGCTATATGCAGAACTACCCACTTAATCTTGTCAATACACTTCTTACATGTGGTTTTAATAACTCAAAAATAAAATAAAAATACTATCCCATGAGGTTTTAAACTCAGATCTGCAGGTCAACAGGCAGGTGTGTTACCTTTTTATATTTAAATTAATATTGGGAAGTAAACATTATGAGGTTACATCATTAATAGTGAGTGGAGAACATATTTTTTTTATGTATGAGGTGAGTCGATAAAAATATGTTCTCCACTCACTATTAAGGTGTGTTACCATCTGACCAAACATAAGAGTATTTGGTTAATGCAAATATATAGAATTAACCCTTTGCCCAGCTCTATGATTTCTACTAGTTAGCTGTGGAGCGACATATTCATTTTAGGGTATTTAAATTTTAAATGTCTTTTCGACAATTTCAATTGAAGAATGGCATATGTGGAATAGGTATGGCCATTTCTATGAAAATAATGTGAAACAAATTACAGAATCTGGTTGTTTTGTAATTATGAATTTCTTGATGAAATAAGTATGCAAATATGTAAAGATGCAATACATGTTTCATATATATATATATATATTTATTTATTTATTAATCCAATCTTAATTCAACATCTTATGGAGATGGCATTGTTTACAATATCCGTAACATATATTTCTAAAATCAATATATTAAGAAACCGTATTAATTAGGCTATTTGTAAATTTTAAATTCTGTTGTTGTTGTTGTTTTCAAATGCTGGGCCTTGGCACCGAAGCCATTAGCGTTCTTGCTCTCCAATATTTCTCTATTGTGGATCCAACAGGTAATACTTCACAGGTTTGTAGGTGTTTCATTCATTTCTTCGTCTTTATTGCATAGAGGACAATTTGGATTCGTGTAGATTCCTATTTTATATAAATGTTTGGCTAAATAGTCATGTTCTGTAAGCAGTCTAAATGTTGCTACTGTAGTTTTACGTGGAAATTCTGGAATAATATCTGGCTTCTTTACTAAAATATTCCATTTTTTGTCTTTGGCTTTATTACATAGGTCTTGGTTTTGTTTGATTTTATATTTGTTTTTAACTATTCTTTTTATGGATGTGAAAGGTAAGCTTTTAGTAGTATTCTGAATTAAATTGGAGCCTTTTTTGGCAAGAAAATCAGCAGTGTCATTTCCAGCAATTCCACAATGTGCAGGTATCCATTGCAATTGAATTCTTTTCTGTAGTTTTTGGAGTTGTTGAATCATTTTGTAGCACTCTTTAATTTGTATTGACTTCATTTTGTGTGAATTTATTGCATATATTGCTGCCTTAGAATCAGAGAGTATGACCGCATTTTGAAATTTATTTATTCTGTATAGTAATTGTTGGAGTGAAATATGAATAGCCGTTACTTCTGCATCAAAATTTGTTGTGTGGTATCCTGCTGGTTGATAAAATGAAAATAATGCACATGTAATTCCTGATCCTGAATTGTTATCAATAGTAGATCCATCTGTGTAGACATGTAACCATTCTTCTGGTGGATATCTCTTATTCACAACTTCTAATGCTAGAGCTTTTAGTACAAGTGTGGGAGTTTTCAGATTTTGTAACGGGTTCTTCTAGATTTAGCTGAATGTTAATTGGTTCAAAAGTAAGAGGGTTATCTCTGATCAAAATATTTTCTTTAGATTTAGGAAGATTCAAATCTGTTTTTTATTTCCATTACTTTGGACAAGAAACTTGTTTGTGTTTTCCAACTTGCTTGGTTGTAACTGCCTTTTTTCCCATTTTGTTGTTGTTAATCGTAACATTTTCTCATGTTGTGTTATTGCCTGTTCCTCTAAAGTTAGACATATTGGAGGGTTCTGAGTTAGTGCTTGCATTGCTGCGATTGGAGTTGATTTTGCTGCGCCAGTTATAAGCCGTAAAGCCTGATTTTGGCATACTTCTAGGCGATTCAGGTTCGAGTTATTTGCTGTGATTATTACCTCCCCATTGTATAGTAGTATTGGCTTGATGAATGTTTTGTATGTGGTGTTCAGAGTCTGGCGATTACTGCCCCACTTTGCTCCGGCTAATCTTTTTAAGATTGAGAATCTTTTCGTTGCTTTGTTTACTACTGCTTCAATGTGTTTTCTCCATGATAATTTTGAATCAAAAATTGTTCCTAGATATTTTGTTTCATTTGTTTGTCTCAGATTTGTTTTCTTGAACTGTAGATTTAGTTTTGGAATTTTTTTCTTCAAGCTAAATATTTGAAACGTTGTTTTGTCTGTATTAATGGCCATTAAATTGTTGTGGGTCCACTTTTCTAGTAGGTTAAGAGCCTTTTCCATAGATGATTTAGATTTTTCTATTTGTGAGGAAGATGTCCACATAATCATGTCATCTGCAAAAAGAGCTGTCTTTATTTCTGTGTTTGATATAGCTGGTGGCAGATCGTTGATGTAGATGTTGAACAGGGTTGTACTTAGTACTGCAAATTTTAAATTCTAGCTTAAAGTATTATGCCAGAGTTTAAAAAATACTATATATTGCATAGATAAGTAGTATCATTGGTTACATATAGCAAATCCAATGTTCGAATATGGATACAATATATTTGTTGAAATTTATTAAATTTACCTACAACTTTATTTTCTTATTACTCTCTCTCTCTCTCTATTTTATATCTGAAGAAAAAATTCCCCCGTATACCGTAATTATTTTAATATAATATATCTACAAAAAAATGAAGTATTCTACTTTTATAAATAATTTATTATAATTTTGGTCTCTGAATAAAATTTTCTGAGTAATCACTGAATTCGAATCATGTTTTTTTTTAAACTCACTAATAGCTAAATTATTAATATTTAATTTAGTAACAGAACTCACCACTTTCGTGTCTAGCTGTTCTTCTCAATTGCACAATACACAATATTCATTGCTTATATACACATAGTTAAACATATATCACTATAGGCCCTACTTAAAAACATCACAAATTAAACTTTTTGAATTAAAAGAGTAATTATTGTTCTCGTTATAATCAGTGCGCTCTGCCATTGACGCTACGATTTCTTCATCACTGTCACTCGTTTGTTATATATCACTATCTTGCACTAAACTACCCATCCAAGAAGCGTCAGAACTATCACTTTCATAATTAAATTCCTCTTCTATCGTGGTCACAATATCTTTACTGCACAATGGGTTTAAATTAGAGGTAGTTTTACTAAGACATGAACTTTTGCTTTCGCTTGCCATGATTACAGATAAACTGGTGGAGGCTTTCAAAAATAGGGTTGAAAACACAAAAAAAGTCCGTTAGAATTTTACAAAAATTTATAAAGCAAGCCTCGTTGCCACATTTAATACATTCCACAGATGCCAAAGAATGACTGACACGTCACAGTTTTCCAAGAAAGTGAATCCAAGTTGACATACAGCTGTTTTATAAAGAGGTACGCTTTACTACGTTATACGGGGCAGGGACAAAGCAAGTAAGGTACGCTTTACTACGTTATATGGGGCAAAGGGTATACAGTGCTACTAATATGCAGTGTGCCACATTATGCTTTTGTTAAACTACAGCATAATTATACTTGTTCTTCCTTGCATGTGATAGACCTAGGGGTCTGTTACGGTCTCAATCCAACGTTTGAAGGGTCTGCACAAAGATAATAATTATACAAACAGAGCAAATCTGCTTCAGATACAATATTTTCAAATTCATAACATTTGCATACAGGAAAGAGGATGATAATCTAGCATTCAGTAAATCTAATTTAAAAACCATTTGTCATAAAACAGATTTTTTTTAATTCTGTGCAATTTATTAAATTTTAACATCCATTTGTGACTCTAGGCATAACTGTAGTAGATTCTAGTATTATCAATATTTATATTTTTTTAAAAATATTGAATAGAAACTCTTTATCTAATGGTTTAAGGCAAGCCGATGCTGAGTCTCCTCTGCTATATATTCAATTTTGTACTAGAGCAGGTAATCAGATCTCTAGATGATAAAAGTCTACCGCTGTGGTCTCGAGGTAATGTGCTGCCTTGTCACGCAGCGGGCCCAGGTTCGATCCCAGGTCGGGGAAATTTTTCTGGGTGAGGTTTTTCCTCACCTGTAAGACAAATGACAGGAAAACTTTAAGGCCAAAATGGTCCCCAAAATCATATGGCCATCATCATCATCCTTCAAAGGTGTGGAAAGCAACGGGAAGCTACCACACCTACAATTCCCTAGTAAAGCTGCAAGCATAGCATGAAAATGCTATGATTGCAGTGAAGGACCTGCCTTTGGGCAGAATAACTATGGATGGATGGAGATGATAAAAGAAGAGGTATAATTAATATAATCAACTTTTATAAGATTCATGATGTGTTCCGTTGAGATTTTATTCAAAATTATTCTTCTTCTTCCTTCCAAGTATTAGGCCAAGGCCTGTTCCGATCCTAGAAAATTTTCCCTCCAGTGTTTCATAGGACAGTCCAGTGATCTTTGTCCTCTTGGTATATAAATATAAACAGCTTTGGTGATCCGATTTGAACTCATTCTTTCTAGATGGTGTTTCCAATTTAGTTGGTACCATTTAAATTAATATTGGGAAGTAAACATTATGAGGTTATATCATTAATAGTGAGTGGAGAACATATTTTTATCATAAAATTGAAAAAGAGGCAAAACTTTTGAAACAATTGGATAAACCGTTTGGGAAATGATATTCATTCAGAAGAATAAATATCGATCTATGAATTTTGATATTCCGGTGGATAAAAATTTAATTACAAAGTTTATAATCCCAACAAAAGATGGCAGCACAAGAGGTGATGTCATTAGAGAAATCAACAATCACAGAATTTCATCAGTGGAAGCCATGACTGAAGAGGGACATGATATTGTCTGAAACTGTCGGTATCAAAGAAATTTGAAATCATATGAGGTGAGTCGATAAAAATATGTTCTCCACTCACTATTAGTTGGTACTGTTTAATATATTCCAAAATTGGCGTAGTCTTCAATACTTTTAAGATATCGGTGTTCCTTTTCCAATCCCATCTGGTGTAACCACTTTCTGTGCATGAATCTCATTTCACAAGCCGTTATTCTGCTTTCATGTTGTCTTTTTACTGTCCATGCTTCACTACCATAGGTCAACACTGGTCTAGCCAAAGTGTTATATAAACGTAATCTGGTGTTTTTTTGTACAAGGAATGGTTTCATAACTTGATTAATAATTCCCAAACTTTTATTACAACTAGTAATTTTTTCAGGGATATCCTTTTCATCCCAGATAGAGAGATAATATCCAGGATATATAAATTGATTAGATCTCTCTAAAATTTTATTCTGGAGACAGATTTTACTTTGTATGGGGTCCTTCCTATTAAATGCCATAATTTTAGTTTTGTTAATTGATATTTCCACATTAAATTTGGCACCTATTTTTTGTAAATTATAAATTGATTGTTGCAAATCATTTTCGGAAAGTGCCAGAAGAGCTAAATCGTCTGCAAAAAGAATAGCATTGAGTTTGAGGTTCCTATTGATGGGTATATATCCTCGTTGTGTTTTCCTCCATTCGTTTATTAATTTATTCATATACACTGCTCAAAACAATTAGAGGAACACTTGTAATAAATTGAATAAGTAATTGTTTTTTAAAGCTGTGATGCTGAAAGTTAGACAATATGTAAATTGAATTATTAATTTTATCATTGGATACAAATTTTAAAGATCCTTGGCCTAAATACAGAGAAATTACCTCAAATAACAAATATAGAGAAATTTTTTATTTTGGAAGGCACTGGTCACTTCTAATTGGTAAGGTTCCTGATGTTGCTATAGTGACGAATGTTGATTATTGCCTTGTTTATTGAAATCTCTGACAAAATGAGGCATTTAAATGAGTTTGAAGTGTATCATGCTCTACATCTTTTACGACAAGGTCAATCTCTGCGACAAGTGGCTAGAGAGCTTGGGGTTTCTCCTTCCGTGGTGTCCAGGTTACGCAACAGACACAGAGAGACAGGTCAGTATTGTAGAAGACGTGGCCAGGGCTGTAAATTTAAAACAAGCCCCCAGGATGACAGATACGTTGTTCTTTCTGCTCTTCGACAGCATACAAAAACTGCAAAAAAAGACCTGCAGAATGACCTTCATATGGCTTCCGGAATCTGGGTTTCAGACCAAACCATAAGGAACAGATTAAGGAAAGAGAATATTCGTCCAAAAAGGCCCGTTAAAAAACCACACTTAACAAATGGGCATAAGGCAGCAAGACGTACGTATGCTGAAAACCATGGTGATTGGAACCTGAACCAGTGGGAGTCTGTGCTCTTCTCAGACGAATCCAGGTATCGTCTTACACGTTGTGAGGTCGATTGAGGGTGTGGGGACGGCCAGGAGAAAGATTTTCTGCAGAGGCTGTACAGGAAATTGATAGAATCGGAGGAGGTTCCATAATGGTGTGGGCCGGAGTTATGTACAACAATCGTACGGATCTTGTACTTGTTCCCCAGTGACTGAATGCTGTCCCGTATATCGAGCACGTTCTGGAAGAGCATGTAGTACCTGCTGCCATTGGAGTAGGCCCTGGATTTCTGTTTATGCAGGATAATGCCAGGGCACATTCTGCAGCTGTCACCAGGGATTTCCTTAGGAGGAATGAAATTGAGGTAATGGAGTGGCCAGCGGTCAGCCCAGACCTCAACCCTATTGAACACTTGTGAGATCTTCTAGACAGGAAGGTCAGGAACCGACATCAAGCTCCACAAACTCTGCAGCAACTTGGAGATGCTCTGAAGGAGGAATGGGAGAATATCCCGCAAGAGGAAATCCAGAATCTTATTGGGAGCATGCCACGAAGGTGCCAAACTGTCATCGAATGTCGTGGAGGCCATACACAATACTAACTCTATATAATGAGTGTTTAACTTTGAAAAATAAGCACAAGATTCAATTGCTTACATAGCAGAATTATTTGAAAAGTTAATTGTCAGCGTTATTCATTTGTTTTTACTGACATGAGCAATAAATAAATAAATAAATAACCACAAATAATGTACTTTATTAATTTCATGTTTGTACCTTTATCCAATGAAAAAATATTTGCATATTTCATAGTGTTCCTCTAATTGTTTTGAGCAGTGTATATAATGAAAAGCATCGGTGAAAGTCCACATCCCTGTCTTACTCCAGTGTTGATCTTTTCCCAAGAAGATAATTTGCCACCTTGTTTAACAGAGATTTTATTATCTTTATAGATGTTGAAGATATTAGTAATATATTGTTATCATCAGCTAAAATTTGTAGTAATATATTTCTGTCTACTTTGTCAAAAGCCTTTATGAAATCAACGAAGGTGATATGAGTTTCTATATTGAATTCCTTGTGCTTTTCTAATAGTAGTTTTAGAGTGAAGAATCCATCTGTACAAGATGTACCCTTCCTGAATCCATTCTGCTCTTCTCCAATTATATTTTCATAAATTTTTTCAATTTATTCTTAACTATATTAGCATAAATTTTATATCCAGAGTTCAACAAGCTAATTCCACGATAGTTATCTTTGATTTGGCGACTTCCTTTTTTTGAAGATTGGTATTAAAGTGGATTTGTTCCAGCTTTGTGGTGGTTCTTGTCCTTCCCATATCATATTAAGAAGAATAAGAAATCTGTCCAAAAATGTTTTAGTTGAAAATTTAAATAATTCTTGATTAATGTGGTCTTCTCCGGGAGCTTTGTTACTTTTTAATGATTTAACAACATCAGTTACTTCATGTATAGAAATTTGTTCCAAAGCAGTGTTATTAGAGATTGGTATTTGTAATAAATCATCCTTTTGTGTCCATAAATGATGAAAGTAATTAAGCCAAGATTCTTTAGATAAACAATTTAAATGTGCATTTTCTTTTGAATCATTATTTAAATTTTTTAAAACTTTATATATTTTTGGTTGAGGCCTAGTGATATAATTTTCCAAAAATGATACAAATTGTTCCCAGCTTTGCCTATGTTTTTTGCGAACTTCAATTTTAGCTATGGCTCTCTTCCTATGATACTCTACTTTATCTTCATCTTTTTTGTAGACAAGAATTTTTTGTATGCTTTATCATCAATTACTTTTTTTATGTTTTCATCCCATATCCGTAGTCCTTTTTTTCGATTCCATTTAGTTTTGATACCCAGGCTTTCATTTGCTGCTTGTGTCAAAATACTCTGTAGAGCAAGCCATTCTTCTTCTATATTTTCGCCAACCGGTGTTTCTTGAACTAGACAATCTAATCTGCATTTGTATAGCCAGGTAATAGTGGGATCTCGGAAAAGACTTACTTTATAAGTATGGTCCACATTTTCAAATTTTATATTATTAATTATTCAAAATTAAAATATAAAATTATGGAATATTCACCTGAAAGGTCCGTCTCCTCAACTTAATTAAACAACTAATTAAGTTGAGGTGACGGACTTTTCAGGTGAATATTCCATAATTTTATATTTTAATAATATAGTATTAATACATTGATGGTATATATTGATGATGCATTATTATAAGGTGATCTGATAATAAAATTCTTAGGAAAAATTTTAAATCAAAAAGAGATGAACAGACAGGTGAATGGAGAAGACTACTTATAGCAGAAAGCCACACCTAATATTTATGGGAAACCAAATGTAATGAGAATGGTTACGTTTTATAGACAGCAATGTGCAGGACATGGGGAGTTAAATAGGGGCATGGAAACTAATAACAGTAACCATGATTTGAGAGAGGTGAATTATACAAGGAATGACAGGAAACCATTAGCTCAGGATAGGGATGTATGGAGAGAGCTTATGTCCATGCAGCCATAAATCTCTGGGTTTGATAATGCCGGTGATTTATTATTAGGCAATAGTATTACATTCATGAGTTATAAATATGATACACAATTTTTAAAACATTTAAAAAAATATAACTGAAGGTATAAGTGTATTTTAATCAATTATTATTTATTAACCAAATTTCCTGTGTAGGCCTAACCTAAAAATATAAAAATTATGTTAAATATTTCAATAGCCGTATAATATTAAAATTATTTACTTAGATTTCTTTTTAGTTTAGGCATAAACCTCACACAGAATAACAATAATAATAGTAATAATCAAACATAAAAGTCATAATGTCGTAATTTCGTCTATTAATTTTGAGACAACAGTAAGCATTTCCATTTGAGGATCTTCACGAATATATAAAATTATTATAATTGAAATAATCATTAGAAAAAATGTAAAAATCATTGTAAATGGTGGAAATAATTTGAAAAATTAAACCCTAAGAAATATGATAGGAGTTTATGAAGGAATTAAAAAAGTCGCGTCACAGGTTGTAAAGAGTAGCCTAATTTATTATAGAAATATCTATAAGCCTACATAATTGAGAGCGTCCATATTCAGTAAAAATTTGCTCGTTATTTCTTTTTAATTATTGTATCTTACTTTGTAACTATGTAACCATGTTCTTAAATTTTTATTGTAGAAACAAATAATATATCAATATACAGCAGCTGTCTGCTATAATACGCCTCAGGCAAGTTAGAAATGTTTTGGAACATGCTTTGGAATGCATTGAAAACCGTTTTTAGCAGATATATAGTACCAACCTTATCGGAAACGACTTTCATGCTTGATTAGTGAGCGGCTCCCTAATTTTATCATTGCATATTCTCATGGAAAACTTAGCTCGCCAGTGATTGGAATTAATTGAGTAGAGATCAATATAGAGTTTGCTTCAGAATTTAATCATTTTGCTCACAAAGAAGCAATGTTCAATAGTTTGACACACAGATTAGTAAATATACCCAAGAACAGAGAAAATTATTAAAAAGAAACACAACACATATCAATGTAGCAATGTAGCAATAGAAAACGGTTTTGAAGAAAAAATGGTAAAAAAATATTTGCATGCAGCCCTAAATTCCAGATAATGTGCGAAAAAGGAATATTTACTTGTCTACATCTGATTTTCTTCTTCTTCTTCCTTCCAAGTATTAGGCCAAGGCCTGTTACGATCCTATAGAAAATTTTCCCTCCAGCGTAAATAGTTTGATCCTTCTGGAAAATTCTCATATAAGATTTGAAAGCATAATAATAGTCCCTTCGAATTTTTTTTTGTATAATAAAGGAGTAAAAAAGGACATTTTGTATTGAAATACTAATAAAGGACATATTAACAATAATTCATGAGACCATTATTTTTATCTTATAAATACATTTTACATAATAAAATACATTATTCTCATCACCAGGACTAGGATTTATATGTAAATATATATATATTTGTTTTTACATTAGTTAAAGTTAAAATTTCATTATATGTTTATGAATTGGGTATTTGGAGTGATTTAAGACACGTTTGTTTTTCCACATTTCAGGGCATAATACAATAATGTATTATGAAAACATCACATATCTTTACTTAATGGAACATTTTATTCTAAATATGTTCCATATTTTATTATCAGATGACAGCTTTAAATTTATATTATTAGAATCTGTATTTCAAAGATGCCTTTTTAATTTATGGAATTTTTATAACAAATTGTGTTTATGCACATTCTTTTCTTTATTGTTGAACCTTGTCAGTCAACCTCCTGTGACAATGTAATTTCTTATACCTGGCCACAGCAGATCTGGTCTCAGCAATTAGCAGAATCACTATAAGTCAGTCACAGAGTTTAAAGATTTTAATTAACATGATCTATTCAGTACAGTAGTTCACAAACTCAACAATCCTGTATGCATATTCAGGGTAGTTCATATATTTATTCATTCAGTATATTACATAGTTAAAGTACCACCAGATAGTAAATTGTCATCTGTAAAATTACAATTGAATGCAAGTGAATTTCCAAATGAAGCACTATCATCAATAGTAAAGTATTTGAAGAGAAAAATTATATGCAGAGAGGGGTTTGAACCCAGGACCTTTTGCACACTAGGCAAATGCTCTAACAAGTGAGCTATCTGAGAAACTCCAATCCAAACGCAAATTTTTCTCTTATGTATGCTGTTAATTCCCGTGTACCAAATGCTTTTAAGCCTTTGCTTCTGTCTTGCAAATGGTGGCTTCTTTATTAAGAAGACATTTAATTGGGAATTTTACATTACATTATAAAGCCAGTATGGCTTCTTTCAATGTTTTATTATTCATTTCATACATCTCAATGATGAATAAATTATATTTGAAGAGAAAAATTATCCCAGGACCTTTCGCACTCTAGACAAATGCTCTAACAAGTGACTCCAATCTAAACACAATTTTTTCATTTATATATGCTGTTAATTTCCACGCACCAAATGCTATGAAGCCTTTCCTTCTATCTTGCAAATGGTGGCTTCTTTATTAAGAAGTCACTTAATTGGGAATTTTACATTACATTATAAAGCCAGTACGGCTTCTTTTGATGTTTTTATTATTCATTTCATACATATCAATGATAATAAATTAATGAGTCATTTTAACATCTTACTTCATATTTCATGTTTTTCAAACACGGTAACTATAGTTTTCAAATGATCTTGTCATTCATTTTCAACCGCCATTATGACTACCGGATATTCGTTGGAATCTCCCTCTATAACGTTGCCATCTGGTGTTGATTTGACGAACTTCGAGATATCGTTGCCATCTGGTGTTGATTCGATGAACTTCGAGATGAGGTCACGTTCATCCGGAATGTCGAAATTCATAGATTTAAATTTGTTCTTCTGTATAAATATTTTCTCCCAAACTGTCAAATCCAAAGGTTTTTCCAAATGTTTTAGAAGTTTAGCTTCTTTTTCAATTCTATGACCCTCCAACAAACTATGTGCTGCAATAGCTGATTTTTCAATTTCACCATTTTTAATATTTCAAATTCTAAATATATTGAAGATGCATTAAAATTACTCAACCTCCAGGATGAATCTGTGAAATTTACTATGGAATTAGAAAATAATAACCAAATCCCATTTTTGGACCTCTACATAAGAAGGAATGAACAACAACAAAGAATTGAATTCAATATATACAGAAAAGATACTCATATTGACAATTACATAATGTCTTCAGGTTTCAATCATATTGCGCATAAGCATGCAATTTTCAACAGTTTGATATATAGATTATTGAATGTTCCACTAAATGAAGAGGATTTTAAGAAAGAATACAATCATATTTTGGACATAGCTAATTTAAATGGTTTTGGAAAGGAAATAATTATAACTAAATTGAAGAAATTCAGACAACAAAAAAGATTAAAAGAATACACTACCCTGCAATCTGATTCTAAGAAAGGAAAACAATTTAAGAAAATCACTTATCATCCTGGAATATATAACAAATTTCAAAAAATTTTCAAGAAATTCAATATTACATTGGCACCGATAAATAAATTTAGCCTTGGTAACTTATTAATAACCAATAAGAAAATGAACACCCCAGATAGTAAAAAATCTGGAATTTATCAAATTGATTGTCGAGATTGCAATAAAGTATACATAGGAAAAACAAAAAGAAATTTGGACACTCGCACAAAGGAACACTTTAGAAATATTAAAAATGGTGAAATTGAAAATCAGCTATTGCAGCACATAGTTTGTTGGAGGGTCATAGAATTGAAAAAGAAGCTAAACTTCTAAAACATTTGGAAAAACCTTTGGATTTGACAGTTTGGGAGAAAATATTTATACAGAAGAACAAATTTAAATCTATGAATTTCGACATTCCGGATGAACGTGACCTCATCTCGAAGTTCATCGAATCAACACCAGATGGCAACGATATCTCGAAGTTCGTCAAATCAACACCAGATGGCAACGTTATAGAGGGAGATTCCAATGAATATCCGGTAGTCATAATGGCGGTTGAAAATGAATGACAAGATCATTTGAAAACTATAGTTACCGTGTTTGAAAAACATGAAATATGAGGTAAGATGTTAAAATGACTCATTAATTTATTAATTAAGAACCTCATAATGTGTTTCCCAATTTTAACTTTGAATATCAATGATAGATAAATTATATTTGAAGAAAAAAAATTATACGCTCAGACAATATAAAATATTCTGAGCATATTATTGTCTGACAATATACGCTCAATTATACATCATTAAGATGTAAGAAATGAATAATAAAAGCATTGAATAGTAAAGTAGTTTGTTATTGCCTAGTCAGGAAAGTTTGCATCGTTTCTATTTTGAGAATCTTTAATGCATATGTATGTACATATTTAGCCTTTTTTTATTACATATAAATTCTAGTCCTGCTCCTCGCCATTTTGTTAACATTTTTGTCCATACATTTCATTATTTACATATTTTATTGTATATTAATAGCACAAATATACTTATATTGATATAATATACAAAACTTCTACATGAAAAGGTTGATTTTCACTAGATAATATATTTGGTCACCTTGTGTTAAGTACAGATGCTGAAAATATTTGTTGTAGTATTTGTGGAATATTCTTCAAATCAAGACAAACAAAACCTCGCCCAGCTGGAAGTTTACTTGTTAATCTGAAAATTAAAATTTTTTCATCTCATCAAAGTAACAAGTAATTTTATATTAATTAAATAAAAACAAAACATAGTTTTATTTGATTTTCATATTTATTATATAATTCAGTGACAGCTGTTTCGGTACACTGAAGAAGGTACATAAATATGGATTTTCATCAAGTAAACACCAACTCAATTGATTAAGTAATTTTATAAATGATACACAATATTATGAAAAAAAAAATTGAAAATATAATGTCTTAGACTTGCATAAGCAGAGTTTGTATTACACATAGATGTAGCCTTCCTGACTTGATAGCCATGATCCCAAGGCTTAAATTTCCTCGACATTTTGCCAGAGACTGCATCTGATATCCTCAAATCAACCCTTGAAGATGGTGAATGCAGTCTCTGGTGAAATTTCGGGGAACTTCAAGCCTGGAAGATTACAGCTATGTATGATAAAAACTGAAAATAATACCAAGTGAAGTTAAAATACTTCTTTAGCAAGAGAATAAATGGATCAGCATTTCCTAGGGAACCAGGAAGTATCTGGGAAAATCAAAATACAAATGTATAATAGTTTCTCACTTATTCTATGGTGCAGAAACATGGACTATGTCAGAAAAAATATGAAAGTAGAATGACTGCTTTGGTGATGAAATATCTTCAGAAGATAATTAACAAGATCAGAAGAGAGAGAATGTGAAATTCAATTACACACAACAACAAAGAATTACTCGCAGGTTCGAAATGTATCAATAACTATGTTTTCGGACTTGCAGAAGATGAAAATGATATTAGTTTTTTCCAATCACCTAACCGGACTCAGATATTTCGACGACAACCTTTAGCAGAAATGATCGTTTCCGTGAGAGTCACAGGCGCTATTGTCTCTCAAATTGGTCATCCTTCTTTTTCTTTTGCACGGTTTTATTACTCTTAGGGATTGTTAAATCCTCAGGAATACACAGATATACAAACTTTCCTGATTGCCACTGTCAAATACGTGAAGTAATGGCTTGTAATATCTCGTTCTGTGCAGTTCGTCTTACATTACATCATTGTAATTGTGAAGTTTATATATGTTATTATTATTTATATATGGCAAATATCTATTAATACATCTTATACGTTAATAAATACTGCTCTTTCTAGATATATGCATTATTATGTATCATTATAAAGAAATTTAATAAAAACAATCTACTATAATATATTTTAATACGTAAGTTTTAGTGTTTTATAATTTTGCAATGTCTTGCCTATGTAAGAATTCTCCTAATTTTTTCTGTTATGTATGTGGAGAGTATAGTACAAAATCTCAGCGCAGAACTAGTTATAAAGGCATCAATTTATATTTCGGGAACTATAGTAAATTTGGAGATATTGATAAATATTGGGCCCCCAATGTTTGCTGTACAAACTGCCAAAGGATTTTAATAGGGTGGTTAAAAGGTTCCCATTCGTGCATGCCATTTGCCATTCTAATGTTGTGGAGGGAACCTACCGATCACATCACTAACATTTCTGTATGGTCAATATATCTGGTTTCACTTACAAAAATAAGTATTCTCTTCAGTATCCAAATTTGCAGTCAGCCATGCGACCTGTTAACATAGTGATTCTTCACCGAACTTGGGTGACATCAGTGATGAACATGGCGAAAGGTTCCACGAAGACATTTTAGAAATGGAAAGGCGTTATAAAGGGAAATCAGTGACCAACATGCTTGCTGATTACTATTGGCAACTTATCACAGATGTTTCGGAGCCATCTTATCGGCGTAAGTCATCCAGGAAGAAGTTTTGAAAGGTGAGATTTTTGCTACAATTTAAGCACATGTTGTAACGTAACTACTTATTTATCCTTCTTAGAAAAAAAAATTAACTTTTTGGATCTTATATGATTTGGTTTTACATAGATCAATTGCTTCTAGCAATATTATTGCAAAAAAAATTGAAACTAAGTGCAGATAAGCAATAATATGCGAAATATAATGAAAAACGTTCAACATGTCTTCACAAAAAACTGTTAGGCGATAGAGAAAAACGGACTTCAAAATTCGAAATCAGCGCATGCCAATTAACTAAGATCACCTATTTTCATTTCTGCGAGCGACAAAAAGTTCAAATTTGTTGTTGTGTGTTATTAGGGAAGAGTTGAAGATAGAATTGGCAATACACACCATTTAAAAACAAGATTTAAGATGGTATGAACATATTATATGAATGAGTGAGAACAGGATGATGAAATAGGTGTTTGAGGTTAGATCTGAAGGTACTTAAAGGAGAAGACTTCCTAGGAAGGGATTCAGTATTACATGTCAGCCAGCTCATGAGAAGTAGGAATGAGTATATAAAATGATTGGCAAACCTGACACCGAGAGGGATAAGGTATAGTAAAAGAAAATACTAATTCTAAAGGCTATTTTATTTTAACTCCCTCCATGGTACCTTTACCTAGTCATGGTGGAGTGGCTTGCATGCTTAAATGACCCCGAGAGCTTTGCCGGTGGTACATTGCTGCCAAAAGAGTTACCCATGCCAGACAGATGAAAGGTGAAAGTCAGACGAAAAAAGTACCTTGGTCGAAAGAGTGATGATCTTTTACTGTAAAAATACAACCGTCAAGAAATGCGGACATGGGTTCCACTGGGGTAAAATTCTCTGGAGGTAAAATAATCCCCCATTCGGTTCTCTGGGTGGGGACTACTTCAGGAAAACCATTCCAAAGGCTAAAACACAGGGACATGTTCCTAGTGCTATATAATAGCGGAGCACTAGAGATATTAATGCAGGAATTAAATAAATCACACTTAGATACAGTAACTTTACAGGAAGTTACATGGCCAGGAGAAGGTAGTCAGGAATCAGGAAGCTTTGCATTATACTATGGGGGCGCAGCAAGATCTGAATTTGGAACAAACTTTTTAATCTGAAGCAGAATCCTCTCCGCTATCCGAGATATTAAGTTTGTCAGCGATAGGATATCATATATAATGCTAAAGGGTAAACAACATGATTTTGTAAATGTAAATGTAGAGAAGATAAGGATGACAAAATCAAGGATGAGTTCTGTGAAGAACTAGGATGAGTATTTGATAACATTTCATGATATATGAAAATTATGTTAGGAGATTTTAATACAAAAGTGGGACGGGAAAATATATTAGGGCCAACAATAGGCAAATTGAGTCTTCATGAAGAAAATAATGACAATGGAGTTAGATTGGTCATCTTTGCCACATTAAAGAATCGTATTGTTATGAGCACAACATTCCAGCATAAGGATATTCATAAATACACCTGGACATCTCCAGATGGCGAAACTCGGAACCAGATAGATCATGTATTAGTGGACAAATGCTGGCACAGTAGCTTCATTGATATTAGATCAATTAGAAGGGCAGGGTGAAAATCAGACACCAGTTATCGCTCATGAGAGGAACAAAAGATAAAGATTCTGAAAAATATGAATTGAGAAATGATGAACTACGGCAAGAATACCAAAATAAAATTGCTAATAGATCTGAAATACTGGAATCTTCAGATGAGAAGAGGCAATCAAATAAGAAATTTATATAAATAAAGAATGGGAGGCTATAAGAGATACTATTAAATTTTCAGCATCAGAAAGCGTTGGTTATTCAAAAAAAGTGGAAAACAAGAAGTGGTTTGATGAGGAATGTGCCAACATTGAAAAGAAAAGGAAGCAAGCAAAAATGAATTGGCTACATGAGCCAAATGTAGTAAATTTAGAAAAATTAGGTACTAGTAGACAGGAAACCACCAGGTTATTAAAGAGTAAAAAGAGGGAATATTTGAGAGAGAAGATTAATGGAAATGAATGCAAAAAATAGGAACATCAGAGGATATATCAGGGAATTAGGATAGAGAAGAAAGGATTTCAGGCTAGAACAAACATAATTAGAAATTAAAATGTGGATATGATTGCAGATTCTAGGAGTATATTAAATATATGGAAAAGTTCTTTAATCAGCTATTAAATGTGCATACCGACAGGATATTGAAGAAGATAATTTACAGACAGCAGAAATGTTAGTCACAGAACCAAGTGCATTAGAGGTTGAAATGGCGATAGAAAAATTGAAGATGTATAAAGCATCAGGTTTAGATGGGATCCCAGCAGAAGTGATAAAATTAGGGGGAAAAAAATTGATGGACAAGATACGTCAGTTACTTTGTATTATTTGGGAGAAAGAAGCTCTTCCAAACGAATGGAAAGAATTGATTATGTAGAATCTATAAGAAAGGAGATAAAACTGATTGCAACAACTACAAGGGCATCTCATTACTCTCAACTGCATACAAAATCCTAACAAATATATTAGTAAGCAGACTTACTCCCCATATTGATGACATTCTAGGAGATCATCAATGTGGAATTAGAAAATAGGTCTACAATAGATTGGATTTTTAGTATAAGACATTTTAGAAAAGAAATGGGAATATAATGGCACTATATATCAACTATATGTAGACTTCAAAAAGGCATACAATTCAGTGAAGAGGGAGAAGTTCTATAGTATTCTTCTGCAGTTTGGAATTCCTAAAAAGTTAGTTAGACTTATACGAATGTGTCTAAATGTCACAAAGAGTAGGGTGCATGTAAGTAAACAGTTTTCGAATACTTTTGAAATTCACAATGGGTTAAAGCATGGAGTGCACTATCTCCTCTACTATTCAATGGCATTAATTTAATTATTTATGGCTGTTAGTTTATGTTGACTATTTAACTCATGTCGCAAATGGTAGTCAATGACCAATCACGTTTCAATGAATTCTGTTTTACACCAATGACAGTCGTGTTTCACCTTGCTCTTTATTGATTTCTCTTTATCAGCTCCTGCTTTTGTGATAAAGAAAGCCCCTTTTTTAATATTCTGAACAGGTTAGACCATTATTTTTCTCCAACAAATACATTGAATATAGCAAATAATGAATAGATTCAGTGATTTTACTGAGTTGTTTATTCAAAATATAAATGATTAACCTATAATGTTGATTATAATAGTTTAATGTGTTTCATTATTTCTCCACTAGAGTGCATTCTACAATATTGCGATCCTATTTGGCAATAAATAATATGATAGAGTTGCAGTGAATATACATAACTCACATTTCTAATTTGTTTTCAAACATCGCCGTTTACATTAACTATATAAATATTTTAAAACACCGGTAACTATGATGTTTTTATTATTGATTTAACATTTCTCACTGAAAGATAAATTATATTTGAAGAGAAAAATTTTCGCCTAGACCGAGACTCGAACCCGGGACCCTTGGCTTTCCGGGCCAAGTGCTCTACTGTTATGCCTACACTAGGGCCTAACTGCCATAATAATAAAATACTATAAAAAGCCGATAAAGGATAGACACATATACAGGTGTATTATACCAAAAAATAGGGCATAAATAATCACCCTTTAAATACGGATTGAAGTCTCAATCAAAATATACATAAGTGTTTTATAGATAAAAAACTAGGGAAAAAATTATTATAAAATAACTATTTCACATCAATATATTTTTCAATCAGTAAAGACACACTTACGAAATCTTATATAATATCAAAAACAACCTTGTTAGTTTCAACCAAATAGAAAACTCTTACGAAAACTTATATAACCCAAACACATTAGGATAAGAAGTTAAAAACACCTTATATAACATGGCCCTGATAGAACTAGGAATATTACAAAAGATTGGGTAAGAAAATAGGGTTTCCATTAGTTTTTGGGAATGGTGAAAGGTAGAGATAATGATATAAAAACAGGCCTTTTGGGTAGCAAAAGTCAGAATGGTGTAGGGGACCGACGGGTTCGGTCCCCCTGGGAAGAGGCAGCTCTACATGGGTAAGAAGCTTTAAACTATTTTATTATCACTCTAAAAAGTTCAGTATTTTTAAATGGTCATTTTTTTCATACCTAAATTTAATTAAAGGACCAAATGGTCCAAAGAACTTAGTATAATGAACAAAGTTGAATCTTTTGAAGGATTATTCTCTCTCTCTGAATTTTAACACTTTTAGTATTTTGACGATTGACAATATGGCGATTTCAGCTGATTTTAGTAAATTGTTTTATATGTTGTTGATCTAATATTTCTTTATGTTTGGATTTATTTTAATAAATAATGTTATTTTATCGTTTACTGTGTTTTTAACATGTTTAAATGTGGACTTCACCCTCCAAAACCAAGGCCAACGCTCGGGCCAAAGACCACTTAAACAATGGAGTTCCCTCACGCTACCGTAAAGCGGGGCTTAACTGACCCTGCGCGTAATATCTACCAACTGAGCTACCGAGGCGAGTTACAATCTAGATAGAAGCAATGGTTTCAAAAGCATTTGGCGATAGGGAATTACAACATATATAAGAGAAAAATTTGCATCTAGATCGTAACTCGCCTCGGTAGCTCAGTTGGTAGAGCACTTGGCCCGGAAAGCCAAGGGTCCCGGGTTCGAGTCACGTTCTAGGCAAAAATATTTCTCTTCAAATATACCGGTAACTATATTCAAATAATTATTTTTTAGTAAAGAACTTAATTTTATTCGTTAAATAGTCCTAACAAATGCCACTCTTGATTTCTAAAGTATCTAGATAAATTCACTCCTCTCTTCGTGAGTCGTGAATTTATTGATAATTTGGAAATCACTCGTGGCATTACTTATGATAATGTATTATTGAGTGATAGCGAGGAGAAACTAAGGGCCAACACGCACACTCTATTGAGTAACACTAAGAAATTGGGGCTGGAAGTAAACATCAATAAAACCAAACATATGCTCACACATGGAAATATGTTATAATAATGGAAATGGAGAACTAATGACAAATGTGGGAAATTTTGAAGAAGTGGCTGATTTCAAATATCTAGGAACAATAATTACAGACCTATGTAATAAAGCCAAAGAAAAAAAAAATGGAATATTTTAGTAAAGAAGCCAGATATTATTCCAGAATTTCCACATAAAACTACAGTAGCAACATTTAGACTGCTTACAGAACATGACTATTTAGCCAAACATTTATATAAAATAGGAATCTACACGAATCCAAATTGTCCTCTATGCAATAAAGACGAAGAAATGAATGAAGAACACCTACAAACCTGTGAAGTATTACCTGTTGGATCCACAATAGAGAAATATTGGAGAGCAAGAACGCTAATGGCTTCGGTGCCAAGGCCCAGCATTTGAAAACAACAACAACAACATAATTACAAATAGGAATGAGATGCAGAAGGAAATGAAACATAATCTCAATTCTGGAAATGCATGCTATTATGCATTACATCCCAACTCCTTTCAAAAAATGTTAAACTGAAAATATATAAACCTGTTATTCTCCCAGTAATATTATATAGATGCGAAACATAGACTCCTACTTTAAGGGAGGAAAGAAGATTACGGGTGTTTGAGAATAAAATTCTTAGGAAAATTTTTGGGCCAAAAAGAGATGAACAGACAGGTGAATGGAGAAAACTACATATTAGTGAGCTTCATGATATGTATAGGAAGCCAGATATAATAAGAATAGTCAAGTCTCATAGACTGAAATGGGCAGGACATGTGGCTCATATAGGGGATGAAAGAGGTGCATGGAAGCTTCTTATAGGAAAACCAGAGGGAAAACGCCCAGTTGATAGACATAGAATGAGGTGGAAGAATAACATTATCAGTGATTTGAGGGAAGTAGATTATACAGGGGATGATTGGAAAGCATTAGCTTAGGATAGGGATGTATGAAGAGCTTATGTCCACGCTGTCATGAACCTACAGGCTCAATAGAGCCAGTGAGTTAGTTAGTTAGTTAGTCGTTTTATTTTTTACTATTTCTCTAAATGCAATTATTCAAATATGTTTTATACTGTCACTATATTTTTCAATACAGTGATTTTTTTATCACACACTTTATGCATATATATACATAGAGATGCCTTGTCTGAAATTTGTTGAATTTCAGCAATATCTCTTGCTGTCTTCATCAGAATATCTTAGTATCACAATATCTAAAGTGATTAACTTTAACTCCTCTGTCTTTATTCCATCAAATAACTAAATTTTTGGGAAAGACTAAATTGCATCTCTGGTTTGTATATTTCTTCTCTTATTTGATAACTATAGCAGCAAAATATTGCAAGGTAATATTTTCTAAAAAACTAAGATTATGCCTTTTGTGGAAAGGACCCATTATCTAGCGAAATCTGCTTAAATAATAAATTCTGGAAAAGGTAAATGCTTTTAAATATCTTGGCTACAAACTCAAGATTTTTGGAAGAATTAGACATCAGAAAAATATCATCAATAACAGATGTTTAGGTGTAATTAATTGAGTTTTCAAACTAACATTAATATAGAAATAAGCACAAAATTACATTAATATTTAAAATAAGTGACACTGTGAGGTTTATTTTGATTAATAAATAGAGTTAGATTTAACATCTCACCTCATAATTGTAGATTTCTCAAAGACTAAGTTTCGATACTACTTTGTATCATTTTAAGTACTATCTATATAGATAGAAATCTTCAAATATGAGGTGAAGTATTAAATCTAACCCTATTTATTAAACAAAATTACATATATGTAATACACGGGCAAGACTGTACTCACTCATGGTAATGAAGGCATTTGATGAGAGGATAACAGCTAGAGAAATGAGGTTTATGAGTTGAACTGCAAGCTTTACCAAACGGGATCAGAAAACTAATATTAGATCTTCTAAATGCGACACAAGTCTTAAATTACATTCATGATTATCAGAGAAATTGGCAGGAACATTTTAAAAGAATACCTAGAGCAAGGATATCCGAGTCATCATACAGTATCAACCATATTGCAAGAGACCATTAGGTTAAGTTATGTAGATAGGAAATAATACTATGAGGTTTTTTAATATTGTTTATTTTTTATTATTTCACTCACCTCATACTTCATATATGAAGTATGAGGTGAGTGAAATAATAAAAAATAAACAAGACCATTAGGTTGTCCGAGGAAGAGATGGCTTGAGAACACTAGCATTTCATTCAGATCATAACAGTTCTTCTTGAAGTAACACATGGAAGGATGATGATTTGATAGATGCTATTTTATGGTCTCTGTTTGGAACTATGATAATGTGATTATTATGTCTGCAAATGTAAAAATATCGCTATGGTTAGGATAAAGTAGCTGTATCATGGTCCATACATTTTGTTTGCAACTAGTAACTGGTTGTCACATGTTCCTCAGTTGATAATAGTGCCAATGTATATTCAGTTTCTATCAAACAGGAGTAATATACTTCCAGTAACCTTGCTTATGGACCAAAATTTCGTAAACACACAAACCATACAACTTCATTCCATACTTTATAAAAGCTATTTTTATAGGCACTGGATATACATCATTACTACTGTTGACTGAAAGGCATGCAACAATCAGTTACTTTTTGTAAACAAAGCATCTACACCATAGAGCCTATCTTGATACAGCTCCTTTATTCTAATACCTCTTCTGAGCTAAGTTCCAGTTGCAATGTAAACAAACCAGATGTATGCACTGCATTTTCATTGGTCAAATATTGTTTTACCTTTAAGCATGTAAGAAAATGTAGTTTGCTCTCTAAGACTTGAAGTAAATAAAATAAAAATAATAAAACATGTATTATCTAGCACATGTCTATATAAGTTATATGGGACAATCTTAAAACATATAATTACAATTTTAATAGATTAAATAAATATCATTGTTATATTCTTATGCAGGATACTTTGAGATTTGTTTTGATTTAAATGGTAGCTTTTTGTATATTTTTTTAAAACATTGGTAAAGAAACCATTTGAAAAGTGGAGAGAAACAAATTATTTTGAATGTTTTCAAACAGTTTAGCGGAAAAATATCTCACATTAGCCATTGAGGATGTGGTGAAAATACAACAGAATTTACAGGTAAATCAGAATAGAGCATAAATTATGATCATAATGAAATTGCAAATACAGGATATCCATCGACATCATGGAAAAACGTAAATGTCTGATTAGGTAGGTCCATATTGAATTTTTGTCATAAATAAATAAGAAGTGAACTTCCTAATTGTTGGTACCATCTTACCTTGAATTCAATCTTATTTCCTGTTAAATTTAATGTTGCCCAAGAACAATGTTTCTATTGATAACAGTTCCATACACAGTTCGGTCATATGGCAGGTAAAAGTAGCACCAGGATTCCCCAATAGACGGATTCAGCAGAGTAATGCCTAAAGCAAGTTTGTGTACAGTACAACTGGAACTTAGCTCGGATACAGTATAACAATAGTGAGCCATTTATCCCTCCAGTCCATCCAAGGCTTGTTGTGAGAATTGAAAGCAACTCTAAAGTACTACCCGACGGGTTGCTAGCCTGAAGTGGTAAAATGATGGGGTTTCCATCCATGCAGCATTTACTCTACAAGTGATGTTATGGTTATACCACCAATACGGTCCCTAGAGCCTCATCTGTTATAAGCAGGTTGCACCTCGGGCAGATTGAGGTTAGGTTTTGGTTAGGAGAGGTTTTAGAATGCACTTCACTATCCCATGCAACTCTTATTGTCCAACAGGGAAGAGATCTCTGGGTCATCCAAGGAAATGCTGGATACAAAATTCATCAGTGAGACCATAACAGGCCTAAGACTAGGTTGGATGAAGAGGAAGAAGAAGAAGAGCCATTTATACAGATGGTGAATGCAAGGACCCACATATTCTCATCCACAGTACTTTGCTTCATTTTATCCTGAGAAAAGTTCAAACAATAGCCAAGGATACTCAGAACTTAATTAGTAAAGTATATAACTCAAGATAAACATGAGTTGTTTAGCTCATAATCATATTAAGATAGAATTTTTTATCACTCACCTCATATTGTTCTTATTTGACTATAAACTACGAGGGTCATACTGAAAGTCGCGAACAAGCCAGTGTTAAAATTCAAATTTCAACAATGTAACAAAAACAACTGCAGGATCGTAATCTACAGACTTTATACCACAACATTGCCATTTTGTGGCGTCATAGCTTCTATCATGTGACCACACGCAGTGTTTCCAAAATGGCAGACATCAATGTTTCGTTTCGACAGCGCGCTGTCATTGAATTCCTTGTTAAAGAGGAACAATCTGCTGTTGATATTCACCAAAGACTTCAATGTGTTTACGGAGATGCCTGCATGGGTGCCAGCAGTGTTAGGAGATGGGTGAAACATTTTAAAGATGGGAACACGAGTATCAAAGATGAGCCTCATAGCGGTCGCCCACGCTCTGCCTCCACGGATTGCAACAAGTAAAGAGTTGATGCGCTCATTAGAGACGACAGGCGTATCACAGTGAATGAAATCGCTACAAAACTTGTAGTAGGACACAGTGCAGTGCAAGAAATGATTCACAGCTTAGGTTACCGAAAAGTTAGTGCCCGTTGGGTTCCACGTTTATTGAGTGAAGACCACAAACTTCAGAGAAGAACCATCACCCATAACCTTCTTCAGAGATTTCGAAATGAAGGTGATGATTTTTTGATGAGTATTGTGACAGGTGACAAAAGCTGGTTTCATCGCTACGAGCCTGAAACAAAATGCCAGAGTATGGAATGGCACCACTTAAATTCGCCATCAAACAAAAAAAGTGAAGACAGTGCAATCTGTTGGGAAAGTTATGGGCAGCGTCTTCTGGGATGCGCAAGGTTGCATTGCACGACAAATGCCCTGGAAGGAAGATCATTCTGCAACACGATAATGCGCGTCCTCACACTGCTCGTGCCACTGTGGAGAAGATCAGGACATTTGGGTGGGAAACACTTCCAAATCCTCCCTATAGTCCCGATTTGGCACCCTCCGACTACCATCTTTTCGGTTCTGTGAAGGAGCAGATGAGAGGCCAACGCTGGAGGATATTCGGAAAGCAGTGCGTCAGTGTCTTCGAGCAGCTTGAACGGACTTCTATCATAAGGGAATTTTCAAGCTTGTAGAACGCTGGACAAAATGTGTGCAAGAAATGGAGACTATGTTGAAAAGTAGCACAAAGGTCTGTAGATTAACATGGTGTACTTGGTTTGTCTAAAATAAATATTATGATTGTTTAAAAAAATATTGCTCATGACTTTCAGTATGACCCTCATAGTTTCGGAACATAGTTTCTGTTCCATCCTCATAATCATATACTAATAGTCTTTCATATCTAATAATCACCCCATGGCATGACAAGTGTAGAAGGTCCTTGGCCTATTAGTTGGCTGCTGCCTTCACATCAATATGTGTCAATTACAGAAGGTGATTATTAAGCTAGCATAAAATTATATGTGTCAGCATGTTATGTCCCTCAGCCATCATAGCCAATTTTCTCATCCTGAAACCCTAACATTGACGTTATCCAAATTATTCTCAATGCTGGGTAATTTCATGAATAAATTTCTTCCCCTTAGAGACTTGAACTAGCATGTGTCTTGTAACTCTGTGCCAAGGCAGGATAACTTAGACTGTTTAGGCCTTTCATACCTAAATGTACATATATTAAATAATACTTACGTAGCTGCTTGATCACCCAATGATCCAATGAATATAGCATAAGCATTAACTCTAGAATCAGAAGTAAGTATTCTAGCAAATCGTTCTGCAGGAATGCCATATCGACTCAAATTTGCATCAGAGAGTATGATAACTATTGCTTCATCACAGTCTTCTTGACTCAGGGATGCTATGGCAGACTGCGCTGCTTCCAGGGTGTTATCTCCTGACATGCAGAACTGCGAGTGGGCATGCATAGTCTAAAATATAGTAAATACAAATAATCATTTAAAATTAATATAACTAGAGAAAAAAATTGCACTTGAAATGGGATTTGAACTCAAGATTCCAGCTTTTTGTGCTGGCACCATTGAGCTACTTAGTCATACTTCTAGGAGCAAGCACAAATTCCTTTCTCTTTTAACACATTCAGTACCGTAAACCAGTTAAGGCATTTAAGGAGACTATCGTGTATGCGGCCATCGGTCAGTTAACTCGCTTTAGAGCGGGCGCGAACAAACCACGTTTATATTCGGCACCTAAATATTGTGTTGGCTTAGTATCTCTTGGAGATCATAGATGGCATGTAAATGTACATTTTCTATTCCCGTTTGACACGTTTAACCTTGATGAATCCCCTTTTATTTTTTAAACAAACAACACATGGAATTCGTTCACCCAAACTTGTCTCTGGTCTCCAATGCAGTCGTATTTGTTCGTTATCGCGCTGTCCTTTGTGCATGAGTGAAACCATGGCGAAAGAAAAATGTCTCACTGAAGAAGAATTAGTGAATATTTTGTATAATTATGATTCAGGTAACGAACTGATTCGTGAATTAGAAGATTCACAAAGTGAAAGTGAAGATGAACTTCCACTTCCTGAAATTGATACGTCAATACTATGTGATGTCAATCACCCAAGTTATCTCACCATCAAATCCTACTAGGATATCTCCTTTAGGTATGTACAAAATTTGAATTTTCTAGGACTAATAGTTTGTGAATAATGGTCCATTTTCTGAAGTGCCACGAAAAGGGTAGCTGGGGTATTTAAATGGCTGGCCTGTGGATTTAAATGCCTGGTACTGAATGTGACACAGTCCCCTATAAATAGTATAACTATGTCTACTAGTGTTAATAGATTTGCTTTTACTCTTAGAAGCCATTATGATTGGGTTTTGCTGCAATGTCAGTTAAATATACAGCAGACATGGGAATTAATTGCCATAACAATTTACAATGTCAGAATTAATAATGATTTAAAATACAGGTTATTTAAATGCTGAGTCTGTTGATAAATAACAGGACAAGAATGTGAGGACATTTAGATATGAAGCTCATCCAGAAAGTAAGTTTCCAATTTTTTTTAAAATAAAGAAAACACAGCTTATATTTGAAAAAGAAAAATATACGCCTAGACTGGGGTTTGAACCCAGGACCTTTGACTTTCTATGTCAATGCTCTTCCATCTGAGCCACCTAGGCCTCCAATCTAAATGCGTATTTTTCTCTTACACAAAGATAATTCCCTAACCCCAAATGCTACGAGCTGTTGCTACGATATTTGCAAATGGCGACTTCTTTATTAAGAAGACTTTTTATTGGGAATTTAAACATTACTTATAAAGCCAGTAGTGCTTCTTTCAATGTTAATATTATTCGTTTTTAAACATCTTAATGATGGACAAATTATATTTGAAAAAGAAAAATATATGCCTAGACTGGGGTTTGAACCCAGGACCTTTGACTTTCTATGTCAATGCTCTTCCATCTGAGCCACCTAGGCCTCCAATCTAAACGCGTATTTTTCTCTTACACAAAGATAATTCCCTAACCCCAAATGCTACGAGCCATTGCTACGATTTTTGCAAATTGCGACTTCTTTATTAAGAAGACTTTTTATTGGGAATTTAAACATTACTTATAAAGCCAGTAGTGCTTCTTTCAATGTTAATATTATTCGTTTTTAAACATCTTAATGATGGACAAATTATATTTGAAAAAGAAAAATATAAGCCTGACTGGGGATTGAACCCAGGACCTTTGACTTTCTATGTCAATGCTCTTAGCATTTGGGGTTAGGGAATTATCTTTGTGTAAGAGAAAAATACGCGTTTAGATTGGAGGCCTAGGTGGCTCAGATGGAAGAGCATTGACATAGAAAGTCAAAGGTCCTGGGTTCAAACCCCAGTCTAGGCGTATATTTTTCTTTTTCAAATATAATTTGTCCATCATTAAGATGTTTAAAAACGAATAATATTAACATTGAAAAAAACACAGCTGCCTGAAAAATTTAGACACTTTTGTCATATCGTGAGATCAACTTTTGTATCCCTGGTTCGTAGAAGTCTACTGCCTGTGAATGAAACCAGTGTGTGACAGTCGTCTTCAACCCTTCGTCGTTGTCAAAATGCTGACTGGAGGACAGGAATTTCTTTAGATGCAAGAAAAGATGGAAATCACTGGGAGCAAGATCAGGGCTGTATGGTGGATGATCAAACAGCTACCAGCCGAATTCCCGCAGAACAGTTGCAGTGCGCCGAGCCGTATGTTGACGAGCATTGTCATGGAGCAGCACAACACCTGCAGTAAGTATTCCATGCCTCTTGTTTTGAATGGCATCTGTTTGTTCATGATGTCTGGTCCGTAGACCTGACAGACCTGATGATGAATTTCGATTGGCGCGATGTTTTGCGCATTCAGGAACCTTATCACAGACCTAAGCTGAAGGTTCGGGGTTTGATTCCCGGTTCAGGCATAAATTTTTCTCTTTACCATTTGATTACAATAATTTAGTTGTGTACTTTAATATACTTATTTCAATCATAGTAACAGCTTTAGCTTCTTAATATTAATTTAATAAATAATGCTATAGCTGTGTGGAGTCCCTTCATGTCTTTTTCAGGTAGAAGCCATTCATTGTGTATTTGTGAATGATGATTCATTGCAATTGAATGTGGGACCAAGAGAGTAAGATAAAGGAAGGATTTATGCTTGGATGGGAAGGAAGCCTGAATTAGCTCAATGGATAGAGCATCAGTGCGGAAAGCTGAAGGTTTGGGGTTCGATTCCCGGTTCAGGCATACATTTTTCTCTTTACCATTTGATTACAGGAACTTGAAAACTCGTAAAAAAGAACACTTTAGAAACATAATGGAAAAATTGAAAAATCAGCTATAATATTAGTAAAATGCGCACAATGTGCAAAATATTGATGATTAACTATTCTTCTTCTTCTTCCTTCCAAGTATTAGACCAAGGCCTGTTACGATCCTATAGAAAATTTTCCCTCCAGCGTTTCATAGGACGGCCCAGTGATCTTCGTCCTCTTGGTATATAATTATAAACAGATTTGGGGATCCAATTTGAACTCATTCTTTCAAGATGGTGTTTCCAATTTAGTTGGTACTGTTTAATATATTCCAAAATTGGCGTAGTCTTCAATTCTTTTAAGATATCGGTGTTCCTTTTCCGATCCCATCTGGTGTGTAACCCGCTGTTCTGCGCATGAATCTCATTTCACAAGCCGTTATTCTGCTTTCATGTTGTTTTTTTAGTGTCCATGCTTCACTACCATAGGTCAACACTGGTCTAGCCAAAGTGTTATATAAACGTAATCTGGTTTTTTTTGTACAAGGGATGGTTTCATAACTTGATTAATAATTCCTAAACTTTTATTATAACTAGTAACTTTTTCAGGGATATCCTTTTCATCCCAGATAGAGAGATAATATCCAAGATATTTAAATTGATTAGATCTCTCTAAAATTTTATTCTGAAGACAGATTTTACTTTGTATGGGGTCCTTCCCATGAAATGCCATAATTTTAGTTTTGTTAATTGATATTTCCATATTAAATTTGGCACCTATTTTTTGTAAATTATAAATTGATCGTTGCAAATAATTTTCGGAAAGTGCCAGAAGAGCTAAATCGTCTGCAAAAAGAATAGCATCGAGTTTGAGGTTCCTATTGATGGGTATATATCCTCGTTGTGTTTTCCTCCATTCATTTATTAATTTATTCATGTATATAATGAAAAGCACCGGTGAAAGTCCACATCCCTGTCTTACTCCAGTGTTGATCTTTTCCCAAGAAGATAATTTGCCATCTTGTTTAACAGAGATTTCATTTTAACTATTCTAGTCTTAATTTTATTATTGACACTTTTCTTCTTTTGCAGTTTTGTGCATGGTATCTTTCACAGTATTTATTACACAGTTTGCACATGCAATCATCATTCGGTTGGTGGAATGTCTTGTCTTGGCAGAATTTGTAATGAAAGCCGTGCGTAGCAAATCGTGTTACTATGTGTCGGAGCTCATAGTTTGCCTGCTTCCATTCCTCTGTTGTCATGGCATTTGTTAAATAGAAGTCGGGCCAGATGGCGTTATTCTTCTCGTTCAATAATTGGAGTGTCTCCTCGTAGGCTTTGGTGTTTGGTAGGAAATACTGTACTCTGATGTCCGTGATGAAGAAGTTCTCTTTTGACAGTACATACGTTAGTCTCGATGGTGCTGTTTTCCCAATGCCAAGAATCCGTTTCAGGTAGCGGACCTTGACTTTCTCAATTGTTATCAGGTCACTAGTTGTGAGTTTGTCCCAGATAATGCTGATCCCGTAGGTTGCAATTGGTGCTATGGCTTTCTTAAATAGTTTTACTGAGGTTTCCAATGAGATTTTTTGAGGTTGCTGAATGTTATATATGGCTTTTATTGCTGCAGTTGCTCTCTCTGTGACATGATTTTTGAAGGATGAAAGTGTTGTCTGAAGAGTCACTCCCAGATATTTAAATTTAGGGACTAGTTCTAAATGTTTGTCATGAAGGGTCATTGTATTTCTTAATGCATGTTTTCCTCCTTTTCTAAAGGTCATTTGTTTGGTCTTGCTTTGGTTTATTTGTAGGCTATTTTTCTTTGCCCATGAGGCAAGTCCGTTTAGGACCTCCTGGAGTTCTTCTTTGTCTTCTGAGCCTATAGCCATGTCGTCTGCATATAGTATAAGTGATGCTGAAGTATCTTTGATTATCTTTGTGATGTCTGCTGTCATGATATTGAACATTACTGGGCTTATATTAATTTTGGTCTGGACATCTTACCTCAATATTAATGTTGATTTGTTCTTGGACATGTTTCAAAATGTCCACCGCTGTGGTCTCGAGGTAGCGTGCTGCCTTGTCACGCAGCGGGCCCGGGTTCGATCCCCGGTCGGGGCAGTTTTTCTGGGTGAGGTTTTTATCGGGGTTTTTCCTCACCTGTAAGACAAATGTCAGGAAAACTTTAAGGCCCAAACAGTCCCCGAAATCATATGGCCATCATCTTCATCATCATTCTTATCATTATCATCATCACCATCATCCTTCACCGGTGTGGAAAGCAACGGGAAGCTACCACACCTACACAATTCCCTAGTAAAGCTGCAAGCATAGCATGAAAATGCTATGATTGCAGTGAAGGTCCTGCCTTCGGGCAGAATTACTATGGATGGATGGATGTTTCAAAACAATTCTGTTTTATCGTCAGCTTTCCCAGATAATATAATTAAAATAACCTCAAAATATAACTTCCTAAAATAAATATTAATTACTGGGCTTATTGGATCTCCTTGTAGGATTCCGTTTGTTTGAGTTAAATTCTTGGACATCGTACTGTCTGATATTTTGATTTAAGTATACCTTAGGATGTTTGAAAGTATGTGCATTAATGGGTGGGTGTTGCCTATTAAAAGGCTAAGTTTCTGGATGAATTTTGTTCTGTTGATGAGGTCAAAGGCTTTGCTGTAGTCTAGGAAGACCACGAAGTACTTTTTTCCAGGATGCCTAAGAAAAATCAGCTATAGCAGCACATTGTTTATTAGAGAATCATAGAATTGAAAAAGAAGCAAAACTTTTGAAACATCTATCTAAACCTTTGGATTTAACAGTTTGGGAAAATATATATATTCAAAAAAAACATACTAGAACCATGAACTTCGAGATTCCAGACAAACCAAGCTTGATTACAAAGTTCTTCAAAAATACACCAGATGGCAGTTTAGAAAATTACTCCTTCAAAAGTACACCAGATTGCAGTTTGGATAATTACTGGCAAAAGAAAAAATTGACAATCGTGAAAACGATGGGAAGATTGTTTTCCGATACTGCGGTGCTGTGTTTAAAAAAACATAGAAGTATGAGATAACAAGAATTCACGATTCATTTGATTCTTATAAAACAGACCAAACTTATTATTTGATTTGGAAGTTCATTCAACCTCACCAAGTAGAATGAGAAAAACAGAATTTAGTTGAGGATAAAGAAAACTATCTTCAAAACATGTCAGATGAAAGAAGAATAATTTATGAAATGAGGTGTGAAGTTTCCTATTCATATTATTATTATTATTATTAATGGTAATAATAATAATAATAATAATAATAATAATAACAATAATAATAATAATAATATAAATGAACATCATGATGAGTCATTTCTTACCTTAATGACATCCAACCTCTGCTTATTGTCTACTGGAGGACTTTTGTGATCTATGAATGTAATATCATGGCTCTCTCCTGAATGACCCACAATGTCATACTGGATCCTACCCTCATGCCCTTGAAATGATTCCATTACTAATACAACTGCTTCCATTTCACGATCAAGTCTGCCATCATAGTTATTGAATCTGCAAAAAAGAACAAATATATATATATATATATATATGTACAAATTATGTTTGAAAAGAAAAATATATGCCTAGACTGAGGTTTGAACCCAGGACCTTTGACTTTCTATGTCAATGCTCTTCCATCTTTTCTTTTCAAATATAATTTGTCCATCATTAAGGTGTTTAAAAAAAACGAATAATATTAACATATATATATGTGTGTGTATAAAACATGAAAGAGAAAATATCAGTAAAGCAATTTCAATCATATACTATATTAAACATTCAATTATTAATATTTAATTTTAGGAAGTTATATTTTGAGGTTATTTTAATTATATTATTTTTAGTCTGGACATCTTACCTCAATATTAATGTTGATTTGTTCTTGAACATGTTTTAAAACAATTCTGTTTTATCGTCAGCTTTCCCAGACTATTATTATAATTATTAATTATAAAATTTAAATTTAAACAATTAAAATAATAAATCTCTGGCATGATAATTCCCAAGAGCCAAAGCCAACTATAATGTTTATCATCATTAGGTAACAGATGATAGTACATTGAGTCATATGGTTAATATAAAGCAATTCTTTAAATTTAGTTTCAATTATCAAATTCATTATATTTGAAGAGAAAAATTTTCGCCTAGACCGGGACTCGAACCCGGGACCCTTGGCTTTCCGGGCCAAGTGCTCTACCAACTGAGCTACCGAGGCGAGTTACGATCTAGACGCAAATTTTTCTCTTATGTACGTAATTGTAATTCGTAGCTCGCCTCGGTAGCTCAGTTGGTAGAGCACTTGGCCCGGAAAGCCAAGGGTCCCGGGTTCGAGTCCCGGTCTAGGCGAAAATTTTTCTCTTCAAATATAATTTATCCTTCTATGAGAAGTGTTAAATTAATAATAAAATTATCAAATTCATATTTTGTTCTTTTTCAATTCCTTCGGTTCATGTCTCTATCAGTGAGTGTTCAGTGTTATATGTGTTTTATGTTCTAGGTAAGTTGACAATACTTTTTTTTTCATTGTTATTTTAACAATATAACATTAGATGTACATGCAAAGAAAAATGAACCCAGGAACCCTGAGATGCTAAATCCAACATACTAAGCATTTAACCAAGGAGATAGTCATTCAGACAGTTAATACTTATTTTTTAGACATCATCATCCACCATTCAAGTTTAATTCTAAAATGACTTGTGGCCCACAAATCTTCAGCCCATCTCTTCATTGTACATCCAATTTATCTGCCTCTAACTAACCAATTAACTAACTCAGTGGCACTAGCAAATTTGTAGGTTCATGGCAGTGTGGACATAAGCTCTCTATACATCCCTATCCTGAGCTAATGTTTTCCAATCATCCCCTGTATATTCTATCTATGTATCTATGAAAAACATAACTGGCTGCATGGTTCTGAAATGACAAATGCACTTTATTGTTTCCCCTGCATTTTCTTTACTAGAGAAAATCTGTCAATATGTTCTCAAAACATTTAAATCATCTGGCAGAGAGAATAAAAATCATGAACTTCCAAACAATACATCCAAAATATTTTTAATCTTTAATTCTTGGGTACTATGAACATAGTTTTAATTTAGAGAGAAAAGTTAACGTTCGGACCAGGACTCAAACCCCGGATCTCTGACTCTGCATTTCAGTGCAATACCGATTACACCATCCAAACTCTGATACAAAAGTTAACAATTCTTTACCATTTATCACTTACAAAGTAATGTGTAAATTCTCAATACAAATACTTCGAAAAAGAAGTGGTTCCACGGTGTTGATGGTAGCGATGGCTACCAGCCTTCTGATGAAAGAGAATTATATAAGTGGAAAGAATTGTTGATGTTCGTATTGCAGTTCGGGTGGAGTAATTGGTATTGTACTGACATGCAGAGTCAGAGATCCAGGGTTTGGGTCCTGGTCAGAATGTTCATTTTTCTTTCTAAATTTAAACTATGTCCAATTCTGGAAAATGTTAATTTAAAATATATCTATGTACATAGCTCAACATTTGGACAGAAAGTTTAAGAGAATCACTTTCCATAATAAACATGTAAAGCAGAACTGATATATTTTGAAAAAAAAAAGTAGAACATTAATGGCAAATGTTGTAATAAGTTATATTTTGTTTGTCAGTGCAACTAGAGTTATCTAATTTCATGAGCTGCCACTAGATAAAGGTAAAGTGATCTCACTATAGGCCTTAGGAGGTAAGTGGGAGAGTACAAGGTTAAAGCTCCCACTTTTGTAGACAATTGGCACATGGGTTGTAAGTAATTTTTATCCCAATAGCATGAACCTGGGATTCATTTTTATTACAGGCTGAGTCAACACCAGGGTCAAGGTGCTGCTAAAAAGTTTAGGCAGTTTAAAAATCCTGATCCCATCGGGAATCAAACTTGCAACTTTTCAGCTTAACTATGATCAGGCATATCCCTGTCTAATATATGGTCCTGCTTAAGAGGTGCTTTCAAGTAGTCTTCTTAAAAGTATTTTAATAGGATTTCACTATAACCCTTGGTTATTTCAAGATGATAATAAAATGTTTCACAAAAACAATTTTAAAGCAATATTAATTACCTGTACATGCTACCTGAAACATCTACAACAAGTTTGAGACGTTTTGGTTTAGTTTGTGGTGCTCCCATTTCAGGCTCCTTCTCTGCTCGTCTTCTATATATTGTTTTTTCTCCAGTTAAACCTACAACATAAAATTAATATTTTAATTCTAGTTAAATTCCAACATGAATCTTTTAATAAATTTGTTGTATTTTCAGTACGAGAGTTCCTATATTTAAGTCCATATCATTACAATAATGTACACCTATACACATATGAAATTATTGAATGTTGTATTGGACAAATATTACTGCATTTTCTCAAATATCTACTCACCTCAAAATTTCAATCGTAAATTGAAATATTAAATAAAAATATAAAATTTACTAAATCTAGCTACAAATAATAATATGTAAAAATGTTTATAATCTCTTGATAGTTTTAACAATATTTAAATTTTTGCTTAAACCCTTTGTATAAACAGTAGCTTGATCAAAATTTTTTCCCTCCATTGCACAACAGGCCTAGAAGGGCCTTGGCGGCCTACTGTTCTCACATCCACATATGTTAATCACAAAGGTGGATGATCATGCAACCAGTATATATCCCAAACCCATTATAGTGAGTTTTCTTAACCTGTAACCGTTATTTGTTGAAGCTATACAAATTCCTCATTATGCTGGGTAGGCATCAATCACATACTGATCCAAATTTCACGAGAAAATTTCTTCCCAATGGCAAATCAAACCAGCACATGTCTTGTATTATGCCTTTAAACTGCTTAGCTAACACATGAGATAGTCAATCAAATTATTTGAATGTATACATGCAGGAGATAGTGAGCAAATATTAAAAGTCAACACACACATTCTATTAAATAACACTAAGAAACTGGGGCTGGAAGTAAATATTAATTAAACTAAAAAATATGCTCCCTTACAGAAATACATTATTAAATAGAAATGGATATATTACGCGAGGCGTCTGTTAAGCCCCAGCATATTGATAGCGTGGAGACCACTATTGTTTAAGTGGTCTTTGGCCCGAGCGGATGGCCTTGGTTTTGGAAGAAGAGTTCTACATTTAGACATGTTAAAACACAGTAAACGAAAAATTAACATAATTTATTAAAATAAAGTCAAACATAAAGAGATATTGGATCAATAACATATAAAACAATTTATTAAAGTCAGCTGAAATCGCCACATTGCCAAACGTAAAAAATATTCAAAATAATAAAGTGTTAAAATTCAGAGAGAGAGAAAACAATCATTTTAAAATATTCAACTTTGTTCGTTATTCTAAGTTCCTTGGACCATTTGGTCCCTTATTTAATTCTAAGTCTGAAAATGACCAAAGAATGATAAAAAGATACATATTACCACTGTAGCTGCCACCGTCCCGCTGGACCCCGCTGGGGGGACCGCGTTCGGTCCCGCCGCCCTTCTGTTTTCTCCACTAAAACATCCCGGCTTTTATATGATTATCTACTTTACCTTTCACCATCCCCTAAAGCTAATGGAAGCCCTATTTTCTTGCCCCATCTGTAGTAATATTCCTAGTATGCCATGGCCATGTTATATAAGGTGTTTTTAACTTCTTATCCTAATGTGTTTGGGTTACATAAGGTTTCGTAAGAATTTCCTATTTGGTTGAAACTAATAAGTTGTTTTTGATATTATATAAGATTTTGTAAGTGTGTCTTCATTGTTTGACAAATATATGACAAATATATTGATGTGAAAAGTCATTTTATATTAATTTTTTTCCTAGTCTTTTTATCTATAAAGCACTTATGTATATTTGGATTGAGACTTCAATCCGCATTTAAAGGGTGAATATTTATGCCCTATTTTTTGGTATAATACACATGTATATGTGTCTATCCTTTATCGGCTTTTTATAGTATTTTATTATTATTGCAGTTAGGCCCTAGTGTTGTATAACAATCCCCCCCCCCTAAATAAGACTGTAGGGTTGAAAAACCGAAAGTCTTTCTTTCCTTACAGGATATCTCTCACCTCTCGGGGGTTGGTCCTGACATTTATCTTATTAACTTAACTTTAAGTGGGAGTGGAACTGACGTCGTCAATTGGCGATTCCATCTGTCCTGGAAGTATTTTGTTCTCATCCTAAGAGGTTAGATCGTCTTTTACTTGTAAATTGCCCCGGATACCTTTAATTGCGTCGAAATATCGGTAAGATCTGTTTACTTAGTGAGAACACTATACTTAAAAAAACAAAAATCACAATATAGCAAGCCTTCGTGCTTTAACCCAATATTTTACGAATAGTTATAATTTTATTTTTCCACTAAAAATGTTTGCTGAAACAAAAGCTATCGACTATAAAATTATTTTCACTAAAATTCTTCTCGTCTCCGTCTTTTTCCTTGTTTAAACCTTCGTGTGGTTTCTTTGAAACGATGCACTTTCACTGTTATTCATTTCCGACGCACTTAACCACATTTCGTTTCTTTTTGTTATGCACTTCGACGGTTCTATTTTGTGAACCGGATCACTGTTAAAAAATATCCGAACGGTGGTGTCTGCTGTGGCTAGCTTGGAGGTCAGGGTTTGTGTCTGCTTGCCTCGATGGAGGATGCGATGTTCTAATGCTCGAGTTCGTTGTTCATTTTCAGCTGCCGTTGGTCCAGGTAGGCCTTTGATTTAGTCATGCCTAGTTTTTTTAACAAAACCCAGTTAGGTCCAAGGAGAACTTGTGAAGGGTTTGATAGGAATTAATCTTGACGTGGAATTTGTTTTCTTGACTCATCTATAGGAAAAAAATTGTAACGAAGGATGTTAGTCCAAGGTTGGCGTTGGAGATAGTTATTATTATTTTTTAGAATTGCCTGGGTTTGTTGTTCTTTACTGCTATTGAGGTGTTTGCCTTAGCTGGTTGCGAGTCTGAATATTCACCCATCTAATGCTCCGTCACGAGATGTGTAGATGGTCCTTGCAGCTGCCCTGCGTCCTTAGATGTACAGGGTGTGGTTGGTCCTTGCAGCATTATGCTGCGCCCTCGTCCTCAGATGTATAGGGTGCGACGTGAGTCTGGCCCTCTTAATCTTCCTCCCATCATGTAGTGTCGTGGTGGTGGCCGCAGGTCCAGGCGTGAAGCTGCAATCTTATGGCATTTGTTTAAAACTTGGGAGGATAACTTCAACATTGATTATGGGTTTGGTGCTATCCCGTACTACATGGGTCCGCATCCTCTTTATCACTCCTGGTCATAGAATGTTTAGTTTACTTCATTGCATATTAGACGTCCTGGCTTTAGATTGCATCGTTTAGGTTTGTGCACCCATGTTCCTATTTGTCCCTTATAGCTAGCCTCAAGTTGCAAAAAAAAGAAAGAAATGCTCTTATGTTTCTGGCCTTATGATTTCTCACGAATCATTTACGCCCTTATTGCAATTCAGGTTTTACTGGGTTCAAAAATTGTTAGTATCTCACTGTATTTTACCGCTGGTTTTCAAACTTTCCATTGCTTGGATAAAATTTCAATTTTGCTTTTCCTTCTCTAGAGTCCTGGGTTCGATCGAGTGTGCTCGCCTACACATAAATCGCTAGGGCTTTAAGATGTAAATACTACTTAGTACGATTATGTAACCTGAATTCCGTATATCATTCCGTCGCGAGGTCCTGATTGTGAGAGCATTTCCTTTCTCCTATCCGGGATGTGTCTGTGCATCTTAATTCTCTCGCTTCTAATCTGTCTGTCGATTTCCCGTGTTACAGCCTACAGAGTTAACTTAATAAAAATGCGTCTTTGCGTCTTAAATTCTCTCGCTTCTAATCTGTCTGTCGATTTCCCGTGTTACAGCCTACAGAGTTAATTTAATAAAAATGCGTCTTTGCATCTTAAATTCTCTCGCTTCTAATCTATCTGTCGATATCCTGTGCTACAGCCTACAGAGTTAACTTAATTAAAAAATCTAAATGGTGTTTTTTCCTTAAGTCCTTCCTAATTCATTCGGCAATATCTCATCTGTTCTCTTGAATTTCTGTATTTAATTCTTTACATTACTCCTGATTATGCGTGGACTTTATTCTGTGTCTTGGGTCCCCCTTTTTGCCTATGGGTTTAACCTCTCCCTTTTGTCATTCCCTACTCTTTTGATTCCTCTTAATTCCCTTATATGTTTTTGAGTTAGTTCCTGGTCTCATACGTGTAGACTTATTCCCTATCTTACATATGGGTTTAACCTCTAAGTTCATGTACAATCCTATGTGTTTATCTTCTATTTCCATGTACTACCCAATGTGTTTAACTTCTAATTTCGTGTACTCCTTATGAATTTAACCTATGTGTTTAACCTCTAATTTCATGTACAACCTTATGTGTTTAACTTTTAATTTCCTGTAGTACCTTATGGGTTTAACTTCTAATTTCGTTTGCTTCTTATGAATTTAACCTATGTGTTTAACCTCTAATTTCTTGTACTATCCTTATGCGTTTAACTTCTAATTTCTGGTATTACCCTATGTGTTTAACCTCTCATTTTCATGTACACCTTATGTGTTTAACCTCTAATTTTCCGAGATCTCCTTTTATGTATTTCCTAATGTGTTTAACCTCTTTTGGTATGTAATATCCTTACTTAGGTCAATGTGTCTCTCTTTGGCTCTACTCGTCGATCGCACAATCGTATGTATGTATGTTTCCCTTAGTATTCTTCATCTAGTGTCTCAACGTTTCTGACGTCCCTGACTATTATTCGTTGTCCCTTCGTTATGACCATATTCTATGTGTGCGTACGACTTTTTCTTCGCGGTTTTCCTGGCATCGTTATTTACTCTGGATGGTCCCTGGTCATCGCTTCCTGGGGGCCCCAGACCATGACTGGGCTACGAGCCTCGAAGGCATGGGACTATGCAACGTTTCCCTTAATGCCAACAGTGGCCCTAGTCATGCCTGCCCCCTCCCTTGCGCGATTCCTGTCTCGCAAATAAGCCGGGTGAGCCAGCGAAAGAACCGGGCACGACATGAAGGCGGAGAATGCACTCCGTCTAAAGTGGCCCTGGCCCTTCCTGACACCCCCCTCTAATTCTGTCGCTCCAGAATTATCCTGTGATAAGCCGGGTGAGCCAGCGAAAGAACCGGGCACGACATGAAGGCGGAGAATGTATTCCGTCTAAAGTGGCCCTGGCCCTTCCTGACCCACCCTCTAAGGTGGCGTCACCAAACCCTCGCTCCGTCAGTGGGGATGGATTTGATCCGATTTCCCGTGACGTGGTTCGTATCTTGCTCACCTCACCTACTGTCACCCGGGTGCCGTTATGTACTATCGATTCCTTCGATTCTTGTTTCGCTTTCGTTTTTGCGTTTCCTATATCTTTCATTTCTGTATTTACCTTAATATCTGTGTTTTCCTTTATTATTAATTCTCCGATGCCTATCATTCCCTAAACGATGCTGTTCCATATGGTCCCTAACGTCAGTGCCAAGCCGGCAAGGTTTTATGGCCAGTGCCCCAAGATCATTTTGGAGTTCTCTGTCTCTAGATCATGTCATAACGGGGGTGCCCCACCTTCCGACTTGCACCTGCCTAGCTTGTTGGCGAAGTGTTCAGGCAACTCGCCAAATTGTCGAGGGCCAAAGCCTCTCCAAAAGGGTCCTTAGTCCTTCCCAACTTGTATCTCTGTGTGCGACTATGTAAAAATTTCATCTCTGTGTGTGTATTTCTCACGTTACCTAGCCTAGATTGACCTAAGTTGCAGCCTAACCTCTTATTATCCCTCGTAGGCCTAAATATGAAGAGTCTTAAGCGATCTAGTTTCCATCTATTTTCGAAATATGTCATATCCCATATGTGTGTGTGTCTACTACTCGACTGGTCACTAGTCCTAACTGACATGGAACAAGGCTCGCAGTATAAGAGAGTCTAGGCGCCATTAGGCCCTCCAAACTTTACGAAGCCAGTCCATCTCAGCAGGAACCATTTCCTGCAGAGTGTATTATTGTTGTGTCATACTCAGTAATAGTATTTGTGTAACCCCTGGGTTCCCATTTGAACTTTCACTTTTCTACTAGATCGGATAAAACATCTCACTGTTTGTCAAGTATCCTAAGTTTCACCCAAAAAAAATCCTGATAAAGCCAAAAAGAAAATATTTCTGGGAATAAGTCTATCCTTCTTTTATCACTTCTGTAAGCCTCTTGTTTTTGCCTCCCCTCCGTACTTCTCACTAGCGGAGTTCTACGATTAGGCCAAATCTCCATTCCCCTCTTCCATTCGAGCATTCTCTTATTTATACAGAATTTCCATTCTTTCTGTTTCCGAAACCTTAATCTGAATTGCGGATCAAGCGAGTCCTCCCTTAATTGCGCTAGCCTCCTTGACTTTACTTTTGATTTACTTGACTCATGATTTAGAAACGTCTCACATTGTAGTCGAAATTTTTCACAGAATGCGCCCGCCGGCATTGTTGTAAATCTCTCAACACCGCATGAGAGGTTAATCAAAAAAATTATTTTAAGCTATTATTTAACCTGAAGTTCGGTCGTCTTCCTTTCCATGAGTCTAATGTTATTTTCCTTTGGGGAGGTGTGTGGTCCCTGCGTTGCTTTATTGCGCTAAATCTCCATTCCCCGCTTTGTTCGATTTCTCTATAATTCATCCTAAGTTTCTCCATGCCTCTTTTCCATACTCTTGTTTCGAAACTAGAATCTACATCCCTCATTAGTTGCGTTATCATTTTTTTTGATTGCGTTAATTCTCCATTCCCCTCTATGCTCGAGTTCTCGTTTATTTCTCCTAAGTCTCCATGCCCTTTGTTCATTCTCTCGGTTTTCAAATCTAAAATCCCTTTGATTGCTAATATATGCCACTTTTATTTTCTGTTAATGTCATGGGTCTTTACGTAGTTATTTATTTAAAGTACGCTTTCTGATGTTAAGAAAAAATAATAATATTTATTTCCCTGTAAATGCACATTGTATAAATTTTGTTCATATTCCTAATGCAGTCGGTGTGGAATTCTTATCTATGTGGATAATCTAAACTTTCACCAAAATAAACACATTCCAGAGCCTTGCTGAAATTTTACAGCTATGTGACCTCCTAATAGACACTCAGTCTTCGTGCATGTAAAGGAAAGACGTGTCTCAATTTAAAATAGTTCTCAAGATGGCGGTTTTTCATTTTTCCACGCTGGTGAGTTCATATTTATTATTCAGAAAACTTCTATATTCTTGAACGTTCCCTAATATTATTATTATTATTATTTGTCATCCAATCTCTTCCATTATCTTTTATTATGAACGTATGATTTGTACCCGAACTTCGTGTGTTGATTATTATTTTATTGTGTGTTTTATTATTATTAATTTTAAACCACTCAGTTATTAGTTCTTTCTGTTTTTTGTTTACCTCTCGATTTTTAACTGAAAAACGTTCCTAAATATAATACGGTGCTCGCCTTTACCATAAAAATATCCTAGGATAACGAAATCGGTATTATTTGCCTCATGCCCTGCCTTGTCAATGTCGCACGGTAGGCGGTTTAACTCTAATAGGGTTTAAAATTTCTTTGATATATTTAGTATGAATATTTATTTCTACTAGCATAGTGGTTAAAGCACTGCGCTACAAGCCGAAAAGTCGGGGGTTCAAGTCCCGGTGTTTTTAGGATTTTTAACCTGATCCGAACCTTCTGGCGGCACTATGGCCCTGGGGTCGATTCAGCCTCTAACTGAAATGAGTACCAGACTCTTGTTCTGGGGAAAGGGCGGCCGTCACGCAGGGCTGATAACCCGGCTGACATTAAGTGCCGATTGTCTAGAATTATTGGGAGCCCTAACATTTCCGTTACCTCAAGATCTCCGGTAGGGGGAATATGTTACTTTAAATGTTACTTTATTTTTCACTGTTATTACTCTATTTCCAAATCCTCTGATTTTTATGTTTTCCAACTCCCTAACTATTTTCCTGCTAGTTTTCGGCTATTCTTTTTTGTAATTAAATTTTTATAGTCTTATTATTAGAATAATTGTTAATTTATTTTCCCAATATAAATCATTCATTGCAAGTTATCATGCGGTTCCTTGAGCCTTACGTGGCCAAGATTAATTACCTAATTAGCATTTGTGCAAATGTCCCAGTGTGGATGCACGAGTTGTTACGTGGAGACTTAAATATTAATTGATTTATTTGTCTTGTCCTTTTTTATTTGGAATGATTATTATCCCGAATATAATTAGAATTTTAATTGGTTGAGATGGATTTGGGTTAGTTTCATACGGAGTGCTGTAATGGTTAACCTAGCCCCCGTTAGATGGCTCTGTTGCCAATGAGAGAAAAAAATACTATACGTCGGCCACTTCCATTTTTTTCTAACAAAACAAACTACCTAATTAATAAACCATAAATTAATTTTTCGTATCCTATCTCTATCCATGATTCAGTAAGATATCCAAGATCGTGTTTTACGTGAATATATAAAAAAAAATGAATGTTTACATAGTACAAAACGTATTTAGTGCATTAGTGGCGTAAGTATAAGAGGTGTCCGCCATCTTGTTGGCTTACATTTATTATCCTTTTCTAAAAATATTATGAAGAAGTTCACTATGAAAAAAAATTTCCAATCTAGTGGCGTGTAAAGCAACCTATGATCCCTTGGGCCTATCTCTCGTGGTGATGCCTTCAGAAATGATTTATGTGTACCTGTGATCGTGCCACGCCTTCCCGATAGACGAAATATAAAATATGTCATTATTAACGTACAATTATTATCGTTGGATGAGATATTGCCTTAATTAACACACACAAAAAAAATACTAAATCAATTTCATTACTACACTCTACAAATATTCTGAAAAAAATATCATAACCTAGGTTAACAACCAAAAATATCCTCTGACTGAAACAACACCAAAATAATTCATAAAGCTTATAGGTATCCAAAAAAAATCAAGTTCTGAAAATAATACATAAAACATAACCTAGAAAAATATGTATATATATATAGATGTCTGCCTATAAAGAAAATAACATCTCTATGAAAAAAAAACATCAACAACACCAAAATTTACCGTACATATCCAAAAAGTTTACCCATTGAGAAAAAAAAAACCAATAATTATGCCCAGAAAGATAAAACATCTGTTGAAAAACATCAATACCAAAAATATAACCTAAAAACAGCGATATATCCAAAATTTACCCATTGTCCATAAAAATCCTAAAATTAGATCCAAAAAAAAAAATAAGATAACCTAAAGCCAGTTAATAATAATGTCCCAAAGTTGAAGATTTTCTGGTTTCTCTATGTTTTTAAAATTCATAGTTTATTCATTAGTACCAATGTGACTCTTATCTTCCCGAAAAAAACATATAGATTTTTACTGTATACGAATTGAAGCTTAATTTTGTGGTCTAAGGTTCGTTTCTTTATCCGTGAATATAATAGAACATTATTTTCACGAATATACCATCCGTCTGCCATCCAGTTTATTACGCTCGGCGTCTGTTAAACCCCAGCGTATTGATAGCGTGAAGACCACTATTGTTTAAGTGGTCTTTGGCCCGAGCGGTTGGCCTTGGTTTTGGAGGATGAGTTCCACAATTAAACATGTTAAAACACAGTAAACGAAAAATTAACATAATTTATTAAAATAAAGTCAAACATAAAGAGATATTGAAACAATAACATATAAAACAAGTTATTTAAAACAGCTGAAATCGCCACATTGTCAAACGTCAAAATATTCAAAATATTAAAGTGTTAAAATTCAGAAAGAGAGAAACAATCATTTTAAAATATTCAACTTTGTTCGTTATTCTAAGTTCCTTGGACCATTTGGTCCCATATTTAATTCTAAGTCTTAAAATGACCAAAGAATGATAAAAAAGGAGTCATATTACCAATGTAGTTGCCACCGTCCCGCTGGACCCCGCTGGGGGGACCGCAATCGGTCCCGCTTCTGTTCTGCCTTTTCCACTAAAAAATCCCGGCTTTTATATGATTATCTTTACCTTTCACCATCCCCTAAAGCTAATGGAAGCCCTATTTTCTTGCCCCATCTGTAGTAATATTCCTAGTATGTTCATGGCCATGTTATATAATGTGTTTTTAACTTATCCTAATGTGTTTGGGTTATATAAGGTTTCGTAAGAATTTCCTATTTGGTTGAAACTAATAAGTTGTTTTTGATATTATATAAGATTTCATAAGTGTGTCTTCATTGTTTGACAAATATATTGATGTGAAAAGTCATTTTATATTAATTTTTTTCCTAGTCTTTTTATCTATAAAGCACTTATGTATATTTGGATTGAGACTTCAATCCGCATTTAAAGGGTGAATATTTATGCCCTATTTTTTGGTATAATACACATGTATATGTGTCTATCCTTTATCGGCTTTTTATAGTATTTTATTATTATTGCAGTTAGGCCCTAGTGTTGTATAACAGGATATAACAAGAAATGAGGGAAATTTTAAGCAAGTGATGAAATTTAAATAACTAGGAATGATAATAAACAGGAATGAGGTGCAGAAAAAATTAAATATAGGCCCAACTTTGGAAACACATGGAATTATGCATTACAGAGACTTGTTATCCAGAATTTCCTAAAAAAATGTTTAACTAAAAATATATAAAATTTTAATTCTTCCAGTTTTATTAAATGGATGCAAAACATGGGCATTATTTTTTTTTAAAAGAATGAACCTCCAATGATTAATAAATTATTGTATTTTGTAAATAGTGATCCCAACTAGCTGAACTTCAAAAAGACTAGTTTCCATACACTTCTGGACGAGACAGGGCTTGAATTTGTTGATGAAGGAAAAAAAAAAAAATGGTAATATATCACGAAGACATTCTGATGTGGCATAGGAAATATCTAAGGAAAATACGCAAGTATTGGCAAAAGGGTTGCAAATTGTATTTTATAGACAAAACATGGGTAAATAAAGGCCATATCATATCTAAAGTGTGATTCTAAAATAGAGACTAAAAAGGTAGGAGCCTAACTGAACTTCACATTGGAAGTGATGAAGGGTTTGTGGAGGGAGGGGAATTTATAATGGAATCTAAAAAAAAACTATAGATTTTCATGAAGAAATGACAGAATAAGTTTTTGTAAATTGGCTCAAGAAGATTTTTATCTAAGCTTGCTGCAAACAGTGTCATTATTATGGATAATGCATCTTATCATAGTGTCAAGTTGCAACATGTACCCACTAAGCAGTGGCTTAAAAATGGCATAATAAGATGCAAGGATACAAAAGATATCAAATATACAAGTAACATGATCAAAGATGAATTGATGCACAAGCTAAATAAAGAAAATGCCTACAAACTATATAAGTTGGAATTGGATACATTCGTGGAGGAAAGAGGCCACATTCTGCTAAGGCTCCCTCCTCATCATTATGTTAAATTCTATCGAGTCAAATATGGAGTCAAGTAAAGGAGTATGTTGCTCGAAATAATAAAACCTTAAAAGTGAGTGAAATCAGGACCTTGTGTCACAAAGGACCATAACTGCTAATAGCTGAAATGTAGGGTCGTTCACAAACCATGTGGAGGGAAAAGAAGACTAATTCTGGGATTCTGTTAATTTGTATGACACCATTGTAGATTCCTCACTATCAATCCAGGAGAAATCAGCAGTGAAGAAACAGAAAAATAATGATAAAAAGAAGATCCACTTCATGGAGTCTATGTCCTAACTGATTCTGAATAGCTAGGCTGATATATAATTTTTTGTCATAAATATTTTCTTTGGTGAAACATGGACTCTTACTTTAAGGGAGGAAAGAAGATTACGAGTAGTTGAGAATAAAGTTCTTAGGAACATTTTTGGACCAAAGAGAGATGAACAGACAGGTGAATGGGAAAAAAAAAAAAAAACTACATAGTAGTGAGCTATATATGTATAGGACACCAGATATAATAAGAACAGTTAAGTCTTATAGAGGAAAAACACCCAGTTGGTAGACCAAGAATGATGTGGGGGAATAACATTATCCATGATTTGAGGGAAGTAGATTATACAGGAGACGATTGGAAAACATGTCAGAATAGGGATGTATGGAGAACTTATTTCTGTGCAGCCATGAACCTATGGGTTCAATAGAGCCAGTGAGTTAGTTTAATATTTTCTTTGTCGTAAATAAATAAGAACTGGAGGAAGTTCCTAGTTCTTGGTATCATCTTAACTTGCATTCAGTCTTATTTCCTGTAAAATATGATGTTGCCTAAGAACACTGTTCTAACATTGACAGTAATATTAGTAGTATTCAAACGTTCTGAAGCTCTTGATTTGTCATCCTTCACTTACAGGCTTCCCAATAACATTCAGCAATTTGGAATGGTGTTCCAACTATTTTCTGAAGATCAGCACAGAGCATCAAGTGATCCTTGTTCATTATTGTATTTTCTATCATTGACAGTTATATACACAATTTAATCATTAGTAATGGTAGTAGTATTCAAATGTTCTGAAGCTCTTGATTTGTCATCATTCGCTTGTGGGCTTCCCAATAATATTCAGCAATTTGGAATGGTGTTCCAACTATTTTCTGAAGATCAGCACAGAGCATCAAGTGATCCTTGTTCATTATTGTATTTTCTATCATTGACAGTTATATACACAATTTAATCATTAGTAGTGGTAGTAGTATTCAAACGTTCTGAAGCTCTTGATTTGTCATCCTTCACTTGCAGGCTTCCCAATAACATTCAGCAATTTGGAATGGTGTTCCAACTATTTTCTGAAGATCAGCACAGAGCATCAAGTGATCCTTGTTCATTATTGTATTTTCTATCATTGACAGTTATATACACAATTTAATCATTAGTAGTGGTAGTAGTATTCAAATGTTCTGAAGCTCTTGATTTGTCATCATTCGCTTGCGGGCTTCCCAATAATATTCAGCAATTTGGAATGGTGTTCCAACTATTTTCTGAAGATCAGCACAGAGCATCAAGTGATCCTTGTTCATTATTGTATTTTCTATCATTGACAGTTATATACACAATTTAATCATTAGTAGTGGTAGTAGTATTCAAATGTTCTGAAGCTCTTGATTTGTCATCATTCGCTTGTGGGCTTCCCAATAACATTCAGCAATTTGGAATGGTGTTCCAACTATTTTCTGAAGATCAGCACAGAGCATCAAGTGATCCTTGTTCATTATTGTATTTTCTATCATTGACAGTTATATACACAATTTAATCATTAGTAGTGGTAGTAGTATTCAAATGTTCTGAAGCTCTTGATTTGACATCATTCGCTTGCGGGCTTCCCAATAATATTCAGCAATTTGGAATGGTGTTCCAACTATTTTCTGAAGATCAGTGTAGAGCATCAAGTGATCCTTGTTCATTATTGTAATTTCTATCATTGACAGTTATATACACAATTTAATCAGTAGTAGTAGTAGTAGTAGTAGTATTCAAATGTTCTGAAGCTTTTGATTTGTCATCATTCGCTTGTGGGCTTTCCAATAATATTCAGCAATTTGGAATGGTGTTCCAACTATTTTCTGAAGATCAGTGCAGAGCATCAAGTGATCCTTGTTCATTATTGTATTTTCTATCATTGACAGTTATATACACAATTTAATCAGTAGTAGTGGTAGTAGTAGTATTCAAATGTTCTGAAGCTTTTGATTTGTCATCATTCGCTTGCGGGCTTCCCAATAATATTCAGCAATTTGGAATGGTGTTCCAACTATTTTCTGAAGATCAGTGCAGAGCATCAAGTGATCCTTGTTCATTATTGTATTTTCTATCATTGACAGTTATATACACAATTTAATCATTAGTAGTGGTAGTAGTATTCAAATGTTCTGAAGCTCTTGATTTGACATCATTCGCTTGCGGGCTTCCCAATAATATTCAGCAATTTGGAATGGTGTTCCAACTATTTTCTGAAGATCAGTGTAGAGCATCAAGTGATCCTTGTTCATTATTGTAATTTCTATCATTGACAGTTATATACACAATTTAATCAGTAGTAGTAGTAGTAGTAGTAGTATTCAAATGTTCTGAAGCTTTTGATTTGTCATCATTCGCTTGTGGGCTTTCCAATAATATTCAGCAATTTGGAATGGTGTTCCAACTATTTTCTGAAGATCAGTGCAGAGCATCAAGTGATCCTTGTTCATTATTGTATTTTCTATCATTGACAGTTATATACACAATTTAATCATTAGTAGTGGTAGTAGTATTCAAATGTTCTGAAGCTCTTGATTTGACATCATTCGCTTGCGGGCTTCCCAATAATATTCAGCAATTTGGAATGGTGTTCCAACTATTTTCTGAAGATCAGTGTAGAGCATCAAGTGATCCTTGTTCATTATTGTAATTTCTATCATTGACAGTTATATACACAATTTAATCAGTAGTAGTAGTAGTAGTAGTAGTATTCAAATGTTCTGAAGCTTTTGATTTGTCATCATTCGCTTGTGGGCTTTCCAATAATATTCAGCAATTTGGAATGGTGTTCCAACTATTTTCTGAAGATCAGTGCAGAGCATCAAGTGATCCTTGTTCATTATTGTATTTTCTATCATTGACAGTTATATACACAATTTAATCAGTAGTAGTGGTAGTAGTAGTATTCAAATGTTCTGAAGCTTTTGATTTGTCATCATTCGCTTGCGGGCTTCCCAATAATATTCAGCAATTTGGAATGGTGTTCCAACTATTTTCTGAAGATCAGTGCAGAGCATCAAGTGATCCTTGTTCATTATTGTATTTTCTATCATTGACAGTTATATACACAATTTAATCAGTAGTAGTAGTATTCAAATGTTCTGAAGCTTTTGATTTGTCATCATTCGCTTGTGGGCTTTCCAATAATATTCAGCAATTTGGAATGGTGTTCCAACTATTTTCTGAAGATCAGTGCAGAGCATCAAGTGATCCTTGTTCATTATTGTATTTTCTATCATTGACAGTTATATACACAATTTAATCAGTAGTAGTAGTAGTAGTAGTAGTAGTAGTAGTATTCAAATGTTCTGACGCTTTTGATTTGTCATCATCCGCTTGTGGGCTTTCCAATAATATTCAGCAATTTGGAATGGTGTTCCAACTATTTTCTGGAGATCAGCGCAGAACATCAAGTGATCCTTGTTCATTATCGTATTTGTGTCCTTGCATACTATGCAGTGTGGAGAGTCTAGTAGCTTAATTCTATGTAGATGTGCTGCCAAGCAATCATGACCAGTTTCAAGACGAAATGATGCAACTGCAATTGATCTGGGGCTGTTTGGTATTGTAGCTGGTTCTAGTAATGTCTTCCATATCTTGGTTTCACATTAAATTTTGTTTTGTTCGGCTAAATGTGATTTTATTTTCATTTTGGTGTAGAGTTGCACTGATTTGTAAGATAGGTAATTGATCTTACTCTGTTGGATTAGTGTACCTTTTTTTTTTTATCATATGGCAGGTAAAAGTAATAGGGCAGTTTCCCTAATAGACAGAGTAATACCTTATGCAATATTTAATTAATGTTGGGAAATAAACATTATGAGGTATAATCATTAAAATTCATCGGAGAACATATTGTTTAACCCGTCAGTGACGCACCCTTTTACTTGCTTTCCTACTGCATGGACGGAGGCCATTTTAACATTTTAGTATTCCTAGAACACTGATTTGTATAAACGATCATAACTTTTTTAAATATCGATGGATTTGAACGAAATTTTTACTTGTTAGCTCAGAAATAAATGAGAAATTTAATACATACCATATGGAGTTCAGTAGCCTTTATAAACTATTTAAAAAAATTTGAAACCTGAATTTCTCTCTCATGATACACATTTTTACTAAATAATTTGATTTGCTCACATTGGACATCCCTGTTTCTTTCTGTGAGACACTAAATATATTGTGTGGCATAGTGCTGATTCATCTGTAACTTGTATATACAAAAGCAGCTGGCATAACCAAAATCAGAATGAATATTTAGAAGAGTGAACTCAAGTTCAATCTTGTGTCAAAGCACTAGCAATGTTTATACTTACAATCTGAATTATTGCTTGGATTCGTATAAAAATTCTACAGCAGTTATTTACAACTACACAGACCATCAAAATAATTTTCTCTTATTTTAGTACTATTAATTTTAGAAATAAAAAATCACATAACCTTAGTAGTTGAGCTTGGTGTGATACAGCTCGAAACACTCTTCAATACACAGACCTACATCACATTCCTGGCAGCAATAAACAGATATCTTTCTTCTCCCATATTTAGTACAAACAACACACCTCCTTTGAGGTTTCAATTTATCACTTTTAGGGGTAATTTTTCTGATGAAGTGTCTTTTAGGTTACGACTGGCCATAATTACGTAAATAACGCACGACACCGCGCCTCAGACTGATTCCTTGTAAGTAACATCTATTTGAAAGAGGCAAAATAAATCAGGTATTCCCCTAAACAGGTCGATTTATATATCAATCGATAGCTTGTATATCATTTTATCGACCTGAAAAATTAGATTGTGTATAAGTTTATTAGAAGCCCTGCAGAAAGCAGCACAAAGCTAGGTCTGTGTGCCATCGAGTGTTGAAGTAAGAAACTACTTCAACCTCAATACCACATGCACAAAATGTGATCACAGCTGATTCATACACTTAGAAAGAAAGCTAAGATCTTAGGCTTCAAAATTATATTGTTCATACGCAAATATAAGAATATACAGCAGTAAAAAAAACAAATGAAAAGGTCGCGCGCATTTAGAGAAAATTACGATTACTTCAATCTCATCTGATTTTTAAAAAAATAATATGAAATTAAATTTTAAACAAATATTATCTTTATTCATATGTCCTGAAAGCTCATAATTTCTACGTTAAACACAAATAAATTACGTATTTGTAGCTTCAAAAATGTACGATCCAGAACAAAAAGAAAACACGCCTGCGTAGGTCTATACCACGTATAGATGTCGGCAATAAGTGAAGAAGAGAGGGTCTATACCACGTATGGATGTCGGCGCTGATGGGTTAAACAACTCACCTCATAGGATTCATGCTTCCATGATATCGCGATTTCAAACATAATCATGTTCATCGTCGGAGTTATGGCTGACGATGAACATGATTATGTTTGAAATCGCGATATCATGGAAGCATGAATCCTATGAGGTGAGTTGTTTAAACAATATGTTCTCGGATGAATTTTAATAACCTTATGCAAGTTTGTTAACAGTACAATTGGAACTTAGCTTGGAATTACATAATGGTTGAATTTTACTGATTTTTGGAGAATACCTTCCTCATTTTATTTTACTGAGTTTCAATTCAAGAAATACTAAAATTGCAATTTTTAAATTTTTGTTTCAGGTGAAATCCTACTCGTAATATTCCTATTTTGTTGGTTATTGACCTTGATCTTAATTTTTTAATAAATTGCTATATGTCAAGTTTGATTCCAATAAAACAAATATTGCAGCTGCTAGAGAATTAAAACATACATATATATTTGTTATGCTCACTTTTGAAAAAAAAAATGATGAGAACAATCTGAACATCTTCTTTCCTTCAAGATTCGCTAAAAGGATGGATACTTGGAGGTTACCAAGACAGGCATAGAATACAAGGAAAGATATCAAGAGATCGGCTGAGATATAGGTAGGAGGAAGAAGTTTTGAAGAATGTTGAAAAAAGAACAACAAATTGGAATAAAATGAAGGAGAGGAAGATGTGGAATGATCGAGATAGGCGGAAGCTTAAATCTCAAAAGGAGACATGAGGAAAGATGAAGAAGAATGGTTTAAAAATCTCTGGTAAATTTTCACGTACAGAAAAGTTAATTCTAGATTTTGATAATTTCAGTCAGATTACATTACTATTAGAGTAAAAAATAAACCAGTTTAAATGGAATTTGGTTTTGAAACACAACTGTATCCATGTGAAATCATTTACTTTTTTACACATTTCACAACTGTAATTTTTAATTCTTATCATGTATACATTTTAAAATAAATAAATTTTGGTCACTTTCTTCAGATAATGCCCTGTTCAATTTACTTATGATTCCACTATATTATCAATACATAATATCTATACCTTCAATAAGTTTGGTGTCATCTAATTCTCCTGATGTTTGATGTCTCATCCACTGGCGTTCCTTAGATTTTGCTTGCAAACTGTTTAAAATAACTCTTAATGCTTGAACCTAAAAATCCATAAAGATATAAACCTCAGTAAATAATTAATAATAAAAAAAATATTAACTTACAAACAAACTTCTTTACATAGCTAGTATTGTATCTTTATTCATTAATGATATGGATTGTAAGTGCATTACTATAAGTGAACAAAGTAAACATATTTTTAAATATATGTAGGCAGGAAATAACACTATGAGGTTTATTTTAATTAAATTTGGGTTGTTTTATGACTCACCTCATATTTCTTGATTTTTATGCAGACTTGAGTTTTGTCACTGAATTTGTGACATTGTCGATGCATCACAACTGTCCCCTTGTGGTTATCCCTCCTGCAAATTGATTTCTGTGCTCTTTGTTGGCTGACCAATGAACTTCCAAATCAATCCCCTCTCCATTTTCACCGGGTATTTCAAAATTCATAGTTTTCCTTTTATTCTTGCATATGTAAATTTTCTCCCAAATTATGAGTTTCTTTGATTTTTCTAACTGTTTAATTCATTTTGCCTTGGTTTCAATTCTGACCAAGCAATAGCCGCAGACAAAAAATCTCCCCAAGGTAATCCTAAACTATATCCCACATGGAAAGAGATAACCCACAAAGAGGTGGAAGCAAAACTTCAGAAGATTGTAACAGTCCTTTGAGGATTATGACCTGTCGGGATGATGGCGATGATAAAATAACTCCCTCCTTGCCTACCTCCAGATTCAATTTCTGGTAAGGTTTAAAATTCCCATTTTCAGGTCCAGGAGAAGTGGTTAACAATTTTTAAATGCTATCTTATGCACCAGATGCCTAGATTAAATTCCAAATCCGTCCACAGTACTTTCTTATGTTGAGAAGGCATGTGGTATTGTTATAACAATTTACCTGTTGGTTGGGAATGTTAAGCCTGGAGGTTCTCTGGTTAAAACAGGACTTAGGCTATGTGCCAGAAGCAGATTTCACTTCTATCATAATCCCTCAAACATACAAACACTTAAACATAAATCATCCTTATTATGAGTTTTTGACTCACCTCATATTTTTTTGATATTCTACAGACTATAGTTTTATTGCATAATAATTAAAAGAAACCTCATAGTGTTATTTCCTACAAATATTAAATAAATCATCCTTTTGAACTATTATAGGAAATATTACTATGAGGTTTTAATTTAAAATCAAATTATTTTCACCTCACCTCATATCCTGTCTTCTAATTAGACTGGTTTTGTAACATTAGTGGTTACATCTTCAGTAGTTACATGACTGATGTTCTGTTATTCTGGACTGGATATGAGGTGAGGTGAAAATAATTTTATTTTAAATTTTAAATTATAGTGGAAAGAAGGTGTAAAGGATAACATCCTAATACAGAGAACAACAGGTTAAGGGTTCAAGTGTTAAGTTTTCTTTTCAAAATATTATTGTCTAGTTTGGGAGGTGTTAAAATTATTATTTACTAAATATTAATATTACATCAAAATATAAATCATCATCTCTACACACAATACAATTACACAGCATATATGTAACATGCTCTGCTGAATTGTGTATACATTGAAAGTAGACCATTTTAATGTCATCTATCTTCCTAGTGTGGAATCTAAAGCTCAAAAAGTTCAATAGGTGGCATTCGAACATATATAATTCCATCTCTTTAAAATTGCTAATATTATATTCACAGAAAAACTTTATTGCATGTGTGTGTGTATGTGTACTATTTTTGTTGAATGAATTCCAATTTTACAAATTTTGTTGGACCCATTCTAGCACTTTATGTGTGTATGTGTACTATTTTTGTTGAATGAATTCCATTTTTACAAATTTTGTTGGATCCATTCCAGCACTTCAGTCTTTAATTCTGGCCATTATGCACTTTTTCCATGTTGTATTCATTTTCCTTTGTTTAGTTTATGTAAAACATTCTCCTGAGAGTGCCTAAGCTGTATAGTTTATTTCCACTGGCAGAGATCAAAGTGATGTTCTGCAGAGCTTCTGCATGTTCTTCAACATATTTTATTATTTGGAGTTTAAAAGCCATACTGCAAGAATGTTGTTTTCTTTCATATCATAAAATATGAATGATTAATACTGACTCACTCAAGGTTAATAAAAAAAAATATGGACTAAAAAAATGTGCGATAGTGGATCCAAACAAGACATGAACTTGAAAACAGTCACAACATCGATAATCTTTCCACGGAAACAAAGTGAAATATCTACAGTTAGAAAGAGTTCTCCTGTATTACGTACGAAAAACAAGGGCAGACGGATTATCTCTATCTGTCGAAATGATACAGTTCGAAGGCCTTATGATAGCCAAGAATATGAAAATCCCGTGCAATGAATTTAAGGCAAGTTACAGCTGGGCAAGGTGATTTATGACACGTCACGACCTTGTAATTTGGCAGCATACATCAATAATGCAGAAACTTCCCGATATGTACCAGGAGAAACTGCTTGCATTCCAAAAACATGTCCTCAACTTAAGGAAAACACATGATTATGGCCTAGGAGCAATAGGGAATGCTGATGAGATGCCTGTTTTCTTCGACATGCCAGGAGATGCGACTGTGCATAAGGCTGGTGAAAAAACTGTGCAAGTGCAAACGGCAGGAGCGAAAAGCAACAGTGCGCCATAATGCTTGGCATCACTGCTGATGGATGAAAACTTCCACCTTTCGTTCTTTTTAAAAGAAAGACCTTGCCAAAAGGAAAACTGCCTCCAGAAATTTTGGTAAGGGTGCAAGAGAAAGGGTGGACGACCGAAGTACTGTACATGGATTGGTTGAAGTCAGTGTGGTTCTAGCGGCCATGTGCACTCTCACGTCGGCAATCCATGTTGATAATAGACATCTTCCGAGGTCATTTAATGGAAAGTGTAAAAAACAAAATGAAACATGAAAAGTGTGACATGGTTGTGATACCTGGAGGAATGACTGACATGTTACAACCACATGACATTTAAATTAACCACCTCATTAAAACACATTTGCGACATTTCTACCACGAATGGAGATGCACTTCCAAGGAAATGACATTGAGCAGACGATTAAAGAAACCATCTCTCACTCAAATCTGTGTCAAATCTGTGGATTGTCGCAGCATGGGATTAATATCACAAGACATGGTCACCAAGAGTTTTAAAGTGACATCTATTTCTAATGCCATGGATGGGGCAGAAGACAACACATTGTGGACCGCCTCATCAGCAGTGAGGACTCTAGCAGATGTGATGATGAAAGTGACATGGATGCATCAAGTGATGAACAATAAGTGCTGATAACACACATATTGGATACATTTGTTGGAGTATTTGTAAGGTATGTGGGCCTTGTAATTAATTAGATAAAATTATTCTAAAATGAAGCATGTTTTCCAGTTATTACATGTACAAGCCATCCTAATTTTGAAGCTTATATTTTAGGTAAAAAAGTGTGGCCAATACATGCGTAAATATGGTATATATCTTTAATACTTAAATTTTTTATATTCAAAGGAAATCAGTTAAAATGTCATAGTATGTCATAGAAATTCATATTTTTTATATCGTATAAAAAAATTGTAACTAAATATAAGTATTGTTGAGAATATTATGTGGTTCTGGAAAAGTTCCAAAATAAGTTAAGAATTTTGAAGGAGTTTTGAAATAGCAAATGCCAGATTACTTTGAAGTGATTGGATAACTTGGATATGAGTCAACCAATAGCAATAGTCAGGTTGGTTAACCAATCAGATTTGAATGGCTTAATTGGAATAGTGGATTGTGGGAAGGAGATCCATCTCAATCTGAACATTGCACTCGAAGATGTCATGGTGACAAGTCCTACACAGTAATGGTCGCACATGATTTTTCAATATTGAGCACAAATTTATTAATAATTTAAAGAATAATGCACTATATAACTACATATAGTTTTAAATATATGTGCAGTGAATTTGAAGTTAAAATAGTAAATTTTGAATAACAGTATTTGTGAAAATTAAGTCACCAATCGTAACTAGCACAGCCATAATATCGATAAAAATATAACTGATAAAAAAGTGGAGGAATACAAGTTTCATAGTAATTTAAAATAACAAAGTGTGAATAAATGCGAAAACTACATTTTTAAAATTATTCAGTGCTTTTATTTGAGTAAAAATCATTTTTTAGTTTTCCTTCTGTTCCCCTGAAGGTAACCTTATAAGCCATGGCAAACTGAATTGAACCCAGAACATTTAGGAGTTCAACTACCAGGTGATGCTGCAAAAGGTAGGTGGAAAGTGAAGTGATGACCCAATAACTTCTTCCTACCTCAAATGGACACCACAACGTTGTAACTTACAATGTGGCACCATCTTCTCCTTTAACTACCAGCAAAGTAGGATGTATTTTTCCTACCCATATATGGGTTTCTGCTCGTGAGGGAATGGACAGGCTGCCCATATATGGGTTTTTGCCCGTGAAGGGTTAAATGAATGAGAAGATATTCACATATATTACTGCTAATGATTCTGCCAGTCATAGGGTAAAATAAAAATCAGTTACACAAACAGTGCTAACATTAATGAAAATATACAACTGGGATTTTCCAAGAAAATTGCCTTAATTGTAAGTTCTTTAAAACATTTGACTTTTTAAGAATTAACACTATGAGGTTTTATTTATTTAAGAAATATTGTATCATCTCATCTCATATCCTTCATCTTATTAGACTGGTTTCGGGACCTAATTAGGTTCCATCCTCAGTTAGGTAGAATTTTTTTATCACTCACCTCATTTTGTTCTTCTTATTTGACTATAAACTAGTTTCAGAACATAGTTTCTGTTCCATCCTCAGTACTTTCACATCCATCATTGTCTTGAAGAACCATCTCCTGCTCCCTCTGTTGGTAGACTGAAGAACCTCCAAATCAAGTCACTTTACACGGGATTTCAAAATTAATTAATTTCTCCTTTTTTTTTTCTTTTTTAATGTATACTGTTTCCCAAACCATGAGCTCTTTAGGTTTCCTTAGGCTAAATAATAAAACAAATAGAAAAACCTAAATATCTATTTGTTTTTTAGCCTTAAGCTAAATTAACCCCTTAACTGGGGACCTAGCTAGTGCAGTTCTACAGCTCTGTGGGGAGCCTTTTCTTCCTTTAATTTAAAATATTATAAAAAATACAGGGAGTAAACATTTGTAACATATCCATCAAATATTATACAAAACAACCATTCTCTTTCATATGGTCATATTTTTTAATAGAAATTTCATATTTTTATTTTTTTCAACTTTGGTACAAAAACGGCACAAGTGTCTTCTCGTGTTCAATTTAAAAGTAATTTGGAAAACATTATTTATATTACATGTAATGAATATTAAAAAGTATGCAAATCTCTTAAATGCAATAAATGTTAACTCTGGCCTTTCATGGTGTCTGTCATCAGTGGCGTTATTTCAAGTCTTACATCGATAAAAACGAAGCATTTAGGATATATGTATAAATTAATTAATTAATTTATATTGGCAATTTACTCCGAAGTTTATAATGTAAATATACAATCTCTTTTAACACTGTGTACATATTAAAATTTTACGACACATATGACCAGTGGCGTTACTAAATACTGTCAGTTTTGAGTTATTACAAATAATCGCAATTTTTTTTATTTTTAGAACTTTAATATACCGTAAAAATATATATCTGTACAATTAGTAGTTTTTATTGTAGTAATAGTGATTATTGACGTCATCAGATATTATCAGTGGCGTTATTGAACACTGGTGTGTTGAGAAGTCACTGGTTATTATTGTTGTTAGTATTATGAATGCTACATAACTTCATTTTAGAAAACACTCATATTTTCAGTAAATTGTAAGTAGCTTATAAAAAAATATGATGAAGTGAAAAAAAAAAACTAGAAGCGAAATAAGACGTTTGAACTAGTTACTTCAAGACTGGAGAATGGAGGGTAAAAGTTAGCAACCCCAATTGAATGTTTGTGCAATATTTTTCTAATGTGATAAAAGACAGACCTCTCATTTAAACGTGTGAATGAGAAGTTACAAGAAACTGTACCAGAGTTATTATTTTTTCATTAACTTAGACCGTTCTTGCATTAAGGGTTAAGGCTAATCTGAGTTGAGAGATATATTATGTTGAGCAAACAGATGGTCTGTTTTTTTTTTCTGAACACGTCTAGTGAATAATATTTTATCATGAATGTTATATAGCTGGCCAGTTACCGATATACGTTAGTCCGTTCTTGCGCGCATACTTGATATGTGATTTTAACTCTCGTAATAAGAAACTGTTGAGAGACCGGTCAAAGGGGGTTGAAAAAAATCACACTAGATGTCATACACATACAGAACAGATCTTCAAAATTTTGCATTCCCGTATCGCCAAATAACTTAGAAAAAAAATAATATATATCTCGTTGGATATATCCGTAACTCCCACCGAGTGAAGGCTTTCTTGAGACGGATATTCACGTAACGCCCACCCAACGGGTTAATAAAACAAATAGAAAAACCTAAAGAGCTCACAGTTTGGGAAAAAAATCTACATTAAAAAAAAAACGAGAAGGAGAAATTAATGAATTTTGAAATTCCTGGGAAAAGTGATTTGATTTGGGGGTTCTTCAGTCTACCAAGAGAGAGAGCAGGAGGCAGCTCTTCAAGATGACATAATAAGTACTGAAGATGGAACCTAATTATATCCCTAAAGCGGTCTAATAAGGAGAATGATATGAGGTAAGATGATACAATTTTTCTTAAATAAAATCTTTCAAACATTCATAATATTCTAAGAAAACAGCTGATTTACCTGTCTGCTGACAGCATCAGAAAACTGGTTGTATAATTTAGCATCATATTCACTCATTTGAATTTCACGTAGTCTCTGTTTGAATGCTTTCTGGGCCATTTCCCTTGCTGCTTTCTTCACATGCTCTGGAACAGCATCTTTTTCAGCCTGGCTCACCTACAAGAATATTACATTAAATTTACATTGTCTTAACTTGACCCCCAGAATTGGGGCACAACACTAGATTAAAAAAAGTCATTATCTTCTTAGGAATATAGTGGAACATCAATTATCATCCAAACAAATTAGAATCATCTATAATTTGGGTAATCAAAAGGCAGAGTGCATAATAGTTATTGATGTTACAAGGACTGAAAATTAATTTTTTTATCACAGACATAGACAGGCAATGACTTATCATGAACTACTTGACCTAATGAAGCAGGAAGCAGAGATGGAATTTTCTCAAAATTAAAGTGGAAAGTAACACTATGAGGTATTTTCAATTTATAAATGAGTTGGAGAAAATGTTTTTACATCTCATCTCATGAAGTTGTGTTTTTTCATGATACCGGTTTCAAAGATCATTTTACCTTCATCTTTAGTCAAACTCCAACTGTTGAAATTTTGTTGTTAACACAATCTTCCAAACTGCCATCTGATGTTGATTTTTTATGAACTTGAAGATTAAATTTTGCTCGCCGGGAATATCAAAATTCATGGTTCTATATTTGTACTTCCCATTTTGTGATTCTTTAGGAAACTATGAACTACAATTGCCAATTTTTCAATTTCACCATTGTTTGGTTCTGTTAACATATTGAGAATCCAGTTCTCATTTGAACACACATTTTTATTTATTTCATATTAATTAATGTCCTAACATTCCAGTTTCCTAGAAACACATCCCTATCTCCTTCCTCAAGATATCAGGGGTTGCCGCACACTTGGAACCTTTAAGTCACGCTTATACAGTTACCTGTTGTCTAATAATTAATTTTTCTCTATTTATATAATTTTGTACTATGTCATTAATCTTTTCCTCGTTTTTTTATATATATTGTACATATTATATATTTAATTTGTTAAATTTAGAGTAAATCAAAATACATTATAAATATTAATTGTATTGTATTCATAACTTGTAATCGTTTATATATATATTGTAATTTAGATTTAAGACTATTTTTTGTTTGTTTGTATTTTTTTTAAACCTGGTTGAGTGGTAGACAAGGCCTTAAGGCCTTAACTCTGCCAGGTAAAATAAAGCTATTATTATTATCTTTACAAGTAGTCCCCAATCAGATATCTGAATAGGGAACTATTTTATCTCTGAAAAATGTTACCCCAGTGGAACACTATGCCCACTTTACTTGATAGTTATATTTTTACAGTGAAAGATTGTCACTCTTTCAATAAAGGTACTTCTTTTAGTCTAGCTTATCACCTTTGACCTGAGTGAAATAACATGACCCTTCTGGCATAGTTTGCAAGGTTATTTAAGCTGCTCCACTAATAATCAAGTTAAATAAACCATTGGAGGGGAAATAAATTATGATAAATTTGATATTAATGTGAAATTAATATAATTACAGCTCCAATTTAACATGTGTTTAAATGGAAACTAGAGTTCCAATGTGGCGATAAGAGCAAACTTCTACCGCTGCTTTCTGCTTCACTAGATCCAATGCTATGACATAGGATCATTGCCAGTCTCTCTCTTTAAGTCTGTGGCCTAAGTGTATTACAAGACTATGAAGGGAGCCTTTTTTTTTTAAATAATAAACATTCCAAATCACAGAGCTGTAGTACAGTCTTTATAAAGACCTAGTGAAGGCAGATTAGTATTGATAGTAGCAGTGCAATAAGAATTTGGAAGAAGGAATAAAATATTATTATAGTACTGATATCCTGTCAGCTACAACTTTTTTTCATGTATGATATAGATGGCCAGTTAGGAGTTTGGAGTGGATTCCAAATCGGAAGAAAAGAAGAGGGGGACCTAAGAAAACATGGATACAGGAGATAATGAATTTGATGAAGGACAGGAGACTGCAGGATGGTGACTGGAAGGATAGAGATGAATGGAGGAAGAGAATCAAAACTTAAAATTGGGCACAGGAAGATGTGTATACATTTAAAACTTGTCAAATAAATAAATAGAGAGGAATAATTATGTCATCATCATCATCCATGCAAGTATCAGGTCGTGTGGCCTGTTACAGTTTGAAAGAGGAGTTTTCCATCCAGCGCTTTTTTGGACGTCACAGCGATCTTTTGCCTTGGGGGCAGTAATGAAGCGTGGCTTTTGGAAATCTATGGGATGGCATTCGTTGAAGATGGGATTTCCAGTTGTTCTGGTAGTTTTGTATATGGTGAAGAATGGGTTCTACATCCAACTCTTCCATAATTTCCTCATTTCTTTTAAGGTCTCACTTTGTGTAGCCTGCTGTTAGGTGCATAAATCACATCTCATTTGCTGTTATTCGGCTTTCATCTCTTCTTCGTATTGTCCATGCTTCACTACCATATCTTAATACTGGTCTTGCGAGAACCTTATAAAGTCGTAATCTTGTGTTCTTCTGTACTAAAGATGGTTTCATTATCCCCGTTGTTTTTGTAAAATTTGTGATTTTCTTTGATATATCAGCTTCATCTTGAAATGTTAAATTATAACCCAAATAATTAAATTTGTTTACTCGTTCTAAAATTTCATCATCCAAAACAATTTTGCTAGGTATAGGGTATTTCCCACAAAAGGCCATCACTTTCTTTTCTTTGTATTGATTTCCATATTGTACCTTTTTGCAATTATATTAAAATTGTGCATAGAATACTGTAAATCTGTTTGTGTTCGAACTATTAATACCAAATCATCTGCAAAAAGCAAGGAGTCTATTTTTAGGCTTCTATTAATTTGGATAGAACCGTGTCTCATCTGTCATCAATCTTGGAGTATTCTATCCATGTATATGATAAAGAGCAAGGGCGAGAGGCCACATCCTTGTCTTACGCCCCTATTAATTTCGGTTCATTCTGTTTGTGTGTTATTGATTCAAACTGAAATCAAATTTGTTTTATAGATATTGTATAAATTTAAAATATGCTGTTGTGGTAGATTGTTGTCAGCTAAAATATCCAACAGTTTATTCCTATTGATTTTGTCGAAGGCTTTTTTGAAGACCACAAAAGTTAAATGTGTTTCTACATTGAACTCCCTGTGTTTTTCTATTAATTATTTCATGGAGAAATAACCATCACAACAGGATTGACCTTTACGAAAGCCATTCTGTTCTTCGCTGAGGAGGCTGTTAAGATGTTTGTATAATTTGTTCTTAATTATATTGGCGTAAATTTTGTATCCCGTATTTAGTAAGCTGATGCCTCTGTAATTTTCAGAGTTTTTCTTGTCTTCTTTTTTAAATATTGGTATTACAATAGATATTGTCCAACTTACTGGAATGTCTCTCCCTTCCCATAGTTTATTTAAGAATGTTAGAAATCTGTCTAAAATCAGAGGATTTGCATTTTTAAATAGTTCAATACTGATTCCATCCTCTCCAGGAGCTTTGTTGATTCTCTTACTTACTTACTCACTCACTGGCACTATCGAACCCGTAGGTTCATGGCCGCACGGACATAAGCTCTCCATACATCCCTATCCTGAGCTAATGCTTTCCAATCATTCCCTGTATAATCTACTTCCCTCAAATCATAGTTAATATTATTCTCCCACCTCATTCTTGGTCTACCAACTGGGCGTTTTCCCTCTGGCTTTCCTACAAGAAGCTTCCATGCAAGTCTTCCATTCCTCATACGTGCAACATGTCCTGCCCATCGCAGTCTACGAGACTTAACTGTTCTTATTATATCTGGCTTCCTATAAAGATCATGTAGTTCATTGTTAAGTAGTCTTCTCCATTCACCTGTCTGTTCATCTCTCTTTGGTCCAAAAATTTTCCTTAGTACTTTATTCTCAAATACTTGTAATCTCCTTTCCTCCCTTAAAGTAAGAGTCCATGTTTCACACCCATATAATATAACTGGTAGAATAATAGTTTTATATATTTTCAGTTTAACGTTTTTCGAAAGGAGTTATTTTCATTAATACTTCTGATAGTTCATCCTCTGTTAATCAAGTCTGTAGAGGTGTTCTTGGATGATGGTAAAGTGAGAGTATTTAGAGTTTGGGTCCATAGATTTTGAAAATAATTTGACCATTGTTTGGCTGGGATGACATTAAGGTTGAGATTGTCTTTCGTTTTATGATTCAAATTTTTTAAGATTTTGTATGTTTGTGGTGCGGGTCTAGTAATATCATTCTCTAATTGTGACACAAATTCCTCCCAATTTTTTCTATGTCTCTTCCTAGTTTCTCTTTTCGCTATTGCTCTTATTTTGTGGTAATTGATTTTGTCTTTTTCTGATTTATTTGATAAATACTTGTGGTATGCTTCTTTTTTGTCTTTGATAATTTCCGCTATTTCTTCATCCCATTGTCTTATGCCATTTTTTTTAACCATCTCCTTTTTTGTGCCTAGGCTTTCTTTTGAAGATTGTTTTAAAATTTTAGCAAGTTTACTCTATTCCTCTTTAATATTTTCGGAAACAGGGCAATCCTTCATAATGTTTTGCATTCTTGTCTTATAAAGCCAAGCTGTGCTGGGATCTCTGAGGGTGCTTACTTTGAACTTCAAATCCAATTTCTGAACTTTCTTTTTTTGTTCTAATCCATCTTGGTTTCATACATGGCAAGAAGATAGTGATCTGATTCAATTTCTGGTCCCCGGAACACTCTTGTATCTAAGACCATATCTGATAGTTTCTGGTTACAAAGAATATAATCTATAATTGATCAAGAATTTCTGGCTTCCCAGGTATACTTATGACTATCTTTATGTTCATACATGGAATTCATAATTTTTACTTGATTGTAAACTGCAAACTCAATAAGTCTTTGGCCATTTCCATTTAATGTATCTCCTCCATGTCCTCTATATAGCACTGGATTTTTCTGTTCCCTATCCTGCCATTAAAATCTCCCATGATTAAGAGCATATCTGATTTATTTACATGATTGACAATTGTTTGCAGTTTAGAATAGAATTTGTCATTTTCTTCTTCTTCGCCTTCTATTGGAGCATAAATTCCTATTATTATTAAGTATCCTCGTGAGAGTTTTAGTCTTACTTGAATGATTCTTTCATTATGAAACGTGTAATTATCTATTGATGATCTAAATTTCTTATGTATCATTAACATTACTCCAGCTCTTGCTCTTGTATTGTAATTTACTCAGCTATAAAACTGTAAATAATTTTGTGTTTCTTTCGAACCTTTTAATTTCTTTTTTGTTTCAGAAATTGCCACACATGCAATTCCCTTCTTTGCCAGAATGTCATCTAATTGGTCCTCTTTATGGGAAATTCCCTGTACATTCCAGGTTGCAAATTTTAAAATATTTTCCTTCTTCCATGTCATATCCTTAATCTCACAAAGGTCGTCAACAGGTTGATCTGTCTGATTAATCCGAGGCTTGGTTTGAGACTTGAAAGCGAATGTAAATTTTTTTGCCAATGGGTTGCTGGCCCAGAGGGGTATTATTGTGGGGTTCCCACTAATGTAGCATTTTCTCTACATTAAGGTGATGTGGTTATACCGCCAGTACTTGGTCCTCAAAGCCTCATTTGTATTAGCAGGTTGTACCACGAGCAGGTGAAGGATGAGATTTGGATAGGAGAGGTGATGAAATGCACGTCACTGTCCCTTGCAACATCATACTTTATATATATGTACAGGGTGTAAATGAATTATACCACACAAATTTAACTATGTATAGATGGGTATTATATAATCAATTTGAGATAACGAATAAAAATGTCCTAGTTATGATTCAATTTATAAAATGGATGGCACGCCACTGATTATTTCAAATTAAAATGTAAATAATATGATACAGAGACTGTAACTTGCAACAAGCATGCACCTTTAGCTCAATGGTTATATCAGTCATGTTACCAACGCAAACGTAAGATTGATGCATCACGAATGAAACTACGTACAATATGTGTACACTTTTTTCCTTTCTACCTTTATTATGTATGTCCTGTAAATTAGTTACGTACGTAGATATACTTCTGGTTTAATTTTTTATTCATTATTTTACAGAATACGGTATTGGAATGTCAGCGCAGTACATGAGTTACAAAACTATCTACGAACGTATTGTACAGACAATTGTTTGAAAGGTTGTAATAATAATACTGTAGAGTATAATAGGTTTCACAAATAAAATGTGCAATTGTACCGTACAGTAGTTACGTACTTAAATAAATTATAGTGCAGTGATTACAAGAGTAATAACATGAAGAGGTACAATGTATGTACACATGGCATACATAATATTATTGGGAAATAAGAAACATTACATTTGAGTAAACCAGAAAAAAAAAAGTAAAGCACCTGCTGACTCATTAAAGAAATTGTTCAAATTGGCCACCTCCATTCTCACAACATAGATGACATCGGCGACTAAAGGATTCTCGTACCCCGTTCAAGATACCAGGTGTCTCGCGGATCACATCATATGCTGTGATTATGCATGCAACTAACAGTTTATCTGTATCAACAGGGGCGCATACACCAATGTTTTCAGGTGTCCCCACAAAAATAACAAGTGGACTGAGATCTGGAAAGCGAGCTGGCCACACTAGAGTTGAACTACCTCTTCCTATATCCAGCAGCCAAGATACATTTCATCCAAATGATTTTGCACATTCTGGCAGAAATGGGAAGGAGCCTGATGTGAAGAGGAACTTCTTGTAACAATCTAGGTAGGGCATGCTCTAAAAAGTTTTATAAATGACACCATTTAATCTCTGGAGAAGAGGGTAGGGGCCAATGATGAGGTCAGAAATTATGCCTACCCATACATTCACTGAAAATCTTTGCTGGTGACCCCTCTCAAATATGGTATGAGAATATTTAATTTTAGGAAGTTATATTTTGAGGTTATTTTAATTATATTATTTTTGGTCTGGACATCTTACCTCAATATTAATGTTGATTTGTTCTTGGACATGTTCAAAACAATTCTGTTTTATCAGTCTGGGAAAGCTGACGATAAAACAGAATTGTTTTGAAACATGTCCAAGAACAAATCAACATTAATATTGAGGTAAGATGTCCAGACCAAAAATAATATAATGGTATGAGAATTTTCATCATCCCACATATGACTGTTCTTTGAGTTCAGAACCAGCCCATCCGTATTTAATATTGTCTCATCAATGAATAACACCAAGGAAAAGAAGAGCAGTGGCTGCAGCAAAGCCCAACTACAAAATTGTATCCATTGAGCGAAGTCTACTGGCTATAAGGCCTGTACTTTTTGCAGATGAAAGGGATAGAGCTGGTCTTTGTGCAGACTTTCCATATGGTTTGATGGTTCATGCCCATTACATGTGCGATAGCATGAGTACTAAGAAAGATCATCTTCCACCCTATGAAGAACATTTTGTTCAAACTCTGCAATGCGGCACGTATGTCTTTCACCGGTGTCTACTCTGTTTACCTTCAACGTCCCATGCTTCCGCAAATGCCTATCAACGGACTCGAAGGTTGATCGGTGAGGATGGCATCTATTCGATACCGCTACTCATACATGGCAGCAGCACATGCACCATAAATCAGATGCATTTCGGCAAGTTCAGCATAACTGTAAAAATGTTTATGATGCTTTCATGTAATGCGACTGATACTGAAGTAACTTCTAATAAGATGTTAATGTAATAACCAATACGGGAATAGGTATTTTGCACATGTCCATACTGAACAAATTTCAGTGTCAACACATCACAGTACACATGCAGGGAAAGAAAGAAAAAAAAAGAAGGAAAGAAAAAAAAAAGTTGCCTGCCATGATTGAACTATCAGTGTTTGAATCTCAAATCCATCGCATTAACCATTAAGCCACAAGTTAACTACACAGATTCTGCCTATTTCACTCTGAGCTAAGGCTCACATTGTATCGATTCTACTTTAAACAGTGCAGTGGCGTGCAATCATCTGCTAAGTTCGATATTTTAAGGAATTTGATAATGCAATATTTCATAAATGTTGTTGATGAATTATTAGTAATCAGGATCTCGGAATTAATACTGAGATCTGAAGTTATTCTAGTATAGTTTTCTCTCCTATTTTGCTCTTCTGTTGATTTATCATAAGTAATGCCACGAGTGATTTCCAAATTATCAATTAATTCACGACTCACGAAGTGAGGAGTGAATTTATCTAGAGAATTTGGAAATCAAGAGTGGCATTTGTTAGGACTATTCAACAAATAAAATTAAGCTGTTTACTCACAAATCATTATTTAACTATAGTTATTTTAAAATATTTATATATTTAATGTAAATGGCGATGTTTGAAACAAATGATAAACAATTGGTAAGCTTCATTTGCTTCTTGTTCATCACTGCAACCAGATCATATTATTTATTGCCAAAGCATCGCAATATTGTAAGAATTCACCCTAGTGGAGAAATTTATAACAACATTATAGGTATTAATTAATTTCTGATGTCCTATGATGTAAATATGTCATTATATTTTTCTGCAACGTAATTTCCTGGAAAATAATTAATTTAAGAAAGTGCAAACATTGGTTTCTTTTTTTGTGGTATAATCAATTGCTACAAATGTTTTTATATTATCTCCCGCATGCGCTATCGCTGACATTCATGCACCATATATACAATCTGGTAGCCATATTTCTTAGAGAGTCAATCGCTGCAAAATAATGCTATGACCTATTCAGAATGTTAAAAAGGAGGACTTTCTTTAATATGATAAACTTCAGTTGATAAATTCGAGGCAAAACACGACTGTGATTGGTTGTAAATCAAAAATCATTCAAATGTGATTGGTCATTGACTCCCATTTAGGGCATGAGTTAAATACTTTGTATTAATTGTCGATTACTTTGCCCTATAACTCACTCATTTTTCCTTGTAGACCATTGGTTCCCTATCTCAAATTACTCATATAATTTTGTTTATTTTTTATTATTTCACTCACCTCATACTTCATAATTCATAGCAGACCCTGGGTTTCTTCACATATTTTGTGACGTTGTCAATGCTGCGTCACGTTCACAACTGACGTCCAACGGCCTTCTATCCTGCAGACTGACCTCCGCGCCATCTGGTGGCCGACCGAAGAATTTCCAAATCAGTCCTCTTTCTTTATAACCGGGTATTTCAAAATTCATAGTTGTATTTTCATTCTTGCATATGGAAGAATTTTGAAGTACCCGGTTATAAAGAAAGAGGACTGATTTGGAAATTCTTCGGTCGGCCACCAGATGGCGCGGAGGTCAGTCTGCAGGATAGAAGGCCGTTGGACGTCAGTTGTGAACGTGACACAGCATTGACAATGTCACAAAATATGTGAAGAAACCCAGGGTCTGCTATGAATTATGAAGTATGAGCTGAGTGAAATAATAAAAAATAAACAATATTAAAAAACCTCATAGTGTTATTTCCTATCTACATAACTTAATACTCATATAATACCCCTCTATAAGCATTTAAATTTATGCGGTATAATTCATTTACACCCTGTATATATATATACACACATATATATAAACTGAAATTAAAGTTATTCAAATGGAGAAAATATGAGTTTGGATATTTGAATTATTGAACGATTGTCATCTGGATAATAGAATTTCAATTGTAATAATACTTTTTTTTCAATTGAAATTAAGCAAGTTGCCAGATATGCCTAATGTGGTACTCAACCTGATGAACATCATGGCCTGCATCAAGTCTATAGGGTCCTCCCTTTCCTCCAAGACCAGCAGTGTCTCTTCCACCAGTGCCTCCTGCCCAAGTATTCCCTCCAACATGAGGAGCTCCTGTCTCATCCACTTTACCATGCTTAGGTGCTTTAACATCTAAACCACTAGTTCGATCCCTTGTTATTTGCAAGTACTTGCGTTCTATAACAGAAATAATCAATTCTAATGTTTATTCTATCAACAAGAAGAACTTGAGCAACATATCATTATAGTTCTCTATTATTAAAACACATGACAAAATTCTATTGAAGTATCACTCACAATATGAGATTTTAAATATAAAATCATTAAATTAATACTTCTAAGGAACCATCTTCCTCATATTCTGCAGAGATGATACCTTTCTGAAAGGTCTGCAGTTTTCATCATATTCTGCTAATGAAGATAAGAGTTCCAAAAGGTCTGTAGTTTTTTAAAACAACCAAGTTGAGGAAGATGGTACCTTATAGGTATTAATTTTATATTTAAAATCTTATATACAGATGCAGTGTAAGTCAGTTAACTGAAAATTTAACTGAATATTATTTTCTGTAGCTTACACATATATACAAAAAACAACTACTGAAATTGTTCAAAGTGACCTTCATTGTTGTTTAAGCATTTATGACATTGTTTTACACTGATTTGCAGATGTTATGACACAATTTCCCATTATTACCAAAAGTGTTTTCAAATTTCTGTTCAATCAAATCCTGTAAATGTAGCAGGTTAAGTGGTTTTGTACTGAAAAATATGTCCTTCAAAATTCCCCACATTGAAAAATCACATGGCAGTAGCGTTTGAGATTGTATTCTGAAGATCCCATACTCAAACCCCAGTTTCAACCAATCTGATTTTTTTTCTCTTGCAGCCAGTGGTTAACTGACTTATGCCGCAACCTGTATAATTACAGACTCGGAATTTATATATATATATATATATATATATATATATATATATATATATGTTAATTTTCACCTTAAATAACATATTCTACAATACATTTAAAGTTAAATATAGGTCTATCTTAATTAATCAATAATTGATAAGAAATATATCTTAAGATGTAATATTATTAAGAGATTGAATTGGAAATATATACCTCACCTCATATTATTTTTTCCCATCTGAACATGTTATCAATATAATAGTCCCATTTTCAACTTCAATTCCAACTATTTCATTGACTGTCCAATATATTATTTTCATTCAAGTTGTGAGCAGTTATTCCAGGAATTTCAAAATTCATTAATTTGTCCCTATTTTTTTAAATGTATATTTTTTCCCCCATGCTATGAGGAGTTCTGTTGGTTTCTCCAGTTTCAACAGTTTTGCTTTTTCTTCAATACTATGATTTTTAGTTTATATGTGAGCAGATATTGCAGATTTTTCTATTTCCCCATATTTTAAATTTCTGAGGTGTTCTTTTGCTCTGATGATCAAGTTTCTATTGATTTTTGCATGTAGAGTTTTTCACGTTCTCTACTTTTGATCTGATCAATTCTCAACTTCTATCTATCTATCTGAAAATGGAGATGATTCTCTGCAAAACATCTCCAAGTGAGAAAATACAATATGAGGTATGGTGTATACTTCCCATTCAATGATTATCTTATTACTTATTTGCCATATATTGTTAATCAATATTTAGACTAAGGGTCGTATGCAAATACATTACTCTCTACTCAAATTACTTCCAATCACTGGTGAGCTGAGATCGAATTAACGGCCGCCTTAACCGGTCATGCATGAATGTTGACGTTTTCGTAATATTGGCAACAAATTACCCAGAATTCTCAGCGATAAAACCACTTCCGTATTTTCGTCTGCTATAGAGGAATGCATTTATGCTTGCATCCTGCAAATAATACCGTATACAAACATATCTGCGACACGCAATATTACGCCGATTCTCCTGTTCTTCCAGTTGAATTCTTTGGTAGACTCTATCAAATTCCTCTTCTCCGCGTATATCGAAAAATTGATCGAAGTCTTCAAGGTCCGACATCTTGGATAAGTTTCAAACTACATCGGTTACCATCGGTTCCCTTCGGGATTTTCACATAAGTTTATATCTTGAGCTACGATCTTAAGGTACCTTGTCAGGTAGCTTTACAATTATTACCGCGTGAATAGATTTCTGAGTAAGAAAAATGTGTTTGAATAAAACTTTATCAGCAGAGAACGCCTTTTACTGTCTAATGCATTCAAACATTCGACCCTAAGACTTGTGAATTACATTTTATTTTATTTTCTTTCTCTTTCTATAATTACATATCCCTGAAAACTATTCTGAATTACATCCAAAACCAAATGACAGCATATTGTATTTTAAACACAGCATTCTTTTGTGACAATGTGAATATACCCTAATATATTAATTATGTTTCATTATTACTATGTTTGTATTAACATTAGATTGTATCACCATCTAATTCTTATTTTTTAAGGCAATACCTTGTCAGTAAAACCCTTCTTCTCTTCTTTCAGCTACTTTTTTATTTCTTATAGTCTTAGCATCATATAATTACTGTTACAGTACATTATATCAATTTGACCAGCCTCATGGGCTAGTGGTCAGCATTTCTGACTACTGTTCATGAGGTCTTGGGTTTGATTCCCAGTCAAAACCATAGGAATTTTTCTTTAAAGGGATTATTCCTGTAGTTACCCATGGTCTGGAATATACACAGCTCAAAAAAATTAGGGGATATTGTAGAATAACCTATTAAGACTATGTTTTTTGGAATAGTATTAGATGCAATCACTTTCTATTACTCCAAGATAATGTAAATAAGAGTATGAAGTTGTTACGTAACCTCGGTACCACACCAGAGGGCAGTGTCTGTACTGTTGATGTGAAAGGGTGGTGTGGGGGTAAATGTTTTGTTGCTGTTTTTAAATCCAGGAATGACTTGCCTTAGGGACAGTGATGCCTCGACAACGTGATTTACCTGAACCAATGGCTTGGAGGGCCATAGGAAGGATGGAAGCTGGACAGACACAACAAGAGGTGGCACAAGCCATTGGGGTGTCTCAAAGCGTGATTTCCAGACTTTGGAATCATTTTCAAAGAACATACTGTTCACAGAAGAGCCGGACAAGGTCGACCAAGGGCAACAATGGCAAGGGATGACCGTTACCTCTTGTTAACAGCCCGTCGGAATAGACAGCAGAATGCAACTCAACTGCGAAATACACTTCAAACAGCAACAGGACGCAGGGTGTCAACTCAAACTGTCCCTAATCGACTGCATGGAAGTGGTCTCTATGCCCGTAGGCCCATGGTGTGTACCAGGTTAACTCCACAACACCGTAGAGATCGCAGAAACTGGGCGGAGGAACATCGTGGGTGGAGGCATGCTGAATGGAGATCAGTTCTTTTTTCTGATGAGTCGTGATTCAACGTGGAATGTGATAGTCGGCGTGTATTCATCTGGAGAGAAAAAGGGACATGAAACAATCCAGTTTTTGTATGTGAAAGATCCCCATATGGTGGCGGTGGATTGATGGTGTGGGCAGGAGTCAGTAGTGGTGGACATACGGACCTCTACGTCATCCAAGGTGGTACTTTGACTGCGGTAAGGTATAGAGATGAGATTCTCCGACCTTTTGTCATGCCTTATGCTGGTGCCATAGGCGATTCTTTTCTTTTTATGGACGATAATGCACGACGCCACAGAGCTGGCTTGGTGGACGACATGCTGGAAGTGGAGGGTATCGAGCGTATGCAATGGCCAGCTTCCTCCCCGGACTTAAATCCGATTGAGCATGTGTGGGATGCATTAGGCAGGTGCATTGCAGGCAGACCAGCACCTCCCACAACTGTTCCAGAGCTGCACATTACTCTTATGGAAGAGTGGTCACATATCCCCGAAGAACTCATTGCTAACCTCATTGCACACAGGTGTGAGGCAGTGCTGGCCATTTGAGGAGACCATACACCATACTAAAGAAACATTTTCACCGATGTTAATGTTGCTTTGTTTGTTTGCCATATTCCTAATCAGGATCTCTTTGACATCTGGTGTGGTACAGAGGTTATGTAATGACTTCAAACTCTTGTTTACATTCTTTTGGAGTAATAGAAAGTGATTGCATCTAATACTGTTCCTAAACACATAGTCTTAATAGGTTATTCTACAATATCCCCTAATTTTTTTGAGCAGTGTAGATTAAAAACTCTTCTGGAGCTTCATTATCATCGGGGTAATGTAACTCTGCCTTCTAGGTGCCCCAACTTCAGAAGTGGATTACAATTACACCAATGCCAGGAGAGAATACCAGAAATGTCAAAATGACAACCTGGGGCATTGAATAAAAAGAAAATTGTATACATTAATTTTGTTATTATTGTTTTTGTTATTGTTATTAATAGCAGTGAAAGTAATAATTTCTAACATTTAGTACATTTACTGTATTCATAGTTAAATATGGGAAATAACATTATGAGGTTCTTAATTTGATGAATGAATGAGCCACTTCTTATCTTACCTAATGTATTCAATATTTACAAGAAGGATATTCATACAGACAATTATATAAAGTCTTCAGGTTTCAATCATATTGCGCATAAAGATGCAATTTTCAACAGTTTGATATATAGTCAAATGCAGGCTTTCACAGCCAGTAATCATAATGTTAAGTGATTCCGGGCTATGGCTCATTCACAGTCATGCCTCCGACCAGGAAACAACCACCTAGAAGTACTTGCTACAGAAGATGCCCTCCACAGTCGAGGGAGAAATGTCTGGTAGAAACACCAGTAATGGACCACAGTCACATAGCCTGGAATCACTTAACTTTAGTTTGATATATAGATTATTAAATATTCCACTAAATGAAGAAGATTTTAAGAAAGAATACAATCATATTTTAAACATAGCAAATTTATATGGTTTTGGAAATGGAATAATCTTAAAGAAATTCAGACAACAAAAAAGACTAAAAGAATACACCACCCTGCAATCTGATTCAAAGAAAGGATAACAATTCAAGAAAATTACTTACCATCCTGAAATATAAAACAAATTTCAAAAAATTTTCAAGAAATTTGATATAACATTGGCAATGATATATAAATTTAGCCATGGTAATTTATTAATAACCAATAAGAAAGTGAATACCCCAGATAGTAAAAAATCTAGAATTTATTAAATTAGTTGTAAACACTGCAATAAAGTATACATAGAAAAAACAAAAAAAGGAATTTGGATGCTCGCACAAAAGAACATTTTACAAATATTAAAAATGATGAAATTCAAAAATCAACTATTGCAGCACATAGTTTGCTGGAAAGTCATAAAATTGAAAAAGAGGCTAAACTTTTAAAAAATTTGGAAAAACGTTTGGGAAAATATATATATATTCAGAAGAATAAATTTAGATCCATGAATTTTGAAATTTCTGATGAACAGACTTGATCACGATGTTCATCAGGCAAACACCAGATGGCAATGTTATAGATGAAGATTCCAACGAAAATCCGGTAGTCATAATGTTGGCTGAAGATAAGAGGGACTCCTCTTAAAAACTGCAGTCCCCGTGTTTAAAAAAACATAAAGATGAGGTAAGATAAGAAGTGACTCATTCATTCATTGATTTACTGTAACTGGTATTGTTATTGTACGTTCACTGATGATGCAATGAATTCAGTGTAATTCTTAACGCAAATGAACACTATTTTTTCAAATGTGAGATTAGAAAAAGTACACCTCACAAAGCAATTTTCTCTCTTAACATATTTTGAAACTTCAACTGTTTTATATAAGTGAGTCGGAAATAACTTTTTACATCTCATAAAATTCCATGAATCTCACAGGACCAATTTCTGAACCCATTGCTTCTATCTTCAGCCAAAACTCTGATTGTTGAATTTCTGCAATTGGAATATTGGTGGTGATGGCAGAAGTTCAACAGTTGGAGTTTTGGCTAAGTATAGAAGCAATGGCTTCAGAAACTGGTCCTGTGAGAATCATGGAGTTTTACGAAGTGAGATGTAAAAAATTATTTCTGATTCACTTATATATATTTAAACTAACCAATACCTAGTGTGCGCTGCTACACCAACTGTAAATTAATTAAATGTGTTTTTATGTTTAATGAAATAATTGAAAAGAAAAATAATTATAAATTTATATCGTAATTAAGCTAATGACAAATGAGGGAAATATTGAGGAAATGGCTGAATTAAAATACCTAGGAACAATAACACACAACAACAAAGAATTAGTTATTTCCAATCACCTAACCGGAGTCAGATATTTCGACGACAACCTTTAGCAGAAGTGATCATTTCCGTGAAAGTCGCAGGCGCTATTATCTCTCAAACTGGTCACCCTTCTTTTTCTTTTGCGCGGTTTTATTACTCTTAGGGATTGTTAAACCCTCAGGAATACACAGGTATACAAAATTTCCTGATTTCCACTGTCAATTACGTGAAGTAATGGCCTATAATGCCTCGTTCTGTGCAGTTCGTCTTACATTACATCATAGTGATTGTGAAGTGTCGATATATGCATTATTGTGTATCATTATAAAGAAATTGAATTAAAACAATCTACTATAATATATTTTAATATGTAAGTTTTAGTGTTTTTATAATTTTACAATGTCTCGCTGCTGTAAGAATTCTCCTAATTTATTCTGTTACGTATGTGGAGAGTATTGTACAAAATCTCAGCGCAAAACTAGTTATAAAGGCGTACAATTTATATTTCGGGAACTATAATAACTTGGAGATACTGATAAATATTGGACCCCCAATTTTTGCTGTACAAAGTGCCAAAGGATTTTAATAGGGTGGTTAAAATGTTCGCATTTCTGCATGCCATTTGCTATTCCAATGTTGTGGAGGAAACCTATGGACCACATCACTGACTTATTTGTGTATGGTCAATATATCTGGTTTCACTTAAAAAAATAAGCATTCTCTTCAGTATCCAAATTTTCAGTCAGCCATGCGACCTGTTAAACATAGTGATCCTTCACCAAACTTGGGTGACGTCAGTGATGAACATGGCGAAAGGTTTCACAAAGACATTTTAGAAATGGAAAGGCGTTATAAAGGGAAATCAGTGACCAGCATGCTTGCTGATTACTGCTGGCAACTTATCACAGACGTTTCGGGGCCATCGTATCGGCGTAAGTCATCCAGAAAGAAGTTTTGAAAGGTGACATTTTTGCTACAATTTAAGCATGTGTTGTAAAGTAACTACTATTTATCCTTCTTAGAAAAAAAAATTAACTTTTTGGATCCTATATGATTTGGTTTTACATAAATCAATTGCTTCTAGCAATATTATTGCAAAAAAATTGAAACTAATTCCAGATAAGCAATAATATGCAAAATATAACGAAAAACGTTCAACACGTCCTCACAAAAAACTGTTAGGTGATAGAGAAAAACGGACTTCAAATTCGAAATCAGCGCATGCCAATTAACAAAAATCACCTATTTTCATTTCTGCGAGCGACAAAAAGTTCAAATTTGTTGTTGTGTGTAATCACAAATAGAAATGAGATGCACAAAGAAATTAAACATAGGCTCAATTCTGGAAATGCGTGCTATTATGCATTGCAGAGACTCTTGATGTCCCAACTCCTTTCAAAAAACGTTAAACTGAAAATATATAAAACTATTATTCTACCAGTTATATTATATGGGTGCGAAACATGGACTCTTACTTTAAGGGAGAAAAGGAGATTACAAGTATTTGAGAATAAAGTACTTAGGAAAATTTTTGGACCAAAGAGAGATGAACAGACAGGTGAATGGAGAAGACTACATAACAATGAACTACATGATCTTTATAGGAAGCCAGATATAATAAGAACAGTTAAGTCTCGTAGACTGCGATGGGCAGGACATGTTGCACGTATGAGGAATGGAAGACTTGCATGGAAGCTTCTTGTAGGAAAGCCAGAGGGAAAACGCCCAGTTGGTAGACCAAGAATGAGGTGGGAGAATAACATTAACTATGATTTGAGGGAAGTAGATTATACAGGGAATGATTGCAAAACATTAGCTCAGGATAGGGATGTATGGAGAGCTTATTTCTGCGCAACCATGAACCTGCGGGTTTGATAGTGCCAGTGAGTAAGTAAGTAATTATGCGGTTGTTTGGTCGGGTTAGAGGTAAATTGGCCAGTTTATGGGTAATTCAATCATTTTAGAGGTAGATTCATTGGTTTAAGGGTAATTCTATTGTTTTAGAGGTAGCTTGATCTAAAGGGTAGTTTAATTGGTTTACAAGTAGTGTTGGTCTTAATAGAGGTAGTTTGATTAGCTACTGGTAATTTTGTCTTTATAGAGGTAATTTCATCGGTTTAGTGGTAGTCTGGTCGGATCGGTTGGACTTTTTAGATTATGTTTCTGGATTAAGTTAGGTACTGGTTAGGTCAGGTTTGGTTAGGTTGGGTTCAGTTAGGTTAGGATAGGAGAGGTTAAATTTAGTTAGGTTCAGTTCGGTATGGTTCAATTAGGGTTAGGATAGTGTTATGTGTGGGTTAGGTCCAGGTTAGGATAGTTTTATGTCTGGGATAGGTCAGATTTAGTTCTGGATTAGGTCTGGGTTTGGGTTTGCATTCAGGTTCAGGTTCAGTTTGAGTTTGGGTTTAGTTCGAATTCAGTTTGGGTTTCAGTTTTGAGTTCAGTTTTGGTTTTAGGTTTTGTTTTTTGTTTTGGATTCAGGTTTGGGTTCGGGTTTGGATTCAGGTTAGGTTAGGCACAGTTGGGTTAGGTTTAGGTTTGGGTTAGGTTCAGTTTAGGATCACTATAGGTTCAGTGTAGGTTTAGTTTAGGTTCATGTTAGGTTCAATTTAGGTTGAGGTAAGTTCAGGTTAGGTTTAGGATAGGTTCAGTTTAGGTTTGGGCTAGTTTCAAATTAGGTTCAGGCTAGATTCAAGTTAGGTTCATGTTAGGTTCAGGCTAGTTTCAAGTTAGGTTCAGGCTAGGTTTGTGTTAAGTTCAAGTTAGATTCAGGCTAGGTTCAGGTTAGGTTGAGACTAGGTTCAGGGTAGGTTCAGGTTATTTTCAAGTTAAGTTCAGTGTTCAGTTATGTTTGGTTAGGTTAGGTTACATTAAGTTGATCAGTTTGGTCAGTATAGGTCATGTTTGGTCAGTGTAATTCAGGTCAGATCATTTAAGCGTCCAAAAAGCTACTTTTTTCACATTTTTCACTACAAAGGGTGATTTTTAAAGGTGTAGGAGTTGAGTTTCACAACTCTTGTAGCCTATGTTCATCTCGGGAATCTCCTGAACATTATCAAAAAATTAATAGTGAGTGGATAATATATTTTTAACAATTCCCCTCATACAATTTCAAATTTCTTTGAGACCATTGGTTTCAGATGACTTCTCGTCCCTCTTCAGTCATGACTCCAACTGTTGAAATTCTCTGGTTGTTGAGTTTTCTATGGACGTCACTTCTTGTGCTGCCATCTTTGGTTGGGATTATAAATTCTTCCACCGGAATATCGAAGTTCATCAATTGATATTTATTCTTCTGAATGAATATCTTCTCCCAAACTGTCAATTCCAATGGTTTGTCCAATTGTTTCAAAAGTTTTGCCTCTTTTCCAATTTTATGATGTTCCAGCAAACTATGTGCAGCAATTGCTGATTTTTCAATTTCACAATTTTTAATATTTCTAAATTGTTCTTTAGTACGTGTTTCCAAATTCGTGAACAATTTTAATATTATAAACGCTTTAATATTATTGTATTCGTTAAAAAAATGTTAATATTATACAAATTATTAAATCTTTAATTAAATATACCTCCTTGTAATATTATATTCTTAAAAAATTAAAATAAATTATATGATAAAGTGATTATAATTTCTATATTTGTTTATGTAGGATATTTCTTGACATAGACCTACATTATAAATTAAATTTATTATAACTTAATTAGCCTATATCATAATTAATTATAATTTATGATAATTTATATTTTCCCTTGTATTATAATGTGTGCATTTAAATCTCGCTCTGAGCTTTTTGGCATTTAATTCGTAGGCCTAAATACTTGTATTGTCATTTGATCAGTAGGGCATAAGGTGAACTTATATGAAAATAATAAATATATTGGACATTTCACGTTTTTTCACTCAAGTTTGAGGGGTTTTAAGAGTTTTGACACATCTGTTCCTTGCCTCGTACATCTTTATCTATGCAGTAGATCTGGCATCAGCGCGCTCCATTTAACGTGTACTGACTTTTAAGGGAGAGATGTTCTATAGACAGGAGATTATATATATATATATATATATATATATAGAGAGAGGGAGAGAGAGAGAGAGAGAGGGAGGGAGAGAGAGAGATAGATAGATAGAAGGAGATATAGAGAGAGATGGAGAGAGAGAGGGGGAGATGGAGATAGAGATGGAAACAGACAGACCAGAGAGCGAGAGAGGGAGAAAGATAGAGAGAGAGGGAGAAAGAGAAAGATAGAGACAGAAAGAGAGAGAGAGAAAGAGAACAAGAGAGAAAGAGGAAAAGAGAGAGAGAGAAAGAAAAAAGAGAAAGAAAAAGAAAGAGAAAGAGAGAGAGATTATACACATACACACTAATTAATTGTATGGTAGAGATTTTTTTCCTGGTAAGTCAATAACTTTACTTATATTATTTTTAGTCTGATCATCTTACCTCAATATTAATCAGACTAAAAATAATAATATAATTAAAATAACCTCAAAATATCACTTCCTAAAATTAAATATTAATTACAACTTCGTAAGTTACAAGGAAGAAACAAAGCCAGAAATTGTGTTTGTGTTATACATAACGGAAAACACATTAATATAGAGGTAAGATGATCAGACTAAAAATAATATAATTAAAATAACCTCAAAATATCACTTCCTAAAATTAAATATTAATAACTTAACTGTTTGTGCACCCTACTTTGATAACCTCATAAATTGCCACAATTACTGCTGTATAAGATTTTTCATTACCTGATTATGAAAACGGGAACATAAATTATCCTTGGTCACAAGGAATAAGTTGTTAAGTATAAAATTGTTTTTTTAGATGAAACACTTATTTAACCCTCTGCATGCCACTGGTAAAATCTCTTGTGTCAGAGATTTAAATCGCACCCGCCGATGTGATCGGCTTTGCAAGTAGTTTAAGTATATTGTCTGGCAGGTAATGGACAGGAGCACCAGAGCCGATCTAATCGGCTCATGACATCTAAAGGGTTAACCAAGAACATTCACTATTCTTACAATATATTAAGCAGTAAACATATTTATAACTTGTAAATTATTAGAATCCTACGTAACTTTACAATGATCAGACAGTTTGGATATGATCACAGTAATTTAACTCATTTTGGCCATTTATTGACTTATTTCCTGTGATCACAGGATGTTATTATTGAGCAAACCTGTGTTACCACAGAAATGAGTTTCTAATAGTGAAAAGAGGTAATATTTACCAGAACCAATCATCTGTCTCCATTCCTCGAGTGATTTTTCCAAACTGAAAAGAGCTGTTTCCCAGAGACGAACGCATCCACCAGCATCAACAGTCACTACTCCCTGATTACTCCCTGCTGCTAAATACATAGGCAGCTGTGACGTTGAGTACATCCAGGATGTTACAGGAGAAACTGCATGTGGCCTAAAATACAATACCATCTATATCTCTGGGCATGACAGAAGAAGAAAACCAATTTACATTTCCTTGTAAAACAAGTACTGAATAAATTTCTATTTCTTGCATTTAAAATTTTGCAATCTCATTTATCTTTGTTACTTAAAATTAATGCATGCAAGAGTAATAAAAAAGTGATTAATCTAATTCTGTCCTAGAATAAAGTAAACCACCTATTCATGTTCAGTATAATGCCAGGTTGAGGATGAGATGAGATGAAACTCTTATTATTGAAGTCTGTGATATACAAGGATGTCAGCTAATCAGACATGTCACATTATCACAGGAGCAAATGAAATGAAATGGTTGACATGAGTATGGAGAAATGAGGGGATTAAGTTTTTGGCAGGAGAAAATGGGAGAACCCCCAAAAAAAGTAGTTCTGGCTCCAATTCATCCACAGTGTACCCAACATTATTCGTTAATTCAATTTAGTTTGTCTTTTGGAGATTGATTAAATACTTTTTTCTTAATTATTTCTGCCTAATATTTTAATAACAGAAATATTGGTCTTGTAAACCAAAAAAATATGGTTTCCTTTTAGAACTTTAGGATGATCAAGGCTTTAACTTGGAATCCAAAGGTAAAGGCCAAGTTTCTAATCACTAGTGCAATGTGATTGCTATCTTTGTCTTATAGAAATAATTTAAATTTATATCATTATATTATTTAAATTATTAACAATAGCCAAATAAAAGCAATGCCAAAAAGTAGTTTGTGTTAATATCTAACAGAATCATATACCATGTTGTTGACTCCATGTAGATTATAAATCTAAATAGTTATTTCTTGTGATAAGCGTAGAATTCATATGACAAGCTCAAGATGAAAATTAGTAAGTCTAAGTACAAGTTGCTTAACATCAACCAAAGCTGCAATGATTATTAAATAATTTGGATGGTCCCATACTAATTTTATTTAATCTTCTCAGCATCTTGAACATTTAAATTTTAAATCAGTTTAATCAATAGTATTGGTTCAATATTGGTCCCTATAAGCAACTATAATTTTTTCACCATTACAGGATTTTACTTATATTAAGTAATAACTATCTAATGTCAAGAATGGGGAAGTAGAAAAATCTGCAGTAGCAGTCCATGTATGGTCAGAAAAACATCTTATTGAAAGAAAGGCTAAATTATTAAAACAAATAGTAAAACCCAAAGAACTCACTGTTTGAGAAAAAATCTACATTTAAAAAAATAAAAAGGAAAAATTAATGAACTTTGAAATTCCTGGGGAAAATTATTTGATTTTGGGTTTCTTCAATCTACAAACAGAGGGAGCAGGAGGTGGCTCTTCAAGACGACAAAACAATGGTCATGAAAATACTGAGGATGAAACTGAAGAAGAATCCAAAACCGGTCTTAGAAGAAGAAGAAGAAGAATATGAGGTTAGGTGATAAAATTTTCTTTAAAAAATCCATATTGAATACTTACTGTGGAACTGGAAGGTAACGTAATTTCTCGTTAAGAAGATCAACAATCTCCAAATATCCTGACACAGGAACATGTCCTTTATCTTTCTTCATTACTTCCTTTGGTACTTGTGCTGAAGTGACAGCATGGATGATTTGACCACAATCTCTGAGAATCACTGTATTTTCAAAATCACCTTGTGTTTGTAGTTTCTTCTGTCTTGGCCAAAAGTACAATTCATTCATTGTCCTATCGAGTTCGGGGAAGCCAACAGCTATAGCAGCGTATGTATCTTCTGTGCAGATTACACGACTAGGCGCACTCAATTTTTGTTTCAATACATCGCTCAGGATGTCATATGATAGATTTTCTGAATCACAGGAGATGATATAACCAAGAGAATTTGAATCACAAGTATTTTCAATTGGGTTTAATACGCTAGGACATGGGTCTGTAAGATTAGCTTTCGTTAGAAGATATTTGCTGAAAAAAAGAATTAAAATTACAGTGGGAGGAAACACTATGAGGTATTTATATTAATAAATGAGTTGAAAAAAAGGTTTAAAATCTCACCTCACAAAGTTGCATGTCTTCACGATACCGGTTACAAATGTATAGTATTACTTCCATCTTCAGTCAAATTCCAATTATACCATACTTTTGAAACCGGTATCGTGAAGACATGCAACTTTGTGAGGTGAGATGTTAAACATTTTCTCCAACTCATTTATTAATTTACAAAAAATTAATTCTTCAATGCAAGAATCTAGCTGATAACTTGAGTCCATTGCATATAATGAGCCAACTAACTAACTCATTGGCACTATCGAACCCATAGGTTCATGGCTGCTCGAACATAAGATCTCCATACATCCCTATCCTGAGCTAATGTTTTCCATTCATCTCCTGTATAATCTACTTCCTTCAAATCATAGTTAATGTTATTCTCCCAATTCATATTTTGAGTCTTTGGCATGGGTTCCCTGAAGTAGTCCCTGCCCGGAGAACCGAATGGGGGACTATTTAACCTCTGGAAAATTTTACCCCTGTTGAACCCATGTCTGCATTTTTTGACGGTTGTATTTTTACGGTTAAAGATCATCACTCTTTCGACCAAGAGCCACCAAAACATAAATGCCTCACTGGCACTACTGAACCCAGAGGTTTATGACCATGTGGGCTCATCCTAAGCTAATGTTTTCTTATCATTTCCTGTTATAATTCATTTCCCTCAAATCATGGTTCCTGTTATTCTCCTATCTCATTCTTGGGATACCTAATGCATGCTTTCTGGTTTTATTACTATTAGTTTGCATGCTCTTCTTTCATTCCCCATTCATGCCATATATATTCTTTGTCCATCAGTCTATGGGACTTGCATTTTCTTATTACTGGTACCTCTGGTTTCTCATAGATATCATCTAACTCACCATTAAGTAGCTTTCTCCATTCATCTCTCCTTGGTCCAAATATATTCCTAAACACTTTATTCTTAAAGACTCATATTCTCCTCTCTTAAAGTAAGAGATAACGTTTTACACACATTGAGTATAACTGGAAGATTCACTGTTTTATATACATTTAATTAAATTCTTTTTGAGAGAAGTTGGAAATGCAAGAGTTCCTACAATGCACAATAGCATGTATCCAGAGTTGAGCCTATGTTTCATATCTTCTTACATCTCATTTCTGTATGTATTTATTGTTTCTAGGTATTTGAATTCTGCCAATTCTTAAAAATTTCCCTCATTTATTGTCAGGTTAGCAGGACAGAAAATATAAAATTTTATTATCTGTTTATGTGAAATTTTTCCTGGCAAAATCTATCATTGGAATTCTGAGAACAAAGAAAAAAATCATATACATATAAAAAATGCAATTTTTTTAAGATTGACATTCAATGTATCAGTGAAACTAAACTGCAATGATGCTGGAAGGTGATTGAGAATTTTGTAAAAACAGTATTTGTGATGGCTGGGGAAATATATCCATACCCTGAGGAACAGAAATGGATGACGATGACTTTTCATCACAGATCTAGACTTGCTAGGGACAGAAAATACGTATAAAGATCACTACTCTGGTTTAATAGTCTTGAATTATAAATATAATTAATTTAGAGATTTTATGGTCGACTCCTCGCAGTTTATAATAGTGCAGCAAAGCAGACTTAACTAACTTCCCACTTGAAACAGGATATTGGAATCTATTACAGGCAGGCCTAAATATTTAGGTTTCTAATTTGATTGGCTTGCGTGCTTAAATGATCCCTAGAGCTATGCCAGCGGTAGCATTGCTGCAGATAGGGTTACCCATGCCGGACTTATTGAAGGTGATAAGCCAGATGAAAAAAGTACCTTAGTCAAAAGAGTGACGATCTTTCACCGTAAAAAATACAACCGTCAAGAAATGCGGATATGGGTTCCACTGAGGTAATATTTTTCAGAGGTCAAATAGTCCCCCATTCAGTTCTCCGGGTGGGGACTACTTCATGGGATCCATGCCAAAGGTGATTAAGAAGGCCTAACAATTCAATGGTATTAATAAGTTACTAGTTTATGCTGATGATGTGGTACTATTGGGTGATAGTGAGGAGATACTAAAGGCTAATATGCACACACTATTGAGAAACACTAAGAAATTGGGACTGGATGTAAATATCAATAAAATAAATACATTATATAATGGAAAGCTAATGACAAATGAGGGAAATTTTGAGGAAGTGGCTTAATTCAAGCACCTAGGAACAATAATCACAAATAGGAATGAGATGCTCAAAGAAATTAAATATAGGCTGAATTCTGGAAATGAGTGTTATTATGCAATACAGAGTCTCCTGACATCGCAACTCCTTTAAAAAAAATATTGAACTGAAAATATATAAAACTGTTATTCTACCAGTTACCAGTTATATTACGTGGATGTGAAACATGGACTCTTACTTTAAGAGAGGAAAGGAGATTACAGGTATTTGAGAATAAAGTTCTTAGGAACATTTTTGGACCAAAGAGAGATGAACAGACAGATAAATGGAGAAGACTTATATAACAGTGAACTACATGGTCTTTATAGGAAGCCAGTTAAGTCTCATAGACTGCGATGGATAGGACATGTGGCACAAATAGGGAGTGAAAGATGTGCATGGAGGCTTCTTGTAGGAAAACTAGAGGGAAAACGCCCAGTTGGTAGACCAAGAATGAAGTGGGAGAATAACAAACTATGATTTGAGGGAAGTAGATTATACAGGGAATGAGTGGAAAATATTAGCTAAGGATTGGGATGTATAGAGAGCTTATGTCCACGTGGCCATGAACCCACAGGTTCGATAGTGCCAGTGAGTTAGTTAATTAGTTAAAGTAAAGGTAAAGTGATCCCACTACAGGCCTCAGGAGGCCCTTGGGGTAGTAGGAGGTTAAGGCTCCCACTTTTTCTTGACAATCGGCACTTGATGTCAGCCGGGTTGTCAGCCCTGCGTGACGGCCGCCTTTACCCCAGAACAAGCGTCTGGTACTCATTTAAGTTAGAGGCTGAGTCGACCCCAGGGCCATAGTGCCGCCAGAAGGTTTGGGTCAGTTTAAAAATCCTGACCCCACCGGGACTCGAACCCTCGACCTTCCGGCTTGTAGCGCAGTGCCTTAACCACTACGCTACGGCGTGCCCCCAGTTAATTAGTTAGTTAGTTAATTAATCTGAGAAATTGCAGGAAATATTATTTTTGATGTGAAATACTGATGAATTGCAAATTCCGAAGCATCAGGCTGTTATTGTTAGCTGCACGTAGAAATAAACAATTTTTTAATAACCTAATCTTGAATATAACAAAAACATGTATTTGACACTTTCACAAAACAATGAATACTGATAAACTTATTCACTTTAATATATTTTTCAACATAAATTGAGTAAACTTAACCCTGATCCCATGGTCATGAGAAACTTGAAGAACAACATGTACACACACACACGCTGTATCTCCAATAAGTGACTCCCAAACCCATGCTATATAGTAATATAATGTACGGTTAAAAACTATAATATAGTTACCTTGTAGGTCTGTCTCCTCAACTTAAGTTCTTTTTATATTTATAGTTTTTAATCGTACATTATATTACTGTGAACTAATACCTCAACGGAAAATCACCATGAATTTTACTAGTACCGACCATGCTATATACAAAGTCAGATTCTAACTGGAAGTCCAATTCTGGGGCTAACTATATGTTCTAGAAATTGCTCTGTAATTATATGCATATATTAACAATATTATAAGTGGCAATAATGTTAATGTGCACTTGTGGTTCCCAATGACAAGTTGTTAACAAATGGTGGGTGAGTGCCATATTAAATTCTTATCCAATAACAACTTTATGAGTTGCAACATACTTAGACATTCACAGTGTCGACAATCCAAACCTTTAAAACAAAGGAACTGCACATTTAAAGGAGATATTGCATTAGATTCTTACGTAATGAAAGATGTCGAGCACATATAGTTATAACTTTCCACTGATATATGGACGAACTCATTAATTTAATAAACAATCTTAATACAAGAGTGGATTATATAAAAGATTCCAACAATATGTATTGTAGTAGAAACGATGAAAACTTTTTGTCTGATATATCATTTATTTTTTCATAATAACTGTTGGTCCAGGTGGACTAGTGGTTACCATGCTCACCTCTGGCTGAGGTTCACAAGTTCAAATCCAGCTGGAGTTGATGGATCATTAAGAGTATAAAATTTTCCTGGCCATGGCTTCTTTCAGAATGAAAGTAAAGTTATAAGTGATCTGTATCATAGATTTATGATATGTACAAGAACCTCAAAATAAGATTCCTCCAAGCAAAATATCCTAACACTTTCACATTAATTTTGAACTGTGATGCTAATGATTTGAATTTTTAAAGAGCATTGTTACTAACAAACTAATGAACTCCATCCATAGTAATTCTGTCCGAGGGCAGGTCTTCCACTGCAATCATAGCATTTTTCATGCAATGCTTTACAGCTTTACTAGGGAATTACAGCTGTGGTAGCTTTCCATTTCTTTCCACACCAGTGAAGGATGATGATGATGATAAGGATGATAATGATAGCCAGATGATTTTCAGGGACTGTTGGACCCTAAGCTTCCTGACATTTATCTTACAGGTGAGGAAAAACCCCGAAAGAAACCTCACCCAGGAGCCTGTCCCGACCAGGATTGAACCCGGACCCGCTGCGTGACAAGGCAGCATGCTACCTTGAGACCACAGCAGTGGTCACTAATGAACTAATAGCTAATTATATTTGCTTTATCTGCAAATGGTTGCATTGCAACTTTTGAATATTGAAAATGTGATATGTAGAGAGTTAATTTTCAAAGTGCCCTGGATTTAAGAAACTTAAATCTACAGACCTCAGTCCTGTTTGAAATGCATGGCTCTTGAGTTCATTGTTCAGCATGTTACCAATGATCTAAGTATGTTTCATTAAATAACTTTAAGTACACTGTATACTGAGAATATATGGTAATTTTCAATAAATGTATGAAGTTAAATTCTTAATCTTGTATAGGGCACATTTTTCTTAAAAGAAGGACTTTAAGATGCAAATTTGAAACTGTAACAAAAATATAAAAATAAGAAATGAACCCTTATTAACAAATGAGTGAAATTTTGAAGGAGACATTTTTGGGAGAATTCAGTTACCTGCGAACAATATACAAGGCATGAGATGAAAAAGGAAATTAAACACAGGCTCAACTATAAAATTCATAAATTAATTATGGAAAATAACATTATGATATTTTCAAATAATAATTAATAAATGAGTCATATCTCACCTCATACTTTGTGTTCTTCAAGCACGGAAATTGCAGTTTTCAAGAGGAATCCTTCCCATCTTCAGCCATCATTACAACTGATGGCTGAAGATGGGAGAAGAGAGAGAGATGAAACCTGCAGTCTCTGTACTTGAAGAACACAAAGTATCAGGTGAGATATGATTCATTTTATTAATTATCAACTTTGAAAACTCATGATATTATGAATTACAGAGACTCTTGCAATCCAACTTTCTAAAAAAAATTTACTTAATATATATAAAATGGCGATTCTTCAAGTTATATATACATGGATGTAAAACATGTCTTATACTTTAAGAGGAGAAAAATTACAAGTATTAAGTGCTTAGGAAAATCTTTGAACCAAAGAGAGATGAACAGACATGTGAATGGAGAAAACTACATAACTAAGCTCCATGATCTTTATGAGAAACCAGATGTAATAAGGATAGTTAAGTAGGATATGTGGCATAAATGGGGAATGAAAAAGGGACATGGAAACGTCTTAAAGGAAAACTAGAGGGAAAGCACCTAATAGGTAGGCCAAGAATGAAGTGGAGAATAACATTAACCATGATTTGAGAAAATATTTAAACAGGGAATAATTGGAAAATACTAGCTCAGTATACAGATATATGAACATCTCATGTCTGTATTGCTATGAACCTCTGGGTTCAATAGTACCAGTAAGATAGTTATATTCCTCCTTAATAGTGAGCGGAGAACATATTTATAACAACTCACCTCATAAAATTTCAAATTTCTTTGATACCAATGGTTTCTGACGTCTTCTCGTCCCTCTTCAGTCATGACTCCAACAGTTCAAAGAAATTTGAAATTTTATGAGGTGAGTTGTTCAAAATATGTTCTCCACTCACTATTAATGATATAACCTCATAATATTTATTTCCCAACATTAATTTAAATATATTCCTCCTTTACTATTTGCATATGAAATAATGTGAATAATAGTTGTTATACAATCAGTTTTTAATTATTTTCTGTCTAAAGTATACAGTGAGTTTCACTCAATTTGCAGCCATTAGCGTGGACATTGCTTGCGCAGCGCGAGTTGATGACTCAATGCTTGCAGTCACTTTTCCTGCTAGCAGCTGCAGAACGAGTGAAACTCACTGTATATATATATATATATAAATTTATCAGATATACGAGTATGTTTAATAATTTGCATACTTGCTTGTAGTGTCTTCTACAAGCCATCTGTCTATAGCTGAGAGATTTACTGAACTAATGTTGAATGGCAGAGAAAATGCTAAAGCAGTCATTGCTTCCACATTCACAACTTCAACTTTGCTTCCACCATTTTCATATAAAACCTGTAAAATATAATTGGAATTATTTAATTATTAATAGTAACAAACTAAAATAGTATATAAAAAAATAAAACTTTAGATTTAACTCAAACAATCTTACCATTACTCCATGCTGACTCAACATATTTGTCCGCATGTGCCAATTGCCGATATTAGTACCCAAAGTTCTGGCAAAACTTCCTTTAGCAGACTCAAATGTTGACAACAAAGGTATATTATGAGATCTTCCAGCAACAAGATCCACTAATGCCAAGCCATTAGACTAAAAGGGATATTAAAAAAATTATTATACAAAATATATTAACTGAAAACAATTTTTAAATGCAGTTAATATTACAAGCAGGTAACAGAAGACACTCAAAGCTAAAAAAAAAAAAAACTAAAACAAAAACACACACACACACACACAGATTTTAAAGCACATAGTGTTACAAATATTTTTATTGTATCTTAGATTACTAATTTTGATTTCATGTGGAATCAGATATTTTCATATGCTTCCTGCTTAAATTTTATTTATATCTTCTCTTCTGTCCACAATGCATTTTGGCCTATTATGGTATAAATGCTGAATTTTTAGTCCAACATTTCATGAGTCTTTCTCATTGCCCCCTTTTTAAACATTTTATATAGGAATTACTCTATTTTACCTGTAAAAATTATTATACTAAGTTCTCAAATTAATTATTAATCTCAAATTAATTTTTTATTTTTATTTTAAATTTGTCACTTACAATGAAGGACAAATTAATATTCTAAAGGAAGAATTTACACCTAAATTGGCATTTGAACCCAAGATAACTAGTTTTCATACCAATGCTCTAAACAATGAGCTATCTAGGCTTCTTAATTTAGAAGGAAATTTTTCTCTTTATTAAACAATCCTATGTGCTCAAACTCGATAACCTTTGTTCTACACACCTTCTAGCTGCTTATTATTCAAGAAGACATTTTAGTGGGATTTTAACACTATTTTTGTAGCTAATATAGCTTATATTTTTTATATGCATTATTTTTAACACTATTTTTTAGCTAATAAAACTTATATTTTTTATGTATTTATTTTAATAAAGTTATGTAGATAGGAAATAACACTATGGGGTTTATTTTATATTGTAAATCAATGGTAAAGAGAAAAATTTCTGCCTGACCGGGAATCGAACCCCGAACCTTTAGCTTTCCGTGCTAATGCTCAGACCACTGAGCTAATTCAGGCTTCATTCCCATCCATGCAGAAATCCTTCCCTTACCTTACTCTACTGGTCCCACATTCAATTGCAATGAATTGTTTGTTTCTTCACTCACCTCATACTTCTTAACTCTCACGCAGATTCGAGTTTCGTCACTTCATTTGTGACATTCTCAATGCTGTATTACGTTCACAACTGATGTCCAATGGCCTTCTATCCTGCAGACTGACCTTTCAGCCTTGGTATTCTATTAACAACTAATAAGAAATTTATCTCCCCAGATAGTAAAAAATCTGGAATTTATCAAATTAGTTGTAAAGACTCCAATAAAGTATACATAGGAAAAACAAAAAGGAATTTGGACACTCGCACAAAGAAACACATTAAAAATTTTAAAAATGATGAAATTGAAAAATCAGCTATTGCAGCACATAGTTTGTTGGAAAGTCAATAGAATTGAAAAAGAGACCAAACTTCTAAAACATTTGGAAAAACTTTTAGAATTGACAGTTTGGGAGAAGATATATATTCAGAAGAACAAATTTAGATCCATGAATTTCGAAATTCCCAATGAACGGGACCTAATCTTGAAGTTCATCAAATCAACACCAGATGGCAACATTATAGATGGAGATTCCAACAAAAATCCAGTAGTCATAATCTCTTGAAAACTGCAGTTCCCGTGTTTAAAAAACATAAACTATGAGGTAAGATAAGAAATGACTCATTCATTCATTCATTGAATTAACTATACTAGCTATAAAAGTAGTGTAAAAATTCCACTAAAATGTCTCCTTGAATTAGAACCTGCTGAAAGGTGTGTAGAATGAGAGTTCTTGGCTTCAAATGCACGGGATTGTAAAATAGTGAGAAAAATTTCCATCTAAACTGTGATGCCTAAATAGCTCAATAGTTTAGAATGCTGATACAGAAAACCAGAAAGAAATCTTAGATTCAAACCCTAGTTTAGATGTAAATTTTTCTCTTAAAATATTAATTTATCCTTCAATATAAGTGACAGATTTAAAATAAATATATTGTTTAATTGTTTCTTCACTCACCTCATACTTCTTAACTCCCACGCAGACTCGAGTTTCGTCACTTCATTTGTGACATTCTCAATGCTGTATTACGTTCACAACTGATGTCCAATGGCCTTCTATCCTGCAGACTGACCTTTCAGCCTTGGTATTCTATTAACAACTAATAAGAAATTTATCTCCCCAGATAGTAAAAAATCTGGAATTTATCAAATTAGTTGTAAAGACTCCAATAAAGTATACATAGGAAAAACAAAAAGGAATTTGGACACTCGCACAAAGAAACACATTAAAAATTTTAAAAATGATGAAATTGAAAAATCAGCTATTGCAGCACATAGTTTGTTGGAAAGTCAATAGAATTGAAAAGAGACCAAACTTCTAAAACATTTGGAAAAACTTTTAGAATTGACAGTTTGGGAGAAGATATATATTCAGAAGAACAAATTTAGATCCATGAATTTCGAAATTCCCAATGAACGGGACCTAATCTTGAAGTTCATCAAATCAACACCAGATGGCAACATTATAGATGGAGATTCCAACAAAAATCCAGTAGTCATAATCTCTTGAAAACTGCAGTTCCCGTGTTTTAAAAAACAATAAACTATGAGGTAAGATAAGAAATGACTCATTCATTCATTCATTGAATTAACTATACTAGCTATAAAAGTAGTGTAAAAATTCCACTAAAATGTCTCCTTGAATTAGAACCTGCTGAAAGGTGTGTAGAATGAGAGTTCTTGGCTTCAAATGCACGGGATTGTAAAATAGTGAGAAAAATTTCCATCTAAACTGTGATGCCTAAATAGCTCAATAGTTTAGAATGCTGATACAGAAAACCAGAAAGAAATCTTAGATTCAAACCCTAGTTTAGATGTAAATTTTTCTCTTAAAATATTAATTTATCCTTCAATATAAGTGACAGATTTAAAATAAATATATTGTTTAATTGTTTCTTTCTTCACTCACCTCATACTTCTTAACTCCCACGCAGACTCGAGTTTCGTCACTTCATTTGTGACATTCTCAATGCTGTATTACGTTCACAACTGATGTCCAATGGCCTTCTATCCTGCAGACTGACCTTTCAGCCTTGGTATTCTATTAACAACTAATAAGAAATTTATCTCCCCAGATAGTAAAAAATCTGGAATTTATCAAATTAGTTGTAAAGACTCCAATAAAGTATACATAGGAAAAACAAAAAGGAATTTGGACACTCGCACAAAGAAACACATTAAAAATTTTAAAAATGATGAAATTGAAAAATCAGCTATTGCAGCACATAGTTTGTTGGAAAGTCAATAGAATTGAAAAAGAGACCAAACTTCTAAAACATTTGGAAAAACTTTTAGAATTGACAGTTTGGGAGAAGATATATATTCAGAAGAACAAATTTAGATCCATGAATTTCGAAATTCCCAATGAACGGGACCTAATCTTGAAGTTCATCAAATCAACACCAGATGGCAACATTATAGATGGAGATTCCAACAAAAATCCAGTAGTCATAATCTCTTGAAAACTGCAGTTCCCGTGTTTAAAAAACATAAACTATGAGGTAAGATAAGAAATGACTCATTCATTCATTCATTGAATTAACTATACTAGCTATAAAAGTAGTGTAAAAATTCCACTAAAATGTCTCCTTGAATTAGAACCTGCTGAAAGGTGTGTAGAATGAGAGTTCTTGGCTTCAAATGCACGGGATTGTAAAATAGTGAGAAAAATTTCCATCTAAACTGTGATGCCTAAATAGCTCAATAGTTTAGAATGCTGATACAGAAAACCAGAAAGAAATCTTAGATTCAAACCCTAGTTTAGATGTAAATTTTTCTCTTAAAATATTAATTTATCCTTCAATATAAGTGACAGATTTAAAATAAATATATTGTTTAATTGTTTCTTCACTCACCTCATACTTCTTAACTCCCACGCAGACTCGAGTTTTCGTCACTTCATTTGTGACATTCTCAATGCTGTATTACGTTCACAACTGATGTCCAATGGCCCTTTATCCCGCAGACTGACCTCTGCGCAATCTAATGGCTGACCGACGAACTTCCAAATCAATCTCCTCTCCTTATAATCAGGTATTTCAAAATTCATAGTTGTGTTTTTATTCTTGCATATGTAAATTTTTTCCCAAATTGTGAGTTCCTTAGGTTTTTCCAATTGTTTAAGTAATTTTGTTTTGGTTTCTATTCTATGTTTTTCTGACCAGGCATGTGCAGCTCTTGCAGATTTTTCTGTTTCTCCATTTTTAACATTTCTGAGGTGTTCCTTTAACTTTGTATTTAGATTCCTTTTTATTTTTCCTATGTATATCTTTTCACAATCTTTACAATTAATTTGATAAATTCCCGATTTTTTGCAGTCTTCAATCTTTTCATTTTTGTTGGTTTTTATTAAATTACCTAAGCTATAATTGTTTTTCGGTGCTAATTTAATGTTGAATTTGTTGAAGATTTTTTGAAACTTGTTAAATACTAAAGGATGGTATGTGAACTTCTTGAATTTTTTACCAATATCTTTATCTGTCTGAAGAGTACTTTCATTAATCATTTTTTGTTCCTTAAATTTATTTATTTTCTTGTGTATCATCTTTTCTTGAAATCCATTATCCTTTGCAATTTGACGAATTAGCATCCGATATAGAGATAACTTTAAAATATCGAGCCACAAATTTCCAGTTCTATTCTCTTGCACATGATGAGAGTAGTGATACTAGCAATACTGCCAAAGTAGCAATTTTCTTAAAGGGTGTTGATAAAGATTTTAATATTACAGAAGAATTAGCTGCTCTTGTCCCTCTTAAAGGCACCACTAAAGCCAATGATTTAATGGGGGTGTCACCGAAACCTTGAATCGGCTTGGCTTGAAATATACAAATCTATCTGGTGTAACAACAGATGGAGCTCCTGTATTTGCAGGAAAAAGAGAAGGGTTAGTTAAATTACTGCAACCAGAGGCAGCTAAAGTAGAAAACATTTCTGTAATGCAATATCACTGCTAAATACACCAAGAAAACCTTTCTGTTAAATCCCTAAATTTAGATAATGTTTTGAAAGTCGTTGTAAAAGTAGTAAATTTCATTTGTTCACATGGTTTGCGATGTAGAGAATTTCAATTTTTATTTTACAAAATCTCAATTCAGAATTCGAAGATATTGTTTATTATACTGAAATAAGATGGCTGAGCTGTGGCAAAATGTTGAAGCGAGTGTATGATCTCAAAAACGAAATATAAACATTTATGGAGGATAAGGGCAAACCTATTGTTGAATTTAAAGATGCAGAATTGATGAGTAATTTTGCCTTTCTGGTAGATATAACAATTGAATGAACCTAATTCACTTCTCCAAGGTAAAGACCAATTGATCACGTGAAGGCCTTTGAAACAAAATTGTGACTTTGGGAATCACAAATAAAAAACAACAACTTTGTGCATTTCCCAGCCCTACAAAAGTGTAATAATCAATATTCTCAAAAGTATGCAGAAATTATATCAGAATTAAGAAACAAATTCTGCGTTGGATTTCAAGACTTCAAGGAGAATGTTGTAAGTTTCAATCTGTTTTCTTCCCCTTTCTCCATTAAAATAGATCCCCAAGGATCTGCAAATGGAGTGTGTTGATTTTCAATGTGCGTCAGACCTAAAGAATAAGTTTAATAATGTCCCCTTACTACAATTCTATTGCGACTAGTTTCCTAGAGAAAAATACCGGGTATTAATAGACATGCACTTCGTTTCGCATAACTTTTCGGTAGCACATACATATGCGAGCAATTTTTCTCCAGGATGAAACATGTGAAGTGTGCAACGAGAACGTGAATCACCGACAGTCATTTGGAGAGTTCGCTTTGAGTTGCTACAACATCAATCAAACCAAATATTGGATGCCTAGTTCGTGAAAAGCAATGCGATGTGTCGCTTTGAAAGGTAAAAAAATAATTATTTTAATATAACAATTTTATTTAAATTTTAAACTAAAATTTATATTAACTTACTTACTTACTTACTTACTCACTGGCACTATCGAACCTGTAGGTTCATGGCCGCATGGACATAAGCTCTCCATACATCCCTATCCTGAGCTAATGCTTTCCAATCATTCCCTGTATAATCTACTTCCCTCAAATCATAGTTAATGTTATTCTCCCACCTCATTATTGGTCTACCAACTGGGCGTTTTCCCTCTGGCTTTCCTAGAAGAAGCTTCCATGCAAGTCTTCATTCCCCATACGTGCAACAATTAAACATACTTTATTTATGTTGTTCACTTTAGATTTTAGAATTAGATTATATATGAAAAGAATATTTTATTTTATTTTAAAAATAACTTAACTAGTATATCATTAACATTTTAATAAAAATAACATTATAGTATATTAGCTGTTTTATATTTAAATTAATTGGTTTATCTTAGATCCTATTTAATACGATAAAAAAATTGGAACATGCGGCCCACAAACCAATTCACCTTAACGACAGTGGCCCTTTTCCAAAAAAGGTTGGACACACCTGTCCTAAATGAACACCTCAACAAAACTGTAATTCTGAACTCTCCATAATGCGTTCTTTTGTAACAGACAACACAATATTAACTCAAATAATCTACTGCATTGTACTAAGAGAAAAGACAAATCCAGCTGCTTTGTATTGGTCTATAAAAAAAGAAAAAAAATAGATGAAAAATCTGTGAAGAGGTAATTGGAAAACATCATCATCTCCTTCATTATCCAGCGCTAAACTAATGCACAATGTGCTAACAACCTAATAAGCCTACATTTGGAAATCAGAGAGAGGATGAAATACCACCAATCTCTGCCATTGGATAAATAATACCACCAGTATTCACTACTTGAGTGGAAGAAATGGGTTTATGATCTGAACTCTGTCAGTTTAAGTAAATTATTACTATTATTATTATTATTATTATTATACAAGCTGTTAGCAGTAGAAATGGATTTTTGGAGATGATCAACAAGAATTTCAAGAAGGGATAAGGTCAGCACAATAAAGGAAATTATACAAGTTCAAAAAACCATACAGCAAACTCCCGATTATTCATGTTAATTGAGACCGAGATATGCATGGAAAATTGAAAAACACGGATAATCCAATTAAGTTATTCGGCACCATGAAAGTTGATCAGAAATTTATTTACCCACTTTAACACTACTTAAATGCAACAAATATTCATAAAATGTTATATTAAATGTATTTAGGTGTGAGTCATAATTATCAATATTTTATTTTACTCGTAAATATGAGAAAAAGTGTGACTATTTCCTGTCATGACCACTCTGGTTACAACAGTTATTCAAAATGGCCATCGTAACCAGCGACAAGTACACTAGTAACCACCAATATCCACACTTATAACCAGTGATGACAAATAATCAGCGATAACCACCGATAACCAAACTAGTAACCACCGATGACCACACTTCTAACCAGCGATAAACCTACTGCCACAGCATATCTGTGGTTTCAATCTGTAAAGTGACTCACACAACAGAAATTTCCAAAATTTAATTTTATTCTCGGAATGTTAGTTGGTACCATTAAACGCGTCAGGGGAGGGGGTTGTGAGTGAAGGTTGCTCTATTGTGCTAGTTTCTAAGTGCAGTTCACACTAGCATGTTTAAAAATAAAGAATTTTTTCATAACAATACAATATACAGTACAGTATTTAACTTTACTTTTAAAAAAATACAGTAAAAAGAGTCATGCCCGGATAATCTGCAAACCGGATAATACGTGCATGGATAATTGGGAGTTTGCTGAATTAGAAAAAATAGAAGAAAAAACATTTGAAATGGTATGGACACCTCATAAGAATGGAAGAAGAGAGAATACCAAAGAAGATCCTTAATTGGAAAGCTAATGGAAGAAGTGGAAGAGGCAGACCTAGAGAACTTTGAATAGATGGAGTGAGGAGAAGTATGGAAGCTAGAGATTTGAGGAAAGAAGATGTTCTAGACAGGAACCTCTGGCGACAAATCACTTTGGGTTGAAGGAGAAACACTGTATTGTGGAATATTCCTAATAAAAAATTATTATTATTATTTCAGATAGTTTCTCCTAGCTTTAATTATATTATTAAAGAAACCTCATAGTGTAACTTCCTAAAAATATTAATTCTCCTATCTTTTCCTATCACTTGTTCAGTATTTGTAAATTTTAATGAATAATTTTTGCAATTCTACATAGAGTAAAAGGGGCATGCCATAGCATAGTTAGTTAAGGCAATATGCTACAAGCTGGAAGGTTGGGGATTTGAGTTCCAGTGAGGTAAGGATTTTTAAACTGGCCTTAACATTCTGGTTATCACTCAACCTCTAATGTACATGAGTACCAGATGTTTATTCTGGAAGTAAAGACAACCGTTACGCTGGGCTGACAACTCTGTTGGCATCTCATGCCGAAAGACAGGAGCCTTAACATCTTTCTGAGATCTGTAGTGGATCACTTTATAGTTTACATAGAGTAAAATTTTAATATACTTACCGTTTCCTCATGTACCAAGAGTTTACTGCCATCATCAAGTGGGGTAAGAGAATAACAGGGATGAGCTCCACGAACAGGACTGAGTAATCCTTGGAGAGATAGTTCTTGAATATTTTCTCCAGATGGTTTCATAGTATATAGAGTTAGTGGATTTGTAGCCAAAACATGAATCCAATCTTCTAGTAGATTGCTTCCTATAATCATATTTTAGTTTTCTGTCACTTGCCAATTGTTAAATACTAATACAATGCAAATAATTAATTTAAGTTGTAACATTTTGTGTGAGATAGAAGTAATGGCCTTCAAAACTAGTCCCAGGTGAAAGAGCAAAACATGGATGAGGTATAAAGAACCAATTCAATAATTTTATCAATTTATTTAAGTGTTCTAAAAAAAATCGGACATTTTAAATTAAATTTTATTTGAAGAGAAAAATTTTTCTCTTCAAATATAATTTCTCTTTCATTGAGAAATGTTAAATTAATAATAAAAACATCATTAGAAGCCTTACTAGCTTTATAAAGTAATGTTAAATTCCCAATAAAATGTCGTCTTAACTAAGAAGCCGCCATTTGCAAAGATAGAAACAATGGTTTCAAAAGCATTTGGTGAAAGGGAATTACAACGTATATAAGAGAAAAATTTGCGTCTAGATCGCAACTCGCCTCGGTAGCTCAGTTGGTAGAGCATTTGGCCTGGCAAGCCAAAGGTCCCAGGTTCGAGTCTCGGTCTAGGCGAAAATTTTTCTCTTCAAATATAATTTATCTTTCATTGAGAAATGTTAAATTAATAATAAAAACATCATTTTAAATTAAGATTATATTAAATGTAAATCTATATACAAAGATTGATTGATAAATTATATTTTTAAGAGGAAAAATCATTTTAAAATAAATTATTTTAGGCAATTCATTATATAATTTTATAATATGGCAATGAACAATATATGTGATACAAATAAATCAATAGGAAGTGACATTATGTAAAGTAGCAATTCCAACTAATTTAACCCTTTGCCCAGCTCAATGATTTCTACTAGTTAGCTATGGAGAGACATATTAATTTTAGGGTATTCAAATTTTAAATGTCTTCTTGACAATTTTAATTGAAGAATGGCATATGTGGAATAGCTATGGCCACTTCTATGAAAATAATGTCAAACAAATTAAATCAGAAGCTTGTTGTTTTGAAATCATGAATTTCTTCATGAAGTAATTATGCAAATATGTAAAGGTACAATGTGTGTTTATATATATATATTAATCTGATCTTAATTCAACATCTTATGGATATTATATTGTTTACAATATCCATAAAATTTATTTCTAAAATTAATATATTAAGAAACTGTATTAGTTAGGCAACTTCTAAATTTTAAATTCCAGCTGAAAATATTATGCCAGTGTTTAAACAAAATACTATATATTGCATAGATAAAACATATACAGACAGAAAAAGTAATATCATTGGCTACATATAACAAATCCAATGTTCGACTATGGATAAATATATTTGTTGAAATTTATTAAGTTGCTTACTACTTTATTTGCCAATTTATTTACTTATTACTCTCTCTCTATTATATATCTGAAGAAAAAACTTCTTGTCTTGTAAGCCCTTGTTACCTTCAATGAGATTTAGGCGTTCTCCCCTACAGGGAAGAAATTGAATCATACTAATTTAGTTACACTTGTTTTCATATAGATGTCATGGGAGTGGCCCCTGGTCAGTGTTTCACCTTATACTGACATCTAGCAAACCAAGGTAGTACTAGGATGGGAAAATTTGGTAAATTTTGCTTAGAAGCCATTTTATTCAGGCTTAAGGATCTTTTATGAGCCTGAAAATCTTCAGAATTGGGATCCAAAGCTTAAAGTCCCTCCCACAAGACTTGCTCCTTGGATTTTTCCATCCTAAAAAATCCATTGACCTTGGTTGGGTTTGACCTGCAACCCTCGGGACCAGAGGCAAGGAGCATAACCACGAGTCCACTGTGGCCAATTCTAATATTATATAATATATACATTACAAATTCAAAAAACGTTGTGATTTGTTACCATGAAATACTATGAAAATATGCTAGGTAATTTAGAATTAAGTAAATAAATATGTAGAATATATTAGCACTCATATAGTCTCTAAACTATTAAATATTTAATTTAGTAAGAGTACTCACCATTGTATTATCTAGCTGTTCTTCTCAATTGCACAATACACAATATTCATTGCTTATATACACATAATAGTGTGCTGCTTTGTCACGCAGCAGGCCCAGGTTCGATCCCCGGTCAGGACAGTTTTTCTGGGTGAGGTTTTTATCGGGGTTTTTCCTCACCTGTAAGACAAATGTCAGAAGGCCCAAACGGTCCCCAAAATCATATGGCCATCATCATAATCATCCTTATCATCATCATCATCCTTCACCGGTGTGGAAAGCAACGGGAAGCTATCACATCTACAATTCCCTAGTAAAGCTGCAAAGCATAGCATGAAAATACTATGATTGCAGTGAAAGACCTGCCCTTGGGCAGAATTACTATGGATGGATATACACATAGTTAAAACAATATCACTATAGGCCCTACTTAAAAATATCATTATACCTAAATTAAAAATTAAACTGTTTGAATTAACATTAATTTTTAATTTGCACTCCTCTCTCATTGTGATATAAAATTATAAGACCTCTTATAAGCAAGCCTGTCTTATTTATGATGTTCAGTGTGTGGCACATTTTCAACAACATTTCGTAATATTATTCCCATAACATCACTCAAATTTTTCTTTCGAATCGCTTAAAAGTCATTGCTTGTCTTACAAAAGGACATACACAAATATCAACTAGAAAATAATCTCTAATTTCTTTAGGATTGAATAAAATTTAGTATAACTGAAAGTAGTTATGAGATGGTATCCGTGAATATATTCAATAGTCTTCAAGATGGTATAGAGTATCTTCACGTTTCTAATTTAAAAATAAACAATTAAATCAGTATTGACTTTGAACCCTCTTTATATTATCCACAAATATGTTAGCTTTGACGTTTTGAAAACACCACATTAATTAAATATGCCTAAATGATGTCATACAGGATACAGTTTGTCTGTCAATAAAAATATATCTTTCATAAGTACTAAAATTCCTATTTAAGTCTTTAATTTCATTTGGATATGAAGGGTTAAGAGGGAAAAAAACCAATGAATGTCACAAAATCACAAAAACTGAGGTTTTCATATTCTAAGTGTTGGTGTACTGTTCCCTAGTAAACGTTTAAAAGGCGAAATAATGTTTAAAGATTAGTTATGGGTTACGTTTTATTATAAGGCTTTGAATAAATAATGTTTGTACAGGGAACAAAAAAAAAACGATGAAGGTCCACATTTTTTCCGGGAAAAAAAAAAACAATGAGAGCCCATTAAATCTCAATATATGTGGATAAAAAATTATTGACACAAATGTTGGCTGAAATAGAAAAATATAGAGCAAAACATGGAATGGAAATAATACTTTATGAACCTCCGTTTGTGTATAAATATTTTCTTTTCACCATTGTCACAGTTCTGTTATTTCTGAGTTTATGTGCAGCTTTGAAGGAGTTACCATTTTGTAGTAATCATTTGAGTGAAGCAGAAGTGGGAGATAATATAAGGCTGCCGAAGAAGAGGCCCAGGCTTGGAAGGATGAGTGACTGTTAAGAAAAAAATTATTGTGCAGTTCTCATGAGAGCGGACCCCAGAATTGCCAACTGTGTCTCGTGTTTCGTGAAATGTTTTGAAGCAGTGATCACATCCAGAGATAGAAAAAACTTGATTTTGAAATTTAATGGCATGGTTTAATTATGATTGCCAAAACAGCTACCTAGGCAGAAGAATCCAGGTGATGATGCAAAAAAAACATTTTTACCTCACACTCCTACAGTTATAAACGTGCGCCCTCGTGTAGAGAGTGTTGATTGACTGGGGCCTGTTTGTTACAAGGCCTTCATCGGCATTTCATGCTGTAACAGCAAAGACGTTTTCAGACAAATTCAGACCAAATTAGTTCTAACAGGTTCTGTTGGTTAATTAGATGGACGTTGGTACACACAAAATTATGGCAAATAAATTAAATCAGGTAAATGAGATTGCCATTCATTCTCATATTCAATTCACTTAAAGGCAGAACAGTAACATCTCATTATAGTCTTCATGACAGTTAAGTTACTTATTTATCAGAAGAATTGAATATAAAGAAGATTTTCATTTTTATGCAATGGTGTACTTGGAAATGAACCCTGCAAATCCTGTATCTTATGAAAACTTACAGTCACATCGTCAAAACACAAATAACAACATCTCCTTTGGTTACCCGCGCACTGATACAGGCAGTTAAAAAAGATAGCTCTTGAACGTACACTATCAAAATCATCCATACCTGAAGACGATACTTAAAGTAAATTTCGAGTTTTATAAAGGCCCCTCAGCACAAAACAAGAATTCCACTTACGAAGAGCAGAAGCTTTCTTACTCAAGAAAACGCCAAGTTCGCCTGTTAACTCAGAAAATCACTTCACATGAAGCTGTTTGTTTTGACTTTCAAAAGAATTTAAAATTGCCTAATGTTAGTTCAAATGATTGATATTCTTATAAACGACAGTTGTCATTTTAATGTCTTTAAGGTCCATGTTCGTTCGAGTAGTAAAATCAGTATTTTACACTTACGACGACGAGTCTGTAGGGAAGATTTAAGGTTGAGATGTTGTTGTGTTGTCAATGTTATATCATTTTTATTTTTCATGTTCATTGGGGATGAAGTTGAACATTTGACATTCTTTTGTCATTCTTGCTGTGGACAGAATAAGAACCTATACAGCTATAAAATTTTTTTACTATCTTGTTCATGTTCGAAAGCGTTTTTTTTGAAAAACCATCACTGTTAGTATATCAGATCAGAGGCCATTTCTACATGGGAACTGTGATCGAAATATGGCTCTTTATTAATCAAAGAAATAGAGCGGAAGAGTCTCCTGCACATTGGAGGGAGACATATCAGAACTGCAAGAACAGAAACCAAGCCCTTTTTTTGTTGTGAAGAATGTGACCATTAATTGTTCAGAAGCTGGGGAGGAAAACATTTGGATACTTTCTTTAAACCAAAATGTCCATTGCCTACAAGACCCAAAAGTTGAACTTAAGATTGATCACACTCAGCCCCAACTAGCCTTACATCGACCGAAGTACAATGGCGCAGTCGTGGACGTCTAGTGTTATAACACTTCTTCAAAGCCACAAGTAGAAATTTTCAAACACATTTCCAGGAAGGAGGAATTTATGCATCCACCAATGAAGCTTTATGATGGACCAATACCCATTTTTAACGAAAAATTTAAGCGACCTACAGGATTTAAAAAAGTTCTGTGAAAAATCTGCACATACGTTTTATGACAACCTTCGATTGCAAAATTACCAGCCAACTAAGGTTGTTGGGTTCATAGGTTTCGGTAACTGGAGAATTAACTCATTTTTTTACTTTAACCTTTAATAATAGTGCTTTACAAATTGTGAATTTTTTTTTGCCTTTTCTGTATAAAGAGAGAGAAAAGATCATTTCCTCCTCTATAAAATTGTGCACTTAGAAAGTTTCGTGAAAGAAAGGGCAATAGTACTTTTCATTGTTAGATTAGCTTGTATAGTATTATATTAAGAGGTATCAAATATTATGCGTTCCCTAATACAATGAACCACTAGGACATTATAAAAAATGCAAGGACTTACAAAAATTAAAAAAGTGAATATTTCATGAGTAATCATCAACCAACTATTTTTGGTACCAGTGATGAATTGTTTATGATAGTTGGGTATATTTGCAAAAGTGTATGTTAATAGTCTTTGCTCGGACATTAAAAATAGTGTTCTGCATCTATTTGTGGAAAAATGGACAATTTATTTTTGTCCTTTTTTGCTCAAAAAAGGGACATTCATCTTTCTTTCCCTGTAAGTTGTGTACTAAGAGACATACAATATAAAATAAGTTTACTTGAGGTTTACATTGTTGGATGAGTTGTTAGGGAACATTTATAACCCAATATAATGCCTCCCATAATATATTAATTTCAACAATGCTGTAAACAATATTATACATGTTATAGCGTTTCAAAACTTAAAATTCATTTATCTCAGTTTGAGTTTAATGTGACATTCATCGTTTTTCCCCTGGACCCTTCATATTGTTGTCAGCCCATTTTAGTTTTATTTATATTCTTTTCTTTATAAGTTTTGCAGCATATTCATTATTTTTCTTCTGAAATCAGGATTATAGGAAATTATTATCTGTAGGCCTTACAATAGTGAAAAAAAAAATTCAATTTGTTCCAACTTCCAAATTATTGGACCAAACACAAAGTAAATGATAAAAAAGTTATGTTTGAGTTCTGAGGACTAATGTTATTTAAATTTAAAATAATAAAGTATTGTTTCCTTGAATCGGCAGTTGACACTGTGAAATCATTTTGTTCACAGTCACTTTCGCTTGCTCTAGATAACTGTCTTGCCATCTAAGCTACCTTTCAAAATCCAACTTAGCATTAGAACCATCACTCCACTAATCAATTTCTTCATCAATTGCGGGCCACCACACAATGTCTACAATTGCCACAGTGGATTGAAACCAGAAATAGTTTTCCTAAGACCGGAATTTTTACTTTCGCTAACAATGGTTACAGATGAAAACGATAGAGGTTTTCAATAAGGGTGTTCAGTACACCAAAGAAAAATACTGTTAAAAAATTTAAGAAAATGGCCAACAGTAAGCCTTGTTACCACATATTTTAAATGCAATTTCCACAGAATCAAACCAAGTATGACAAAAATAATACTAGTTTTCCAAGCAAATAAATAATAGAAGAAATACAAGTTCTGTTTTAAATTCTATTATGCTTTGGTACATTAAGCGGTGCAGCGGCAAAGCATATTCAGTACGTTCTACTATGGGGCAAAGGGTTAATTAGATATGTGTCTCATATGTTGAAATAAAATCTTTTCACCTGGACACATTTCTATTTCAAGTTGTTATAATCTAGTTAAAATATATGGGGGGATGACTGTCTCTGAAACATGACACAGAGGTACATTTTATGATTCAATTTTACTAAGTCTGCTTGTTTGACAGTAAAAGTCTCAAATATATCCAGCATTTATAGAATAAAAATATGCCTCTTTTCCCTCATAAAATATGATCTAATCTGGACATTTTGCAGAGCACTCATCCCCAATCTCAAATTAAATCGAACTGTTTAAAAGGCGCCATTGATAACAGCCTTTTACTCATGCCCCTGTGGGAGATGAAGATTGACAAACTAACTTTAGGTCAAATCTTGATCATTGGAAAATTGAAACTTCATGAGCAGCAATTCTTTGTTTTTCTGAATGCATATGTCTTCCCATATTATGAGTTTGTATTTTAATAAATAGCCCACTGAAAATGCCATTTCTACAAAATAAAGGTGCAGGGACCTTTTAATCTTAAAAATAAGTAAAAAATTCTTTTTGTACTTATGACTAGAGATCCATGTGAAAGTGGTTTTATTTTAGGGGCTTTTTGTTTTGTAAATTTCACGATTTCATTGTTATTGGGAAATTTTGCACAGTGTTTTCTAAAAAAATGTAAACTTGAGTCTTTTTAAATCCTAGTTTAGTATATTAAACCCAATAAGAATCCAGTATTTTTTTTTTTTAATAATACATATATGAGAGGTTGTGATTCAGGTATTTTATGTCTTTCGGGCTAAATGGCCGTGGTCTGGTTTGATTAACACTCATCAATGTCTCCATCTACTTACTGCGGAGATCATTCTGGAGATGATCCGTTGCTCTTTGACCTCCTAACTCTTTCAATGTGACTGCAGATTGGCTGTGCGTTGGAAACGTTTTTTTTCGTCCCTTCGGTATAGTTGAGTATTTGCGTGGTGCTGTTTTCTATACGGTCTGTTCATTTGAGGCTATTTTGTTATTGGTTGTCACTGACTGGGTTTATGCATAGGTTTTATTCTCGTGTTATATAATGCCGGAATCCAAATTTTATTAATTTTCATAGTTTCTTCTTTCTTGTTAAAGGAATTTTTGTTTGTTTGTAAATTTCAATAGCCTCTCTGTGAAGTCTGGTGTAGTAATGTTGTGTTTTGGACAAAACTCGTGTTTTCTTCAAATTTTATGGCATGTTCTTTGTTATTCACTAAATGTTCCACTACAGACGATTTTTCGGTTTGTTTCAACCTACAATTTCTCTTGTATTCTTGTACTTATCATCCATTTGTAGTTCCTATGTACATTTCATCACATCTACATGGAATACGATATATACCAGCAGTACTTAAAGGATCTCGTTTATCTTTTGCTGGATTTAACGCATTGCTAATTTTATGTGTAGGCTTGTAGATAGTCTGTATCCTATGTTTTTTCAGGATTCCAATGCACGGCCAGTCTGCAGCAGACATTTGAAGAGTTAGGAGGTCAAAGAGCATGCAGAATCTTCTGAGATGTCTACCGCAGTAGTAGATGAAACGTTGAGTGTTAAAAAAACCAGACCACAGCCATTTAGCCCGAAAAACATAAAATACATGAATCAAAACACCTGCCATGAAAGCCTACAATTTTACATTAAGAGGTTTGTTTAATAATTAAAACATTATGTCTGTTCATTCTTATCTCTTATAGTTGTTTTTTTTTCAAACATATGTTTCAAGACTACTTAGCCCCATTTGTAATCGCTGACGATGGGGCTAAGAAGCTTTGAAACATATGTTCGACAAAAACAACTATAAGAGGTAAGAATGAACCGACATAATGTTTTAATTAAGAATCCAGTAGTTTAAGGCCAACTTTTAGCTTGTACAATTGATATCGATTTTAATACACTAAAATGTATCTAATTTTTAATCGTCACTAATTTGTAAGCAAAATTTACCTTTTAACAAAAAACAATTATGGTGAGTATCACTGCATTCTCAGGTTTCAATCTCCGCCTTCGATCACTCACCACAACACCATACTGAGAAATAGATCTTTCTGAGTCCACATTTGAAGTTGGATACCAGATGGCTTCAAGAGATGTCTTGACAAACTCGGTATACTCTTCCCTCAAAGAAAATCATTTTGCAAATGTCTACATGGGTACACTCTGGTCGTTTTAACTCTTCTTTTATGAGGCCTTAGAGAACAACATAGCCTTCGCAGAATTTAGAAGATTCAATAGCACTTGCTTATGACAATTTCTTCAATTCCACCATGGCACTGTCAGCACTGAGAATTTGATTACTAAGTGTCCCGGGGTCAAATAATTTACTAATTGCTGCAAACACCAATTTTGAAGGGTCTTCCGCAATCAAGTTTCTCAGCTTCGTAAGACTCTTTTGTGCAGTAGCTTTTAACTGGTTCGCCATTTCAGCTTTCCTGAGAGCTGTCATCTCTTGCAACAAAGTTGTGAGTTGTGTCGAGAACACCCTCTTTGTTAATAAATCAAGCATATTCTCCATAACCTTTAGTTTGGAATGAAGAACATGAGCTGTGTGATAACTGTTATCTTCCAAGAAGATAACAAATTAACAAATTGGTTGCAGTTATCAGCAACAAATTGAGTCTGAACTTTTGTGACGGCTAAGAATTGGGGACTTTTTAAGAAACTCATGCCACTGTTTTCTTCACCCAGCTGCTCCATAAATTCTAATATATCATCAAGGTATTCATGTAGATACTTTGCAGCTTCAAACCATGTGTTCCATCTAGTTTGTACTGACATGGGAAAATGCCTAACTTTTCCAAGGTCATTCTCATATTTATCATGAAGAAAGTCAAGATACAAATGCTTTCCTTTTTTCTTGTATTGACAAATGGAGCTTTTGTTTTAGCAACAGTTATGTTCAATTCATCTAGGCTGCATTGCCAAATCTGACCCACCAAGTTGATTTTGTGGGCCCAACATTGAATATGGGCAAGTTTCTCCCCCACTAAGCATTTTAGAGTATTAGCACATAAAGTCATGTACTGTGCTGAGTCAGTAATAATCTCTAGCACATTGTCATCTCCAACTTCATATTTATTTAAAGTGTCCACAATACTTTGAGTGCATGTTGAACCTGTAGCTTTGTCAAGCACAGCACTGGCAGCCAAGTGAACTCCTTGCTGATCCGTGGCCTCCAAAAGATCAAACAGAATATTAAATACAGTATATAGTTTCCAGACTTGTCAGTTGTTTCATCACACATGATGAAAAGTTTTTTTGTCCTTTACTATTTGTTTTAATTCCTTCACTTTTTTGTCCCAATAATTGGTATGTAATGTTGCAAAATTCTATCTGCAGAAGTCAACTCACAACTGCCCTTCATATATTTGCATAACCATTCTCTCATCTTGGGATGATCCAACTTTTCCACAGAAATTCCTGCACTCAAAAATGCCTCCATAGTGTCAACAATGAACTCTGTTTTGTCTTCTTTTGCTTTTTTAGCCTGTAAAAAGGACCCTTCAACAGATAATTGGTGCTTCATTTATGTCTTCTTATTCTTAGCGTTTTGTGAGTTTCACTGGCTATATGTTTTAGCAGTCCTGCATTATAGCTGAGTGGTTAAGACAAGAAGCCTTGGCACAGAGCTACGGGACTTGTGCTAGTTCGAGTCCCCATTGGGGAAGAACTTTTCTCATGGCATTTCGGCCAGTATGGGACTGGTGCCCACCCAGCATCGTGAGGCATTTGGGTAGATACAATAGGTAGCGACTCTAGGTTGAGAAGACTAGCTCTAATGGTTGGGGGACCCGACATGCTGGACACATGTTGCTAGATGATCGTCTACCTCTGTGATTAAAACATGTGGGTGTGAGGTAGCAGCCAGCTGGTAGGCCAAGGGGCCTGTCACGCTTGGAGTTTTTTTTATATGTTTTAGCAAAGTATCCTTTCTTTCATATTCTATCTTTTGTCACAGTACCAGCACATCAATATTTTTTTATCATTTACAAAAAAACTTTCACTGCTGAATTTGTGTGCCCTACTTGTAGCTGACACACTTGATTTTGGCATGACAATAGGTAGAAAATTAAAAAACAAAAAAACAAATGATAATGAAAATTACTTGAGACTTAAGTAAAACACAAACTGACCAAGGTATACATTTCACATTCACTGAATGTATCTGTTGACTGAAACAAAGTTTGAAGGGGGGAATTAAAATTGTGCATGACTATTGTTGTTCAAACTGTCAGTACTGGTATTTGTTTTGATACATTTAGTTATAAATCCATGTTATAGATATGTAATCCATTAGAAAAAAAAAATTAAATTCTGTTTTAATTAAATTGGCAATAATAATATTTATCAATATGATATAATTATTCATGGTCCATTGTTGGCTTATTCAAATTTGGCAGTGCTTATATCATTGTCAGGTTACTGCTTATACTTAAAGAAAAGTTTTCTTCAGATTTGAACATACCATTACTTAATAATGATTGATATAAAATTGATAATTATGTCTTTAAAAATTAAGGGGGAAAAATTATCTTACACGTTAATATAATTTGTATTTCTTGGAATTCATATTGGCCATAGAACTTAAAATTTATGGAGAGAGCATAAGGAGGACAGAAAGTATTACCTCTATGTTGTGAAATATGTTGCAACCATTTCCTTTTGCAAGAATGCATGAGGAAGCAGATATGGCGCCATCAGATATAACAGTTAAAAGGAAGATGGAATCCGAAAACAGTGTTTAAAAATGTATTATGAAAATTTTACAAATAGAACAAAAAAATCTCCGGAATTCATTGAAAATTTTAAATTTCGGTGTTATTATAGGATTTTGCAATTCATAAATGCTTTTTTAGAGGTTATGGGAAGTGCAGTTAAAAAATGGTGCAAGAAAATGAAAAAATTAGAGCATTTTGCAAATTTCACAGATCTCTACTTATGAGTTTCTTCATATTCTTCAATATTTTATAAGCGCTTGAAAATCATTTTAATAGTCCATTACTACTTGGGAAGCAGGGAAGAAACTTTAATTTTCATGTGTTATGTCATATTTTATGCAGAAACACTTCACATATTACACAATTCTCAGTGTATAACAAGATTGTACATTGTACCTACCTTTGCTAACTGTAAGACCAGCAACAACAGCAGTTTCTTTAAGAGGAATAGACCAATATGACTGCAGCTCACTGAAAACAGCTGCTCTAGCTTCTACTCTATCTAAAGGATGATAATACTGCCTCAAAAACCTGGAATTCTTCATTTTCAAAAACCTTTCTTCTATGGAAAGCTGGACTGGTTGCTTGGAATGTTTCACTGTCCATCCACCTGCTAGTTTGGCTGGAGGTAGTGGAAATCTACACACAATACATTATCATATTTACATATTAAACTTGAAAAATAACAGATACATTCTGAAAAAAATAACTTTCCCATTTTAAATTTAAATACATTATTTTTAACATACTCACTCATACACATAGAATATCATTTGTTTATAATTGCCCATTTGCAGGATACAATAGTGAACTTTTTCGCTCCTAACCCTGTTTTAAACTCATTACTGACTCTTATGGAAATTCCAGGTTCATTACTGCATTCATCTCTATCATTTACACTACCTATCACTATTACTTCCCATACTATAAGTATTTCTAGTGTACCCATTTGAGCTACATAATCTGCCCATCCCAATCTCCTAGACTTAAGAACCTTGGAAATATTAGATAATGATATGAATTATGGAGTTCCTAGTTTTAAACCTTCCTCCATTGTCATTTCTTATGGAACTTCAAGATTCTATTTTTTATTACCCTGTTTTAAAACCACACATTTCAAAAGAGATTCTAACATTCAGCTGATTAGCCAAAATACATTAATTTTATATTGGATGGGTTAAATTGGTTTAACCCATTTTCAACAGCAGTGAAATTGTAACCACTACACAAATTAAATTAAATTCAAGCCTTTATCTTAAATCTGGATACAGTTGGCCCTTTAAAATAACATTACAATATTTTTTTATCCTAAATTTATTATAGTACCATATGCTAATTTCTAGAAAGAAAGAAATGTGACTTATACCACTACATCTTTAACCTTTCCGATTAATACTGATCTTCCTAGAATAACTATTGTTATTAATAGTGATTGGAGAATATATTTTTAATAACTCCCTCATAAAATTTCAAATTTCTTTGAGACCATTGGTTTCAAACGACTTCGTTCATCTTCAGTCATGACTCCAACTCAACTGAAGATGAACGAAAAGTTGTTTGAAACCAATGGTCTAAAAGAAATTTGAAATTGTATGAGTTGAGTTATGAAAAATATGTTCTCTACTCACTATTAATGATATAACCTCATAATGTTTACTTCCCAACATTAATTTAAATATAACTATTGTTATATTTGAAGAGAAAAATTATACATTCAGACTGGGGTTTGAACCCAGGACCTTTGGCTTTCTAGGCCAATGCTCTGCCACTGAGCTACCTGAGGAACTCCAATCTAAACGCAAATTTTTCTCTTATACACTGTTAATTCCTGATTGCCGAATGCTACAAGCATTTGTTCGATCACACAAATGTTTGTTTTAAGAAGACATTTATGTTTAGATTAGTTTCCAGTCATGACTGCCTCAGTAAATATCCGAATCAGATACTTGATCTCCACTTATATTCAATATAGAAGAACCTGGAAATGGTAAATCTGATATATAGGAAATCATTCAATATAATTTTACATCCAAATATTGGGAAGTAAAGAGGAGGTTAACTTTATTGCTAAATTCTATGCATCAGAAACATATATACATCTTGAAAATAGGAAGTCTTACAAGTTCATACTATAAATCCTGTATGTTTGTATATATGTATGTTTGTAAGTATCTAAAGCTCAGGATTTGACAATAAAACCATGTTCTTTCTAGTTTTCCAATATTTAGTACTAATGTCTGAATGCATATTTAAAACTTGGTGACTTAATTACATAATTATTGAAAAATGCCTGCTCTACCTTTTTAAACACATTTCTTCATTTGAATTTAATATTGAGTGGGAGAGAGATCCCAATAAGTTGGACAAAATCTATCATAATACCAATACTTAAAAAGAGGGACTTAAATTTTTTGAAAATTATAGAAGCATTAGTTTGCTAAACACTTATTAAATATATGCAAATACCAAAAATAAACTGAACAAATATTACAATAACATACTTGATGAAAAACAAAGATTTCGTAAAGGATGATTTTACTGTGATAAATGTTTATCAATGAAGTTATTAATAGAAAAACAGAATTTAAATTAAATAAACCTCATAGTGTCACTTCCTTTAAATATTAATTAGAGAATTTAATACTGAAGCCCATCTTGTGTTCATTGATTTTAAAAAGCTTTTGATAGACTGAATAGTAAAAATCAATTATTAGAAATTTTGTCACAGGACAACCTGCCACAACAGATTAACATAATAAATACAATTTTTTTAATGTTAATATTTTAAATTAACATTTTCCAGAATTGGTATAGTTATATTTTAGAAAGAAAAATTACATTCGAACCAGGAGTCGTTGATAGCAATGGCTATCGGCCTTCGGATGAATGGAAAATTGTGTAAGTGGAAAAAAATTTGACATTCCTATTTGAAATTTGAATGGCATAATGGTTATTACAATGTTGTGCAGAGTCAGGGATCTGGGGTTCGACTCCCGGTTTAAATGTAATTTTTCTTTCTAAAATAAAACTATATACAATATTTATAAAACTATTTTAATAGCAGTTAAAACTAACAGAACATTAGAATGGCTCAAAATCAAATGTTTTTTGTTTATAATATGCTAAACAATAAATTTCAATATGAGGTATGCTTGAATAAAATTATCCAAGAATGGAGAGAAATACATCATGGTTATTTCCAAATAAACAGAAACTTATAACCAGATTCACTTATTTTTGCAGATGACTATATCTTAATATCACTGATTGAGAATTATTAACCCTCTGCATGCCTCTGGTAAAATCTCTTGTGTAGATGTGATCAGCTTTGCAAGTAGTTTAAGTATATTGTCTGGCAGGTAATGGACAGGAGCATCAGAGCCGATCTAATCGGCTCATGATACCTAAAGGGTTAAAACTATTTCACACATAATTTGGATATTATTGACAAAAGAATATAATATGGTAATAAATATAGAGTAAACATAGGTTATGCCCTTCTGTGGGAAATATCCTGTCCCCAGTGAAATATATTTAGAAAACAAAATTTTAGAAAGAGTGAATGATTTCACATATCTCAGTTAAAAGTTAAATGAAGATATAGATATAGAAATGAAAATTGTAAAATACTCCAAAAACTATGGGAATAATATTAACAAAGTAATTAAACCTTCCCTTGTATAGAAAAACACAAGAATATTATAGCAGGATTTTAATATCATAATAAAATATGAAAGTTAAAGTTAATAATTTTGTATTTTAAAATTCTTTTAATATTTAAATATAACTTAAATAAATAAAAACATCTAAATATTTCATTGTTGGTTATTGTTGGATAAAAATGTCTCAGTAACAATTAAAGAAATTGCATTACATAACAGTCTTTGTAAAAAATGCTTTTAAAAATTGTTTTAAGTCATTGTTGTCAAAATTATAAAGCCTTCTGTTATAACTGTAATAAGAACACCTGCTTAACTTCATATTCTTAAATAAAAGTAAACTAAACTCTGATTGGATGTTAAAACAATTAACTTTCTTGTTTAACAAATCAAATTTAAACCTTATATTTAAAGGACTATTAACCAATAGAATTTAAAATATCATGTGATGTAATAATGTTCTTTAAAATTATAAAAGAATTACACTATTCATTCTGCATACAACTTTCCATAAAGATAGAAGCAAGAAGAGTTCTAAAGATAAAATATAATATTTAATACAAGAATAATTGATTCCAGAAAAGAAAAGAATTTATTTTAATTGATATTGAAGAATAATACCACTTACATTTACTTAATCTGCTGGGAACCTGTAAAGTGAATAAATTCGTAATTATTTCTACAAGAAACATTTTTTACGATTTTTAAGCGTTTTCCTATCCAGTGTACCAACTTCCAACCATGAGAAGAGAATCTGGCTCTACCGAAAATTAAATCCATCCTGAACCAGTAATTCTTTTTGGGACACCAATCCTTCTTCAAAATTTTACTACAACATCGGGCATGAAGAGAATTACTGCATCAAAATGTCACCACAATGTGGGACAAAGCAATTTACTTCTTCAGTATACTTATATAATACCTTGGCAAGATCTGTTCTGTATTATGGCAGTAAGGCATAGATATTGAGACATATGGAGGAAAGCAAAATAACAGTTAATGTAATGAAATGAGATTTATGAGACACACTGCAGGATATACAAAATGGGACCATAAATGTAATGAGAAAATCACGAAAGAACTTGTTGTATAACCAGTGCTCCATTTTAAACAGAATTATCAAAACAACTGGATGAACCCCTTACAGAGGATGAGATCCTCTAGAATCCCAAAAGCAATCCTTCACTACCAACCCCATGGAAGTGCCAAAAAACGATAAAAGGAAAATTCTTCCTTTATGAGATCTTAAAAGGGCATTTGACTTAACACATATATGGACTATGTTATGACTTTTTAGGAGATCCATAACAAAAATTAATGTTTGTTCCTTTCTAAATAATTTAATGGCATCTCTAAATGGTTGTAAAATACCAATAAAAGGTTAGCTGATTGAAGTCGCATGAACAATTGCACCAGCTATCATCATACTTTTTATTGGAATTCCTTCACTTATTCTTTTTTTACTTAATAGATGAAATTAATAGATCAGCAGTGGTAACAGCACTTTTATATGTAATAATAATAATAATAATGAAGAGAGCACAATGGGCATAATGTCTAGTTTTCTTTCACCAGCATCCACCATTCAGTCCCCTCCACAGTAAGCCCTCAGGGACATGTCTCACCTCCGACATGACACAACATGGTAACGGTCGCAATGTTTACCGCACAGCTCACAGATGCACTGAGAGTCTGGTTTGTGATGTTTCTTGATCCTACAGATCTTATGATGGAATCCATGTGTTGCCCATCCTCGTCATCAGATATCTGAGGTCATATTCCACTTATCTCCTATCTGTTATCATAGCATCCGTGGAGTAGAATTCCATTCAGATTTGGTCTTTCTTCCACTTTAATTCCTCCATTGCAATGTTGTATGCATTTGTGGACTGAAGATGTAGATCTTGTCATAGCTCTTCAATATAGAAAGGTTCCCTCGCCAGTTCATATACGAGGCGTGACAGTGTGTATTTCAACAGACAGAGAGCCTTTTTTGAGGTACGTGGCTTTCACCTGCTCTACTTGTAGGAGATCTCTCTTTGTTAGGTGAGTCCATATATTGTCCAGTCCATATGTGACAATCGGTGTTATCTTTGCTTTGAGAAGCGCTAGTGCTGTGTCCAGGGAGAGTCTGTGTATGAGGTTGACGTCATTCATTGCAAGTGTTGCCGCTATTGTTTTGTCTGTGATATGCCTGTTAAAAACTGTTCTGCTTATCTGAAAGGTTACGTCTCCAGATACTTAAAATTATTTACCCATTGAATCTTCTTATTGTTGATGAAGATATCGTCTTTCAGTGTTGTTCATCTTCCTTTCCTGCATATCATCGACACAGTTTTTCTTTCATTTATGTGAAGGTTGTTTTCACTTGTACATGCTACATGCAAGCTGTAGTTCAGATGATGTTGACATCAGCACCATGTCATCCACGTAAGCAAATACTTTTACTTTGTCTGTCGTGATGGCTTGAGCAACATCCATTGTGGCAATGTTGAATAACAATGTGCTCATTGGATCCCCCTGCAGGACTCCGTTGAGTTGTGTTATCAGGGCTGAGTTCTCTATCTGGTTGTCTACATGGACATAGTTACATGTCAAAATATTATTTACAATTCTTGTGAGGTAGTGTTCTTCTCCAAGGAGACTTCTCAGTTTCTTGATGACGTACTGTCTGTTGATTAGGTCGAAGGCTTTACTATAATCCACAAAGACGATGTGAAGCTTCCTTCCTTAATATCTTAGTACTTCTTGAATTTTGTCTTGTAGGCATTTTATGGCACACATGGTGGATCGTCCTTTCCTAAAACCAAATTGTTCTTCCGTAGTTTTTTGTTGAGTAGGTTGTTCGTTCTGTTGGTTATTAGTGTGGTGAATATCTTGAAGGGTGAGCATTCTAGCGCGATGCCTCTGTAGTGGTTTGGGCTTGCTACATCTCGTTTCCCTTCGTAGAGGATCTTGATTAAGGAGGTTCTTCACCTGTTTGGGATAGTTGATTGCAAAAGGCATTTGTTCATGAGGATGGTCCAGGTTGTCTTTTAAGAGTTCCATGGTGCTTTGGAGATGTTCGTTGAATATATGATCTGGTCCACATGCTTTCCTTTTCTTGGACTGTGCGATTGCATCTTCAATGTTGCTTTCATTGAGCAGGTCAATGTCTTGTACTTCACCATCTAAATTGAGGATTGCCAGAGGTCAGGTTTCCTTGAATTGTAATATTTCTCTGAAGTGGGTTTCTCAGCACCTTTTCATGGCAATTATGAAATTATAACACATATATAATCATAATAAACCAAACGCCAATATTGCAAAATTATTTCCAAATTTCCAAAGACTTTTTTTCTTCTGGGTGCTAAATTTTAATGTAACCTATATAAAATAAGATTTTTTTTTGTTTAATGCCACCAGGTTGTCTTTTATTGATGTTTCTGGCTTTCTCCCCTGGCATTGGCAGGAGAATTGTACTCCATTTCTTAGGTTGGGGCATCTGGAAGGCAGAATTACGTCACTCCGATGATATGATGGGTAATAAATGATAATGAAGCACCAGGAAAGTTCTTAACCTAAACTTAACCTAAATTCCAGACCAGGGGCAATTGCAGGAATAATTCCCTTTAAGGAAAAATTCCTATGAACTGACCAGGAATCAAACCCGAGACCTCATGAACAGTAGTCAGAAATGCTGAACACTAGTTCATAAGGCTGGTCTGTGAAATTTTTTATCATTCTTGTAATTCTATCTAAATAATGTTATCAGTCAGAGATAAGAGTTTGCTCTAACATTACATAAATATCTTCCTGTTATTGATCTTTACTTTTCCACAGAAAAAAGGGAAAAAGAGAGGTAATTTAGGGGTGTTGTGTTTAGAAATATCCATCTTAAGTTAGCAACAAGGTGTTGGTGATGTAAGCACAGGTAAATATAATTCTTATGATTATCACATCATAAGCTCTATGAATATTTAGGTCCCACATGAGGATGTGGGTGATCCCTAGAGGGAGTTTCCTAACCAAGTTTATTTAGTTACTTCAAAAATACTTTTTAAAAATATTAAATTATTAATTAAAGAATTATGAATTTTGAAATTCCCAGAGAAAGGAACCTCATTAGTAAGTTCATTGGACCACAGGCAGAGGCAGCAGGAGTCAATAATCAGGGCTGATAACTTGAGAAAAATCAGTCTGTGATTGCTGACGATGGGGCTCAGAAGCCTTAAAACATATGTTCAACAAAAAACACCATAAGAGGTAAGAATACACAGACCAAATATCTTAATTATTAATTTCTATTAATTTAGTTATGCTTATTTACCTAAGGATGTCAACGAGTGAAGTGGTAATTACCTAATTGTATTTCACTTTTCCAAAAAGCTGAACAGGTCATTTTATTGTAGAAATAATACAAAATGTCTTAGATTGACATAGGCACTATTTGAAACATTATTTCTCAATAATGAGATGAGACGAAAACAGTTTTCACTGTTTATGATTCAGAAGGTAATGGAAAATCTACAAATGCATTAATCTGTTTTGTAAAGAAACATGGCATTAGGTTATTGTTAAATAAATGAAAGTGGGTACTGAAGGTTATTGGAAAGAGGAGAATGTTGATGAGGTTCAACAATGTTGGAGAACTGAATAGGGTATAACATCAACAAGGTTAAGAATCACAAAAATCTGAGACAGGTTTCAAGGAGGAATTGAGAATTCAGAATGAACATGTGTACAATAGTATTCCATTAAAAATAATCAAGTCGATATATCACCCTGTTTTACATCATTGTTGGGACTGCACTAAGATGGAATAGTATAATTTTGAAAATGTACAGCATTAAAGAATACAAAATTGCAAAAACTGTATTTGTCTTGTCTCATCTTGTTGCTGAAAAATAATGTTTCAAAGAGTGTATACATCTTTTTGAGACATTTTATACATATTTGTTGGGATAACTTATTTAAAAAATCACAATAAAAATTAATTAAATACTAACTAGAATGAAAATCATCAGATACTACTTTATCACAGGCACTTGAACATTTAAACTTGGAAATGAGCAAAAAAAAAAAAAAAGAAGAGTTCTATAAAATACACAGAGAAGACAACATAAGAATCATGCATATTTAGATTTGAAGTTGTACTGTTAGAATAATAGTAAAGATTTACTTTTCAGCTGTATGAAGTCAATATGGGTAGAATGCATCTGTTTTAACCATGCAATCTTACCATATAGAATAATTCAGAAGTTTTGTGAAAGTTTTATTTTAGTCTTGGTTTTTTCTACTTTCTCTTACTTTAGAACTACTTTTTCTTATTTTAGATTCCTGCATTTCTCTTTTATTAGATAACAGGGCATTTAAATTTTATACTAATATGAGCATTTCATGACTGAATCGAAATCTAAATAAAGGCACATATATTAATATATGTATAAAAACAGTTGGAAGATTTTAGGAAAAAGACTTTCAGGAAGGCCAAGATGACAGATGGAGAGAATAATATTTAAGAATTAAGGCTACTGTTAGTTACTGGATAGTTCTTGACAGACAAGGACCAAATAAAGGCTTATAATGAAAATGAGCTAATTCTTAGAGATCCGTGAAATTCGCGAGTCGCAATAACGCAAAATGCTCTAATTTTGTCATTTTCTTGTACCATTTTTTAACTCTACTTCTCATAACCTCAAAAAAAAAAGCTTTTATGAATCGCAAAATAACGCAAAATCCTACGATGACACAAAATAACACCGAAATTTAAAATTTTCAACGAATTCCGGAGATTTTTTTTGTTCTATTCGCAAAATTTTCATAATGCATTTTTAAACACTGTTTTCGGATTCCATCTTCTTTTTAACTGTCATATCTGCTTTCCCATGCACTCTTGCAAAGGGAAATGTTTGCAACACAGTTCACAATATGGAGGTAATATTTTCTATCTTTCTCATGCTCAAATATGGTCTCTCCATAGATTTTAAATTCTATGGCCAATATGAATTCGAAGAAATACAAATTATATTAATGTGTAAGATAAGTTTTTTCCCCCTAAATTTTTGCAGACATAATATCAATTTTATATCAATCATTATTAAGAAATGGTATTTTAAAATCATTAGGAAGTAACATTACGAGGTTTAATTTAATAATTGAGTTTGTAATTAATAATTAAAACATTTCATCTCTTCATTCTTACCTCTTAGAGTTGTTTTTGTCGAACATGTTTCAGAGCTTCTTAGCCCCATCGTCAGTGATTACAGACTGTAATCTCTAAGAGGTAAGAATGAACAGACAAAATGTTTTAATTATTAAACAAATCTCTTAATGTTACTTCCTATTGTATTTTAAAACAAATCGAGTTTGTACTTTCTTACCTCATATGTTTGTTTTGTTGGATGATCGTTTCAAAGCTCGTTGCTCCATCCTCAGCTAGTAATAAACTGGTTTATTCTTTTCTTCAAGTTGTCGGCCTTGGATCTGTGTTACTAAGTTCTTTGGAACATAGATCCAAGGCCGACAACTTGAAGAAAAGGAAAAACCAGTTTGTTACAAGCTGAGGATGGAGCAATAAGCTTTGAAACGATCGTCCAACAAAACAAACATATGAGGTAAGAATGTTATAAAACATACAAACTCAATTATTAAGTAATGGTATAAATCATATTTGAAGAGAAAAATTATATGCTCAGACTGAGACTTGAACCCGGGACCCTTGGTTCTCTAGACTAAGTGCTCTACCACCTGAGCTACCTGAGCAAGTACCGATCTAAACGCAAATTTTTTCTCTATATACGTTGTAATTCCCGCCCACCAAATGCTATGAAGCCTTTGCTTCTGTTTTTGCAATGGTAGTTCAAATCTGAAGAAAACATTTCTTTAAGTATAAGCAGTAACCTGACAATGATATAAGCACTGTCAAATTTGAATAAGCCAACAATGGACCATGAGTAATTATATCATATTGATAAATATTATTATTCCCAATTTAATTAAAACTACTGGATATATCATTCTTATTGGGTTTAATATAATAAACTAGGATTAAAAAAGAATCAAATTTTGGAATAACACCGCCAAATTCCAAATAACAGTAGTAGTAGTAGTAGTATTCAAATGTTCTGAATCTCTTAATTTGTCATCATTCGCTTGTGGGCTTCCCAATAATATTCAGCAATTTGGAATGGTGTTCCAACATTAAGGGTCAAATGTTTTGAACGCATTAGACAGTAAAAGGCGTTCTCTGCTGATAAAGTTTTATTCAAACACATTTTTCTTACTCAGAAATCTATTCACGCGGTAATAATTGTAAAGATACCTGACAAGGTACCTTAAGATCGTAGCTCAAGATATAAACTTATGTGAAAATCCCAAAGGGAACCGATGGTAACCGATGTAGTTTGAAACTTATCCAAGATGTCGGACCTTGAAGACTTCGATCATGTTTTCGGTATACGCGGAGAAGAGGAATTTGATAGAGTTTACCAAAGAATTCAACTGGAAGAACAGGAGAATCGGCGTAATATATTGCGCATCGCAGACGTGTTTGTATACAGTATTATTTGCAGGATGCAAGCATAAATGCATTCCTCTATAGCAGACGAAAATAACGGAAGTGGTTTTATCGCTGAGAATTCTGGGTAATTCGTTGCCAATATTACGAAAACGTCAACATTCATGCATGACCGGTTAAGGCGGCCGTTAATTCGATCTCAGCTCACCAGTGATTGGAAGTAATTTGAGTAGAGAGTAATGTATTTGCATACGACCCTAAGTGATCCTTGTTCATTATCGTATTTGTGTCCTTGCATACTATGCAGTGTGGAGAGTAGATGTGCTGCCAAGCAATCATGACCAGTTTCAAGATGAAATGATGCAACTGCAATTGATCGGGGGCTGTATGGTATCAGTATCTGGTTCTAGTAATGGCTTCCATATCTTGGTTTCACATTGGATTTTTGTTTTGTTTGGCTATATGGGATTTTATTTTCATTTTGGTGTAGAGTTGTACTGATTTGTAAGATAGGTAATTGATCTTACTCTTTTGGATGAGTGTACCTTTTTTTTGCAAGCACATCAGCCTTCTCATTACCTACCACGCCACAATGTGCTGGAATCCATTGTAGAACAACATTTCTGTTTAGATTTTTCAACATCCTGATGCAATTTTTGGCTTCTATTATTCTATGGTCTTAGATGGTCTGGTTGTGTGTTAGTGCCATTATGGCTGAGCTAGAGTCAGAAAGTATTACAGCATTTTGGAAGGAATTGATATGAAGAAACAATTGTTGTAGGGCTGTAAGTATTGCTTGTAGTTCACCGTCATAATGTGTTGTATATTTCCCAAGAGAGATGTAAAATGAGAAGAGTTTACATGTTATTCCTGCTCCTGCTGTTCTTTCTCTATTTATTAGCGACCCATCTGTATAGACATGAAGCCACATTTGTTCTGGATATCTAATGTTGGTTGTTTCTAATGCTAATTGTTTCATTACTATTGAGCTTGTAGTTTTTTTGTTGATCTCTTCTGTCAGGTTTAATGAATCAAAATCTTGAAATATTAACATAAATTTTCTCCAAAAATAAAACCATTTTCACGGATCTCTACTAATTCCACATAAGGATTTTTCTAAATTATGTACATAGTGGGGTTTAAAAAATACCATATAGCTATCCTTTTTTAATCTTCTTTGTACTTGCAAATTTTTCTCAGCTCATTTATACAGTTAAGTTAAAAGGAATAATCAGGAAGAGGAGAGAAGTTGTAATCTAAAAAAGAAAACATTATAAAAACTTTATATAGAGTAAGTTACAACTAACAAATTTTTATTTAACAATGCACTGATTTTCCTCAACAAACTACACTTGTTTTAAAATGTTGAAATACATTACTTTAGTTTGATTCAAAAGTTTAGTATAATGCTTCAGCATATAATTGACTCAATTTATATTAAAATATTAATGTTGGGAAGTAAACATTATGAGGTCATATCATTAATATTGAGTGCAGAACATATTTTTAATAACTCACCTCATACAAATTCAAATTTATTTTAATTAATACCATTGGTTTCGAACAAATTTTTCATTCATCTTCAGTTTCTTATTAGAGTTGGTCATGAAAATAAACTGAAGATGAATGAAAAATTCATTCGAAACCAATATTAATGACTCAATTTATATTAAAATGGATTTAAGTATTGCTCACAAAACTAGGTGAGAACCGGTCACATATTGGCCAAAATTCCACGAAAAATTTCTTCTCTTCCCCCAAGTGGACTCAAACCAACATGCCTGTAGCTCTGCATTAATGCATCACGCCACAAATAACTCAGCCATGATGTGGTTCAAGTTACAAAGGTTACATAATTTTTAAAATTTTAAATCACTCATATAATGTAAATTTTGTACACCTCAGGAAATGAATAATGACAAACAGTCCACTGCTGTGGTCTAAGTTAATGTTGTTGCCTCAGATGCAGTGGGCCTGGGTTCGATCCCCAATTTGGACAAATTTCCTGGATAAGTTTTATTTTCTTCATATGTAAGATAAGTATAGGAAACTTTAAGGCCCAAATAGTCCCTGAATGCTATCTGACGATCACAATCATCCATATTATATTTACCATGTTTCATGTGAATGGATGAATGAATGAAGAGTAATAACATACACTCAGCAACTAAAATAAGGCTATATAAAGTTTTACTACAATCAGTTTTGACCTATGGTTAGTGAGACATGGAGCCCTAAATAATTTTGAAAAAAAAAATACTCAGGAAAATATTTGGACCAATAAATATTAATGGTCAGTGGAGAATACGATACAACAAAGAACTGTATGACAAATACAATGAACCTGACCATGTCAATTTTATTAAGTTAAAGAAATTAGAATGGGCTGGCCATGTACAAAGGCTCTCAACAGACCGAGCACCAAAAAAGATGCTTACAGCAAGTTTTATGCGGAATAGATGGGTTGGAAGACCGAAAAACGATGGGAGGATGGTATTAAGAAAGATGCTGCAAACCTACTTAAGTGTGCAACTGGAGGCTTGCTGTAAAAAATAGAAATGATTAGAGGCAGAAGTTAAGGGAGGCCAAAGCTCGAATTTGAGCCAATCAGCCATTGGATGGATGGATGAATGAATGGTATCCTTCATCTTAAATGTTGGTACTGTCTCTGAGATAACCATGACCTTTAACCGATCACTCACCCGAGAGGCCCTCCATGTCTTCATGTGACCATAAAAACTATGTATGTGATACGAGTTATCAAAATAATCTCCTGACAGGTCATGTCCCTATAAGGCTTGGTTGGCTTACTGCTTACAAAAGTATATAAAAAGGGAGAGATTAAACTAAGTAAAAGAAAGAGATAATGCCAAATATGCGTTTTTTCTTGATAAACTATAAACACAGTTCATTCTTTTGAAATTATTGCATCTGAAGGAGAAAAATTTTTCAAGAAAAAATTATTAAACCCAAATTGAATAAATATCAGCAATTGCTTATTTTTTATTTCACTCACCTCATACTTCATAACTCCTCGCAAACCCAGGGTTTCGTTACATCATTTGTGACATTCTCAATGCTGTGTCACGTTCACAACTGACATCCGACTGCCTTCTATCCTGCAAACTGACCTCTGCGCCATCTGATGGCTGACCAACAAACTTCCAAATCAGTCCTCTCTCCTTATAACCGGGTATTTCAAAATTCATAGTTGTATTTTCATTCTTGCATATGTAAATTTTTTCCCAAATTGTGAGTTCCTTCGGTTTTTCCAATTGTTTAAGTAATTTTGTTTTGGTTTCTATTCTATGTTTTTCTGACCAGGCATGTGCAGCTATTGCAGATTTTTCGGTTTCTCCATTTTTAACATTTCTGAGGTGTTCCTTTAATCTTGTGTTTAGATTCCTTTTTGTTTTTCCTATGTATATCTTTTCACAATCTTTACAATTAATTTGATAAATTCCCGATTTTTTGCAGTTTTCAATCTTTTAATTTTTGTTGGTTTTTATTAAATTACCTAAGCTGTAATCATTTTTCGGTGCTAATTTAATGTTGAATTTGTTGAAGATTTTTTGAAACTTGTCAAATACTAAAGGACAGATAAAAATATTGGTAAAAAATTCAAGAAGTTCACATACCATCCTTTAGTATTAGACAAGTTTCAAAAAATCTTCAACAAATTCAACATTAAATTAGCACCGAAAAATGATTACAGCTTAGGTAATTTAATAAAAACCAACAAAAATGAAAAGATTGAAGACTGCAAAAAATCGGGAATTTATCAAATTAATTGTAAAGATTGTGAAAAGATATACATAGGAAAAACAAAAGGAATCTAAATACAAGATTAAAGGAACACCTCAGAAATGTTAAAAATGGAGAAACCGAAAAATCTGCAATAGCTGCACATGCCTGGTCAGAAAAACATAGAATAGAAACCAAAACAAAATTACTTAAACAATTGGAAAAACCGAAGGAACTCACAATTTGGGAAAATATTTACATATGCAAGAGAATGAAAATACAACTATGAATTTTGAAATACCCGGTTATAAGGAGAGAGGACTGATTTGGAAGTTCGGTAATACAGGTCCTTCTCTTACAGCCTCTCTCTACTTCTAGTTACCCATCAGATGGCACGGAGGTCAGTCTGCAGGATAGAAGGCAGCCGGACGTAAATTGTGAACGTGACACACCATTGAGAATGTCACAAAGGAGGTGACGAAACCCTGGGTATGCTAGGAGTTATGAAGTATGAGGTGAGTGAAATAAAAAATAAACAATATTAAAAAACCTCATAGTGTTATTTCCTATCTACATAACTTAATCAGCAATTACATTTATAAAAATTTGAATTATAACATCAATAACTTTTACTTAATTTGATTGAAGCAAGTCTTCAAACATTGTTTGACTAATTAATAAATTGTTTGAATTTTAATTCTAATTAAATTCTAACATTTACTAATTAAAATCAATCTCACAGCGTCATTTCATTTAGATATTAATAAACATTTTTTTTACTGCCAGAAGAACTGCTATTACCCTCTTAAGGTTGTAAAACTGATTTCTTAGCTAAGACAGGAATTAAAAATTCATTAATTTTGTTGGTTTTTGAGGATCATTATATATGAGATGTTAAAAAAGTTATCACTGTTAAAAATCTGTTCAACTAATCTACTTAATGAAGATGTTTCATAGCTATGACTATGAGAACACAAATAAATTATGAATTTTTCTGATTATACTCCTACATTCTTCAAAATTAAACATCGAATGATGAAATAAAAATGATTATAGCTTTATATCAGTTTTGAAATAAGATATAAAATAATATAAACTTCTTAAGAAAACAGTCAGCAATAATTTGTTGAATTTTTATATTAAACTTGTGAATCAATCTGTATAGAGGATAAAAAGGTTGCCTAATGGATTAGTTATAAATATATATTCTATTTGGTGTGATATTTTAAATTTAACATTTTCCATTACTGGAGAATTATTACTTTGTAAAGAAATATTAATTACTTATTTTAGGAATTCACACTATGAGGTAAATGATTCAATTTTACCTAAAAGAAAAATTAATGCTTGAACTGGGATTTGAACCCTAGATCTCTCATTCTCCATATGAGCATGCTATCTATTACACCATTCAAGCTACGATACAAACTACGAAACTCTTTTCATACACAATTCTCATTAAAAATATTTCAATAGAAGCTAGCCATTGGCTATTTGGTAATGATGTTTATCTGCCTTCAGATGATTTGAGAATTGTATATGAAGAAAGAAATGTTAATGTTTGTATCATAGCTTGAATGGTGTAATGGATAGTAAACTCATATGGAGAATAAGAGGTCCAGGGTTCAAGTCCCGGTTCAAGCATTAATTTTTCTTTTCAAAATACATTCTACATTGTTACAAAAATATATTCTATATTTTTATTGTATTCCGAAGTAAAAGACTAACTTAAAATGCTGACATCATATCTATTTAAAACTGTGATTTAAGGAAGGGCACATTCAATATGCACTCAACTGATACAACATCAATGTATCCCCACTCTTTAAAATAACTAAATAAACATATGATATATTAATACTGTATCTTCAGAGTTTATTCTTTCAAGTTAGTTTGAAATACACATAATACAACATTTCAAATAAAAATGTATTTAAAATGGATTTTTAAAACTGCACAATAAGTAGAATTTCATATTACCTACTTTAGATTGAGAGATATAATGTTAACAAAATATTTACTTCTGAAGCAAAATATCACAACAATATTTAGTTTTCCTTACTCTTTAGCCAAATTTATATTGGTGGGATCTGCTCCAACAGGAATACCATGCTTGTGTAATGTTTGAACCAAAATCTCTTGGACTTCTTTACTATAGCTATCAAAATCAAAAACGTTGCGCACCACACTTGCTAGACTTTCATTTGGGAACTCCTGAAAAACAGCAAAAAAAAAAAAATAAACTGTTTATTTAATTATAGGCTAAAATCTATTTAGAGAAAGAAAAAAAAGTTATATAAATTAGTATATTAATTGTCATTGCTCCTGTTATTGGAAATATTTTGCAAGATACCAAGAAACCCACATCTTTATAGTTTGGAAATTATTAGACTCTTGACTACCAACATCTTCACAACAGTGCACAGAAGATTTAAAATAATCACAGTATATTTTTTTATTAAAAAGAAAAAGTACAATACAGAAGATTTTCTTCAATCCAAAGTAATTTTAATCCTATATAAATTTTTATCTTGAGCATCATGTTCTCTCAAATTCTTCCTGTTCATAATTCCTCTTGATTCCATCCATTACTCTCATGGATTTCTCTATTTTTTTCTTTTGCTTTTGGCATTCTATTCTAAGATCATTTTTGAAATTCTTCTATTTTCTATCCTTTAGACTGCCCAACTCATATCAATTTCTGTTCTTTAATTATCTCCAGAATTATTCTTATTCCCTCCATGGTATCTTTATCTTGTCGTGGTGGAGTGGTTTGTATGCTTAAATGATCCCGAGAGCTATGCCGGTGGTTGCATTGCTGCCGATAGGGTTACCCATGCCGGACTAGTCAAAGTTGATAAGCTAGAAGAAAAAAACCACCTTGGTCGAAAGAGTGATGATCTTTCACTGTAAAAATATAACCGTCAAGAAATGAGGACATTGATTATAATAATTACAATAATAATAATAATAATAATAATAATAATAATAATAATGATCTTGAAGAAGATTTTTGGGCTGTAGGCCATGGTCGTGAAGCTTGTAGTTCCCCGACGTTTCGCCAAAGACTGTGTCTGGCATCCTCAAGGGTTGTCTTGAGTCTACGTGAATACAATAATAATAATGTTTTATTTACTCTGGCAGAGTTAAGGCCATAAGGCCTTCTCTTCCACTCAACCAGCACAAATACAAATAAATATTTGACAAATATAGATGTACACTACACTAATTATAAACAGTTAAAGATACATTAAATGTAGCAATGTAAATTTCATGTACAAACAACATTTTATACGATAATAACAATAATAATAGGATAATAATATAATAATAATAATAATAATAATGATAATAATATAATAATGATGATGATAATAATAATTATTATTATAATAATAATAGTATGAATATGATAAATTATACAGGAAACAACCGATTCCGATTGAGGGTCTTTCCACTTTTCAGCGGTTGCCCTTTTACCAGCCGGCTGCTGGCCCTTCACATCCACATGTGTCAATCACAGAGGTAGATGATCAACAGCCAGTGTAGGGGTGACATGTGGTTAGCATGTCGAGTCCCCCAGCCGTTATAGCTGGTTCCTCAACCTGGAGCCGCTACTTATTGTAGCTACCCAATTGCCTCACGATGCTGGGTGGGCACCGGTCCCATACTGGCCGAAATACCATGAGAAAATTTCTTCCCCCATGGAGACTCGAACCAGCGCAAGTCCCGTAGCTCTGCACCAAGGCTTCCTACCTTAACCACTCGACTACGGCGCGGGACCGAGAAACACCAATTAATATATATACCTTACACTGGGTAACGATGAAGTCGAGGTTAGAGCAAATATAAATTTAGATTTCTTTTAAAAGTTGCCAATGTTCGGCAGCCCCTTATTTCTTGTGGTAGGGAATTCCAGTTGCGAGAAGTGAAGATAGTATATGACATGGAGTGATATAATGTCCTATGTTGCAGTATATTAAGCAAGAGACTATGTTATGATCTTGTGTTTAAGTTATGGTTTGAGGATAGATACTGGAAACGAGATGATAAATAATTGAGAATCGAGGTATGTAGGATCTTAAATAAGAGAAATTAGACAATGCGATTTTCTTCTCTCTGTTAGATGTAGCCAAGACAATTCGTGGAAAAATGGAGAAATGTGATCGTATTTTCGAACATTAAATATGAATCTGATACACATATTATGGACCACGCTGCAGTCTGTCCGACAATCCGTCACTTATGTCAGTTAGTAGAATGTCACACTAGTCAAAATGTGGCATCACTAAGGTTTGAATTAAAATTCTTTTAAGAGCTGTAGGAAGAACATTTTTGAGATGCTTTAGGGAATGCATCATGGAGAAGATCTTTTTAGATGTTTGTTTTACTTGGATATGCCAATTTAAATTTGAATCTAAGTAAAGTCCCAAGTTTTTAACGATGTCGGTATAAGGAATTTGTTCGTTACCTAATATGACAGCCGGCATATTGCCATTGTTTATGGAGTGTAATAGTCTCGGATGTCCGATAATTATTGCTTGGGTTTTTTTAAATTTAGTTTTAGCCCATATTGTCTGGACCATAAAGATATATGTCTGAGGTCAGTGTTTACTTTGTCAATATATTCCTTAATTTCGTCAGGCCTAAAGTGTGTGTAAATCTGTAAGTAGTCGGCGTAAAGGTGATGATGCTTGCAGTGTTGTAGTTTCTTGGTCACATCATTAATATAAACTGAGAAGAGAAGAGGAGTGAGGACGCCGCCTTGAGGTACCCTTTTCCTCACCAAGCACCAGGATGAAATGCAATTATTAACAGAAACTGATTGCTGATGATTAGTGAGGTAAGATCTAAACCAATCAAGGCAGTTTTCCGACAGATGTAGTGTCTTTAGTCTCGCTAGCATTAAGTCTATATCTACTGTGTCAAAGGCTTTGCTGTAGTCGAGTAGGACTATTGCGGTGAGTTTTTGCTTTTGTCCATTAAGTCTCTTATGTCCTCTACAATATCAAGTAGTGTAGTACTTGTATGATGTCCTGTTCTAAAACCAGACTGATGCTCATCAAGTAAGTCGTGTGTGGTGAGGTAGTCTGTTAACTGTGAGTGTATTATGTGTTCCAGTGCTTTAGATAAACAGGGAAGAATACTAATTGGTCTATAATCATTGAGTGTTGTGGGAGTGTTTGATTTCAGTGTAGGACGAACTAGAGCCATTTTCCAGAGTCTGGGATAGGTCCCGGTCATTATAGAGGCATTAAAAATGTGGGTTATTGTCGGGAGAATAATGTCAATTATTTTTTGCAGAAGAGTTATTGTTATATTGTCTATTCCTTGTGCTTTAGATTTAATGCGTAATACTGCTCTTTTGGTGTCATCAGGTGAGATATAGGAAGAAAATAATTTTTATCGGGTGGGTTGGGAATATGACGCTAGTTCATCTATTGTCTGTTGTTTGTGTTGTGAGTTGTCAGTAGAGAGGCGGGTGAAATGGTCATTCAACTCATCTAGTGGTAGGTCAGCTGTTTCTACCTGTAGTTTATTTTGACAGAGGCCTATTGATCTTAAATTTTTCCACATGTCAGATGAGTTGGACATGGATTGTGTAATAATACAATGGGCATATTTTAGTTTTTGCATTTCGAACAATCTGATTGACTTTATTCCTCAGATGTTTGTATGTCTGTAAGTCTGTCAGTTCTTTATTCCTCCTGTATTCTGTATGCTGTGTCTCTCTCAGTCATAAGCAAGTGGATATTATCAGACATCCAGGGTGCAGGTGGTCTGTTTATACGTCTAGTCTTGATAGGTGCATGTTTGTCGTACAATTGTAAAATCATGTCATTAAAATGTTCAACTTTCTCGTCTACAGTCCTAAGTGTCCATATGTTGTTCCAAGGAAGCTTTGCAGCATCATCAATTAATTGATCATTATTTATATATTTCAAGTCTCTGTATGTTACAAGTCTAGGCCTACGTTTAGGGCAAAGGAGTGAATATTCAATGTATATTAAGTCATGTGCAGAGATGCCTGAAGCTTCTATCTGTCCACTAGTTATAACTTTATGAGGATTATTTATTATAATTAAGTCTAGTAGTGTGTCAGAGTAGTTAGTATGATGGGTTGGTTCTGAAGGCAGTATTGTCATATTGCAAGACTGGAATATAGTGTATAGTGTTATAAGAATTTGTGGCTAATAGGTTAGTGTTGAAATCTCCAAGTACAATTACATGTTCATAAGATTGTATCAGATTATGGAGAACTGTTTCAATGTCATGCAGGTGACCGACATTTGGGGGCTTATAAACTACTTCTAATAAACATTTCTGCATTTTTGTTCTAATTTCTATAAATAGATATTCAGGTCGAGATGAGTATTCACTAGGCGAATGGGATATAATTTTTGGTTGCAGATCGGAACATATATACATCGCCACACCACCTCCATTTTTCCCTGTTCTGTCATTCCTTATCAAGTTGTAATTTTGCATGTTTACAAGAGAAGAAGGAAGTGTATTTTTCAGCCATGTTTCGGAAATTAGAATAGCATGCATATTTTGTGTTGAAAATATAGTTTGGAATTCTGAGAAATGGAACAGGAGTGACTGTGCATTATAGTGAGTTATTTTGAGCGTATTGCTGTTGAAAGAGAAACGTGATTTTAAAATGTCTGATGTTGATGGGGTGTTGAGATGGGTTTGGCATGAAAGGGGACAATGGTACTGACAAAGACCGAAAAAAGGGGCTGCAGGTGCATTACTTAAACCTATGGTTGAAATGTTACTTACCTAAATGGAACTAACTAAAAACAAGAAAACAGTAAATATTAAATATCAATTGGTGTTTCGTGTATGAAGTACAAAATTAAATTAAGCTTAGTGTAAATTAATTAAAAAATAAAAAATAGGTTATAGACGAAAACAATGAAAAAAAATGAACACTGTAAATGAAATATAATGTGTATGGCTAGCATTTGGTGGAGGCTTAAATAATGTCACCAACTGTGGTGATAAGTCGTTTGGTGTCGCCTTGCTTCACGTGTATCACACCATCTAATGTCCACACATTCTTCATTTCATATTTTTGTATGCACATTTGAAGCAGGTCAAGCCGTCTCTTAGTCAGGTCTTCCCTGATGGTAATGCCAGATCCCTTTAATTGTTTTTTATTTCTAAATACTTCACTTCGTTTTCTGTAGCTTATAAATTTTACAATTGCTATTATATCAGTGTCCTCTCCCCTCTTTTCTGGCACAACAAAAATTCGCAAACACTGACGATGCTGGTATTGTTCGAGTTTGTCACTTTTAATGACTAATTTTTGTTCCAGTTCCTCAATTTTTTTATCTCGTTCCTGGAGAGAGGCCTCAAGTCTCTGAATTACCTGTGTATTTTTCTCCAGGACACTTTTCAATTCTTCCACTACCGCATCCTTCAAGAGGGCAACTAGCGGCTGCAACATGGCCGGCTCCCGCCATGATCCCGCTAACATACGCTTCACACATTTTTCTACATCCTGGTCACACGGCTTCATTTTCTTTGGACCCGTTACGCACGATGAAAGCAGAATATCTTAAAATAACTATTAGTAGATAATACTCTTCACTACTTCAAGAAACACCTTCTAAGAACTTAAAACCTCACAAGCACCAATACAAGCTACTGCACACTATCTGCCATGACATTGAGGTAAAATTTTCTGGAGTTTATTCAAACCAAAAATAGGCAAATTTAGTCTTCATGAAGATAGTAATCTATTATTCTACCAGTTATATTATATGGATGCGAATCATGGACACTTACTTTAAGGGAGGAAAGGAGATTACAAGTATTTGAGAATAAAGTTCTTAGGAAAATTTTTGGACCAGAGAGAGATGAGCAGACAGGTGAATGGAACTTAACTGTGAACTACATGGTCTTTATAGGAAGCCAGATAAGTTAAGACTCATAGACTGTAATGGGCAGGACATGTGACACAAATGGGGAATGAAAGACGTGCATGGAAGTTTCTTGTAGGAAAACCAGAGGGAAAACACTCAGTTGGTAGACCAAGAATGAGGTGGAAGAATAGCATTAACTATGATTTGAGTTGAGTAGATTATACAGGGGTGATTGGAAAACATTAGCTCAGAATAGGATGTATGGAGAGCTTATGTTTGCATGACCATGAACCAACAGGTTTGATAGTGCCAGTGAGTTATAGTCTGTTTGCTCAGTTAAGAGAATCTTCCCGCATATATTTTCAAACGGTTGCTGCACGGCCAGTCGGAGAGTGGGAGCAACTAGCCGAAGTTTCTAAAATATGTTAACACTTATAGCATCTACGAGAGAAACGTTCCATCCGTGCACTTGAATTATATTATATTATAATATGAACTCCAGGAAAAATGTATAAATTATTACTGTACTTACAGGTCACTCCAATTCAACAGCAACATCATTACTTTCTCTTTCCAATTCGGACTCCGAGTCACTGCTGTCATCACTGTCATCCTCCAGGTTGATAATAAATCTATCAGACAGTTTATCCATCAGCTGATCGCGTTCCCAATAAAATTCTTCCCTTTTATATGCATGATGGCAAGCTTCTCTCCAGTCTTCCACATTCACACATTCACCGAATTAATGGCTTTTTGAAAAACAGTTTTTACGTGACTCATACAAAATTTTGTATTATATCGGATTAAATTTCGAACATAATCTTTCACTTGGGCCCAAACCAATTCTATCGGATTAAATTTGCAGTGATACGGTGGTAAGCGAACAATAAAATGACCCATTGTCTCTGCTAGTTTATCTATTTTGTATGTTTTAAAGTGGGGTTTTTGCAATTTTATTATATTATATAAGGTTGCCTTGACCATGCGCTCATCAAATGGTATTTTTTTCACCCATAACCATTCCTGCATTTGACATTTCTTGGACTTTGATGTGGGTGCCCTGTTAAGTTCGCGGGAATGATAAGTGGCATTGTCCATTATGATGCATGAATTTGGTGGAATATTGGGAAGTAGCTGGTCTTTAAACCACGATAAAAAATCTATCACTGTCCATTTCTTCATGGTAGTCTTTAGTTCACTTTGACTAAATACTAATAAACCATTATTAACAAAACTGCTCTCGCTACCGGCATGAACAACAATAAGATGGGAACCTTTACCAAGTGGAACTTTTACTGGAGTGGTGTCATCATCTATTACCCACATTTTATCACGTGTCATATGAGCATTAATCCAAGTCTCATCAAGATATATAATATTTTTTTCCTGAAATACGAATGTCTTTTATTGTATATTGGTTTCTCTTTGAAATTATGTCAGAACGTTCAAGTAAATACGATCTATTATTATTGTCATTTTTTTTTTAATTGAAATCCTATCTTTTTATAATTTTCCATTCTGCCCATCGAGTCAAGTCAGCTTTTATTTTCGCCATGCATGCTCTGAGAATGTCATTAAGATTTGGGATATAGCCCTCATTATATAAGCTTAGGACTAATCTTCTTATAGCATCGCCATCAAAACCATCTACATTTGTTTTCTTACACTCACGAGGACGTTTCTTACTTGGACTTTTAAGTTCATTTGTCTCCCGCTTTTCTTTCAGAATTCTCCATATAGTCCATCCATAGTAATTCTGTCTGAAGGCAAGTCCTTCACTGCAATCAGAGCATTTTCATGCTATGCTTGCAGCTTTACTAGGGAATTGTAGGTGTGGTAGCTTCCCGTTGCTTTCCACACCGGTGAAGGAAAATGATGATGATGATGGCCATAAGATTTCGGGAACTGTTTGGGCCTTAAAATTTACCTGACATTTGTCTTACAGGTGAGAAAAACCCCGATAAAAACCTCATCCAGAAAAACTGCCCCGACTGGGGATTGAACCCGGGCCCGCTGCGTGACAAGGCAGCACGCTACCTTGACACCACAGTGGTGGACTCTACCTATAGTAGCCTTTGATAAGCCAGTTGTGCTACTCATTCTGTCCCGCACCTGACTGATTGATAATAAAGGTTTGCTGGTTTTTGCATTTAAAAAATTCACTTTGAAAAAATTGTGAACGCGACACACGAGCTCCTTACTATCCGAATGAATTGGCTTACCTGTACCTCCTATCAAACACACAGTCACAATAATACACAGAAAAAATAACGCTGCTATTATTTCACTCATCGTTGAAAAAAAAAAAAAACTTCATGTAGCACAATTCATACATCAACTCACCACTAAATGCAATACAAAAGTGTACAATACCTTCGAAAGAAAGAATTTCCGACCCTTCCTATACCTGATGCTGGCCTTCAAGTAGACAAAGAATTCACCCCCAGCCCCTAATCCATTCAAATATTTGCGCAGGAAGATTCTCTTAACTGAGCAGACGGACTATAGTTAGATATTATTTTTAGTCTGATCATCTTACCTCAATATTAATGTTGATTTGTTCTTCGACATGTTTCAAAACAATTCTGTTTTATCATCAGCTTGTCCAGACTGGTTTGATTTATGTTGCACATCCTGGATGTTGATGTCAGCTCCATCCTGTGGTTGGCCAAAGAACCTCCAAACAAGTTCATGCTCCGTCGGTATTTCAAAATTCATAACTCTGTTTTTGTTCTTCTGAATATAGATTTTTTTCCCAAATAGTCAGCTCTTTTGTATTTTCTAACTGTTTTAATAATTTAGTGTCTGAATTTATATTATGTTTTTCAAACCAAACATGAGCAGGCAACTGCAGATTTTTCTATTTCCCCATTTTTAATATTTCTTATGTGTTCTTTGGTACTAATTTTTAGGTTTCTTTTTGTTTTTCCTATATATATCTTTTCACAACCCATGCATTCAATTTGATATATTCCTGACTTTTTATTTTTATTAGTTTTTTCACTTTTGTTGGTTTACATTAGTTTATTTAAACTGTAGTTATTTATCGGTACTAATTTAATATTAAACTTCTCAAATTCTTTTTGAATTTCATAATTTTATTCTTTCGTTTTCAATTTTTTTCCTTAATTTGTTTGCTACTCTGTGTCAAAAATTAATTTCTGTGCTTCTAATTTGTTTATTAGTAACCTGTCTAAAATCCAGGATTCAACATCATATAACATAATAGTGTATATGTTCGCAGTACACTAATTTTTATCATTTTTTACTTAACTTGTTCTCTGTGACTACAAATATATGACCAATTGCAAAAAATAAAGTGTGGAACATAATCAGATTTTATAATTTTATTTCATATCATTCTTATTAAAAAACTTTTAATTTTACAAAAGATTGAAAAATGGAATATTACAGTAGCACGTATTGTAATATTTATAAGGCAGATGCAACTTTTGCAAATATATAAATAAACCATGAGAAACATAATAGTTTTCAAATAACCAAGCTAGGGTAATAAATATTAAATGGTAAGGACAAAAATAAGATCATATCATCAATACTTATCAGCCTTGGTGGTATGGGAATTATGTTCCTTGCTTCTGGTACCGTGATTTCCGGGTTCAAACTCAGTCAAGAGTGATGGATTTTTCAAGATGAAAAAATCCAAAGGATAAGTCCTTGGGAGAGAATTTAAGTCGTGGGTCCCAAGTCTAAAGATTTCTGGGCTCAAAAAAGAACTTCTACCTAAATTATAGCCATGAACAGAATTTAATCAGCCTTTCCTATCCAAGCAATACCTTAATTGCCAATTAGTGCTTCCTTGAGGCAATGAGCAGACAACTTGAATATACTTCATAGTGTGAATTCCTAAAATAAGTAACTTTAACTTAAGATACATTAAAATGTTTCATACCCTTCCTCAAAATTAATCTTCTAAGTAGATCATGATTTCAGGGTCTTGGCAACCCCATTCTCAGTACACTTATGCCGACTGATGTTATGTCGATCGGAAGAATCACTCTGAAATCGCGATCTACTTAGAAGATTAATTAAACCTCATAGTGATTTATTCCTATAAAAGTTCAACTTGTACCTTGCTGATGTCTGTAGGGAAATAAGCATAACTACATTATTATTTTATTTTAGGAAGTGATATTTTGAGGTTATTTTAATTCAATTATTTTTAGTCTGATCATCTTACCTCAATATTAATATTGATTTGTTCTTGAACATGTTTTGATTATATCATAATCATCATCAGCATCTTACCCAGACTAGTTAGATTTATGTTGCACACCCTGGATGTCTGTGTCAGCTCCATCCTGTGGTTGGCCAAAGAACCTCCAAACAAGGTCATGCTCCTTTGGTATTTCAAAATTCATAACTCTGTTTTTGTTCTTCTGAATATAGATTTTTTCCCAAATAGTCAGCTCTTTTGTATTTTCTAACTGTCTTAATAATTTAGTGTGTGAATTTATATTATGTTTTTCAGACCAAACATGAGCAACAACTGCAGATTTTTCCATTTCCCCATTTTTAATATTTCTTATGTGTTCTTTGGTTCTAATTTTTAGGTTTCTTTTTGTTTTTCCTGTATATATATCTTTTCACAACCCATACATTCAATTTGATATATTCCTGATTTTTTTATTTTTATCAGTTTTGTTGGTTTTCATTAGTTTATTTAAACTGTAGTTATTTTTCGGTGCTAATTTAATATTAAACTTCTCAAATATCTTTTGGAATTTGTTGTTTACCCAAGGGTGATATGTGAATTTCCTATATTTTTTCATAGGTGGTTTTTCTTTTTCAAGAGTACTTCTGTTTATCATTTTTTGTTTCATACTTTTCTATCCTTTTGTGCACCATTTTTTCATCAAACCCGTTTTCTCTTGCTACTTTGATTGTGTGTGTTTTCTCCTATTTGAAATCTTCTTAATTTAATCCGTCAGCGTGGAGCGACGTGACATGTATGCAGGTTGAATTCTTCACCAAATGCGGAATGACGTGATGTGTATGCTAGCTACACGCACTGCTTTAAACTGTTATTATGATATTTGTGTTTACATTAACTATTTACCATTTATATAAATTTTATGTAGAGACTTCAAAGTTTATATTAGTGCACATATTAATTGATGAGACGGCCCTGAGTAACAAGTTAAAATAATTTTATATTTGCATTTATTCTTGCGGCCTCTGACATTTTTCTTATAATTATAACTTGATAAAGGATTTCTTAGAAAAATAAATTCACCTTTTTTTTTGTAGATTAGCTTGTCTATCAAATTGAATCTATTTTCAAATCTCTTCATTTTTAATAGTAATGTCGCAAAATTCAGTACATATAAAGGCCCAACAAAGTTATTTCCGATTTACGCTATAGTACAGGATCACAACAGTAAATTTCAGATATATATATATATTTCAAATGACGCTACCCTTACATTATGTAAAGATAGTCTACTATTCACTCAGTATCTAAAAGGTAAAGTGGTCCACTACAGACCTTAGGAGCTCCTTGGGATATTAGGAGGTTAAGGCTCCCATTTTTTCTAGACTATCGGTACTTGATGTAAGCCGGGTACTTATCTCTGTCTGATGGCCCATAACAAGCATCTGGTACTCATTTCAGTTAGAGGCTGGAGTCAATTTCGGGGTCACAGTGCTGCCTGAATGTTTGGTTCAGTTTAAAAATCCTGATCCACTGGGACTCGAACCCTCGATCTTCCGGCTTGTAGCATGTTGATCTTTCAAGTCCACACCCCCGGTGAAGCTATTATAGTCATATATCATCAACTGGTTTCACCTTGGAAACCAGAAGAAAGACATTGAAATTTAGGGTTGATGAAGGTCTTTTAGCACAACATGTGTAGAAAGACAATTTTTTGAAGGCGCACGACCTAAAATAATGTTTCCATAGTGTTAGACACATTTGGAGAAGGCTGCCCCCCCTACAAGAAAGAAGGTCAACGCCACAGAAGTAATGTGTTTGTAATAAACATGAACAAAGTAAACACAAGGGAAAAAAATACACTTATTGGAGCCCGAGTGTCAAACAGCTGGTTTACGCTTTGAAGATTTATCACACCAATTTTTGAAGTTCATTCTGTTTTTTTTTTGAAGACCCTTCTCTTTGTGTAAGTATTTCGTTGTGTTGTTAGGTACAGCCGGTTCTCTGAAGTCTTCAAAGAATTCCTAGTGCAATTCACTGCGCTACTTATGTGTGAAACTTTCAAAGAGGACCTACATCAACTGTGGCACAACAATCATAAATAAGTCTGCACATGCAGAAATGTTACGTGAGAACCGTAACAACTTTAATTAATTAAATATTATATTAAGGGTTCACCATAAACGAATTGCAAAAACATTTAAATTACTCAAGATATTTCCATTTAAATGTGTTATTGGAATACTGGCACTGAATGGCTAGGTTAAATACCCGTGAACTCCTCCTGCATCAGAGTATTGACGGCCATTTAACTCCACCCGCTCTGAAGGGTTAAGGGTAAGTTTACCAATCTATGAGTTAAACTATTAAAGGCTGCTAATTTATGTCCAATTGGATTGAACCCTGTAGACTTAATAAATTTTCCATATGAGTTTATGTCCTATGAATCCCAAATTCAATTTTTCACCTATGAAAAAATATAGGAAATTCACATATCACCCTTGGGTACACAATAAATTCCAAAAAACATTTGAGAAGTTTCATATTAAATTAGTACCGAAAAATAACTACAGTTTAAATAAACTAATAAAAACCAACAAAAATGAAAAAACTGATAAAAATAAAAAAATCAGGAATATATCAAATTGAATATATGGGCTGTGAAAAAATATATATAGGAAAAACAAAAAGAAACCTAAAAATTAGAACCAAAGAACACATAAGAAATATTAAAAATGGGGAAATAGAAAAATCTGCAGTTGCTGCTCATGTTTGGTCTGAAAAAACAATATAAATTCACACACTAAATTATTAAAACAGTTAGAAAATACAAAGGAGCTGACTATTTGGGGAAAAATCTATATTCAGAAGAACAAAAACAGAGTTATGAATTTTGAAATACCAACAGAGCATGACCTTGTTTGGAGGTTCTTTGGCCAACCACAGGATGGAGATGACATCGACATCCAGGGTGTGTAACATAAATCTAACTAGTCTGGGCAAGATGCTGATGATGATTATGATATAATCAAACATGTTCAAGAACAAATCAACATTATATTGAGGTAAGATAATCAGACTAAAATTAATTTAATAACTACATTAGTCTTGATTAAGAACTTCCACAAGGGAACACCCATGCTCCATATGGGGCTGTTTGGTTATAGATAGACATCAGTACTTATTTAATATTAGGTCTAAATAAAGCATTTTAATGTTATATAAATGTATTTTAATAGTTGTATTACAATTTTCATTTCGATAATTGCCAATACTGATTGAAAGACTTTAATTATTTCAATGTTACAAGTAATAACACAAAACAGCTGACTATACATTCATACTGTTAAGTTATGTAAATATCAGGGACGGAAGTTCATGCCCTAAAAACGTGAAGAATATGTATGCATTTATGCCGTAAAAAAATAGCTAAATATGCTGTAAAAATTAGTAAATATGACACAAAATTTGCATAATCAATCTGAGATTATTTTAAAACGAATAATACGTTATAGGTTCATAGATAACTTATGTTTAGTCTCTGGATTTTGAAGTGCTTGCCTCATTGCTGAATGCTCCATTACTACTGTTGCAGTTCACAACTAACCAGTGACGTATGTTTTCTGTAGGTAAATCTTCGCCTGTTGTCTCTCAGCATAGCTTTGTAACGCGAAAAACTTCGTTCTACGTCGAAAGAAGTAAGAGGGGCTTGCACAAAAAAAACTGTGAGCTGTTCTATAGATAACTTTGTTGGTTTGTTTTGTGTTTTTCCTTCGAGAATATCTCGAATTTCTACAAGTTTATAATAGCCAGGGTTTATGGAAATAATATTTTCTGTTTTTCTTTCACTATATCTCCTACATTTCCCGGAACTGATATTAAACTGGAGATCGTTCTATCGAAATCTGCTAAAGACTGCAGTAAAGGAATACCAACTGCTTCCAATGACCTAATTGCTTTAGGAATAAAATGAAAATGAGATGATATGAATACAAGTTGCTTTTTAATTCATTGTCCGATACAGTTTTCTGTGCTAATGTCGATAGATGCTGCTTCACTTGAATCAAAAATATTTATAATTTCTTTAATTTTAGAAAAAATGTTCTGAATAGTATAGAGCAGCTTCCAGCCATGTGCCCTAACGGGTTAAAATTGGCTGTGGTGGGAAGGGAACGTCAGGTGCTATTGTTCTGAACTTTTTAACTCTGGACGGAGCTTTCTTAAATACTTTCTTAACAGATGACACTAGCTTGTCCACTAAAGGATAACATGTTCGAATAGTCTCTGATATACGATGAAGGCCGTGTGCAAGACATGTTAAGTGAATCATATGAGCGAAAATACCTTTCAGTGTTGTACCTGATTTTATCGTATAACTAGCAGAGTCCGTTATCAAGAGGAGCATATTATCGTACTTAATGCCATCAGGCCACAATATTTTCAGCGAATCAATAACAAACTGAGTAATTGTTGCATTGTTAGTAACTTCTAACACTGCAACATTCAGAAGATACGGAGTTGTGGGATTTCTTTACAAAGGGCTCCAACTATAAAATTCGCTATGTAACGACCTTCACAATCCGTCGTTTCATCAACACTAATCCATACAAATTGATTCCTAAGAGATTCTGAATATTTGATATTACACTGTTGTAACACTGGCTTACATATGTTTTTCGTAAAGTACTTCCATCTGGTACATGTTCGTTGCTGTATTTCTGAAGAAAATTTTTAGCGTTGGATTATTGGGTTTAAAGAGAGGAATATCCCATGCTATAAAAACATCACACAAGTCTGAAGAAAACTGAGTTAACCTACTACCTAAACACTCCACAAGTTGTTTTTGCTTTGGATTATTTTCCGTTTCACGTTTTTTAATTACTAATTCCTTATGTTTGGATTGTGTTTATATGCTGCCAACACTTGAAAACGTTTCTCACTGCCTACTTTTTTCTCACATGCTAAACAAAATAAAATTCTATTATCCGTGGAAATAAACTCGTTACGAAATTCATTGCAAATGATTGAAGTCTACCTGAATTACTTAATCTAACTTTGGGCATGATTTAATAGCGGTATAGGAAGCCCCCTTAACAGTTTACATCCACTTCACCACACACAAAAACTAGACACTTGTTCAATGAACGAAGACACAACTGCTCGTGAGTCCGATGCATTAGCGCATTACTGTTGACCTTCGCTGCACGTGGAATATATACGGGGATTCACCACAGACCGTGTGAAAAATTCACGAAAACTTGAGGGGCTCCCAATGGGTGTGCCATTCATCGTTAAACAAAATTCATAAAACATATATTAATCATGTTTACTACGTTACATTTTTTAATTAACTATTTAATTTAAATTAATGAAATTTTAAAATTTAAAAACCTTTAAATATTTGAAAAATAGAAATAAATATACCAAATATGCAGCTTCCTGCATAAATGTTTAAATATGATGCATTTATAATAAAGGTAAAATATGCACATTTATGCACAATAAAACAATATTATTGTATTCAGAAATTTGTGATTCGTGTAGATAACCTTTCGGCATATTTGCACAACGAGAGAGAACAAATATGCAAATGCATGAACTTCCATTCCCTGGTAATTATCAATTTATGTTGAGATTATTTTGGACTTTTATTTGTATTTTATTTTACAATAGTCCTAGAAAACCCTCAACATTCCTTACAAGTAAGTTCACTGTGAGGATATTTAGCAGTGTCATTTTGTATCAGTTATCGACTAGGTATACACAGTACATTTAATATTTAAAGGAAGTAACACTATGATATTTCTTTTAATTAGTAAGAGTTGGGATATTTACATTTACCTCATATTTTTTTCTTTATTGCAGAATGCAATTTCTCCACACTTATGTGTCACTGACAATGCTTCCTAACTGTTAAATTTGTGATTGATCATCTTGCAGGTTGATTTCTGCTCCCTCTGTTGGCTGACCAATGAACTTCCAAATCACTTTTTTTTTCCCCCAGCAATTTCAAAATTCATTGCTTTCTCTTTATTCTAGTAGATGTAAATTTCCTCCCAAATTGCCAGTTCTTTAGATTTATCTAACTGTTTCAGTAACTTGGCCTTTGTTTGAATTCTATGTTTTTCTGACCAGGTATGAGCAGCTATTGCAGACTTTTCTATTTCCCCGCTTTTAACATTTCTAAGGTGTTCTTCAATCTTATATTCTATTAAGTTATGTAGATAGGAAATAACACTATGAGGTTCTTTAATATTGTTTATTTTTTATTATTTCACTCACCTCATACTTCATAATTCATAGCAGACCCTGGGTTTCTTCACATAATTTGTGACATTGTCAATGCTGCGTCACGTTCACAACTGACGTCCAATGGCCTTCTATCCTGCCTTATATTCTATCCCTGAATTATTTAGTATTTTTAACTCTTTTAATAATTTGGTGTTCACATTGATATTATGTTTTCTGACCAAATTTGAGCAGCTGATGTCTGGACACACGTGTGTGTATTAAAACATGCCCTAAAAGAACTCAACTTTTTATGAGGTAAGATGCAACAGACTTACCTCATTTATTAAGAAGAACCTCATAATGTTACTTCATATTGTAATTTTATAATTTGTTCTTACGTTGTTATCTATACCTGGATTTCCAGATTAGTTTGTTGATACTAAAACAACATGTTATTTATGGATTTTTTTAATTAGATTGAATAAGTTATAGCAATAAAACTGCAAAATGTGGAGAAGTGCAAATCTGTGAGGTTTATGTAGACTTACCTGAAGATGTTTCACGATGTTAACAACTTCTCTAGTAGAATAAGGATATTGAACCAATCCCTGGTCAGCCATGCTTCTGAGTTCACCAAATGCTTTTACTAATCTCATTATTATTTTCCCAGGAACATTTGGACCATATTGTTCCAGTAATGAGAGTTCAGATTCAGGACTTGGATTATCAACAGCATGACAACTGAAAAGATCACCTACAACAAATATGAACATTAAATAAGTAAAAGTGAAATGAATAATGAACATAATACGGAAATTAATATATACTGACAAGACTATCTGTTATATTGTAGCCAACATCACAGCCCAGATATTTGAAACTAGACACCTGTTCTATAAGGTAGAATATACCTCATAGTGAGAATTCCTAAAATAAGTAACCTGTTCTATACTTTGATTTTTTGTAAATTATAAATTGATCGTTGCAAATCATTTTCGGAAAGTGCCAGAAGAGCTAAATCGTCTGCAAAAAGAATAGCATCGAGTTTGAGGTTCCTATTGATGGGTATATATCCTCGTTGTGTTTTCCTCCATTCGTTTATTAATTTATTCATATATATAATGAAAAGCACCGGTCAAAGTCACATCCCTGTCTTACTCCAGTGTTGATCTTTTCCCAACAAGAAAATTTGCCATCTTGTTTAGCAGAGATTTCATTACCTTTATAGATGTTGAAGATATTAGTAATATATTGTTGTGGAACGTTATCATCAGCTAAAATTTGTAGTAATATATTTCTGTCTACTTTGTCAAAAGCCTTTATGAAGTCAACGAAGGCGATATGAGTTTCTATATTGAATTCCTTGTGCTTTTCTAATAGTAGTTTTAGAGTGAAGAATTCATCTGTACAAGATCTACCCTTTCTGAATCCAATCTGCTCTTCTCCAATTATATTTTCATAGATTTTTTTCAATTTATTCTTAACTATATTGGCATAAATTTTATATCCAGATTTCAACAAGCTAATTCCATGATAGTTATCTTTGATTTGGCGACTTCCTTTTTTGAAGATTGGTATTACAATGGATTTGTTCCAGCTTTGTGGTGGTTCTTGTCCTTCCAATATCATATTAACCCTTTAGGTGTCATGAGCCGATTAGATCGGCTCTGGTGCTCCTGTCCATTACCTGCCAGACAATATACTTATACTACTAGCAAGCCGATCACATCGGCGGGCGCAATTTAAATCTCTGACACAAGAGGTTTTACCAATGGCATGCAGAGGGTTAAGGAGAATAAGAAATCTGTCTAAAAATTTTTTAGTTGAAAATATAAATAATTCTTAATTAATGTGGTGTTCTCCGGGAGCTTTGTTACTTTTTAATGATTTAACAATATCAGTTAATTCATCTATAGAAATTTGTTCCAAAGCAGTGTTATTAGAGATTGGTATTTGTAATAAATCATCCTTTTGTGTCCGTAAATGATGAAAGTAGTTAAGCCAAGATTCTTTAGATATAACAATTTAAATGTGCATTTTCTTTTGAATCATTATTTAATTTTTTAAAACTTTATATATTTTTGGTTGAGTCCTATCATTTTCCAAAAATGAACAAATCGAACAAACTAAATAGCATAATAAGCAATTACATTGAAGAAAATAATAATTTTAATAATACAAAATTATGCAGATTAATGTGTAAAGACTGCTACAATTTTTATATAGGAAGAACCAGCAGCAGTTTTAATACTAGATTCAAAGAACACTTCAAATATGCAGAAGGGAGATCCAGTTATGCTAAACATATTGATCAGGCAGGACACTGCATATTAGATATTATCAATACCTTCACAACACTGCACAAAGAGAGCAATCCAGCAAAGATAAATGTACTGGAAGAAATTGAAATTCTAAAGGAAACCAACAACAACTTAATAATTTAAACATTTTGTCTGTATTGGAACTGAATTTGAAAATCCTTTAAACGTTCAATCAGATCAAATTAACAAATCTATATGCAAAATAATATTAAAAACAGCAAAAAAAATATATACCACGAGGAATAGTTAAAAACTACAAACCCTTCTGGAATTCAAAACTAGAAAGAATGAAAATAGACCGAGATGTCGCAGATAAATAAAGCAGAAAAAACAAAAGGCCCAAAAGATGCACAAAATTGGAGAAAACTGTGTGCACAACTCAAAAAAGAAATTAACAGAAATAAAAGAGAAAATATTAATAACTTTCTCCAAAAAATGGATTATAGGAAAGATGGCCAGAAAGCATATAGATTTGTACACAATATACAAAATAAAAAAGAATGACAAAAAACACCATTTATCCACAACAACAAACAAATTACAAATGAAAGTGAAATAGCCAACAAATTCAACAAACACTATGCTAACACCTATACTTTGTCCTCAGAGAACAAAAAGGAACAAAAAACAAAATAAAAGAGAACCTAAAAAATTACATAAAATCAACAAGCAGTACAAAAGATAATATTTTTAATAAGAATTTCAACATTAAAGAGTTAAACATAGCCATCAATAGTTTAAAATCAAACAAATCTCCAGGAGCAGATAATATACATGCAGAATTTCTCAAGCACCGTGGCAATAAAGCCAAAAATCAATTACTCTCCCTTTATAATCTTTCTTGGAACACAAAAGTTCCTGATGATTGGAAAAAAGCTATTATAATACCTATTTTGAAAACAAAAAAAATCAGCAAATACCTTTTCAAATTATCGCCCAATAGCACTAACTAGTGTAATTGTTAAAACTATGGAAAAAATGATTTCAAATTGATTAAATTGGTATTTAGAAATCAATAATTTACTTTCACCCAATCAAGCTGGATTTAGAGAATTACAATCAACAAATCAACAAATTGTACACCTAAGTCAAGCTCTTAAAGACAGTTTCAACAGAAAAGAAGACACTCTGGCAATGTTTGTCGACTTCCAAGGAGCATATGACTCTATTTGGAGATATAAATTATTAGAAAAAATGCAGACTTTAGGCATTCAAGGGAATATGCTACTCTGGATCAGCAATTTTCTCATCCAATGGTTCATTGCTACAAAGTATAATAATCACCTCTCTAAATACCAACAAACACATCGAGGTTTACCACAGGGTTCTGTACTCAGTACCATTCTCTTCAATGTCTACATTAATGATCTACCTAAGCATATAGAAAAGCTCCAAACAAAAACCCTATTTTTTGCTGATGATGTTGTAATATGGGTCTCCAAACCGAAAAACCAAAGTCAACAATTAATAACCATAGCCCAACAATCACTAGTACAGTTAGAGAAATGGACATCCCAAAACTTAATGAAGATAAATATACAGAAGACAAATTATCAATTATTTACATTAAGAAAGAAACCACTACCCATCACTCTGAAATTGGAGGGTGAATTATTAACTCAAACACATGAAGCTAAATATTTAGGAATAACTCTGGACACAAAATTAACATGGAAGAAACACATAGAGAATATATGTACAAAGATAGAAACAAGGTTACCATTATTAAAACGATTAGCAGGGAAAAAGTGGGGTTGCAACACACAAACCCTAAACACCTTCTACCAAATGTACATAAAACCTGTACTTCATTATTGTGAAGAAATCCTAGTAACTACTAAAGTGGAAAAACTTAATAAATTGCAGAACCAAATCCTCCGTCTGATAACAGGAGCCGTTAAAACAACACCAATCACTGCCATGCAAATCTTAACAAATAACCCAAACATAGCATTTGAAATTGAGAAAACAGCAATCACACAGTATGAAAAATTTTTAAGGCTACCCCATAATAACTGGACCCAAAGAAAACCACAAGTATGTTTAAAATCTCAGCAAAGCTTCTTAAGCATAGTACAAGAAATCAAACAGAAATTTCAACTTCCACATTCAAAAGAAAATATGCAGATGAGAAACAACCCTCTAGAATTTTTGGAAATTGAATATAACCTTCATTTAACAGAAGACATCAAGAAATCTGAAACTCTTCTATATATTTTAAAACAAATGTCACTGGAAATAATAAATCTAAGATACCCAGCTCCTGAATGGATACATATTTTTACAGATGGCTCCAGCCTACCAAAATGACGGTGGCACTGGTGCTGGTGCAGTATGTCCACTTTTTTCCTTTTATCGTAAACTAAACACAAATTCAACAAACTTTGATGGCGAAATTTTAGCAATTTTCTTAAGTTTACAAAATCTTTTATATCACATCCAAAAATTTACAAAAGTTGTAATTCTATGTGACTCCAAAGCAGCCATTCTCGCTATAACATGAGACACAACATCCAAAAGCATCAATATTATCGAATGTCACAAAATGATAAAACAGTTATCCCGTCTACATAAAAAAGTTGTACTTCAATGGATTCCGGCCCAGTGTGGAGTGACAGGCAATGAAATAGCCGATTTTCTGGCCAAGAAGGGTAGCAAAATTATTTCAAACCCAACTTCTACTCCAGTTTCATTTCACTCTATTAAAAGAATTATCTCAAATAAAAACATCAATAAACTTAGAGAAGAATACACCACCAAAACATCTGGAAAGGAATGGGGAAAATCTACAAGCTTATGACATTACTACATTACAAAGAAAATCTGCAGTAGCAACATTCAGACTGCTAACGGGACATGACTGCTTGAATAAACACCTACACAGAATTGGCATAACAGATTCACCTAAATGCCCTTTTTGCAATTTAAATGAAGATATGGAAAGAAACCATCTCCTCCGTTGCCCAGCTTTTGTGGAAGAGACCAGCCTTTCTGCTAAATATTGGAGTGCAAGAGAGTGAATGATTTCATTATCAAGTGCTCGACATTAGATACCAACCAACCAACCACATTTTGTCTGTTCATTCTTACCTCTTATAGTTGTTTTTGTTGAACATATGTTATGACTTATGAGTCTCTAATTGCTGACAATGGGGCTAAGAAGCCTTGAAACATATGTTCGACAAAAACAACTATAAGAGGTAAGAATGAACAGATGAAATGTTTTAATTATTAAACAAACCTATTAATGTTACTTCCTATTGTATTTTAAAATAACAACTTGTTTCTAAATGAGAACACACCCAGCACATTCAATCCTATGTACAAAATTATCACGAGTGTACCAGTATTGCATATAGATACAGACCTATCTCCTGCTCCTTCTGCTGATGATGGGACTAGTCCAGAAAGGCCTATAGAGAATTAGTATTTTACAAAGTTGAGGAGATGGACCTACAAGATAAACAATTTTATAATTTCGTATTATAATTTTAATTTGAAAATGGATTAAGTTCCTGTTTCCTGACATATATTGTGAACTATTTGTATTATTCCTATTGTTATACTGTATACTTGTGTTGTCTAGAGTTACAATTTTTTTTATTGGAGTGAATTTCTAATACAGCCATATGTTACAACAAATCTTTCTGTATTAAAAAAATAAATAATAGTTGTAAAAAGCTAAAACAACATGCTTTATTAGAAAACCGAGCTAAAAAATGAAAAATAATTTTAATTTCCAACACGCTTGGGATAAAATTAAAGTGGTCAACAAAAAAATCATCTCCAACACATATAGAATAAAACTAGAGTTATCAACAAAAAGATCAAAATTTTACCATCAAAAGCGTGGGGTGCTTTTTATGATTTTTACATCCTCTTCTTAGAGACTTTACTTTTACCAATATCTATTTATTATCAAATATATTAATTGATATAGAGCACCCCACACTTTTGATGGTAAAATTATTTTCTTTTTGTTGATAACTCTAGTTTTATTCTATATGTGTTGGAGATGATTTTTTTGTTGACCACTTTAATTTTATCCCAAGCGTGTTGGAAATTAAAATTATTTTTCATTTTTTAGTTCGGTTTTCTAATAAAGAATGTTGTTTCAGTTTTTTAAAACTATTATTTATTTTTTAATTTTTAGTTTTAATATTTTACAGAATAAGATAAAAATGTAGTAGTAGTAGTAGTAGTATTCAAATGTTCTGAAGCTCTCGATTGTCATAATTCGCTTGTGGGCTTCCCAATAATATTCAGCAATTTGGAATGGTGTTTCAACTATTTTCTGAAGATCAGTGCAGAGCATCAAGTGATCCTTGTTCATTATTGTATTTGTGTCCTTGCATACTATGGAGTGTGGAGAGTCTTAGTAGCTTAATTCTATGTAGATGTGCTGCCAAGCAATCATGACCAGTTTCAAGACGAAATGATGCAACTGCAATTGATCGGGGGCTGTTTGGTATTGTATCTGGTTCTAGTAATGTCTTCCATATCTTGGCTTCATATTGGATTTTGTTTTGTTTGGCTATATGGGATTTTATCTTCATTTTGGTGTAGAGTTGTACTGATTTGTAAGATAGGTAATTGATCTTACTCTGTTGGATGAGTGTATCTTTTTTTGCAAGCATATCAGCCTTCTCATTACCTTCCACACCACAATGTGCTGGAATCCATTGTAGAACAACATTTCTGTTTAGATTTTTCAACATCCTGATGCAATTTTTGGCTTCTATTATTCTATGGTCTTGGATGGTCTGGTTGTGTGTTAGTGCCATTATGGCTGAGCTAGAGTCAGATAAAAATGTAAATATCTTTAAATTCGATACTATTGTAGTATGAGCTAAAAGTAATACTCTTCTAAAAAAAATCCTCCCAGCCGGATTTGAACCAGCGACCTATGGATTACTGAAATTATATACAACTACAGTTCACCGCTCTACCAACTGAGCTCTTACAATGATTGACTAAAAAGTCGACAAGTCTCTAACCTATTATACCAGTTTTCATTTTTTTTATTTTCTGATGATTCTGACCAGGATTTTAGAAACAAAATATGAAATTATTGTATTGTCACGAGTCCTTTACAAGTATACAAAGTTTCAAGTCGATCCAATGATTCTAAGTGGGTGAAAATTGCATTCAAAGATTCCATTACATAGATACAGACACTTTTTTTTTATTTTCTGATGATTCTGGCCAGGATTTTAGAAACAAATATGAAATTATTGTATCGTCACGGGTCCTTTACAAGTATACAAAGTTTCAAGTCGATCCAATGTTTCTAAGTGGGTGAAAATCGTGTTCAAATATTCTGTTACATAGATACAAACACACTTTTTTTTTATTTTGTGATGATTCTGGCCATGATTTTGGAAAATAAATATGAAATTATTGTATTGCCACGGGTCCTTTACAAGTATACAAAGTTTCAAGTCGATCCAATGATTTTAAGTGGGTGAAAATCGCATTGAAAGATTCCGTCACATAGATAGATACAGGTCAAGCTAATATAAAGCGTGTAATATAGAAATTCAATAAAGAACAGAAATATTTGGATCTGAGCTCATTGCTTCTGCATTTGATTTTATTAACAGTTTTTGGAATTCCCTAAGATTATCTGTGATATATATCCATGTGTGTTGGTACTTGCTTCGTGGATCTGGGCCCTGGGAATTTTTGGTAGGACTCTGGTTTTCATACTCATATAGATACTTTGACTATCCAATTCTTTCAAATTACATTTTCTATTTATTAATATGTAAATCTTATTTTTATTTTAGAAAGAAAAGTTAATATTTGGACAGGGATTCGAACTCTGGATCCCTAACTCTGTATGTTAGTGTGATACCGATTATACCATCCAAACTCCAATATGAACATCAACAATTCCATCCACTTATACATGTATATATGTATCGGAGTTCAGATGGTATAATCGGTATCATACTAATGTACAAAGTTAGAGATCCAGGGTTCAAATTCTGGTCTAAACATTAATTTTTCTTTAAAAAAATAAAACTATATCCAATTCTGGAAAATGTTAATTTAAAAACATTACAACAAAAATGTAAATCTTACCTAATGCTCCAAAGAAATCATTGCCCAGAAATGGAAAGCCTGGTCGGTTAGCAAGAATGATCATCCGAAAGTCTGGATGTACAGGAATGATATTTGAAGAACCACTCTGTGCTCTAGAATCAGTATGAGGAACAAGTCGTCTGCCATCTGACAAAACCATTTCACCTGATTCCACTAATGTCTGAAATATTGTAACAATCAAAATATTTTATTATTTAATAATCTAGCCATGCATTCAGATTTGTCATAATAACATAGAATAAAGCTCAATGTAAGTTTCGGTAAGTATAAAATTATTCAACAAAGTTCAATTTCTTTTCAGCTCTATTACCATGACTAATTACATAAAATGCCTTTTTTAAACAGAAACTGATGCTAAAACTAAGGAATTTTATTGAAATTAATTTTACCAAAACTAAGGCATTTTATGGAAATTAACTTTTCCAGACAAGCCAGCTGAAGACCATGGTTAACACAGCTAGAGAGAAGAATTTGCACCTGAGCCAGGATTTGAACCCAAGAACTCCTAGCTTTGCAGGCTAGTGATCTACTATTGAGTTACTTATATAGGTACATCAGGTTCATATTTAGTTGATGTTACAGCAAAATCCCATCATAACAAATTCTTGCAATAGAGGCCTACCCTGATTAACTCTTATGGAAGCATTTCCATTACTTACGGGGGCCTTGGGAATTAAAAGAAAGAGAAATTTGTGTTTGCTCCTGGAGTTGTACCTAAGTAGCTCAATGATAAAATGCCAGAGTGTAAAGCTGGAAACTTTGGGTTCAAATGCCAGTATAGGTGCAAAATTATTCTATCTATGTTTTTATTATTAATTCAACACTTCTATCCGGGTTTGTATTCACACTTTAGGCTTCTGAGTAATATTTTTTTTTACTTGGGTGGGTTACCAGCCCAACTGCAAAACCCCCAACCTGGAGGACCAGAGTATAATTTCGGAGTTGTCTTTCTCCTAGATAGGCTGCCTTACAAGGCTAAAGAGCTCTGTCAGCCCTGAGAATCTGGATTTATGGCACCAGAAACTTGCCATTCACCCTACATCTTCATTAAAAACAGTCCCACCACGTGAAGGTAGATGGAGGGTTTGGTAGCGAGAGGCTGTATTTTGCACTGACTATTTGGAGCATTTTGTAGGGTCTGAGAGCTCATCCTCAGATCTGCCCCAGTCATTCTCTACCCTTTAGGGATAGATTACATAATGATTCAATAAGAAATGAACTGGAGATATTTTCAATACTCAAACTAGATGAGCACAAATACCGATGGAAAGAACATTTAGACAGAATGGATAATACAAGACTATCCAAAATGATCAAAACCTACAAACCGCATGGACAAAGATCTTTAGGACGGCCAAGGAAACAATGGACTTGAGACCGGAACAGGTCGTATTGACCTAATCCTAGAAAGGAAGAAGAAGAAGAAGAAGAAGAATTTAACACTTCTCACTGAAGGATAAATTAAATTTGAAGAACAATTTTTGCCCAGACCGTACCAATGCTCTACCAACTGAGCTACCGGGGCAAGTTCCATTCTAGATGCAAATTTTTCTCTTATATACGTTGTAATTCCCGCGCACCAAATGCTTGAACAATGGCTTCTATCTTTGCAAATGGCGGCTTCTTAGTTAAGAAGACATTTATTGGGAATTTAAATACTACTTTAAAAAGCGGGAATTACAACGTATATAAGAGAAAAATTTGCGTCTAAATTGGAACTTGCCCCGGTAGCTCAGTTGGTAGAGTATTGGTACGAAAAGCCAAAGGTCCTGGGTTTGAGTCTCGGCTGGGCAAACATTTTTCTCTTCAAATTTATTTTATCTAGTTATGTTAAAGCATTTTAATTTGTTTCGTGATCTAAAGTGGCCATCCGCCAACTTTTAAAAAGTACAAAAAGCAATAATTAAAAAGTTTTTAACATAAAATTAATATCTGTAGGGTACTGTCATCATCTACTTGCTTAACTTTATTATTTTTTAATCCTGTAGATTTTTCAGAAAACAGTCCATACTCAGCTTGCAGTCCTCAAAGATACCTTAAGGATTGTTTATTTTTTATTATTTCACTCACCTCATACTTCATAATTCATAGCAGACCCTGGGTTTCTTCACATCTTTTGTGACATTCTCAACGCTGCGTCACATTCACAACTGACGTCCAACGGCCTTCTATCCTGCAGACTGTCCTCCGCGCCATCTGGTGGCCGACCGAAGAATTTCCAAATCAGTCCTCTTTCTTTATAACCGGGTATTTCAAAATTCATAGTTGTATTTTCATTCTTGCATATGTAAATTTTTTCCCAAATTGTGAGTTCCTTCGGTTTTTCCAATTGTTTAAGTAATTTTGTTTTGGTTTCTATTCTATGTTTTTCTGACCAGGCAGGTGCAGCTATTGCAGATTTTTCGGTTTCTCCATTTTTAACATTTCTGAGTTGTTCTTTTAATCTTGTATTTAGATTCCTTTTTATTTTTCCTATGTATATCTTTTCACAATCTTTACAATTAATTTGATAAATTCCCGATTTTTTGCAGTCTTCAATCTTTTCATTTTTGTTGGTTTTTATTAAATTACCTAAGCTGTAATAATTTTTCGGTGCTAATTTAATGTTGAATTTGTTGAAAATTTTTTTGAAATTTGTCAAATACCAAAGGATGGTATGTGAACTTCTTGAATTTTTTGCCTATATTTTTATCTGTCTGAAGAGTACTTTCATTGATGACTTTTTGTTCTTTGAATTTATTTATTTTCTTGTGTATCATCTTCTTTTGAAAACCATTATCCTTAGCAATTTTTATGATGTGTTCTTTCTCTTTATTGTAATTTTCTTTGCTCATGGGGACATTCACAAGTCTGTGTGTTAAACTATTAAATACTGCCTGTTTGTGTGAAAAATGGTTATTTGGGATAACCTAGAAAAAAACTTCTACAACCAATTGAACCTCAAAATGAAGAAAAAATTTGATGTACAAAAGAAAAAGATAATTAATTTAAAACCTGAGTTAAAAAAATTGAAGAAAAATATAAGTACAAAAAGTATAACCACTACATTAGGGAGGGATAAAGAAAATGAGAATAATGTAATTAACCTATCATCTGAAAACTTTACAAAAGAAGAAAATATTATTTGGACAAGGGATTGAAAACATGCATTAGTTACTATAACAATTTAGAAGATTACATAGCTGATGTTGAAATTGCTATAGATGACATGAATTATGAAGAACAAACAATAATCAGAAAAGAATGTGGGGAAGTTATTGAAAAAATTAAAAACACAAAAATAGAAAACATATGCAAAACAAATATGAAGAAAGTAAGAATCATTAATAATAAAAAGGTTGTTTTTTCAAAGTCAGACAAAGGGAATAATTTGGTAATTTTGGATAAAGGAGATTACAATGATAGGATGGAGAATTTATTAAAGGGGGAAGAATATGAAGAAATTAAAACAAATCCTCTCGCAAAAACAATTAAAGAAGTTGAAACCAACCTAAAATCAATTAAAAAAAATTATGACACAAAAGGAAAAGTTTAAATTAAAAATACCAAATCCCAGAAACCCCAACATTCATGGTCTTCCTAAAATCCACAAAGACGGAAAGAAAATGAGACCTATCATCAACAATATCAACTCACCGACATATAACATATCCAAATGGCTTAACAATAAATTTAAAGGTATGGAAAAATTTGAAAATTTAGCAGTAGAAAATTCTTACCAATTAGTTGAGAAATTAGAAAATGTAGAAATAGAACCTTCAGAAAGATTGGTCTCATTTGATGTTACTTCATTATTCACAAACATCCCGACTGATACAACTTTGAAAATTTTAGAAAAATGGTTGAAAGAAAACAAATTAGATGATGATAGCGTTAAAGAATACATAAAACTAACAAAATTATGCTTAAATCAAATGTTCTTCACCTTTAGAGGAAAATACTTTAGACAAAAATCAGGACTCGCAATGGGAAATCCATTATCACCATTCTTTAGCAGACATGTTTATGGGGAACTTTGAATGTCATGTAACCAAAGCACATCCTTTGATGTTTAAATTTTGGAGAAGATATGTAGATGATATCATAGCAATAGTAAAAGAGAAACAATTAGAAGATGCCATTAAACTGTTAAATATTCAAAATAAAACAATCAAATTTACAATGGAAATAGAAAATAATCATGAAATACCATTTTTAGACCTTAAATTGATTAGGAATGAAGAAAAAAAAGAAAATAGAATTTGGAATCTACAGAAAAGAAACTCACATCGACAATTATATAAAAAGCTACTGGATTTAACCATTTTTCACACAAACAGGCAGTATTTAATAGTTTAACACACAGACTTGTGAATGTCCCCATGAGCAAAGAAAATTACAATAAAGAGAAAGAACACATCATAAAAATTGCTAAGGATAATTGGTTTTCAAAAGAAGATGATACACAAGAAAATAAATAAATTCAAAGAACAAAAAGTCATCAATGAAAGTACTCTTCAGACAGATAAAAATATAGGCAAAAAATTCAAGAAGTTCACATACCATCCTTTGGTATTTGACAAGTTTCAAAAAATTTTCAACAAATTCAACATTAAATTAGCACCGAAAAATTATTACAGCTTAGGTAATTTAATAAAAACCAACAAAAATGAAAAGATTGAAGACTGCAAAAAATCGGGAATTTATCAAATTAATTGTAAAGATTGTGAAAAGATATACATAGGAAAAAACAAAAAGGAATCTAAATACAAGATTAAAAGAACACCTCAGAAATGTTAAAAATGGAGAAAGGAAACCAAAAATCTGCAATAGCTGCACCTGCCTGGTCAGAAAAAACATAGAATAGAAACCAAAACAAAATTACTTAAACAATTGGAAAAAACCGAAGGAACTCACAATTTGGGAAAAAATTTACATATGCAAGAATGAAAATACAACTATGAATTTTGAAATACCCGGTTATAAAGAAAGAGGACTGATTTGGAAATTCTTCGGTCGGCCACCAGATGGCGCGGAGGACAGTCTGTAGGATAGAAGGCCGTTGGACGTCAGTTGTGAACGTGACGCAGCGTTGAGAATGTCACAAAAGATGTGAAGAAACCCAGGGTCTGCTATGAATTATGAAGTATGAGGTGAGTGAAATAATAAAAAATAAACAATATTAAAAAACCTCATAGTGTTATTTCCTATCTACATAACTTAATACCTTAAGGATAACTTTTTATAATTTTATATTAAAAACTTTATACTGTGGCTGATATCTCAACAGAATTTTATTGTGTATGTTATTAAGAAAGGCAATAAATAAGTCAAATAAATCAAAGAAATTTGAAGTTGTATGAGGCAAGTTATTAAAAATATGTTCTTCACTCAATATTTAATGATATGACCTCATATTGTTTACTTCCCAACATTAATTTAAATATAATAAATAAGTCACTTATAAAGCAGAGAATCCTACTAAAGGAAATTTCACTATAAGGTAATGAAGTATATGCCATATTTATATAAAAAATTACAATACTACAAGAGTTTATTTGAAGCTGAGCAATGAAGGAAAAGAAAAGGTTTATGACACTATTTAAGATGTAAAAAAGGTAAAGTGATCCCACTATGGGCCTTAGATGACCCTTGGGATAATAGGAGGTTAAGGCTCCCACTTTGTAGACCAGGGCTGTTAATAAGTGCTCACTAGGTGTGAAAAGATGGTTCCCCCTCCTACCCGCGTACAGATTCACCCCAATAAAACAACACAACTGACAAGTGACTAGTCTATCCGGCTTAGGTTTGAATAGGAGGGGTGGGGTTAAATAAGGAAGGGCAGGTCATCTTTGGTCATCTTTTCACAGCTAGTGAGCACTTATTAACAGGCCTGTTATAGACAATCGGCATGAGACATGAGCCAGATTGTCAGCTCTGTGTGAAGCCTGTCTTCATCTCCAAAACATATGTCTGGTACTTATTTTTGTTAGAAGCTGAGTTGACCACAGAGTCATGGTGCCACCAGATGGTTTAGAGCAGTTTAAAAATCCTGACCACACTGGACTCGGAACCTCAACTTTTTGCGGCTTGTAGCATATTGAATAACTAACTAAGCTATGGCATGCTCCCCCCCATTAAAAAAAAATAAATTAATAATTGATAGAAAATAACATTATGAGATAATATTACCAAGAGATTGAACTGGAAATATACATGTCACTCTCACTTAGATATGTTTCAAAGAACATCCTCTCCATTCAACTAGAGGTGAGATGAAAAAATAATTTATCCGACTTAATTTATAAATTGTAAATTAATTCATAGTGTTACTTCCCTCTGTAATTTTGATTTAAAATAGTTGCCAGCATATCTGCAATTTCAATTCTAACAATGTCAACATGGGAGGAATCCAGTGCAGTACAATTTGTTGTAATCATGGTGTAAGAATATTTAGTTTTAGGAAGTGATATTTTGAGGTTATTTTAATTAAATTACTTTCAGTCTAATCATCTTACCTCAATATAAATGTTGATTTGTTCTTGGACATGTTTCAAACAATTCTGTTTTATCACCAGTCTGGACTGGTTAGATTTATGTTGCACACCATAGATGTCGATGTCAGCTCCATCCTGTGGTTGGTCAAAGAACCTCCAAACAAAAGAGCTGACTATTTGGGAAAAAATCTATATTCAGAAGAACAAAAACAGAGTTATGAATTTTGACATACCGACGGAGTGTGACCTTGTTTGGAGGTTCTTTGGCCAGTCACAGGATGGAGCTGACATCGACATCCAGGGTGTGCAACATAAATCTAACCAGTCTGGACAAGCTGACGATAAAACAGAATTGTTTTGAAACATGTCCAAGAACAAATCAACATTCATATTGAGGTAAGATGATTAGACTGAAAATAATTTAATGGTGTAATAAGTTTAACCATTGCTGTGATATCGTGTACAGTGATGGAGGTCATTATATGGGGATTGCAATGGTTTCAATTGCAGCTTTGGAATTTGTTAATATGATTAATTTATGTTTGATGTCTGTTCTGAAGATCTTTTAGTGCACTTCCTGTGAGGTTTATTTCTGCATTTTTTATATAATAAATTTGGGAATTTTTAATATTATCAGGTTTTATTGATAAGAATAAAATGAATTGTGAATTCTTCTTACCTCATACTGTATCAGCGACCATCGTCACCATCATTAGCTGTTTTCATGCCTGTCAATTTTTTCTTTTGCCGGTAATTATCCAAACTGCCATCTGGTGTTCTTTTGAAGGAATCATTTTCTAAACTGCCATCTGTTGTATTTTTGAAGAACTTTGTAATCAAGCTTGATTCGTCTGGAATCTCGAAGTTCATGGTTCTAGTATGGTTTTTTTGAATATATATATTTTCCCGAACTGTTAAATCCAAAGGTTTGGATAGATGTTTCAAAAGTTTTGCTTCTTTTTCAATTCTATGATTCTCTAATAAACTATGTGCTGCTATAGCTGAGAAATTGAAAAATCAGCTACAGCAGCACATAGTGTATTAGAGAATCACAGAATTGAAAAGAAGCAAAACTTTTGAAACATCTATCCAAACCTTTGGATTTAACAGCTTGGGAAAAGATATATATTCAAAAAAACCATACTAGAACCATGAACTTCAAGATTCCAGACGAACCAAGCTTGATTACAAAGTTCTTCAAAATACAACAGATGGCAGTTTAAAAAATGATTCCTTCAAAAGAACACCAGATGGCAATTTGGATAATTACCGTCAAAAGAAAAAATTGACAGTCGTGAAAACAGCTGATGATGGTGACGATGGTCACAGATACAGCGGTGCTGTGTTTAAAAAAACATAGAAGTATGAGGTAAGAAGAATTCACAATTAATTTTATTTTTATTTCTACATATTTTCATATGGGCCCAAGGGAACATATTGTGAAAATAATTGCTAATAAACTTCTGCACCTGTCTGTTATTTATTAGTGAGGCATCTATGTACAATCTTAACAATTCATTTTGGAGGTATGTTTCTTTTAAGGTCTGAAGTGCTAATGGTCATTGAAGTTCTGAGGGTCATTAAGTTTGAACTTTTATAGGAATATATCACCCTGAGGTTTAATTTAAAATAAATTAAAATGTTTCATACCTCTCCTCATAACCAATCTTCTAAGCAGATCATGATTTCAGGGTATTGGTTGTCCCATCCTCAGTACATCTTGACGACTGATATTATGTCGATCAGAAGAATAATTTCTTCTACCCTCTATTGGTGGACCGATAAACCTCTGTTATGTCGATATAACATCAGTCGTCAAGATGTACTGAGGATGGGGCTGCCAATGCCCTGAAATCGCGATCTACTTAGAAGATTTGTTATAAGGAGAGGTATGAAACATTTTAATTTATCTGTCATTAAGTTTGTTGATCGGTGCAGTAAAAAAAATGTGTGATGCTCTATATCTTGGTATTATAAAGAATTTGTTAATTTTTGTGTCTGTTCTGCTCTTTCTGAATTGTTATGAGGTAAGATAGAATCAAATGTTTCATACCTTTCTTCATATTAATCTTTAGGTAGACCGCGTGTACTTAGAAGATTAATACGAGGAGAGGTATGAAACATTTGATTTTATCTTAAATTAACCTCATGTCATTTATTCCTATGCAAGTTCAATGTTATGAGGTATTTTCTCTGTGAATTGTTTAATTCCAAGATGCATTCACTTGATGCTGAATGATACTTGTTGTTTTTGTATTGATTACTTTCTGTTCATCATAATACAGGACTCTATAAATATCAAGTTCTCAGAGATTTCCTAAAATCATTTATTTAAGAAGAGTTACATCATTCATAAATGGAATCATTAATTAAAATTAATTTTGTCTTCTACATTAATTACAACATAATAAATAATTAATAGGAATATGAATCAGAAACTTCATTACATTTTTGAGGCAAAATGAAAATTTTCAGATTCATTTTGTATTTATTCTATTGTACCTCATAGTATGCTGTGTTAGCTCAGGTGGTAGTGTACCTGGTTCATGATTAGTGGACCCAGGTTTGATATCTGGTGGCATTGGAAATTTTAATTGTAAAATTTCAATCTTGAACTAGAAATGGGGATGCTAGCGTACTATTTTTAATTGTCAGATTGTGCACTAGATGCCTGGATTAAATTTCAAACACCTCCACAGTACACATGTTGAAAAGACATGCATTACTGTTGACAGCAAATTGTTCGACGGATGTGGACATTAAGCCAGTGATCCCCATTTATTTCATCAGGAGTAGGCTATGTGGTGGCAACATCGGGTTTCATCACCTCTCTTCTCTTCTTAAATATCCCTTATACAACACACTTACATCACATATAAACACTCATTCTACCCTCTCTCTGTAAACAATGCAAGTACACATAATCTATGTAAAGTGGTCTGCTGAAGTGGTGCATAAAAATTTAAAGTAGACCACATTAATATCATCTATATGCATAGGGCAAAACCTGAAGCATGAAAAATGCAGTGGGTGTCATTGGAATATACATGCATATTTGCTTCATAGAGTCATTTCCCATGAATTTTTTAATAAATTGAATATTGCTTACTTTAAGAATACATGTGACATGTGTTGGAGCCTTGTCAGCTTCATCTACAACAAGGACATGTCCATGTTTCACAGCCTGTACCAATGATGAATCTTCATATACAACTACTCCGTCCCTAACTGTAGGTTGAAGAGTCAATGTTTGTACTGTTGTATCCCTGAAATGATTAAAAAAAAACAGAAAAGGTCAGACTATTTTTTAATGTTCTGGTTTCCAAATATTTCCAGAAAACTGTAAGAAATGTTCACATGATGATATTAGAAGATTTTGGGCTACAAGGCAATGGTTTATAACTGGTGTTTGTCCCAGACGTTTCTCCCTCAGCTAGAGAGGGCATCTTCAGTGACGAGTTGTTCTAGGTGATGTTCCCTGTTAGGAAGCTTGCCAGCTTCCGACCAAGGAACATCACCTAGAAGAACTTACTACTCATTGAAGATGCCCTCTGTAGCCGAGGGGGAAATGTCTGGGACAAATACCAATTACACTGGTCGACAATGTTTTCTTCACAAGAAATCTGATTAGTGAATCTAGTGCATTTTTTCATACTGAATTCAGATATATAGTCAGAATTTTTCCATCAGGCACAATTTTTTTGTGACAGCTACTTTTTAAAAATTGATTTTAGCATTCTCTTTGACCTGTCATAGGAACCTTTACCATATATGTAGCGATTTTATTCAAGCTCTATTTAAGAAAATTATATGTAATGTCATGCTGAACCACCAAAAGACAAGACTGTGCGGGTTCATGCACGTTTTAACATGCTCAGACCTGTTAATCTGCATTGCACTGTGTCAGTATTGAGCTGACTGTGAGTTTGTTAGCACGAATATCACTAGTGAAAATATATTTCCTTTCTTTCTGTTTAGAAGTGCATTGTGTGTGTTGTGTTTTAGAGTTTTCTTCTTTCATCATGCCATGGAAGTGTATAAATCATGCAGATAATTTCTGCTATATTTGTGATGAGTTGGCCTTCAAGTCTCAGAGGGGAAATTTCACACCACTTGTAAAAGAGCATTATGAACTTTACTTTGGCTGTCAAGTGGGTGATTTTGATAAGAGCTGGGCCCCAAATATATGCTGTGTTTCGTGTGTTAGACTGTTGATTGGGTGGAAAAATGGTACACATCATATGCCATTTGCAATTCCCATGATTTGGAGGGAATCGAATGATCATCTAACTGATTGTTATTTTTGTTTAACAAATATTAAAGGAATCACATCTAAATCAAAATATACAGTTATGTATCCGAATTTGCCATCTGCAATGAGGCCTGTCTTACACAATGAAGAGTTCCCTATACCAGTATATGCAGATATGACCTTAACTCGTAACTCTCATTCTGACCTAGCTCAAACTGAAAATGATTCAGATGGAAATAAAAATATTCTTACATATGAAAGCAGTAGCTGTTCATCAGAACCATACTTTCCCAATCAACAATACCTCAATGATCTGGTTCGGGATTTAAATCTGTCTAAACAGCAAGCTGAAGTTTTAACTTCCAGACTCAAAGGCTGGAATCTACTTCAAAAAGATGTAAGAATATGTAGTTATCGTAGCCGCCATAGTGCTTTCAAAGACTGTTTCTCTGAAGGAAATGATATCGTGTACTGCAATGATATTTGTTCTGTTATGGAAACTCTTGGGCATCAACACCAGCCAAATGAGTGGCGATTGTTCATAGACTCCTCTAAAGTTAGTTTGAAGGCTGTGTTGCTACATATTTGCAATGACCTTCCATCAATACCTGTTGTACATGCCACTGATATGAAAGAGACATAAGAAAATATGAAACTGGTTTTGTAGAAAATCCAATATGAAAAATATAAATGGTATATCTGTGGTGATTTAAAGGTCATTGCTTTATTGCTTGGTTTGCAACTTGGGTTCACCAAATTTTGCAGTTTTTTGTGCAAATGGGACAGCAGAGATAAGAAGTCTCACTACGTTAGAAAATCATGGCCTAAACGTGAATCTCTTATCCCTGGCCAGAAAAATGTGTCACATATCCCTTTAGTGAATCCTGAAAAAGTAGATTTACCTCCATTGCATGTTAAATTAGGAGTAACGAAAAATATTGTGAAAGCTATGGATAAACTTTCTGATGCATTCTTGTACTTAAAATGGAAATTACCCGAAGTCAGTGATGCTAAACTGAAAGAAGGAATTTTTATAGGGCTCCAATTATGGTCACTAATGGCTGATTGAACATTTTGAAGGTCTGTTAAATCCTCTGGAAAATGCAGTCTGGCAGTCTTTCAAAAATGTATGTTGCAATTTCCTTACAAACCATAAAGCAGAACATAGTGACTTATCTTCTACATTCTTATAAAGCTATGGGATGCAACATGTCCTTAAAATGCCCTTTTTGGACTCTCACTTAGACTTCTTTCCGGAAAATCTTGGGGCTGTCTCTGATGAACACGGTGAGCATTTTCATCAGCTAATTTCCAATGGAAAAGAGGTACCAAGGCAAGCGGAGTTCTAATATGCTGGCTGACTACTGTTGGACAAAGAAGAGAGATGTTTGAGATGCAAAATATGCCCGAAAATCACTATCTACCACTTTCTAGGTAAGTCAGAATGAGTTAGTTGGATGGATTTTATTAAAAATTATAAAAAATGTAAATGAATATCACAGAAAACTCTTGCCTGATAGGAAAAAAAAAAAACTGAAATGATATTTAAATTCAGGATGAAAAATACTTCTAAAATCTCATATTTATATTCTTGTGAAAGAAAAAAGTTTATTTTTTTTTAATATAATAAATTTGGGAACATTATGAGGTTTTATTGATAAGAATCAAATAAATAGTGAATTCTTCTTACCTCATACTTCTATGTTTAGAAAATGATTCCTTCAAAAGAACACCAGATGGCAATTTGGATAATTACCGGCAAAAGAAAAAATTGACAGTCATGAAAACAGCTGATGATGGTGACGATTGTTGCCGATACCGCGGTGCTGTATTTAAAAAAACATAGAAATATGAGGTAAGGCCAGTGTTATGGCCTTATAGCTCAAATCTTCTAATATCGTGATTTCTGGCCGTGAAAGCTTGTATTCTACAATGTTCACATAACTTTCTTTTGGCAAAGTATTATTATTTTCTAATGTATAAAAATGATGTAAATTTATATCAGTTGTAAAAGATCTGACCCTTATATCTGATATTTCTATTTGTACGACTCTTATCATATTTGTTATCAGCAGTTTCAGTAGGAAATAATTATATTGTAAAAGTGAAACTTTTTACATGATAAAACTTCAATCAAATGCTGGGCCTTGGCAATGAAGCCATTAGCACATATATATAATGGAGCCATTAGCACACAAACACATACACACACATATATATATATATATATATATATATATATATATATATGCTAATGGCTTCATTGCCAAGGCCCAGTATTTGATTGAAGTTTTATCATGTAAAAAATTATATATACTGAGACGCGTTGTAGTAGCGTCGTTTAAAATATGTGGGCTGGCGAGAGAAACCTCGCATTGGTGGACTGGATTAGCAAATAGCCAATCATGAGTCATGGAATCCACCGAATTTTCTTTGCTAATAGTCAGAGAGTTCTACGAACATCTGTTCCCCCATTCAAGAAACATTGGAAGACTAGAGGGTTCCACGTTGAAACATCTCATTCATGGACCTGTAAATTTCTGTCTAGTCGCCTATAAATATGTGGTGAGAGCAGGACGACCCCCAGTCAGTAAAAAGACATCCCCACAATAGATAGCGAGAGGTTAAATTGTGAGGAAGTACTGTGTCTGTAATTGTGTGATAAGTGATCATCTAATAAACCTGCAAAGAAGAATAGTTGTAAGATAAAATTGTGATCGAAGATTTAGTGATAATTGTGAGAAGAAAATGAAGTGAAAACAAAAATTTTACACAGCAACTGTGTACTTATTTAAGTCCAAATAAGTTAAAGGAAAACCCTGTGCCATCAGTGACATCTTGGTGTCAGAAGTAGGATTATGTACACGCCAGTAACGTTGGAGAAGTCGGTAAAGCAGAGTGCTGATCAGCAGAGGGATTGCCATCTGTCATCGAAAAGGAGAACTACACCGGTAAGTAATAAAAAAAATAATTAATAAATAAATGGAAAACATTCAAGAAATTCTTAATGAATTATTAAAACAAGTTAATACATCCAATTTAGAAATTAAACAAATGCAAAAACAAAATGAACAAATACAGAAACAAAATGAGGATTCAAAACGCAAATTATTTACTCGGATTGAAACATCTAACACAGAAATACAAAAACAGATCAGTATACAAAATGAAGAAATTAAAAGAGAATTGTTAACCCAGAATGAGAAACTGCATGAAAAAATTGAACAAATTAAAGAAAACTTTAATTTAGTAACACAGGAAATAAAAGCAGACATTTCTAGTATTGAACAAAGAGTAAATGAACAAGAAGACAATTTACATAAAATTGATGGAGAATTTTGTCGCATGCAAGAACATTGGGAAAAAACACTTGATCAACAAGAAAAGAATAATATTCAGTTTTATAACATCTGAAGTTCAACATGCAATGGAAAATTTACAAAGTGATTTTATGACCAGGACCGAAGTTCGACAACCGACTGACGCCCCAAGTCAACATGGAATTAAGAGTCCCAAATTCGACTGTTCCACATCATGGGACATATTTAAATGGCAATTTAACACCATCTCAACACACATGGTTGGACAATGGAAGAAAGGACGACCCAATTAATCGCCTCCTTACAGGGATCTGCTGCAGAAATTCTAAGAAGCCTTCCAGGAGAATGTCGTGCCGTGGACATATTGGACGCCTTAGACAACCATTAAGGCATATCATCACCTCGTGCAGCCTACCATGCCCAGCTGAAAGCCCATGACCAGCACATCGGGGAGTCACTACAAGAACATGCCATGGCCATTGAATAACTAGCCCACAAGGCCCTCAGCGGATTCCTAGCAGTGTTCATCGATGGAGAGGTGGCATCCGCTTTCGTCTGCGGTCTGAGGGACCGTGAAATTAAACAACACCTGCTGCTGGCAGAACCTCAGGTCACTAATGGAGCACTGAGTACGGCATTACATCTCAAGGCGGCAAAGGAGACCACACACTACCTCGACCTGGCATCGTCGCGAGTGAGACAGCTGATTGTGGAAGATGCCGAGGAGCGATGCTAATCACCACCCGAGCATTGCAGATATGGAAGACCGACCTGTTGGAATTGCGGGCGGGTTGGACATCTGAGGCAGGACTGTGATCGCAGGACCAGGAAAACTAAAATGGGCCGATGTGAGGAGGGGGCCACCGGCGGTGCAGTCATCATCATCATCATCCCCTCAATTAATTCTGAACGCCGTGAACAACATAGACGACGAGGGACTTATAGCCGACGGATGGATCCACAGATGGCCCTGCTGGGTACTCGTCGATATGGGAGTGTCGCTGACCAAAGTAGCAGAGGGGTTGCCTGAGAGGACGCTGCTACGGAAATATGAGCTGCATACCACATCAGGGTACAGCATGCCTGTGAAGGAGGAGGTTCTCCTGGAGTTGATCCTAGGAAGGTGCAAGCTGCTGCGACTGTGGGCATTCGTCGCCGGAATTGCCGAGGATGTAATCTTAGGCCTAGACACCCTGAGTATGTACGATGCTACTGTGGACATCAGACGACGAGTACTAGGTTTCGCCCATGATGAAATCCTACTCAATGATGTGGATCAGAGACCAGCCGTCTGCAGATTAGTCCTGAAGGAGAAGAAGGTGATCCCAGCTGGTTGTGAGATGTTGGTGGAAGGACACCCCGACAAGACATGCTGCTGGACACCAGAATAAATCCCCAAGATGGACTGTTTGTGGCTAGAACCTTGTCACCAGCCCGTGAAGTCATCCCTGTGAGAATCCTGAATGTGACAACCCAAGACCAGGTGGTACCTAGTGGAACGGTCCTGGGTACCTGTGAACCCGTTACCACCGTAATGACCATTGACAACGAGACACCAGGAGGGAGAAGTCGGAATGAAGATCCATCACTTCGGGAGTTGCTACAAAGGGCTGCCAGCAACCTCAACGAAGGACAGGCGAACAAGGTTCGTAACCTGGTGGTCTAGTTCCGAGACATTTTCAGCCTCACTGAAAACGACCATGGCAGGACAGACAGAGTGATGCATCACATCGATACCGGAGACACCCACCCGATAAGACAACCGCCTCGACAGGCCCCACTAGCAAAGCAGGCAAAGATAAATAAACAATTGGAGGATATGAGGGCTCGTGGTATCATTGAAGGATATGATAGCCCTTGGTCTTTACCTGTGCTACTGGTGAAGAAGAAGAACGGAGAGATGCAGTTCTGTGTTGACTATAGGAGGCTGAACGATGTCACCAAGAAGGACTGCTTCCCTCTGCCAGGAATTGACGACACCTTGGACACTTTCGCAGGATCCCAATGGTTCTCCACCCTTTTGATCTTAAATCGGGCTACTGGCAGGTGACACTGCACCCAGAAGATAAAGAGAAAATAGCATTCTCCACTGGGCAAGGGCTATGGCAATTCACAGTTAAGCCCTTTGGATTGTGTAATGAACCTGCTACTTTCCAACGTCTCATGGAGGCAGTTATGAGAGGCCTTACCTATGATGCCTACTTGATATACCTGGATGACATCATTGTAATAAGAAGAAGCTTCAAAGAACAACTAGCCAATCTACGAAGAGCCTTTGAGATATTACGGCAAGCGCGACTTAAGTTAAATTCTAAGAAATGCCAGCTATTTCAATGGGAATTTTCCTACCTGGGACACATTGTGCAGACCAATGGAGTAGCTATGGATCCTGAGAAGTTGAAGGCTGTAAAAGAATGGCCCAAACCAATAGACAAACAAGAGCTTCGTTGTTTCCTGGGCCTGTGTAGCTACTATAGAAGATTCGTCAAGGGGTACTCCAACATCGCCAAGCCCCTGACCCAACTGACTGAAGAAAAACGGGCATTCGAGTGGACTGAAGAAACCGAGATGGCATTCCAGAATCTGAAAGAAGCCCTTTGCACTGCCCCTGTTCTTGGATATCCGATGCTGGATGGGAAGTTTATCATCGACACCGATGCCAGCAACATGGGCATCGGAGCTGTGCTGTCCCAAGACCAAGGTGGACACGAGAAGGTCACTGCCTTCTTCAGTCGAACCCTGTCCAAGGCTGAGAGGAACTACTGTGCCATCCACCGGGAGCTACTCGCCATAGTGAGCACCCTTAAACATTTCCACAAGTACCCATATGGTCAAGCATTCCATCTCAGAACTGATCATTCTGTGCTCACCTGATTGCTAAATTTCTGCAACCTGGAAGGACAGACTGCTAGATGGATCCAACAGATCCAAGAATACAACTTTACATCGGAGCATCACCAGGGCAAGAAACACTCCAACGCAGACACCTTATCTCATCGACCCTGCCTCAAAAACTGCAACCATTATACCTGAGTTTAGCAACGTGAAGGCACTGGAATGGTGAGAGTTGTAACCACCCAGCCTGCTGCTGGTTGGGATGAAGATGCCTCGAGGAGCTACATGACATCGACATTGGCAGGTTCTACATGAGAAAGAATCTGTACAACGACCAGCCTGGGCAGAGATAGCAGACCGCAGCACTACCTACAAGAGCTACTGGGTCCAATGGAAGTCTCTAGGTGTGAAGAACGGGATCCTAAAAAGAATATGGGAGCCTGCCGATGGAAAGACAACCACCGAACATCTGGTTCTGCCCAGAAATAAGATTCAGGAGGTGTTAGAGGAAACCCATGGTGGAGTGTCTGGACGACATCTAGGGGTTAACAAAACCCTAGACAAGGTTCGTCGCCGCTTCTACTGGCTGCACCAACAGAGTGATGTCAAGAGATGATGCCAACAGTGTGACATCTGTGCAGCCAGGCGAGGTCCTTGAACATGCAGCAGGGGTACCGTGCAGCAATACAATGTGGGAGTACCATTTGAGAGGATCATCATCGACGTGGCAGGCCCCTTTCCAGAGATGGACGCTGAGAACTCGTACCTGTTGCTGGTCATGGACTACTTTACTAAATGGCCATCCCCAATCAAGAAGCCTCTACCATAGTCGACGCACTAGTCAACAACTTCTTGTGTCGCTACGGAGTACCAATGGAGCTGCATAGCGACCAGGGATGCAACTTCGAGTCCCAGTTGATGAAGGAGCTGCTGCAACGCCCGGGGGTACATAAGACCAGGACTATGCCCCTTCATCCACAATCTGATGGGATAGTAGAACGCTATGTGAAGACGGTGGAGGAATATCTACGCAAGGTGGAGAGATTGGGATACCAGGGTTCCACTGTTCCTTCTGGCCTACCGAGCGTCTACCCACGACACCACTGGAATGACACCTGCCAGGATGGTCTTCGGGAGGGAGTTACGGCTACCTTGTGACCTTCAGTTTAGATCTCCACCTGATTCTGACCAGCCGGCAGCTGACTACGTGTGGGAGCTGACCGACAGACTGAGAGAAATTCATCAGCATGCTAAAGAACACCTCAAACTAGTTAGTGACAGGAAGAACGTGTGTTATGACCATCTGGGCAACTCCACTGGATTCAACAAAGGCGACTTGGTATGGCTGTACCGACCTACATGAACGAAGGGGAAATCGTCAAAGCTACAATGCTCCTGGGATGGACTATACAAGGTGGTGAAGAGAATCAATGATGTGGTTCACCGGATTCAGCACCAGCCCAGAGGAAAACTTATTGTCGTACATCTAGATCGATTCACTGAATACAAGGGAACTGATCGAGACAATCAGCTCTAAGGAGGGGACATGTGACGTGTTGTAGTAGCGTTGTTTAAAATGCGCGGGGCCGACGAGAGAAACCTCGCATTGGTGGACTGGTTTGGCAAATAGCCAATCGCGAGTCGTGGAATCTACCGAATTTTCTTGGCTAATAGCCAGAGAGTTCTACGAACATCTGTTCCCTCATTCAAGAAACATCGGAAGACTAGAGGGTTCCACGTCGAACATCTCGTTGATGGACCTGGAAATTTCCATCTACTCGCCTATAAATATGTGGTGAGAGCAGAATGACCCCTATCAGTGCCGAGTTAGTTCCACGATAGATAGCAAGAGGTTAAACTGTGAGGAAGTACTGTGTCTGTAATTGTGTGATAAGTGATTATCTAATAAACCTGCAAAGAAGAATAGTTGTAAGATAAAATTGTGATTGAAGATGTAGTGATAATTGTGAGAAGAAAATAAAGTGAAAACAAAAATTTTACATAGCAACTGTGTACTTATTTAAGTCCAAATAAGTTAAAGGAAAACCCTGTGCCATCAGTGACTATATATATATATATATATAAAAGATAAAACTTGTTCCTCTAATAAATTTAAACATAAATGCTGTCCTGTATTATTAACATTTTAACATCTAGAATCTTAAACTAAGAAATATTCCTAATGAATTTAATTAAAAATGATAAAATTAGAAATGCTTTTTATGGATAACATTTTGTTAACATATTCTATGTGAGATAATTTCTGAAGAGGCAACCTGTGTCTCCACACTTCAATAGACTTTATTCATATTCATATATTTCATATATGTGAAATAACATTACGAGATTGTCCACCGCTGTGGTCTCGAGGTAGCATGCTGCCTTGTCATGCAGCGGGCCCGGGTTCAATCCCCGGTCGGGACAGTTTTTCTGGGTGAGGTTTTTATCGGGGGTTTTCCTCACTTGTAAGACAAATGTCAGGAAAACTTTAAGGCCCAAACGGTCCTCGAAATCATATGGCCATCACAAGCATCATCATTCATATTCATCTTAGATTAAGCTTAGGATTAAGAACTCTCCTAGCGCACCACTATCATCATCGTCACCCATCATATCAGAGCAATGCAACCCCATCTTCCAGGCGCCCCAACCTCAGAAGTAGGTTACAAGTATGCCATGCCAGGAGAAAACATCAGGAATGTCGAAAGACAACCTGGGGCAATTGAAAAAAAAGAAAAAAGAGGTTCTTAATTGAATGAATGAATGAAGGAGTCATTTCTTATCTTACCTCATAGTGAGTCATAATATTGGTTGAAAATGGGAGGGAAAACTGCAGTTCCCGTGTTTAAGAAAACATAAACAATGAGTAGAGATCCATGAAACTTGCGAGTCGTGATCACACAAAATGCTCTAATTTTGTTATATTCTTGTACCATTCCTTACTCCACTTTCCATAACTTCAAAAAAGCATTTATGAATTGCGAAATAATGCAAAATCCTACGATAATGCAAAATCACACCAAAATTAAAAAAATTCAAAGAATTACAGAGATTTTTTTTTGTTCTATTCATGAAATTTTCATAATGCATTTTTAAACACTGTTTTCGGATTCCATCTTCTTTTAACTGCCATATCTGCTTCCTCCATGCACTCTTGCAACACAGTTCACAACACAGAGGTAATATTTTCTGTCCTTCTCATGCTCAAATATGGTCTCTCTCCATAGATTTTTAGTTCTATGGCCAATATGAATTCCAAGAAATACAAATTATATTAACGTGTAAGATAGTTTTTTTTCCCCCTAAATTTTGCAGACATAATTATCAATTTTTTGTATCAATCATTATTAAGCAATGGTATGTTCAAATCTGAAGAGAACATTTCTTTAGTATAAGCAGCCAGATATAATGAGAACAGTTATGTCTCGTAGACTGTGATGGGCAGAACATGTGGCACAAATGGGGAATGAAAGACGTGCATGGAAGCTTCTTGTAGAAAAACCAGAGGGAAAACGCCCAGTTGGTAGATCAAGAATGAGGTGGGAGAATAACATTAATTATGATTTGAGGGAAGTAGATTATACAGGGGATGGTTGGAAAACACTGGCTCAGGATAGGGATGTATGGAGAGCTTATGTCTGTACGGCCATGCACCTACGGGTTCGATAGTGCCAGTGAGTTAGTTAGTTATAAGCAGTAACTTGACAATAATGCAAGCACTGCCAAATTTGAATAAGTCAACAATGGACCATGAGTAATTATACCATATTGATAAATGTTATTATTCCCAATTTAATTAAAACAGAATTTAATTACATAAACATACTTTTCTACTGGATTACATATCTATAACATGGATTTTTAACAAAATGTAACAAAACAAATACTGACAGTTTGAACAACAATTGCCACGTGCAATTTTAATTCCCCCTCTTTCCCCCTTCAAACTTTGTTTCAATCAACAGATACATTCAGTGAATGTGAAATGTATACCTTGGTCAGTTTGTGTTTTACTTAAGTCTCAAGTAATTTTTATTATCATTTGTTTTTTGTTTTTAATTTTCTACCTATTATCATGCCAAAACCAAATGTGTCAGCCACAATTAGAGCACACAAATTCAGCAGTAAAAGTTTTTTTTGTAAATCATAAAAAATATTGATGTGCCGGTACTGTGACAAAAGACTAGAATATGAAAGAAAGGATACTTTGCTAAAACATATAGCCAGTGAAATTCACAAAAATCCTAAGAATAAGAAGACATCAATGAAGCACCAATTATCTGTTGAAGGGTCCTTTTTACATGCTAAAAAGCAAATAAGACAAAACAGAGTTCATTGCTGACACTACGGAGGCATTTTTGAGTGCAGGAATTTCTGTGGAAAAGTTAGATCATCCCAAGATGAGAGAATGATTGGGCAAATATATAAAGGGCAGTTTTGACTTGCCTTCTGCAGATAGAATCCGGCAACATTACATACCAATAATTATTGGTATAAGTGGAGGATTTAACTTTTACAGGAATTAATCACTATGAAGTTTAATTTATGGTAAAATAAAATGTTTGCTACATCTCCTCATACAAATCTTCTAAGTAGATCGCGATTTCGAGACCATAACAGTCTCATATTCAGTACTATTTTTTCAACTGATGTTATGTTGATTGGAAGAAACTCTTCTCCTTCCCTCTGTTGGTGGACTGATGAACCTCTGGATCAAGTCAGAATTTCCGGGAATTTTGAAGTTCATAAGTTTTCCTTTGTTTTTCTGATGTGGATTTTTTCCCAAACCGGAGTTCCGTTTGTTTATCTATTTGTTTAATTAGACTGGCTTTTGATTCAATTAAATGTTTTTGGACCAAGCATGAGCAGCTACTGCTGACTTTTCCACTTCTCCATTTTTGCATTTCTAAGATGTTCTTTCACCCTTGTTTTCAAATTTCTTTTTGTTTTTCCAATATAAATTTTGTCACAATCCCTGCATTTGATTTGATAAATTCCTGATTTGTTTTCTTCTTCAATTCTTTCATTTTTATTGGTTTTAATTATCCTGTTAAAGCTGTATTTGTTCTTTGGCGCCAATCTTATATTAAACTTTTTGAAATTTTTTTTTTAAACTTATGGTGTTTCAATGGATGGTAGTGAATTTCTTGAATTTTATTTTTTCTGTTTCTTTTATATGTGTGCTTTCATTAATTAATCTGCTCATGCTTGGTCCGAAAAACATTTAATTGAATCAAAAGCCAGTCTAATTAAACAAATAGATAAACAAAAGGAACTCACGGTTTGGGAAAAATCCACATTCAGAAAAACAAAGGAAAACTTATGAATAGTTGAATGCAGGCTTTCACGGCCGGTAATCATAATGTTGAGTGATTCCGGGTTCTGTGGCCGTGGTCCATAGTTGGTGTTGATACCAGACGTTTCGCCCTCAACTGCGGAGGGCATCTTCAGTGGCGAGTGCTTCTAGGCGTGTTTCCTGGTCGGAAGCTCTACTTAGAGGGCGAAACGTCTGGTATCAACACCAACTATGGACCACGGCCACAGAACCCGGAATCACTCAACATTATTAGAAAACTTATGAACTTCAAAATTCCTGCAAATTCTGACCTGATCCAGAGATTCATCGGTCCACCAACAGAGGGAAGAAGAAGAGTTTCTTCTGATCGACATAACAGTCTCCAAAATAACACTGAAGATGAGACCGTTATGGTCTCGAAATCGCGATCTACTTAGAAGATTTGTATGAGGAGAAGTAGGAAACATTTGATTTTACCATCCATCTATCCCTCCATAATAATTTGCCCGAGGGCAGGTCTTTCACTGCAATCATAGCATTGTCATGCTATGCTTGCAGCTTTACTAGGGAATTGTAGGTGTGGTAGCTTCCCATTGCTTTCCACACCAGTGAAGGATGATGATGATGGCCATATGATTTTGGGGACCGTTTGGGTCTTAAAGTTTTGCTGACATTTGTCTTACAGGTGAGGAAGAACCCCGATAAAAACCTCACCCAGAAAAACTGCCCCGACTGGGGAACAAACCCAGACCAGCTGCATGACAAGACAGACCACAGCAGTGGACGATTTTACCATAAGTGGAGGAATTGAAACAATTAGAAAAGGACAAAAAACTTTTCATCATATGTGATGAAACAGCTGAAAATCTGGGAACTGCATATTTAATATTCTGTTTCTTCTTTTGGAGGACACATATTAGCAAAGAGTTTACTTGCTGCCAGTACTGTGCTTGACAAAGCCACTGGTTCAACATGCACTCAAAGTATTGTGGACACTTTAAATAAATATAAAGTTGGAGATGACATAGTGCAAGGGATTATTACCGACTCAGCACGGTACATGTGCCAATACTCTAAAATGCTTAGTGGGGGAGAAACTTGCCCATATTCAATTCTGGGCTCACAAAATTAACTTAGTGGGTCAGATTTGGCAATTGAACATAACTGTTGTTAAAACAAAAGCTACATTTCCCAATACAAGAAAAAGGAAGCATTTGTATCTTGACTTTCTTCGTGAGAAATATGAGAATGACCTTGGAAAAGTTAGGCATTTTCCTATGCCAGTACAAACTAGATGGAACACATGGTTTGAAGCTGCAAAGTATATACATCAATACCTTGATGACATATTGGAATTTATGAAGCAGCTGGGTGAAGAAAATAGAGGCATGAAGTTTCTTAAAGATGTAAGTTCCCAATTCTTAGCCATCACAAAAGTTCAAGCTGAATTTGTTGCTGATAACTGCAACTGATTTGTTAATTTAATTACCTTCTTGGAAAATAACAGTTATCCCACAGTTCATGTTCTTCATTCCAAACTAAAAGTTATGGAGAATATGCTTGATTTATTAACAAAAGAGGTATTCTCGACCCAAAAGGAAGATTTCCGAATGATATTTTGAATTGAAAGCCACAGGGAACAAGACCAAGAGGAAGACCCAAAGATCGATGGGAAGATGACGTAATTGAAGATTTAAGAGAGATGGGGATTTTTTACTTGAAATCTACTGCACAAGATAGGAAGAAATGGCGTAAACTAGTTGAGAAGGCCAAGACATTCCACTGGAAGTCGTAGACCCTGACAAAGAAGAAGAAGAAGAGGTATTCTCGACACAACTCACAACTTTGTTGTAAGAGATGACAAATCTCAGGAAAGCTGAAATTGTGAACCAGTTAAAAACTACTGCACAAAAGAGTTTTACGAAGCTGAAAAAGTTGATTGTGGAAAGACCCTTCAAAATTGGCATTTGCAGCAAATAGTAAATTTAACTTTTATAGGAATTAATCACTATGAGGTTTAATTTCACCATAAGTTAGTAATTATTTGACCTCAGGACACCTAGTAATCAAATTTTCAGTGCTGACAGTGCCATGGTGGAATTGAAGAAATTGTCATAAGCAAGTGCCATTGAATCTTCTAAATTCTACGAAGGCTATGTTGTTCTCCAAGGCCTCATAAAAGAAGAGTTGAAAGTGTTAAGGTAGAATATACCTCATAGTGAGAATTCCTAAAATAAGTAAGTTGAAAGTGTACCTATGTAGACAATTGCAAAATGATTTGCTCTTTGAGGGAAGAGTATACCGAGTTTGTCAAGACATCTCTTGAAGCCATCTGGTATCCAACTTCAAATGTGGACTCAGAAAGATCTATTTATCAGTACGGTGTTGTGGTGAGTGATCAAAGGCGGAGATTGAAACCTGAGACTGCAGAGATACTCACCACGGTTGCTTTTTTTTAAAAGGTAAATTTTGCTTACTACGATTAAAATTTTATGCATTTTAGTGTATTAAAATCGATATAAATTGTACAACCTAAAAGTTGACCTTAAACTACACGCTTAAGACTATTTATTACTTTGAAGGTTATTAGTTTTAATTTAACTTAAAATCTATATATCATTCTAATTGGGTTTAATATACTAGACTAGGATTAAAAAGGTTCAAATTTACATTTTTTTTTTAGAATAACACCGCCAAATTCCAATAACATCAAAACCTTGAAATTTAAAATGAATTTTCCCTAAAAATATAACCACTTTCACAGATCTCTAACTATGAGGTAAGATAAGAAAGACTCATTCATTCATTCAGACTTTCTTCACCCATCTGTAATTTCATCATATCTATTGCAATAAGCTTATCTTAAGAAAAATAGAACACAAGTACATAACAAAATAAACTTACATCATGTACATTTTTTATTGTGGAAAATAAATATGATCTCGTTAATTAAAAAAAGTTTTTACTTTTTACTTTAATTGTAAACCTGATCATGGAGCTTACTAATCCTGATTTCATAAACAATTTCAATAATCGATTCCTACTTGAAGGACAATTAATTGAAGTTGCATGGACAATATACTGCAATATTTGTATTTGCACTTAAATGTACCTATGCAACTGGATGTATTCTCGAGGTCGGTTCAGAAGTTGTAACAGCCGGTCAGCAAGTTTATTTTTTCCAACCCCTTGATTTCCTACAAGTAATAAATGTTCTCCAAGTGAAAAATCTTGTAGAAGCCATTCCAATACAGATACATGCTGTAATCAAAAATACAAATATGATAAAAATGTCCATAATATTTTTTTTTAAATTTTAGTTCAGTTAAACACTTAAACAATCATCTCTATACATAATACAAGTATACACCACACAATATGTAACATCTTCCAAATAGTTATATAAATTGAAAATAGTCCATAATTAATGCCAACTATCTATCTAGTTTGTAGATGGCAGTTTGAAGAGGAATTCCTTCAAAAGAACACCAGATGACAGTCGTGAAAACAGCTGACGATGACGACAAAGTGTCGCCGATACTGCAGTGCTGTGTTAAAAGAAACATAGATGTATGAGGTAAGAAAAAAATCACGATTCATTTAATTATTAAAAAATCACGATTCATTTAATTATTATTGTAGATTGAAGTGTGAGAGGTGGACAATTCTTGCTGGGGTGATGTACAAGAGAGACATTTTGTCTCTAGTATTGCCCAAGGTTTACTGGGAAGGCCCAGTAAGAATTGTGGAAAGATGGTTAACAGGGACGCTAGTAATGGACAACCAAACCTTAGAAAGGTAGGTACTTCAAGAAAAAAACTAGGCAAAGATAAAGGTCTACGAGTAGTATGGTATGGTCACATTAAAAGAATGAATACTAAAAGGATACCAAGACAAGCACTGGAATTTAGAATAAGAGACTATGAGGTCAATCAAGATATAGATGGGAAGAACAATTTAAGAATAATTTTAAGGGAAGAGAAGATGAATGGATGGAAGAGATGGAGGAGACATAGAATGAATGACAGAGATGTAAGCTTGTTCTGCAGAATGGAGACACGAGAGTAGATGAAGAAGATCCATCTAGTGTAGAACCTGAAGCACAATAAGTGCAGTGGATTGTATAGGAAAAGACACACAAAGACACATTTTAATTAAATAAAAATAATTTATAAAAAAAACATTATGTGTATAGTGTAATGTTCCATTTTTCCAGGCTTTTTGTAAAATTGATATAATGAAATGAGAGATACTATGAAATAAATTACCTTACCTGAGGTACATCATAGAAGAGAATATCTGGTACTTTACTAGTAGCTGATGTTTGGTATCGTGGGGCTGTTGTGTTCCCTATCCTCACTGTATTACCTTGAACTTCACAAATATTTACATTATCTGTTGTTGAAAGAGGTGTCTTACTAATATCTGCTTCATGAAGGACATTGTCAAGGGCTTGTCGGGCTAATGTTGGTAGAAATCTATAACAAAGAAGGATATACCATAGATTTAAATAAAAAAATTAAAAACTGAGATGTGAACATGATTTTATGTAAAGGAAAAATTCATCACTAGACTGAATTGCTTATGGTTAACATATCTGTCAATACCTTTTAATATAATGTGTTTTACTTTTTTTAGAAATCCATGTTAAATCTTAAATTTAATGTGTATGATAACTTAAGTTTAGCAAGATGCTATTGTATACGCATCTTCGCCTTATCTCTGTTTATCTTGTTTTCACTTGTTTATGTTTGCATCAGACTGACTTTCTTGTTTGTTTATTTGTGAAAGCACTCAGTCTCGCATAACTGGTTTCAGTGTGTAAGTTAATGTATTTACTCATGTTAAGTTTAAGTTCTGCTCCTGCCCTAAGAGCAAACCAGTTAGATTAAGCTCTGCTTCGATGAGTTGTCGGAGTCATTACTTACATTCTATAACATTGATAAAAGTTTACGCTACATTCTACAATGTTGCGTCCTGATACCTCGCTCCGAGACGGTGTCCGCCTCCTGTTCTATTAGAGCAGGTTGCTTCATCGTATTTTCACGATACTATAAAAACTGTTTTTTTAATTACATCAAGTTAAAGTGTGTTTCTAATAGTCTACTTGACATAGTGAACAATATTCATGAAGCCAGAGTGAAAAAGTTGTTTTTATTATTAGGAACAGGCTGCCATCCGTCAACTTTGGGATCGGCAATATTTGTTAATCACAGTGACCACAACCGAGGACATCGTATCCCTATAGCAATTGAACAGACCGGGAAGATTTAAAATATGTACCGAAATCCTATACCATACTTTGAGATATACTTATTTAGGTAACATTTTTTATCACTCACCCTCACCCCATATTCTTCTTCTTTTTTTAAAACTATTTTTGGAACTTTACACTTCAGTTCCATCTTCAGTAATTTTGTGACCGTTGTTCTGTCATCTTGAAGAGCTGCCTTTCGCTCCCTCTGTTGGTAGACTGAAAAACCTTGAAATCAGGTAATTTTCATCGGGAATTTCAAAGTTCATTAATGTCTCCTTTTTGGTTTTTTTAATGTAGATTTTTTCCCAAACAGTGAGTTCTTTTGGTTTTTCTATTTGTTTTAATAATATAGCCTTCTTTTTGATAAAATGTTTTTCGGAACATGCATAGGCAGTCACTGCAGACTTTTCTACATCCCCTTTCTTGATGTTCCTTCACTCCGGTTTTCATATTTCTCTTAGTTTTTCCTATGCAGACTTACATTCTTCACATTTAATCTGATAAATCCCAGACTTGTTTTCTTCTTCTATTTTCTAATTTTTGTTAGATCTAATTAATCTACTGATGCTATAGACATTTTTGGGTGCCAACCTTATGTTGAAATTAATTTTTTTTTAAAACTTATGGTGCTTCAATGGATAATATGTGAATTTTCTAAATTTTACATTTTCTTCTTTTTCTTTTAGAAGAGTGCTTTAATTAATAATTTTTTGTCTTTTGAACTTGCTTATTTTCTTGTGTATCATTCTTTCTTCAAATCCATTTTTTGTAGCCATCTTGATTATGTGTTCATTTTCTTTTTCATAATTTTCTTTGTTCATGGATATGTTCACTAATATATATGTCAAACATTGAAAACTGCCACTTTGTGAGCTATGTGATTGAAACCTGAAGATTTTATATAGTTATCTATCTATATGTGTCTTCTTTCTGTAAATTCAAAATTCTATCTTATTTTCTTCATTCCTTTTTAATTTGAGATCTAAAAATGGTATTTCTCTATTAATTTCCTTTCCCATAGTGAACTTTATAGTTTGACTTTGAATGTTCAATAATTTCAATGCATCATCATCATGAACAAATTCATTTTAGGCCATGTGGCCTGTACGGTAAACCTAGCGAAGATGGTCTTGGTCTTTCCACCAATGTTTTGGTGTTCCTTGGTCGCTATGTCCAGGTGGGGTATATTGGAATGCCAATTTTGGAAGTCTATTTCTTGCCATTCTCCTCAGATGATTTTTCCATTCTTGTTGGTATCTTTGTATATCTTCATTTAAACTTGTTACTCCAAGTTTTCCTCTGATAATAGTGTTCCTTTGTCAATGCATCATTAACTATTGCAAATATGTCGTCCACATATCTGCACCAGAACTTGAAAATTAAATGATGTCCACTAATTATATCTTATGTTCAAAATTCCCCATGAACAGATTAGCTAAAAATGGAGATAAAGGGTTTCCCTTTGAAAGTCCTGAATTTTGTTTATAGAATGTCTCATTGTATCAATACATAATTTAGTTAGAGCTTTGTATTCAAATATCTTTTCTTTTTCAATCTTATTTCTATTAAGCCAATTTTTTAAAATGTCAATAGTTTTGTCCTTAGTCTTCTTCTTCTTAATTTGTAGGACTTTCATCCTGTTTATTTCCAAAATCACTCCTCGGAGGAAGACATATTGGATGTGCATTCACTGTCTATCCATCTCTTGGCTGGTCTTCCTCTTGTTCTTCTCCCGTCCTTAGTAATGCTTGGAAATAAGGAAACAACATCAAAAGAAATTAATCTGTCCGATGATTCTAATTGTATATTACCTAGTTTCTCAGCCAATTCATATGAATTTTCTATTGAAAAGTTTTCAAATACATTCATTTTTTAAAATTAATTACATAACCATTTTGATAAATGATACATAGGAGACCCTACGTTATGAAAAAGAAAATTAACACATAATCAAGGTGGCTACAAAAAATGGATTTGAAGAAAAAAATGATACACAAGAAAATAAACAAGTTCAAAAGATAAAAATTTATTAATCAAAACACTCTTCTAAAAGAAAAAGAAGAAAATGTAAAATTCAGGAAATTCACATATAAGCACCATAAGTTAAAAAAAAAAAATTCAACATAAAGTTGGCACCCAAAAATTACTATAGCATCAGTAAATCAATTAGATTAACAAAAAATGAGAAAATAGAAGAAGAAAAAATCAGGGATTTATCATAAGTAATGCCAGGAGTGATTTCCATATTAACGATAAATTCACGACTCACAAAGTGAGGAGTGAATTTATCTAGAGAATTTGGAAATCAAGAGTGGCATTTGTTAGGACTATTTAACGAATAAAATTAAGCTGTTTACTCACAAATCATTATTTAACTATAGTTATTTTAAAATATTTATATATTTAATGTAAACGGCGATGTTTGAAAACAAATGAGAAACGATTGGTGAGCTTCATTTGCTTCTTTTGTTCATCACTGCAACCAGATCATATTACTTATTGCCAAAGGATCGCAATATTGTAAGAATGCACCCTAGTGGAGAAATTTATAACCAACATTATAGGTCATCATAGGTATTAATTAATTTATGATGCCCTATGATGTAAATATGTCAATTATATTTTTCTGCAACGTTATTTCCTGGGAAATAATTTGTTTAAGAAAGTGCAAACAGTGTTTTTTTTTTTGTATAATCAATTACTACAAATGTGTTTATATTATCTCCCGCAAGCACTATGTGTTTACATTCGTGCACTATATATACAATCTGGTAGCCGTATTTCTTAGAGTCAGTCACTGCCAAAATGATAAACTTCGGTTGATAAATTCGAGGTGAAACACGACTGTGATTGCTTGTAAATAAAAAAATCATTGAAATGTGATTGGTCATTGACTCCCATTTGGGGCATGAGTTAAATAGTCAGATTAAATGTGAAGAATATGAGAAAGTTTATATAGGAAAAACTAAGAGAAATTTGAAAACCAGAGGGAAAGAACATCTCAGGAATGTCAAGAAAGGGGAAGTAGAAAAATTTGAAGTGGCTGCCCATGCATGGTCCCAAAAACATCTTATCGAAAAGAAGACTAGATTATTAAAACAAAAAGAAAAACCAAAAGAACTCATTGTTTGGAAAAAATCTACATTAAAAAAAAAAAACGAAAAGGAGAAATTAATGAACTTCGAAGTTCCCGGGGAAGATGACCTGATTTTGAGATTTTTCAGTCTACCAACAGAGGGAGTGAATGGTGGCTCTTCAAGACGACAGAACAATGGTCACGAAATTACTGAAGATGGAACTAAGGTGTAAAGTTCCAAAACTAGTTAAAAAAAAGAAGAAGAATATGAGGTGAGTGATAAAAAATATTACCTAAATAATGTTATATTCCAGTCTAGGACAGTAAACCATATCATCAATATTTTTAAAATTCATATTAAAGCACCGTTGAGGTTATGTACGAGTAATAAGATATTAAATATAAAGTTGGTACCTGGTAAGTCAGTCGTCCTCAACTAAATTATTATATTTCATCAAGTAATTCCAATATGGAGGCCTTTCAATATCAATGTTTCATCTTCTGCAAACCAGTTAAAATGCAGAAGATGAAACATTGATTTTGAAAGGCCTCCATATTGGAATTACTTGATGAAGTATAATAATTTAGTTGAGGACGACTGACTTACCAGGTACTAACTTTATATTTAATATCTTAGTGAACCATATCCTCAACAGACTAAAGATACACTTGCTTCAGATGTTCTAAACAGCTAAAAATTATGATATAACACTATAATATATATATATATAATCAAGATTTGTAAGTGTAAATCTATACAACAAATATAATTATTTTGATCATATTCCATTATAATTTTTTGTTGTTATAGTCAAACATTTTGAGATTTTTATAAGGTAACTGTCTTAAAATCTAGAAAGGAATTGAATGTGTGAAAGTAAGAAGGAAAAGATTCCATATTTAGCCATTTATATTGATAAGTTTTAATGATTATATATTATTAAATATCAGACATTAATGAAATATACGGAGGGTTGTTTCCGATCTCTGAGAACGATTTGCCAAGTAGATTGTGACGGAGTGTGAGTCATCAGACAGGAGCCAGCGAGGTGATCAAACCAGCGAATGTGTTGCTTCTGTTACACTCGTGCATGTGTTGCTCTCATAATGCCTAAGGCAGAGAGATCTGTTTTTGTAGGTGTAATTTTCTGCCCTTTCCGACGCTAATTGATAGGGGGTTATTTCTGAAGATTATTGAGGATTGGTGCAAAAACCATGAAGTTTGTGGTGTCAAAGTGTGGAATTAGCGTCAGTGTTTACTAACAGGGGAAAGGGTCCCTTTGTGGATTGAATTCCAAAAGGAAAAAAACAGGTAAATCCACAGCCTGCTACTACCTCCACCCAGATGTAATGTCAAAAGGGTGCTGAAGGTCCTTAGTCGTCGGGTGGGTGGTAACTCTGCCACACAAAGGGTGATTGCGAACTGATTGGGTGAATATCTCCTGGGGGTAAGACTGCTGTAAACACCATAATCAACAAAGATTTAAACATGGAGAAGCGCCACAAATGCAGGGTTCATAAATTGTTGCCACGTCACATTGCTGAACGCTGCACCTACAGCAAAACTCTATGAAAAGGAGAAAATTGAAATTTTTGGTCATACTTGATGAAGCATATGTTTATCTAGAAGACTGCAACAAACCCCGGGCAATTTACTATAGAGAAAGGGGTGAAAAAAATTTTCAAAAGTGGTATGCCGAATGCACAGAAAGTTTCTCCAAGGGATTTATGGTCATCGCAGAATATTGCTACAATGGAAAACTGACCATTCGTAGAGTAGCTAAAAAGGCCAAAATCGATTCCCAGTACTACCAGGAAGAAGTTCTCACACCAATTTACCGGACCAAAATCCCAGCTCTCTATGATACAGACAAAAACCAAATCTGGGTGCACCAAGACAAGGCCTCCAGTCACACTTCAGGTTCAGCCCTGGCGTTCCTGGAGAGAATGGAGCAGGAAACTGGAATACATGCTATTCCATTCAGCAACATCCCAGTGAAGTCTCCTGACACATCACCGATGGACTTTTGTGCGTTGGACTCTTCAAAAGAGCATGGGAAACAGGCATCCTCAAACAATAGACAGTCTCTGGAAAGCGTGTAAAGAGGAGTGGGAACTTCTAGACATGGCTGTGCTGCGTAAGAGTCTCATCCTCAAACAATAGACGATCTCTGGAAAGCGTGTAAAGAGGAGTGGGAACTTCTAGACATGGCTGTGCTGCGTAAGAGTCTTCTGCAGTGGAAACTCCAATGCTGAGCCATAGCTCGGGTGAAGGGCCATCAAATAGAGCATGATTGATGGTGGAGACGTGGCTTTTCTTAAGGTAAAACTTAAAAATCATATGTTGTCAGAGATCAGAAACAACCCTCCGTAATGTATCATAATTATTGAAAAGGTTTGTAGTATAACTTCACAATAAAGAGTTTTCTTTAATAAGGTGATTAGCTTCAGCTTGACAATGTTTTTCTTTTGGGTTAGTTTTAATAATCCTGACTCCATTGGGAAAAATCTTTATATGGAGCAGAAGTAATTTTCAATTGCAACTTACAGAATTAATAATTCCTCATTATGCTTCACTTACCTATAGTGCACAAAGTTGCATAAAACATACTTTACCAAACTCTAGGTGAGTGAACTACAATGTGTTGACTGAATAACTTATCTAGGAATTTTTTTTTATGAAGTGCCTAAATTAATACTTAATGTTCATTATATTTTAAGTAGAAACCTTAAATATTTACCTTGCTAGACATGCTCGGTGAACGACAGTAGCTGGACTATCAGTGGGGTAAGTGGACATACGTCGTGCAATACGTAATAACTGCCTTGTGGACAGAGATCCTGCCAGTGACTGCAGAACTGGGTCTTCTGATTCTCTGAGTTTGTGTGCCAGTTTCATAACACTGCCCAAAGATTTACCTATGTCTCCATACTATTAACATAATAAAGAAAATTTAATTTAAATTGCAATAAAAAATAATTAAAATTTAACTTCAACTGATCATCTAGAAATCTGCCCTAGGAAGTATGATAAAAATTAAAAATTTTAGTTATCTTGAATTGTTCAAATATAAATTTTGTATCATGTATTAGGCCTATTTGACATTGTGTTATAACTAACCTCAGATTTTAATAATAATAATAATAATAATAATAATAATAATAATAATAATAATAATAATAATAATAATAATATATAATAATAATAATAATAATAATAATAATAATATTTTATTTATTCTGGCAGAGTTAAGGCCATAAGGCCCTCTCTTCCACTCAACCAGCACAAATACAAATAAATATTTGACAAATATAGATATACACTATACTAATTACAAAACAGTTAAAGATACAATAATGTAGCAATGTAAATGTCATGTACAAACAACATTTTATAGGGTAATAACAATAATGATACGATAATAATAATAATAATTATAATAATAATATAAATATGATAGTATCAAAAACTTATATAAAGAAAGACTGAGGATTAAAATTGAGAATTTGGATTACAAGGAAGACATAGAAGAAGAATATAATCAATTAAAGGAAATAATACATTCGGCAGCAAAAGAAGCATTAGGCACAATAATAAAAAACAAAATACCCAAGATTGGTGGAATGATGATATTGAAGAATTAACCAAAAAGAAGAAAAAATGCTACTTAGAATGGTTGGCAAATAAAACAACAGAAAATTGGATAGAATACAAGAGAACAAACGCCAAAGTTAAAAGGAAAGTGATAGAAGAAAAAAACAAATTATGGAAAAGCAAATGCCAAGAAATAGAAAGTTATATAGGAGGATCACAATCATCAGAAGTGTGGAGATTTCTAAAAACACTGAAAACCAACCAAGTATCCAGCAAGATAAATTTGTTAGCAAAATCAGACGCAGAAAAAACATTACAAAGCTTTACTGTCAGAAACTAGAAATGAGTTTATGGAAACAACAGAAAATCCATCCATAGAAATGAACGCCCTGGAATTCGATACAATAGATATAGAATTAGAAATTCAAACCCTAAAGAATAAAAAGCCACCAGGGCCGGGAAACATACCAAATGAGTTAATTAAATATGGCCCAAAAAATTTAATAGGTAGATTGAGGGACTTGTTTAATAAGTGCATTGCAATACAGAAGATTCCTGATGAATGGAAAATAAGCTACATTGTACCAATATACAAGAAGGGCGATAGAAGAGACGCAAAAAACTACAGAGGACTAAGTATAAATAACACATTATATAGAATATTTACGAAGTTATTAAAAACAAAGTTACAAAAAGATGTTAAAGACAAATTAGGAGAAGATCAAAATGGATTCAGACCAGGAAGGTCATGTGTTGACAATATATTTGCAATACAACAGTTAATTGAAAAACGGACTGCAGTTGGAGAAGAAACCCATTTGACAATGATAGATTTAGAGAAAGCTTATGACTCAATTCCGAGGAACAAATTATGGGAAGTATTGGAGAAATACAATATTGACAGAAACCTAATAGAAATTATTAAACAAATCTATAAAGATAACTCTGCTTATGTTAAAATGGGAAATATAATGTCTAATCTATAAACACCTCAAAGGGATTGAAACAAGGGTGCAGTCTATCACCAATTTTATTTAATATTTATGTAGAATTTATATTAACAAAATGGAAACAAAGCTGCAAAGGTATGGGGATCCCAATAGGCAATAGATTTTTGCTGACATTACAATTTGCCGATGATCAACTGGTTTTAGCGCAAGACAATTTTGATATGGAATTCATGATAAAAAGGTTGAAAAACGCATATGAATCATGGGGTCTCACAGTAAATTTACAAAAAACAGAATATCTGGCAATAAATAGCAATGAAAGAGAAAATTTAGTATTGGAAGATGGAATCCAAATAAAGCAAGTGAAACAAACTAAATATTTGGGAATGATTATGGATAACATCGAAGGTATAGGCAAAGAGAACATAAAACATAGAATTGAATTGAGTAGCAAAATAATATCATCATTAATTCCATATGGTGGGATAAGCATATTTGGAAAGACACAAAAAAATATATTGGTAAAACATTGGTGGAATCTGTTGCAATGTACGGAAGTGAGGTATGGACAATCAATAAGTACTACAAGAATAGACTAATAGCTCTAGAAATGGATTATTTACGAAGAAGTGCCAGAAAGTCTAAATTAGAACGGGTCACAAATAAGGAAATTAGAAACATAATGGAAGCAGAAGAAAGCATAATTGAAAGAATTGAGGAAAAGGAATTAAAGTGGTTAGGACATGTTTTAAGAATGGAAGATGAGCGATGGCCGAAGAAACTATATGAATGGCATCCTAACAGAAAGAAGAAAAGAGGAAGACCAAGGTTAACATGGAAGGAAAACATGAAGACAGTAATGCAAGCTAGAGGGCTAAGCATCGAAGATGCCCAAGACCGTAGGCTTTGGAGGTTTGGCACGGGAAGACGGCAGCAGCTGTAAAAACCCGAAGATAGATAGAATATAAATATGATACATTATACGAGAAACGCCAATTAATATATATACCTTACACTGGATAATAATGAAGTCGAGTTTAGAGCAAATAATAAATTTAGATTTCTTTAAAAGATGCCAATGTCCGGCAGCCCCTTATTTCTTGTGGTAGGGAATTCCAGTTGCGAAAGTGAAGATGGTATATGACATGGAATGATGTGATGTCCTATGCTGCGGTATATTAAGCAAGAGACTATGTTGTGACCTTGTGTTTAAGTTATGGTTTGAGGATAGATACTGGAAACGGGATGATAAATAATTGGGAATCGAGGTATGCAGGATCTTAAATAGGAGAATTAGACAGTGCGATTTTCTTCTCTCTTTTAGATGTAGCCATGACAATTCGTGGAATAATGGAGAAATGTGATCGTATTTTGAACATTAAATATGAATCTTATACACATATTATGGACACGCTGCAGTTTGTCCGACAATCTGTCACTTATGTCAGTTAGTAGAACGTCACAGTAGTCAAAATGCGGCATCACTAAAGTTTGGATTAAATTCTTTTAAGAGTTGTAGGAAGAAAATGTTTAAGTCGTTTTGGGAATGCATTATGGAGAAGATCCTTAGATGTTTGTTTTACTTGCACATGCCAATTTAAATTTGAATCTAAGTAAATCCCAAGTTTTTAACGACGTCGGTATAAGGAATTTGTTCATTATCTAATATGACAGCCGGCATATTGCCATTGTTTATGAAGTGTAATAGCCTTGGATGTCTGATAATTATTGCTTGCATTTTGTTTACATTTAGTTTCAGCCCATATTGTCTGGACCATAAAGATATATGCCTGAGGTCAGTGTTTACTTTGTCAATATATTCATTAATTTCGTCAGGCCTAAAGTGTGTGTAAATCTGTAGGTCGTCGGCGTAAAGATGATGCTTGCAGTTTTTGTAGTTTCTTGGTCACGTCATTATATATAAATCGAGAAGAGAAGAGGAGCGAGGATGCCGCCTTGAGGTACCCCTTTCCTCACCAAGCGCCAGGAAGAAATGTGATTATTAACAGAAACTGATTGCTGACGATTAGTGAGGTAAGATGCAAACCAATCAAGGCAGTTTTTCCGACAGATGTAGTGTCTTTAGTCTCGGTAGCATTAAGTCTATATCTACTGTGTCAAAGGCTTTGCTGCAGTCGAGTAGGACTATTGCGGTGAGTTTGCTTTTGTCCATTGAGTCTCTTATGTCCTCTACAATGTCAAGTAGTGCAGTACTTGTATGATGTCCTGTTCAAAAACCAGACTGATGCTTATCAAGTAAGTCGTGTGTGATGAGGTAGTCTGTTAACTGTGAGTGTATTATGTGTTCCAGTGCTTTAGATAAACAGGGAAGAATACTAATTGTCTATAATCATCGAGTATTGTGGGAGTGTTTGATTTCGGTGTGTAGAACGAACTAGAGCCATTTTCCAGAGTCTGGGATAGATCCCGGTCATTATAGAGGCATTAAAATGTGGGTTATTGTTGGGAGAATAATGTTAATTATTTTTTGCAGGAGGAGTTATTGTTATATTGTCTATTCCTTGTGCTTTAGATTTAATACGTAATACTGCTCTTTTGGCATCATCAGGTGAGATATAGGAAAAAAAGAATTTGTCTCGGGGTAGGTTGGGAATATGACACTAGTTCATCTATTGTCTGTTGTTTGTGTTGTGAGTTGTTGTCAGTATGGAGGCGGGTAAAATGGTCATTCAACTCATCTAGTGGTAGGTCAGCTGTTTCTACCTGTAGTTTATTTTGACAGAGGCCTATTGATTTTAAATTTTTCCATATGTCAATGAGTTGGACATAGATTGTGTAATAATAGTATGGGCATATCTTAGTTTTGCATTCCTGACAGTCTGGTTGACTTTATTCATCAGATGTTTATATGTCTGTAAGTCTGTCAGTTCTTTATTCCTGCTGTATTTCCTGTATGCTACGTCGCTCTCAGTCATAAGCAAGCGGATATTATCAGACATCCAGGGTGCAGGTGGTCTGTTTATACGTCTAGTCTTGATAGGTGCGTGTTTGTCATAAAATTGTAAAATCATATCATTAAAATTTTCAACTTTCTCGTCTACAGTCCTAAGTTCCATATGTTGTTCCAAGGTAGTTTTGCAGCGTCATCAATTAATTGCGCATAATTTATATGTTTCAAGTCTAGGTCTACGTTTAGAGCAAAGGAGTGAATATTCAATGTATATTAAGTCATGTGCAGAGATGCCTGGTGCTTCTATCTGTCCACTAGTTATAACTTTTTGAGGATTATTTGTTATAATTAAGTCTAGTAGTGTGTCAAAGTAACTCATGTATAAATTAACCAAAAATGGCAAAAGAGGATTTCCCATAGATAAACCTGAAACTTGTTTGTAAAATTTACCATTGAAAGTAAAATAAGAATTTTCAATACAAAATTTTGTAAGGTTGATGTATTCTTCTATTACTTCGTTTTTTAAAATCCAAAGAACTCAACCATTTTTTAAAAAAATTCAACATTTTTCCTATTGGAACATTCGGAAACAATGAAACAACATCGAAAGACACAAATCTGTCCATGTGGATCACAATGACAACAACTTTGGAATCAGAGACTTTTTATAGCATCCACAACAACAACAACGACAACAACAATAATAATAATAATAATAATAATAATAATCACAGAATTATTTCAGAGACAGATCAGCAATGTTCTCAGTGAATACGCTTAGAGTTACAAAGGAGGTAACCAAAGGATGCCCACAAGGATCCTGTAGCGGACCTGGCTTTTGGACTATCATGTACTGTTGAACCTTAACTTCTCAAACCACTCTAATGTTATCGCTTTCGCTGACGACCTAATACTTCTCTCAACAGGAAGTAACGAACACAATGAGGCAAAAAAATGACGCAAATACTGACATAATAAAATAGAATTATGGGCTAACAATAACAAAATCACATTCAATGAATCCAAGTCCACAGCAATGTTAATATCAAGAAAAAGAACCTCCATTAATAAAAATATCAGTGTATACGTCAACCATGAATGCATCAAGCAAGTTCAAGAAATGAAATATTTAGGAATCCACCTCAATTGCAAACTAAGCTTTGATAAACACATTGAGATAACAACGAACAAGGCTATGAGTCTAATGAACATGTTAAGAAGGGCAGCTAGAATGCAGTGGGGACTGGGACATAAAGCATTAAAGACTATATACAATGGAGCAATCTTGCCTATGTTAACATATGGGGCCCCAATATGGGAGGAAGAATTAAGAAAACAAAAAAATTTAAAAAAGCTGAAGAGGGTTCAAAGAATTATAAATGTCACCATAGCCAAAGCCTATAAAACATTACCATATGAAGTATCTTGTATCATAGCTGGAATTAAACCCATAACTATCAGTATACAAGAAACAGCTCAGTTATATAGAGCCATACAAGATGACCACACAAACATTGACGCACCACTCAAAAAGGAGGAGTGGCCACATCCGGCAGAAAGAATTAATGTGGACGAGATTGAAGAATCGAACAACTACAAAATAAAAATATACACCGATGGCAGTAAATTCCAAGGAATGGTAGGGGCTGCTGCAGTTATCTTGAAAAACGGAAAATTAGAGCATACAATAAAAGCCAAACTGTCCAATCGTTGCTCAAATAATCAAGCTGAACAGATAGGAATTCTTAAAGCTCTAGAAGCAATACCATCAATTGACCAAATCAGCTCTGAACAAAGTCTTGTTGCAGTTTATACAAATAGTCAAGTTACTCTCGATCTAATTAAAAACAACTTCAAACAGGGATACATCATATCAAAAATAAGACAAACAATAGCAAAACTCAGGGATCAAAATTGGATAGTACATTTCGGCTGGATAAAAGCACATGTTGGAATTTATGGGAATGAAATGGCAGATCAATTGGTAAAACAAGCTGCAACAGAAACCAGCGTAACCGTAGAATATACAAAAATACCTAAATCATCAATAGTTGCCCAAGTAAAAGAAGAAGGAACCATTAAATGGCAGAACGAATGGGATAACACAGATAAAGGAGCCACATGTAAGAAGTTCTTCCCATCAGTCAGAGACAGATTAAAACTTAAATGTGAAATAACTCCAGAATTTTCTGAAATGGTAACTGGTCATGGAAAAAATAAATCACATCTTTATCGTATTGGAATATTAAACAACGCAACCTGTCCATGTAGAAAAGCAATTCAAAATGTAGAACATCTCCTTTATAATTGTGAATTGCAGCAGCATTCTAGAAATAAGTTGAAAGAAGAAATCCGCAAAGAAGGAGGAACATGGCCTGTGACGGAGAAAGACCTAATACACAAATATTTAAGACATTTAAAAAAATATATAAAAACATAGTGTACGAAAATGAGTGATTAACAAGTGACGAAGATAAAAAAACATGTAAACAAATTACTTATTTTAGGAATTCTCACTATGAGGTATATTCATTAAGGTAGAATATTTTTTATCACTCACCTCATATTGTTCTTCTTATTTGATTATAAACTAGTTTCGGAACATAGTGACGATACTGAGGATGGAACAGAAACTATGTTCCGAAACTAGTTTATAATCAAATAAGAAGAACAATATGAGGTGAGTGATAAAAAATATTCTACCTTAATGTAAACAAATACCAAATATGTGATGTTATGTAATGTTATGTTATCTGATTTTATGTTTGTTATGTTATGCATGTAATATTACTACGGTAATGGGGCATGCTGAAAAATAAATAAAATAAATGAAAAAAATATGATGATGATAATGACAACAACAACGACAATTATTATTTGTAGATGCATAAAGAATAATTACAAACTCTCCGCATCCTTGTTTGAATGACTGAGCGATCTCTACTATCGTGGGAGGTATTGCAGGCAATCTATAAATAGGAAATTCTAGGGAAAATTATTACTTTTGAAAGTCTCCTTTCATCGAAGTAATTTAACAAAAATTGCAAACAATCTGTTACTTTTTTTAAAAAATGTTGTGAAGGTCAATTGTATATTAATTGCATGAATATATGTATCCTTCAGAAAAACATAAATATTACCATAATCATTATCAAGCAATAGAGCATAAATTCATCTTTAATGTTTTCAAGTTTAAAGAATGCTTAAACTTTGAGAAATTTACTTCAAACAAGAGGCTTGTTTTAATAAATATGATAAATTGACAACTACATTACTCTTTAATTATATCAAATTGAGACCTGAAATTCAGTTCAGATATTCCATTACATCATAATGTTTCAAAACTCCATGGCACGACAGGCCTAGAAGGCCCCTTGGCCTACCATTCGGCTTCTGGCCTCACATCCACATGTGTTAATCACAGAGGTACATGATCATCCAGCCAGATAAGGGATGACATGTGGTCAGCACGTCAGATCCCCCAGCCATTATAGCTGGTCTTCTCAGCCTGGAGTCGCTATTTATTGTAGCTACCCAAATTCCTTACAATGCTGGGTGGGCACCGGTCCCATACTGACCATGAGAAAATTTCTTCCCTCGTGGAGACTCAAAGCAGTGCAAGTCCAGTAGCTCCGCGCCAAGGCATCTTGATCGGCTACAGTGTGGGACATCACAATATTTCACTATAAAGAAAACTGTGAACTTTTAAAGATGCGAGTTCAATTTTCACAGTTTTTTTTTGCTAATTTTACATGAAATGATCCATACACAAAATGTCAAGTTTTACTAAAACTAGACCATGGCCATTTAAACTGGAAACATGAAGAACACTCTGGAGAGTCAATTTTAATTATTTTATTTTTCTGATGATACACACACACGCGCACGCACACACACACACACACACACACCCACACACGCGCGCATGCACCACGCACGCACGCACACACATGCACGCACGCACGCACGCACACACACACACACACATATACACATTTGCAACATTATTTGCACAATTTTTCATTATTAGATATTTCACAACTTGGTATCAGGAAAATAATGCAAAAAAAAAACTATAGTTGTAAGTAAAGTTTCCAGCTCTTGAAGTAACTGAAGAGTCATTTATCAATAATAAAGAGTAAACTTACCAAAGATTTTATGATGTGTGCTTCCTCACACACACACACACACACACACACATATATACACATTTGCAACATTATTTGCACAATTTTTCATTATTAGATATTTCACAACTTGGTATCAGGAAAATAATGCAAAAAAAAACTATAGTTGTAAGTAAAGTTTCCAGCTCTTGAAGTAACTGAAGAGTTATTTATCAATAATAAAGAGTAATTATATTATTTTTTGGTCTGGACATCTTAGCCTCAATCTTAGTATGTTGATTTGTTCTTGGACATGTTTCAAAACAATTCTCTGTTTTATCTTCAGCTTTCCCAGACTGGTTTTATTTATGTTGCATTATGTTGCACCACCTGGATGTCGATGTCAGCTCCATCCTGTGGTTGGCCAAAGAACCTCCAAACCTTGTTTGGAGGTTCTTTGGCCAACCACAGGATGGAGCTGACATCGACATCCAGGTGGTGCAACATAATGCAACATAAATAAGCTGAAGATAAAACAGAGAATTGTTTTGAAACATGTCCAAGAACAAATCAACATTAATATTGAGGTAAGATGTCCAGACCAAAAATATATAATATTAAAATAACCTCAAAATATAACTTCCTAAAATTAAATAAAGAGTAAACTTACCAAGATTTTATGATGTGTGCTTCCTCTTTCAATCCTAAAGGACGCATTTCATGGAACAGGAAGAGACTCAACATTTCAGAAGACAGCCATTGACCAGCAAAGCTGCCTAAAGCAATCACAAAATTTAAGTAAGTAATCTAGTTAACTTTTAGGAATTAACACTATGAGGTACTATTTATTTAAGAAAAATTTTATTATCTCACCTCATATTCTTCTTCTTCTAAGACTAATTTTGAAATTTTTTTCGGTTCCATCCTCAGCATTTTCATGATCGTTGTTTTCTTGAAGAGCTGCCTCTTGCTCCCTCTGTTGGTAAACTGAAGAACCTCGAAATCAAATAATTTTCCCCGGGAATTTCAGAGTTCATTAATTTCTCCTTTCCGTTTTTATATATATATTTTTTCCCAAACCGTGAGTTCTTTGGATTTTTCCATTTGAAAAACTCACAATTCGGGAAAAAAATCTACATTAAAAAAAAGAAGGAAATGAGAAAGAAATACTTGACATTGAAATTCCTGGTGAAAATTAATTGATTTAGGTGGTTATTCAGTCTACCAAGGGGGAGCAAGAGGCAGCTCTCAAGAGCAGAGGACAACATAAAAGTTGTGAAAATACTGGGGATGGAAACGAAGAAAGTTTCAAAAACTCGGTATAAGAAGGAGGCAAGAATATGAGGTGATGTGATAAAATGTTACTCAAATAAGTAATCCAAAAATTCATTATAACTTATATCAATTGATTTTAAGGGGTATATATATCTTGATGTTATATTTAATTTGGGGTGCAGAGGCCAATTGGGATTTTCAGATCTTTGATCTGGTCAAAAACCCTGATGGAACTGATATTTAAACTCTGGGGTGAATTTCGGTGAAGTCCGGAGCGTCTAACTTAGTCAAATCCACTCTCCTCACCTCCAAGTTGGGGCCCCTCAGGACCTTCTTAAGATCTTTTAAGATTTTAAGATGCAAAAGAGAGAGTGGGGTGTGGAAAGAAACAGGAAACTACCACACCTATATATCCCTAATAAAGCTGCAAACATTGCATGATGAGTCTTTGCACGGTTTAAAGATTCCAGAGTAAATATCCCCCCATTCAGATGTCCGGGAGAGGGATACTGCGGAAGGAGATATCATGCAGTCAAAACAACAAAAGAAAAAGAAGACTAAGGATTTGAGCCTGGAATGTGAGAACTCTTCTGCAGGCCGGGAAGATGGAAAATTTGAAGGAAGAAATGAGAAGAAAACAGAGTGGATGTGATGGGAATACCAAGTACCAGAGTGAGGTGGGAATAAAGTGGTGAACTAGTGAGTGATGAATTTAGTGTGTTTTTATTCCAGTGGTGATTCTAAAGGAAATCATGGTGTCGGTTTATAGTATAAAGACCAAGTGTGTGAAGAAAAAGTGATATCAGTGTGTTATGTGGATAATCGGATGATAATGGTGATGTTACAAGGGGTATTAAAAGTGGACTTGGTTGATAGTGCAAATTTACATGCCCCATAGTGGGTTAGCAGATGAAGAAGTGGAGGAAAGATATGACAAGATAGAAGAGATCATTGAGAGAGATAGAAGAAGAGGGCATGTGTTATCCTAATGGATGATTGGAATGCTATAGTTAGAGGCCAAACAAGATGGAAGTACAGTTGGAAGATATGGATTAAGAAAAAGGGAATGAGAGAGGCAAATCAACTGGTGAGTTCCTGTAAAAGGAATTCAATGATAATTGCAAATGTTTTCAACAGCATAAAAGAGGAAGCCCTATGGACAACAAACAATACCAGATCGACTACATACTGATACAGAAAAGATCCCGAAATTGCTTGAAAAATGCGAAGACCCTACCAGGAGCAGATATCAATTCAGACCATGTCTTACTAATAGGCAAAGTAGATATTTGCCTGAAGACGATAAGAGGAAGACAGGCAACAAAGAAGTTTGACTGGGAGAAACTTAAAACTGAAGAAGAAAGGAGAAAATTCCAACAAAACTTTCAAGAGAAAGTCTCTACCTTGGAAATCTCATATGGAAATACCAAGGAACACTGGAATCATTTGAAAAGTTCTATACAGATAGCTGCAGAGGAAACAATAGGATACAAAGAGAGCAAGAATATGAAGAAACTTTGGGTCACAGAAAAAATGTTGGAGAAGATAGAACAAAGAAGAAAATGGAAAAATAGCAATACAGAAGAAACCAAAAGAAAGTACAGGAAACTAAACAATGAACTTTGAAGAGAAACTGACAAGGCAAAGGAAGAATGGATAAAGCAGAGAAGTGTGTGAAGAACTAGAGAATCTGGTGAGGAAAGGAAAATATGATTTAATGTATCAGGAAGTTAAATGCTTGGACTATGGACAAAAGAGCAGGAAAACTATGTGGCTGATTGAGGATGAAAATAATGAAGAAATAACAGACAAACAGGGAATTATGAGTACATTGGAGAAACATATAGAAGAGCTATAAGAGACAAGAAATCATCTGGCTAACTTGGATATGGAAAATGAAAAAGACGTATCAGAAGATGAAAAAGGATTTTCAATTCCGAAGGAAGAAGTTGAACTAGCAATTAAGAAAATGAAAAAATGGGGAAAGCAACAGGAGTGAATGGAATAACCATTGAATTGGTTAAATGCTTGGATGAAGGAAAAGAAGAAGATTCTACTTTTATGCAACAAGATATACAAAGAAGGTGAATGGCCTGAAGAACTGACTGAGAACAATGTTAAAACCAATACCCAAGAAAAATAATGCGAAGAAATGTAAGGAGTTTAGGACTATCAGCTTGATATCACACTCTGCAAAGATTCTCCTGTGAATACTGAATCGACGTTTATGTTCTACGATGGAAAGCGAATTGGAAGAACAGCTTGGCTTCAAGAAGGGAAAGGGTATGAGAGATGCATATGGATTGATACGAACAATAGGAGAGAAGATATATAGAAAAAGATAAAGAAGTTTATGCAGTATTTGTTGACCTGGAAAAGGCCTTTGACAGAGTGAATTGGAATAAACTCATGATGATCTTGAAGAAAATTGGCATCAACTGGAAGGAGAGGAGACTTATAAGTAATCTTTATATGAAACAGCATAAAGGTGAAGAAATGTCAGAGGAAAGAGATATTGGAAGGGGAGTACGGCAAGGATGTCCTCTATCACCTACTATTTTCAAACATCTACCTGGAAGACCTAATGAAGAACTGCTTCAGGAATACAGGAGGCATAAACATGGGAAGAAGAAGAATTAAGTGCATAAGATTTGCTGATGATATGGCTTTGCTAGCAGAAGATGCAATGACACTGAGGAACATGCTAATGGAGCTAAATGACAAGTGCTAGGATTATGGGACGAAGATAAATATAAATAAGACAAATGCATGATTATAGGAAGGTAACCAAGGAAGGTAAACATGAGGATTAAAGATGAGGCCATTGAGCAAATGGAGAGCTTCAAATACTTGGGTTGTACTATCAATAGTAACATGAACTGCGGTCAAGAAGTAAAGCAGAGAGGTAGCAATAGCAAAAGAAGCTTTTAACAAGAAGAGAAGCATTTCTGCAGATCTTTGGCAAAATAATTACAGAAGAGGCTAGTGATGTGTTTTGTATGGAGTATAGCATAGTATGGTGCAGAGACTTGGACACTATGGCAGAATGAGGAAAAAGCGACTGGAAGCTTTTGGGATGTGGATATGGAGAAGGATGGAATGTATTAAAATTGACAGATAAAATAAAATAATAAATATGTGCTAGGCAGAGTGAGTGAAGGAGAAGAACAATGCTGGAACTCATAAAAGAAGAGGAAAAGAAATTGGATTGACCACTGCCTAAGAAGAAACTGCCTGCTGATGGATGCCCTAGAAGGAATGGTCAACGGAAAGAAAGTTAGAGACAGAAAAATACATCAGAGATAGACAATATTAAAATAAATGGTTTGTATGCAGATACAAAAAGGAATGCTGAGTTTAGGAAAGAGTGGAGAATGCTGAGTTAATATTTAATTTTAGGAAGTGATATTTTGAGGTTATTTTAATTATATTATTTTTAGTTGATCATCTTACCTCAATATTAATGTTGATTTGTTCTTGGACATGTTTCAAAATAATTCTGTTTTTATCGTCTGGACAAGCTGAAACATGTCCAAGAACAAATCAACATTAATATTTATTGAGGTAAGATGATCAGACTAAAAATAATATAATGCTGAGTATGCAGTGAAAGACCTGTTCTTTGGCAGAACACTATGTATGTATGTATATCTAATTTAACATTTTACAATCCTGGACAGAATTTTATTTTAGAAAGAAAAATTAACGCTCAAACTGGGACTCAAAACTCCAGTTCACTGACTATATGCATCAGCATGATAACCATTACACCATTTGAGCACTGATATGAACGTCAACAATTCTTTCCTCTTATACTATTCTCTATCATCCAAAGGCCGATTGCCTGTGCTACCAACAATGCCCTCTGATGTATATATGTTGTTGGATAATTGAAACCTCCCAAATCCATTACCTTAAATTTTGCACAAAAATACAGAAATTACACACGAATTGTTGGAACAATTTCTACTGCCAGATGGTGATACAATGTAGAAAGGAGCTATGGGTTGTCCTACACTGGTACAATTTAGTGTACCTAATATGGTTTTTCAAGATTCATGAAGTTACAAGGTTTTCATTAATAATTTCTTAAAGAATCAGAAAATTAACACCTCACTTCATAATTTGTAGAATTCTTGAGAACATTTCAGAATGGCTATCGTCAGCTCGTTCTGACTGTTGAATTGGTGATTGGCAATATTTTCATTGTCCAGTGATGATATATAAATTATATTCAAATTTTTCAATGTTAGTATATAATTAAATATTATAATGGGCCTATTATAAACTAATTAAAACTATACAAGCAATCCATCCATCCATAGTAATTCTACCCCGAGGGCAGGTCTTTCACTGCAATCATAGCATTTTTCATGCTATGCTTGCAGCTTTACTAGGGAATTGTAGGTGTGGTAGCTTCCCATTGCTTTCCGAAGGATGATGATGATGATGATGATGGCCATATGATTTCGGGGACTGTTTGGGCCTTAAAAGTTTTCCTGACATTTGTCTTACGGGTGAGGAAAAACCCCGATAAAAACCTCACTCAGAAAAACTGCCCCGACCGGGAATCGAACCCAGGCCTACTGCGTGACAAAGCAGCACGCTACCTCGAGACCACAGCGGTGTACTTATACAAGCAATAATAAAAGTTAATAGATAGAAGAATCCTATACCATAAAAGCAAATAAACCTATGCATTTTAGTTCTCAAGAGCCAAGACTAAATTGAAGTAGAAACTTTTCTCTGGCTAGCAGATGACAGCTTAAGAAGTAACATGGATCTAGAATTCATAAATCATATATTAATTCTGTCATCATCTTCCAAACAAATCTAAGGCCCAAAGCCTGTTAGGGTTTTAGTAAGGCATTCTTGGTCCAATGTCCCAAAGACCTCTACCCTTGAAGACGATATTGAAGCATGACCTTTTAAGTTTATTACGATTCATTTGTTGAACATGAGTTTTCCACTATATCTGGTATCTATTTATAAATTGTGAGATTGGTTATAATTGAAGTGCTTGCAATATATCTTCATTTCTTTTACAGTCCATTCATATGTCAACTGTATTTAAAATATGTATATATAATCCATATTTCACTTTTCAATGCTATTGGAGATATTCAATATTGTAGTGGACTTAATATAAAGTAATGTAAACCTACGAGTAAAAAGTTGGAATTTGACTGAAGATGGAAGTAATACTATACTTTTGAAACCGGTATCATGAAGACATGCAACTTTGTGAGGTGAGATGTTAAAGCATTTTCTCCAACTCATTCATTAGAGTAAAGAAAAATTAAAGTTATTAAGCTGTCTCATAAGTAACATTGGTATTTATGAAATGTTGTGTGTCTGGTGGAATTTTGAAGGTGTAATTTACTGGGAGTTTGTTCCAAATGGGTGTGCAGTCAATGTGGATCTTTATTCTTAACAATTGTGATGAGATCATGAAATTTTGAGAGTCGCAGTTTCAATCATGACCGAACCTCATACTACATGAACAACTATGACAAAAATTTAGGAATTGGGAAGGATAGAACTGCTACCACACCCAACATACAGCCCTAATCTTGCGCCTTCAGATAACCCGTTTCGATCCATGGTCCATTTCTTGCATGAAATTTCAAAAAACACTGAAGCTGTGGAAATGAGTCTCAAAAAATTCTTCACATCAAGACCCAGAGATTGCTAATATCACGGGATAATAAACCTTGCTGAAAGATGACTTAAAACCATTGAATCGGAGATAATCTGATTCTCTACTTTGAAGAGTAGTTTAATTTATTGTCAGAAAAAATACCAAATAAAATTTTGTTTTACTTAAAGAAATATGTGGCACTTCATCTCTAAAGTGTCAAGGCTGAACTAAAATGGTTGCTGATACAGGGTTCTTCATTTATAACCTAACATGGCACATCTCCTGAGCTCTTGCTAGATTCCCCCACTACCAGCTAGCTGTCTTTGAGCGTGCGCATCTGCTAGCAGCAGCACTCAGCAGTAGTGTATCGTCCAGCAATATGAACAGGTGATTGAATCTAGAGCAATGCATTTTTGTGTGTAAAAGTCATTTTCATTGTGAATCGCCAAGCCGTGTTCGCACAGAGTATATTCAAAAGTTCCCTGGTGAAGTGCCTCCTTCCTGATTTACGATTCACGAAATTGTGAAGAAATTCAAAATCACTGGTTCTGTTTAAACAAAAAACGAAAGCATAAACATACAGTTTTAACAGAGGAAAATTTAGATGAAATAGGTGCAAGTTTTGAACGTGCACCAACAAAATCCATACCAAAATTAGCAAAACAGGTGGGAATTTCAGAGTCTTCTGCACCTAGAGCAACTAAATTATTAAAACTAAAACCTTATAAGTGTACATGTGTTCATTGTTTTAAAACAAGGTGGTAATATAAGGTAAGATTAAGGTAGAATATGTTTATCACTCACCTCATATTGTTCTTCTTATTTGATTATAGACTAGTTTCGGAACATAGTTTCTGTTCCATCCTCAGTAACATCACGACCGTTGTTCTGTCGTCTTGAAGAGTTGTCCTTCTCTCCTTCCATTGGCTGACTGAAAAACCTCGTAACCAGGTCATTCTCACCGGGAATTTCGAAGTTCATTAATTTCTTCTTTTCGCTCTTTTGAATGTAGATCTTTTCCCAAACAGTAAGTTCTTTTGGTTTTTCTATTTGTTTTAATAATTTGCTTCTTTCTCGAATAAGGTAAGATTTTTATACATGCTTTACGCACAGAATTTATGTGGGAGCAAAGCCGGCTGTGGCACACCCAACTGTGCAGAGGCAAAATGCCACATGCCCTTTAGTTTATAAATGAAGAACCCTGTAGATGACAGTATATTGATTCACATGAGTAATGTGCAATCTTAGTCTCAGTTTCCTTATATGCTTCTCCTACCTGATGTTTTACAGAATATTTCTCTTCATCCTCAACTAAAATCTGACTCACATGAGTCAAAGTTTTGCTGGAAAAAGATAAATGGTCTTCGAAACATGTCAGGTGAGAGAAGTGTATTTTATGAGGTGAGATGTGAAGTTTCTGATTTGTATTCTATTGATATTTATCTCATAATATCACTTCCTATGAAATTGAAAACCTAAAATAGATACTGTATTTTAGAAAGTGATATTTTGTGGTTATTTTAATTAAATAATTTTTAGTCTGTTCATCTTACCTCAATATTAATGTTGATTTGTTCTTGAATAAGTTTCGATTATATCATAATCATCATCAGCATCTTGCCAGAGTCTGGGCAAGATGCTGATGATGATTATGATATAATCGAAACATGTAAAAGAACAAATAAACATTAATATTGAGGTAAGATGAACAGACTAAAAATTATTTAACCTAAAATAGATTTTAAAAACTGTAAAAAGATTTCTAAAAATACTATTTTACATAAGAATTAAATGAATTGTGAATTCTTCTTACCTCATACTTCTATGTTTTTTTTAAACACAGCACCACAGTATCAGTGACCATCGTCACCATCCTCAGCTGTTTTCACGACTGTCAATTTTTTCTTTTGCCGGTAATTATCTAAACTACCATCTGGTGTTCTTTTGAAGGAATCATTTTCTAAACTGCCATCTGTTGTATTTTTGAAGAACTTTGTAATCAAGCTCGGTTCGTCTGGAATCTCGAAGTTCATGGTTCTAGTATGGTTTTTTTGAATATATATCTTTTCCCAAACTGTTAAATCCAAAGGTTTGGATAGATGTTTCAAAAGTTTTGTTTCTTTTTCAATTCTATGATGCTCTAATAAGCTATGTGCTGCTATAGCTGATTTTTCAATTTCTCCATTCTTTATGTTTCTGAAGTGTTCTTTTTTACAAGTTTCCAAGTTTCTTTTTGTTTTTCCTATATATATATCCTGTTGCAATCTTTGCAATTAGTTTGATAAATTTCAGATTTTTTGTTGTCTGGGGTGTTAACTTTAGTATTAGTTAACAGAAGATTACCCAGGCTGAATTTGTTAATCAGAGCCAATGTTATATTACATTTTCTGAAAATTTTTTGAAACTTATTATGAACTTCAGGATGGTAAGTAAATTTCTTAAATTTTACATCTTTCTTGGAATCATGTTGTAGGGTGGTGTATTCCTGTAACCTTTTCTGTTGTTTAAATTTCTTTAATTTATTCTTTATTATGTCTTCATCAAAACCATTTAGTTTAGCAACATGTACAATATGATTATATTCATTATCAAAATCTTCTACATTAAGTGGAATATTTATCAATCTGTGTAATAGACTATCGACAATTGCATTTTTATGTGACACATGATTAAAACCTGAAGATTTTATGTAGTTGTCAGCATGTGTGTCTTTCCTATAAATATTAAATTCAATTCTTTGCTGTTGTTCATTTCTTATTAAGTGTAAGTCTAAAAATGGGATCTTGTTATCTTGTTCAATTTCAATAGTGAATTTTACTGACTCATCCTGAAGATTAAGCAATTTCAATGCATCTTGAATGTAATTTTTATCAATTACAGCGATAATATCATCCACATATCTATACCAACACTTGAAAATGATAAGCATCGTGATATGGATCAAGATACCCCATAAATAAATTGGCTAAAAATGGAGAAAGTGGATTTCCCATTGCCAATCCAGAAATTGTTTATAAAATTTTCCATTAAATGTGAAAAAGTTGTTATCGATACAAATTTTGGTTAGTCTTAAATATTACATTTTAAAAATTAGTAACATAATATTTAACAGCAAAATAGATGTTAATAATTGAGTTGGAGAAAATGTTTTAACATCTCACCTCACAAAGTTGCATGTCTTCATGATACCGGTTTCAAAATGAAGATGGAAGTAATACTATACTTTTGAAACCGGTATCGTTGTGAGGTGAGATGTTAAAACATTTTCTCCAACTCAATTATTAATATAAATACCTCATAGTGTAATTTTAATTAAAATAGATGTTGTTATTCTTTTCCAATGGTGATAAAACTTTTAATTGCTTGTGCCATTTATTTTTCCTTGCTTCTCAGTAGAAATCTTGAATTTCCACTCTGGGTTGTTTGTTTCTGTCCATATTGTCCATTTGGCATCATCAACAATCCAGATTTTACGGATGTAAGAATTATGAGATTTATAAAAGAGATCAAGTTCATTAATTACAAGTAGATCTATTTAGTAACCACAAAGTAAAATTATTCTCAGATTTTTTTTTTACATTTTTTAATACTCTGATAAAATTCTAAAATATATCATTGGATTTTATTTATACTTTCAGGCTTTTCATATTTGGAAAATCCTGGGTTCAAAGAGCGATACTAATAAAACCTGACTGAGGCATTTTCCTGGTTTTCCTCAGTTATTAAGGCAAATGCTGGGTTGGAATTTCATTACCAGAACCCTATAAAAATATACACCATTTCATAGAATATTAAAAATAAATAAATACATGTGATATGGCTTTAGATACCATAGCATCTAGATTTAAGTCAAATAAAAATATATATTACCTTGTACAGGAGGTTCAGCAAGTGCCACAATGCGGAATGCAGGATGAATCCTAAGAACTCCTGAATCATTAAGCTGCTTATCTGACAAACTGTAACGACTTTTAATTTCATCAAAACGATCATGTCGGATCAACCGACATCCATCATGTAACTGCATTTCTCTATCATGTACTAATCTGAAATTCAATTGTAAAATAATTAACTATTTAAAGAGAAAAATTATACGCTCACACCGGGACCCTTGGTTCTCTAGAATAAGTGCTCTACCACCTGAGCTACCTGAGCAATTACCAATCTAAATGCAAATTTTTCTCTATATACGTTGTAAATCCCATCCACCAAATGCTATGAAGCCTTTGCTTCTATCTTTGCAAATGGTGGCTCCTTTATTAAGAAGACATATTTGGGAATTATATATTGCTGTACTGGCATTTATAATGTAATATATAATTCCCAAATATGTCTTCTTAATAAAGGAGCCGCAAGGATAGAAGCAAAGGCTTCATAGCATTTGGTGGGTGGGAATTAAACGTATATAGAGAAAAATTTGCGTTTAGATCGGTACATGCTCAGGTGGTAGAGCACTTGGTCTAGAGAACCAAGGGTCCCGGGTTCAAGTCCCGGTCTGAGCGTATAATTTTTCTCTTTAAATATGATTTATCCATCACTGAGATGTATGAAATTGATAATAAAAACATTGAAAAAAGCCGTACTGGTAATTAACTATTAATTAACTTATGATACTAAAATTAACCCTTTTGTATTCTAAAATACATCTTGATAATTCAAATAATATTTTTTAATTCACTTACAATATTGTATATTTACTATAATACATAAAGCATATTTGCAACCAACATAAAATAACTATTCATAGTTAAAATGGGAAATAATATGAGGTTCTTAATTCATTCATTGAATAAAATAACTAATTAACTGGCACTATAGAACCCGTAGGTTCATGGACATGGACATGAGCTCTACATACAAACCTATCCTGAGCTGTTTTCTAATCATCCCTGTAAAACCAACTTCTCTCAAATCATGATTGTTATTTTCCCACCTCATTCTTGGTCTACCAACTGGGTGTTTTCCCTCTGGTTTCCCTACAAGAAGCATTCCCCAATCATGCCATATGTGCTGCCCATCACAAATCCATGAGACTTAACTGTTCTTATTACATCTGGCTTCCTATACCACGTAGCTCACTGTTATGCAGTCTTCTCTATTCATTTGTCTGTTCATCTCTCTTCGGTCCAAAAATTTTCCTAAGAACTTTATTTTCAAATACTCGTAATCTCCTTTCCTCTGGATTATTAAATATTGAAATGTTTTTATTTAAATTTATCAGCCACACTGAAGGACAAATTTCTCTCTTCAATATTATTACATATTCTTGTAACATTAGTATCTATAATATTGTGAATTTTTTAAAAATGATTAATATTCTGCATATTTTTAAAATTTTGAAATGAAACAGCTCACTTTTATTAAGTCATTAAGGTTACTTCTTCATTAAATTAAATTATTAGGAGCCTGTTTTATCTTACCTCAATATTAATGTTGATTTGTTCTTGAACATGTTTCGATTATATCATAATCATCATCAGATTCTTGCCGAGACTGGTTGGATAAATGTTCTAAACCCTGGATGTCGATGTCAGCTCCCTCCTGTGGTTGGTCAAAGAACCTCCAAACAAGGTCATGTTCCGTTGGTATTTCAAAATTCATAACTCTGTTTTTGTTCTTCTGAATATAGATTTTTTCCCAAATAGTCAGCTGTTTTGTATTTTCTAACTGTTTTAATAATTTAGTGTCCGAATTTATATTATGTTTTCAGCCCAAACATGAGCAGCAACTGCAGATTTTTCTATTTTTCCATTTTTAATATTTCTTATGTGTACTTTGGTTCTAATTTTTAGGTTTCTTTTTGTTTTTCCTATATATATATATCCTATATATATATTCCTATATATATATATATATATATATATATATATCTTTTTACAACCCATACATTCAATTTGATATATTCCTGATTTTTTATTTTTATCAGTTTTTTTCATTTTTGTTGGTTTTTATTAGTTTATTTAAGCTGTAGTTATTTTTTGGTGCTAATTTAATATTAAACTTCTCAAATATCTTTCAGAATTTATTGTTTACCCAAGGGTGATATGTGAATTTCCTATATTTTTTCATAGGTGGTTTTTCTTCTTCAAGAGTACTTTTGTTGATCATTTTTTGTTTCTTCTATACTTTTCTATCCTTTTGTGTACCATTTTTTCATCAAACCCGTTTTCTCTTGCTACTGTAATTATGTGTTTTTTTCTTCTGTTTGAAATCTTCTTCGTTTAAGGGTAAGTTTACCAATCTAAGAGTTAGACTATTAATGGCTGCCAATTTATGTCTAATTGGATTGAACCCTGTTGATTAAATACATTTTTCCGTATGAGTTTCTTTCCTATGAATCCCAAATTCAATTGTACTTTTTTCTTCGTTTCTAACCAATTTAAGATCCAAAAAAAGGTATTTATTTATTTTCTTCTATTACTTACTTACTCACCGGGCACTATTGAACCCATAGGTTCATGGCCGCGCGGACATAAGCTCTCCAAACATCCCTATCCTGAGCTAATGCTTTCCAATCATTCCCTGTATAATCTACTTCCCTCAAATCATAGTTAATGTTATTCTCCCACCTCATTCTTGGTCTACCTACTAGGTGTTTTCTCTCTGGCTTTCCTACAAGAAGCTTCCATGAAAGTCTTTCATTCCCCATACGTGCAACATGTCCTGCCCATCGCAGTCTACCAGACTTAACTGTTCTTATTATATCTGGCTTCCTATAAAGACCATGTAGTTCATTGTTATGTAGTCTTCTCCATTCACCTGTCTGTTCATCTCTCTTTGGTTCAAAAATGTTCCTAAGTACTTTATTCTCCTTTCCTCCTTTAAAGTAAGAGTCCATCTTTCGCACCCATATAATATAACTGGTAGAATTATAGTTTTATATATTTTCAGTTTAACATTTTTTGAAAGGAGTTGGGACATCAAGAGTCTCTGCAATGCATAATAG